>OU343216.1:24834670-24946665 GCA_910596185.1 Chrysanthemum makinoi
AGTTTAGCACATTAAGGCACATACTCGCATAAACCACACCTAATGTCCAAAGAGTATAAGAAGTATAGTGTAACACAATTGTATAAATGGTTTGAGTATTCGCAAGAGTAAAAACAAGTATTTAAGCATGTATCTCCCCCAAGGAGTTTGTAAGAATTTAAACGAGTAAAACCTGGGTATGAACTCACCTGTATGATTGATATGCTAACAAGTGAAGTGCACTAAAATGAGGCTCGGAACTATCCGCTGACCTAAAATGAATAGTTTTTCGAAGATAAGTCATGAAACAATGTTGTGCATGCAAATCCATATGTAATCTATACACTTGTACGTTTTTTAAAATAGAATTTATCGTCGAAATATAGGTTTATGACATCTCGTAATGTTTATAAAATACTTTACAAGTATATACGTTATAAACATCCTACTATAATCATTTTGTGATTTATTGTGAAATTATAACTTTTCGTCGTATAATAATGTTACTTGACAATTTCATGAAAGTGACTAAATGGCCTTGAAAGCTAGTTGTAAATGGTGCACATCGAATGTAGTAAACAAACAACGGTTGTTTTGGAAGCTTGCATCATTATCTCAAAAGTTTTAGCATTTAAGTTTTCATCCTAGAGGTCTCGATCATGGAGAAAAATATAGGTAAAGTATGGTACGTGTATCCAAAATATTGTTTAAGGGTGGTTTTCCGGCAAAGTTTGAGTGACTATATTTATTTCGTTACAACCCCGCTAACAAACGTCAAACATTTTGGACAATATACTTGGTAAACTCACTTTTACTAGAAGACATTACTTATAAAAGTTCTACATCATTGTTAAAAAACGTCCCTCCAACTTGTTGCCGTAATACTTGCCTATTAGAAATATAATAGTTTTTCCTTATATAATAAAGTTCCCAACTTTTGTAAACGTATAATTTGACCATTACAACCTTTTCTCTATTATGCTTTCTACATCCTTAGACCCCCGTATGAAGTATACTAATATATTTTTGATAAATCGACACATTTTATAACGCTTAAGACTCATTTTTGACTCGTAAAAAGTTAATATAACTTGCTGAATTTTCTGGAATTATTAGTTTTCGTCGGCCAAACTTCAAAACTTCATAACTTCTTCGTTATAAAACTAACTCCCGTTTTAATACTTCAAGCGGCCACGTTTCGTTTTAAGTATATTTTCCCAATATCTAGCCCAAATATTTTACCCAACTGTCCGCTTTTCCCAGAATAAAATATGGACAGACCCTTTTAAAACTTGTCGAATGAGTTTTTCACGCGCAACAACCTTTTTCTAACCAATTCAATACAACTCCGAAGCTATTCTAATCCTACCATACACCTTCTTAGGGTGTCATGGTTCCTAGACATCACCAAAAGTGATATGTTTCAAGGAGTAATTATAGGATGAAATATATATATATAACACTTAATAACAATGAAAAAGTGGTATAAACCTCCATAAGACTTGCATGTTTTTCTCAAATATGATATAATGAACATAAAATAAATATGAAAGATGATGATGAGTATGAGATGCTTACTAGTAACTTGATGATGTTAATGAACAAAGGTTTTTCCTAATCACCCAAGGTTTTTATTTCAAAACCTTAATCAAGAGTGATACTAGAGTGTTAATTAACTTGGCTTGTAAAATTTTGTGATCTTCTCATGGTCTTGTGGTATGGCTGGTTTTGCTAGAGGAGAGCAAGAGAGAATTTTTGTGATTTACACCTAAGTGTATGTGTTAGTGTGTTTTAATTGAACAAATATCTAGTAAAGTTGTAGATAGGTGTAAAGTTTTTTTGTGAAGATATTTATCAAAGTGTGATGACAAGGGGGGGGTTTAGGTGGCCGGTTTTGGGTAGAAATGGGGGAGGTTGGATGAGTTTGATGATTTAGTGTATTATTTGGTAGGTATTGTGTGTAACTTGTAGGTATAAATAGGTATTAATTGTAGCGTTAACTAAAAATAAGTTTTAACGGAACAAGATAAAATATATTGAGGTCATAAAAATTATAAAAATATATTTCTTGCAAAATTTGAGTGAAATAATAATTATCGTGTAGTTTTTAAGAAAACCGTCGTAATTATATAAACTTAACAATTTATATACAAAATAAATTAAAAACATCGGGTAAACTCATAATATTATTTTTATAAACTTAATATGAGTACGAAAATATATCGGGATAATTTTTGAAAGTATCGGATCAATTGTTCAAAATAATTAATTACGCTATAGCCGCTTATTTAATAAGAAATTATGGGTTTAATGTGAAATGCAAAACCATGCATGAGCTAGTATGATGAATGTTGAGTTTGAGAAATGACCAAAAATTGAGAATTGTGACATTTAGCGACTTGACGACTTAGCGACTTGGTTCTTAGCGGCTTGCTGTCAAAATTTGTAGCGACTTGGTGCTTAGCGACTTGTTGTCATAATTCTTAGCGACTTATTTTTGTCATAATTCTAGCGACTTGGCATTATAGCTTGATTTTTTCGAATACTTAGCAACTTGGTGGTTAGCTACTTGGTTCAAGTTTCTTAGCGCCTTGGTTCAAGGTTCTAAGCGACTTGGGTGAACTTTTGGTTGTAATACAGTTTTCTCTTGATTTAGTAAAATCCCGTGAAAGAATCTATTTCCGGTTTAATCATAGAGTTTTAAAATCCCGTGTAATCTGTTAACATGTCTACCAACGCACCTACAATCATCTCCGTTTGCTGAGGATGTTCAAGCACGGGTTCGATACTCGCCACCTATGCTTGACAGAATCGACTACGACTCTGGGCACACGAATCAGATTGTACTATCTTGGAAAGGAAAACGGAGTCAATATTCTCAAGTCTATTGATGAAAGACCTTATCAGATTGAGACTACAAGAGACTAATTGATACAGTAGGCAGATGGAACAATGATCTATGGAATAGATAAACCAATGACTTATGATGAGCTCAATGATAAGGAGAAAAAGAGTTCGATGCTATATCGGGCCTCAAACATCATACTACAGGGTCTTCCAAAAGACATCTACAAGTTGATCAATCACAACACTGAAGCCAAGGCATTTTGGGATAATGTCAAGATGCTTCTCTCAGGTTCTGAATAACCAAGAAAGACAAGAATCACAACTGTATGATGAGTTTGAGCACTTCAAGATGAAGCCTCATGAGGGGTGTCTATGAGTACTACGTGAGATTTCTAAGCTTTGAATGACATGAGGAAAATCAAAATGACCATGCCAAACATTCAGCTGAATTCAAAGTTTGTTAACAACATGAATCCCGAGTGGCACAAATTTTTCACCTCTGTGAAGCTAACCAAAGGACTAAAGAATACAAACTATGAGCAAATGTATGCCTTCCTTCTTCAAAATGAGAGGCATGCAATGCTTGAAAATAGGATTCTGAATCAATTCAAAACCAATCAGGGAGAAACAAGCTCACCAAATGATTCTACAGCCTTCTACACCAATATTGGTATTACTACCAAAGCATCTCAAGTCATACCCACCGGTAATGGTAATCACAAACTCATCCCTGATCCGAGGTTCAAGCAAGCCGATGCTGATGCAGCCTGGGACACTTCATTATAAACCGGCTCTTATGGTTAAACAAAACTTGACCCTCATCCCAACTACCATAGTCTTCACACTAACAATGAGATCAGAACTGCATCTAATCTTCACAATCATGCTGCTGTTGTCAGAGATGGAAAGATTATGGGGCAACATTCCCAAGAAAGGCAGTATGAACAGGGAAAAGGTGGAGCTGGTAGAGGTTATGCTGCAAATTAAAATAGGCAAGGATTTGGAATCAAGGTCAATCAAAGCCAATCAAATGCTACAACCGGGTGGTGAGGACATATTGCAAGGAACTATACATCTCCAAAACGTCCTCCAGAATCATAATACTTCAGAGACAAGATGCTGGCTTGTGCAAGCTCAGGACAACGAGCAACTTTGGATGAAGAGGAGTTGTTGTTTCATACTGAGGGAATGCTAAGACATATGATGCTGATGTAGATGAGCAGCAAGTATAGGTTATGGCCGAACAATCCAAATGCTTTCAAGTAGCTATTGTGATGCTTATGATTCAGATGTGGATGATGAACCAACTGCCCAGTCAATCTTCATGGCTAGCATCTCTCCCATGGTCTCTCCTAAGTTCCTTTACCACAACAGGCTGGTCCATCCAAAGAATCAATCATCTCAGAGGTATTAAAACTGTACGATAATGTTGATGAGCAAAAGATATATGAGTACAATCTCTTGAAACCTATGATTCAGATGTTGAAAATATAGGAAATAGTAATATTGTCCCATTTGATCAACATGTGGCTCAAAGTGAAAGTGAGATTGTACCAAGTGATGTATCTTCTGCAATCAATAATGATTGTGTTTTTCGGAATACACTCAATGTGCCCCTGATGACTCTGTTACCTCTGAACTAATTCCTATAATGAACAAGTTGCTATCTATGAACAACGTGCTAAGTTTGAGTTAACCACCCGTGAACAGGAAATGGATGACCAAATGCTAAATTATTAGAAAAGTAGGTTTAGAGAAGAAGTATTAAAACAAGAGTTAAATTCCTTACAAGAAAGGCTTTCTAAAACTGCTAAGCAAAAACAAGAACTTCAGGAAAATGTTAAACTGCCTAAGCAAGAATTCAATACTAAGAAATCAAACTTTTGAATGATTTTCCAATCTGAAAACCTTGAAAACAAGCTTGAAAATAGTTGTATGTGCAAGGAACACCATTCATACTGCCACTTGATCACTAAGCATAGAGTCTTAAGCTTATAAGCATAGCATTCCCCTTTGAGTAACCATCCGAGGTCATTAAAAAGGCTAGAACTGCTCATAAGGTAATTTATGATGGCAATGAAATCCTAAACCTAGGCGTAAACCTATTGCGTTGAGTGCACTGAGGAAGATAAGAAATCGATGAAGTCTAGGGGAAAATGGATAAGAAACTCAATAATCCTACATGTAAAGAAAAACAAATATCAGACCCCATGATTACAAAAAGGAAAATTGGATTTACTTGAACAAGTTTAAGCCTCAAACGTTGTTAACACCCTAACAAGTGTTGTGGAAAAGGATTTAGATAAGCAAAGAGCAAAGAATCTTGTTGTAACAAACCCTCCCCTTAGGAAAATGCCTTCAGCACGTGGTATCCTCCTCTACACCAATGCATCTAGTCCCTAGGACTATTGCCACTAAAAGCAAGACCTTAATTAGTCAATATGTTATCTTTCAATTATTTGTTGATTTTGAGAAAACTTGTAAGAAAAGGATCACACCCACTGGTATAACTGAAGGGGAAAGTGGTTTTGAGCAAACTAAAGAATGCTATTTAACTAAGGTCATGCCTTTCTTTAAAAAACTAAAAGATCATTTTGAGAGTCTTAAAAAGGGAATGATTTAGATATTAAGAAAGGAAAGGAATTTGATGCAATGATAGTTGAGGTTAGTGACTATGAGTGAGAGTTAATTATGAGAATTGAGAGGAACAACTTGCATACATTGAATGAGAATCTTATTTCTGAATGTATCACTCAAGATGTGTTTTACACTGCTACGAATTGTTCCATTAATGCTTCTCATTTTCATGAATTATCTGTTGCTCTGAAAGTCTCCGATGATCGTGTCATTGAGCTTGAAAAGACTAATTCTAAACTAAATGAGAAATTGATCCGGATGATCACGATAATTTGGTACAACATCTTTCTAAACTAGAAGTTGAACATTTTAATTTACAACTAAAATATAAACATCTTAAAGAAAATGTCAAACCTCAAATATCAAGACATCTTCAAATGCTCCAGAGTTTGATGCAGTCTTTCAGATAAACAAACGTGATGAACAGATTCAAGCTCATTGTAACACGATCAAAAAGTTGAAAGCCCAAATTACTCAATTAAGGGTGAAAAGTACATGCGACCGCTCCCAAATGGCTCCCCCTTTAGATTCTCAGTATTCTCAAACTTTTCATCTTCAAAACTTAGTAAACGCTTTACAAAAAGAAAACGAGAGTTTTCTAGAAGAAAATGAAAAAGTTAAACGACACTTTAAAGTGTTATATGATTCAATGAAAGTAACGATCTCAGGAGCTACTAGAATGTCTAATTGCAACATGTCCTAAATCCTTAGGTGCGAAAGGTAAAGTTGTGATGCCTTGTTCTATGCCTAGTGCCAAGCATACAAACCATTCCATGCCCAACTTTAAGAAAGTGAACACTAATGTGCCTTCTAGTAGTTTAGATCCTTGCACATCTAGTTCAGGAATGCAAAAAGTAGATCAACCAACTAATGTTCCCATAATTCCCTCTACAGAGTAATCGTGACATTAAAGCAAGCGGGTCAAAGCCTCCAGGCAATACCAAGCAAGATAAGACCTCACAAGCTAAGAATGTGCATTGAAAGAGAGTAGAAGACCAACCTAGGAACCTTAAGTTTGAGTTGAATAAAACTAATAGTGTTGATTCTAGTATTAGCCATAGCTACTATACTTAATTCGAATTCTGATACTATCTGCAAACCATGTAACGATGTCTGCTTGAATTCTGTTGCTAATCATGAATGTGGTGTGAATGTTTTGTCTACTGCATGTCAAATGCCCAGCTTAAAATTGTTAATGCTAAAAATCATGCTAAGAATGCTAAAAGGCAAAAACAAAAGAAAGTTAGAAAACAGTGGAAACTCACAGGAAGAACATTTAGTAAGATAGGTTATCAATGGATACCTTTTGGCCATAAGGATAATCAGTTCTACCCTCAATCTCCTAAGACGTGCCCCTAGAATGGATGCCTACTGTTAGAACTATTCCTTTAAGAAGTGAACATACTTTGAATAGGTCAAATACGGACACCAACACTGCATCTACTCCTAATGATTCCATTGCTTCTATTTCTGATATGGGTGTTTCTATTTCTGATGTGGGTGTTCCAATCCCTGTTACTAACCAAATGGAACCCATTCTTGCATGGGGATCCAATTATCCTTTATCCATTCTTGTCTGTGTTCAACTGCAGATCGTTCAAATCGTTCTGTGGTACCTGGACTCAGGTTGTTCCAAGCATATGACTGGAGACCGTCACGCTCATGAACTTCGTGAGCAAATTCATCGGGATAGTTAGATTCGGGAACGATCAATTCGGTGCTATTATGGGTTATGGAGATTACGTGGTTGGAGATAGTGTGATTTCCAGGGTATATTATGTTGAAGGTCTTGGACATAATCTATTTTTGTTGGACGTATTTGTGACTCGACTTAGAAGTGGCCTTTAGAAAACATACTTGCTTTGTTAGAGATCTTGATGGTGCGAACTTCTCAAGGAACTCGTGGTTCAACCCTATACACCATCTCTATCGAAGACATGATGAAAGCTTCACCCATCTGCCTGCTGTCAAAGGCTTCTAAAACTAATCATGGCTATGGCAAACCGTCGTCTCAATCACTTAACTTGGTACCATAACAATCTTTCCGAAAGGACTTAGTAGAGGACTACCTAGACTTAAGTATGAAAAAGATCATCTTTGTTCAGCATGTCAATTGGGAAAAGGCAAGAAGTATGCCCATAAACCCAAACCTACAAATTCTGTTATGACTTCTACATACCATTCACATGGATTTATGTGGATCCATGAAAGTACAAACTATTAATGGGAAGAGATATGTGTTAGTTGTGGTTGATGACTACTCCCGATTCACTTGGGTTAAGTTTTTGAGAACAAAGGATGAAACTCCAGATGCCATCATTAAACTTATTAAACAATTCAGTCCGACTTAACAAAACAGTTAGAATCATCCGTTCGAATAACTGAGTTTCTTAGAAAGAACTCATGAATTTTATGAAAGTGTTGGAATCAGCCACCAAAGAAGTGTTCCACGAACTCCTCAACAGAACGGGTAGTTTGAAAGACCTAAATCGAACTCTTATGGAAGCCGCAAGAACAATGCTGATTTACTCAAAGGTTCTAATGTTTCTATGGGCTGAGCTATTGCCACAGATGCTACACTCAAAATCGATCCCTAATCCACACATCTCATGGAAAGAATCCATATGAACTTGTCCACAATCGAAAACCTGATCTATCATACATTCGTGTGTTTGGTTCTTTATGTTATCCAACTAATGACGGTCAAGATTTAGGTAAACTGAAAGCTAAAGCGTACATTGGAGTATTTGTAGGATATGCACCAAACAGAAATTACCGTCTACAACAAGAGAACCCGAAATATCATGGAAACAATTCACGTTACGTTCGATAAGCTGACCGTCAAATGGCTCCTGACATCCAGTTCTGGACCCTCACTTCAAAACAGTCCCATTGGTTCATCCCTTGTACCTAATTCCTCTCCAGCAACTCCATATGTACCTCCATCTGAAGATGATTTGAAGAAATTGTTTGATCCAATGTTTGATGAACATTATGAGCCGAATGCTAATGATCTGTCAATTCCAACAACAGAGGTTGCTTCTAGCCCTATCAATGAAGTTAACCCTTCAGTTTCGATGTCATTAAGTCAAGAAGCGCTTGCTGTTGATTACTCCGTCTCATCAACAAACCTTCAATCATCAAGTGTACATCATGGAATTGTGTCTGGAACCCTGGATGAAGTTAATCCCTTTGTGTTGGGATATGAAAGTGCTGAAGACATGAAAGTACTGAAGATATGAAAGTACTGTAAGCTGCAAAGTACTGGGAAAAGTCAAAGAGTCAAAGTACTGCTAAAGACAAAGTCAAAGTACTGCACCTAAAAGTCAAAGTACTGCAAGAACAAAAGAACTGTTATTCGTTTATGGAAAGTATTGTATTCTATGTTTAGATTACTTGTCGTACAAGGTTATTAATTGTAAACCGACTAGGATATCCTTGAGCCTATAAAAGGACTCCTAGATTGGCATTAGATGTACGAGTCTATGAGTTTTAGAGTTTACGAATTCACAAGTTAATTAGTGTTTTAGAGAGAAGTTCGATTATCTTAGAGTTGTATTAGAGTATCTGCATAATAAGCAGATTTAGAGTTTATAATAAAAGGTTATTCTTCTTAGCTTTGTTAAGTAAATTCCGCGTACTTGATAAAGATTGCTCAGTGTTTCTTTGTTAATAACTTAGGATTTATCCGAGGTTATTAAACCTTAACAAGCTAGTTAAGTTAGTTTGATTAAAGTATATCGATCCAACAAGTGGTATCAGAGCTTGTGTGGAAACTCTGACTAGGAAGAAACCCTACCTAAACAATATTCAAGATGTCGACTAAAGCTGTTCCACCACCCTCAATCACCTCACTCAGAATTCCATTAATCAAGAAGGGAGAATATGATCTCTGGTGCATGAAGATGAGGCAGTACATTGCCATTACAGATCATGCTCTATGGAATGTAATTGTGAATGGGAATGAAGTTGTACCAGACCCCATTGATATTCTTGGAAAACCCAAGGCACCTAAACCAGTATTACCAGCAGCAACCTTAAGGAATCAAGAGAAGGCACTCAATATTCTCTTATCTGCCATTCCAAATGGTCATCTTCTCAAATTTCATGATGCTAAAGATGCTAAGCAGCTTTGGGCTGCTCTCAAGACCAGATTTGGAGGGAATGAAGCCTCTAAAAAAATGCACAGAAATTTGCTAAAGCAACAGTTTGAAACTTTCACAGTTGGTGAAAGAGAGAGTCTTGATGCTGCATATGATAGGTTTCAGAATCTTCTCAACATGTTGGAGCTATACAAGGCAGAAGTATCAGTTGAAGATGCTAATTTGAAGTTTCTCAGGAGTTTGCCATCTTCATGGCATGTGATTGCTACAATGATCAGAGGACAACAAGGTTTGGATGTCATGGACTTTGATGATCTCTATCATCAACTTAAGGTGTATGAGCATGAGATGAGCGGTCAAACAAGTTCTAAATCTCACAGTATTGCTTTTCTATCATCTGAAAAGAAGGCCAGTACTTCCATTAAAAGTACTGCTTCTCCTCAAAGTACTGTTTCTCAAAGTACTGCTGTCTATACACCCCCTCATATGTTCAACCGACCCCACCAACTATCACTATGGCCTCAGATGAAGTTATGTGCTCCTTCTTTGCACAACAAGCTAGTTTACCTGTCACTTATGAAGAAGATCTAGCACAGATTGAAGAAGATGCACTTGAAGAAATTGATATCAGGTGGCAAGTTGCTATGATCACTGCAAGGATCAAAAAGTACATGAAGAAGACAGGCAAAAGCATTGATTTCAAACCAAAACAGGGCATAACTTTTGACAAATCTGAAATTGAATGCTTTAATTGTCAAAAGACTGGTCATTTTGCAAGGGAGTGCAGGTTTGCTAAGTATCAAGCAAACAGGATATCTGAAAAGCCAAAACTTGAGCTTAAGGAAATTCCAATTACTGAAACAAAGGCTTAGGTTGCTCAAGAGAAGTTATCAGAAGTTGACTGGAGTGAAGAGTTTGATGATGAACCAATAACTTATTGCATGGTAGCAGTGGAAGAAGAAATTGAAGATTCAGTAGAAGCATTGGATTGGAGCACTGTTTTTGCTGAAGAACTGAACATGCTTTTTGGAATCTGATGATGGCTTTGGAGGCTTTGATTGGAGCAGGAAATGAAGATGATCCTGTTCAAATTGCATTGGTGGCTACTTCACCAAATCAATCTCCTATCTCTGAGGTATGCTCAAATTTCTATGATTTTTATCATAAATTACTTAGCAGTTATGTGATTGAGAGAGATAATTGTGTTAAGGCTAGGTCTGAGGTAGCGGGTTATCAAATAACCTTAGAATCTATGGAAGCCAAAATCTTAGCACATGAAACTAATGAAGTAGCTTGGGCTGAAAAATATGCACAACAGGATTACCAGTTAAAACTTAGTGAATGGAAATTAAACTGTAAAATTGCTTAAATTGAGAAATTAACTAAGGAAAGAGATGATTTGTTAGCTAAGTTTGCTGCTTGGGGTGAAGCTGGTCTGTCACATGTCTCTTATGTTCAAAAACAGCAAATAGCCTACCTTAAAACTGGATTAGGTTTTGGAATGGATTTTAGTAAGATAGAAGAAAACCAATCTAGTAATGAGTATGAAGGTGAGTATGAGGATATAACCACTAGTGATGAAGAGCTCATTAATTATGTAGATACATCTAGTAATGATGGTTCAATAAGTGACTCACCTCCTGAATATAAGAAAGCTAATGATTATCATGCTGTTCCACATCTCACTGGCATTCATCAACCCCTTAGGCCTGATGTTTCTCGTTTTGGAGTAGACAATCTAGAGTTTAGGAAAAAGCTTGTTGCTCAATCTAAGTCTAAAAAACCCAAAGAACGTGTTGAAAACGATGTTCAAAATCAAGCAGTACCTTTAAATCAAAGTACTGCTCCACAAGCAGTACCTTCTTCAAAACCTTTTCAAAACAGTACTGCTAAACCTTTTTGGGATAATTTTGGTCAAACCAGGTTTAATCACTCACCAAGAAGGCACAATAATTTTGGGCATAGACATAGAAGATGTCACTTTGACAGTATGGGTCAGAACTGTGTTTTTGTTGTTTTAGTCTACTCATCTAATTAAGGATTGTGCACATCACTCAGAATACCTTAGAAAATTTCCAAAGAACAGGACTGCCAACCAGAAACCTAGAGAGTACAAACCAGTTTGGATAATTCAAATAGGGTCAATCACAGAAATTTCTCACCAGATCATAGATACCCACCCCAGCGAAAACCTTTTTCAAAACCTTCAGTATCTCACAGTACTTTCCAAAGTACTGATAACTCTGGCCCAATACTTTCACAAAGTACTGCTCAGACAAAACAAGGTACTGACCACAATACTTGGTATAGAAATTCTAGGAGATCTCACTATAAACCTAGAAGGTATTACAATTCACATAGGAAATTTAGATCACAGGAACCAAGTGTTAAAACAGAATGGGTTAAGAGGGAAAGTACTGTGGAGGGACAGACAGTACTTTCAACCAAAAGTGAATCAGATGTTTTTGTGATGACAGAAAAAGAGATTTGTGTTGAAAAACCAGAAAGTTTTGAAAATCCATCTGCTAAAGATCAAAAGATAATTATGGATCATCATTTAAAAGATAGTGGTAATTACATACTCAAAGAATTTGAGTTTGTAACTCCACAAGGGGAACACAAGTCAGTAATGGCTTGGGTTCCTAAAAGTTTCTAACTTTTTCTTTATGTGCAGAGCAACCCAGAAGAGGAGCTTAAAGATCATCTTATTATGGATAGTGGTTGCTCTGGAAGTATGACAGGAGACAAAGAGATCCTGTCTGATTTTAAGAAGATTAGTGGAGGAAGAGTTGCATTTGGGAATGATCCCAATGGAGGAAAGATTACGGGAAAAGGGACTATCAAAGCAGGGCTTATAGATTTTGAGAATGTTAGATATGTGAAGGAGTTAAAGTTCAATCTATTGCGTATCACAAATCTGTTATAAAAAGCATCCTGTGTTATTCACTGACACAGAATGTCTTATCCTTTCCTCTGACTTTAAGCCTGTTGATGATGAATTAGTAGTTCTTAGAGTACCAAGGACAAATGATGTGTATAGTTTAGACATGAAGAGTCTACATTCCTATGGAAGAGCCACATGTTTGGTGGCTAAAGCAACATCTGAAGAGGCACATCAATGGCATAGAAGATAGGGCCATGTTAACTTCAAGAATATCAATAAACTGGTCAAAGGCAATCTAGTTAGAGGTTTACCTTCAAAGACTTACAAGAATGATCACTCATGCTTGGCATGCAAGAAGGGTAAACAACACAAAGCTTCGTGCAAGAAGCTTGAGGAGAGAACTATTAGAGAACCTTTGGAGCTGTTACATATGGATTTGTTTGGACATGTTTCTGTGGCAAGTTTAAACAAGAAAAAGTACTGCTTAGTTGTAACAGATGATTGTAGTAGATTCAGTTGGATATTTTTCTTGGGTTTTAAAGATGATACTTTTGATGCTATCCAGACACTGATTATTTCTCTTGAAAACCAATTGAGACTCAAGGTTAGAGGTATTAGATGTGACAATGGGACTGAATTCAAAACAAGCTTATGGATGAATTTTGTGCAAACAAAGGTATAAAAAGGGAGTTTAGTATTGCAAGAACACCACAACATAATGGTGTTGCAGAAAGGAAGAATAGGACTTTGATTGAAGCAGCAAGAACAATGTTAGCAGATTCTAACCTACCTATTCAGTTCTGAGCAGAAGCTGTAGTACTGCTGTTATGTACTTAACATAGTCTCAGTCACTAAACCACAGATGAAGACACCTTATGAATTGCTGATGGGAAATAAACCCAACATTCGTTTTATGAAACCTTTTGGATGCCCTCTTACTATTTTAAACACTATTGATAATCTGGGGAAGTTTGATGGCAAGTCAGAAGACGGATACTTATTGGGTTATTGCACTAACAGTAAGGGCTTTAGAGTATATAACAAGGTTACTAAGAAGGTTCAAGATTGTCTTCATATTGAGTTTTTAGAAGATCAAGACAATGAGAAAGGTAAAGGTCCTGATTGGATGTTTGATCTTGAGGTTTTAACTCCATCTATGAACTATGTAACTGTTAGAGAAGAAAATCAACCAGTGCACAGTGGAGAAGATTTACAATATGTTGTTCATGGAGTTCATATTAGACCTAATGATGTTTCCTGATAAGATCCTGTTAGTCCAAAACAAAGTACTGAAGTTCCAAAACAAAGTACTGTTGCTCCACAGCAAAGTACTGTTGTTCCAGAATCTTCTTTATCTGCTGAGGATCAATCTATTCAAGAGGAACTTAATCAGATGCTTCTTCAAGATGTTTTAGCACATTCTTACACTGATGAACAAAGGAGAGCTTATGAAGAGGCAAAGAAGAAAAACAAGACTGCAGAGTACTCTCACAGTACTTTGGACAGTACTTTCGAAAAGACTGTTGCACCCATTGTTGACAGTACTTTAACTGATCTGGATGATCATACCATGCCTGGATTAGAAGATACTGATGATGAATTTGAAGATGAAGGTATTTTCCCAAATTCCAATGAAGGTGCTGATGTTACTAATTTGGAGGATACTTATGGAGTTCCACAGTCTCCAAACTTAAGAACTCATAAGGATCATCCTTCTGATCAAATCATTGGTCCTTCTACTTCTGGTGTGCTGACTAGACACAGAGCTAAGACTTTTTCTACATCTCACAATGCTTTTGTCAGGACCGAAAAATATAAGATTTATGTGGTTTGGAGGTCGGGGTTTGTGGAAGAAGATGAATATCTTCATCCTTTTTAGAGAGAGAAAGTTAGAGAGAGGGAGTAGAAAACACAAGGTTTATTAAGAAATACACACAATACACTTAACCAAATGATTCACCTCACCCCTCATGGAGAGTCATGAGGGGTATATATAGGCTCTATCTTTGCCACTTACACAATACTAGTCCCTAAGGGCAAAGTATTCTATGCATCTAGTCCAATTCACGTAAATGACGTTATCTTTAGAAAAAGCGAGGCTAACAATCTCCCTCCAAGATAGCGTCACACGTGAATGGTTACAATGCGACCTATAAATACCAAACAAAGTAAATTACAATAGTAATGAACTATGTTGACTTTCTTGAATGCAGAGTCTCAGAGTCTAGATACGAGGCAAACTTGAAGTTCTCCCTTCGATGACCTCGACAAATGATCTTCTTGTAGCTCTAACTTCAAAACTGTAACGGTCTAGTTAGGTTATTACTCCCTCCTAACTAGTGAGCCTTTTTGCTTTTTCTGCTCCTCCTTAACCGACAACACTCTTCCAACACGTCTTTAATTTTCAGACACGCAGCGAGAAGTAAACTCTTGAAGTACAATGGTTGTCGTTCTGGGAACATCAACATAACTCACTTAGTATTGCATCCAAGTTGGTAAAACCCCGATTACACCACACTACTTCTCTCTTTTTCCAGTCTTAAAGTAAAATCCCTTCGTATCCAATCACGGAAGATGAAATACCAACTTCTCCCTCCTGATGGTTGCGAGCTATCGTAATCATTATAATGTTGCGTATAGCGTATTACCTTCTGATGCATTTTCAAACATCATAGCTTGATCAAATTTCCGTGAGAATATGTCGCACAAATACTCTCAATACACATTTCTCTCAAACCAACCTTTAAATCGAACCTCCTTTGAATTCACCGCTAATTGAATGACCACATGTGGAGATAGCCCGATACGACTAACTTGAAAAGGAGGTAACCGTTCCAACTTTGTGACTTACTGCTTGTTCTAAATTTTTGAACAATCCACAACTGCGGGTGACACTGAGCACAACAAGTAACTTCTTAAGTGATGGTTACACAATGTGAGCACTACAACATAACTCCTTACCAGTTATAACCAGATTGTAAAATTTCATAATGTGCTCCAACAAGTTACTTGAACATGCATCCAACCAACCATCGTCTCAAAGATAAAGAAGTCCCCCGTGAATGTCACGTCAATTTCTCGTCAATAATACCGTACAAAAACTCCGTATCCATTTTTTTAAATTTCGTGCAAGCCGTGAATTATGTATCCCTCCGTGAAAATATACCATACCAAAAAATACCATTTTTTTAACTTATAGCAACAATTTGTATCCACAGAATTTTATGCCACAGAAAATTCGGATGACAAATGTTGTTACCATTTCATTCGAGTAGCCCATCGTGCCATGAAATATATCAGCCCAAATCCATTATACAGGCAGCAGCCCATTAACCGATTATTATTCATTGCAGCCCAAAAGCACAAATCCCAAATCCATTTGACCTGGTATAATAGCACAACGTAGGAACCATTGACTAAATACCCGGATATAAACAAACGTATCCCACTTGACCTAAACCTAAAACACATCCTTATCAAACATAACGCCCACCACATATCTTTATTCTCTCACCCAACAATTATCTCCCATCACAGATCCAAAATGAATATTCATTTCACCCAACTTCTCTTTACTCCGCAAAATCAATCCGAGTTATATAAACATAAATTAAACCCATTCAACAATCACGAATAATAGCTAATTCGTCCTTTCTTTTTTATATGCACAAGTGAACAAGAAACGGTCATACGGCTTCAAGATCCATTGGGTCTAAGGTAGGTTGTAATTTATGTTTTCGTTTTTGTTTTTGGTCTATAAACGAATCAAAGAGATGAGGTAACATACTTGTTAATCTCATGACTTTAAATTCGTATAATAATCACAGTTGGGGTCGATGATGATGAGTGATTCATTTGAAATAATCTATAAAAGATTACAAAAAAAATTGAATCCGAATCTGAGATTGTTATATGTTTTTCTTTGATGTTTGAGAGTTGGGGAGAGATATGTGAGGGTTAATTTGTGAGTCTAGATGTAGGATTGGTTTTGGTTATGGAACGCCACGGACTGATGATGTTAAAGGCGGAGGTCGTGTGATGTTTATGGTATATGGTTGTGGTCTTGGTCGAAGTGGTTTTGGTCTTATTTACGCGTAACATTTTTCTTTTCTGCTCATAACATTCTTACGCGTAGCTTCTTGCTTATGCGTAGGCATACGCGTAACATCTTATGCGTAGCCCATTCTTACGCGTAAGCCTAGGCTTATGCGTAAGAGCATATGCGTAAGTTTTCATACGCGTAACTTCACCAGCACGCGTAACACCTCTGTAGATTCCTTTATGCGTAGAAACAGGGGTTTGACCCAGTTGACTTTTTCCGGTGAGTATTCCGACCATGTTTTTCCTTCCATCTTCAAGCAAAAACCCAGAAAAGCATAAAAGTGCTTCTTTTTACCATGTTGACCATACGAAGATGACAGTTGACCACTTTGACTTCTTCGCATTTTGGAACAAAAATATAACAAGGTTGGATAATATATACCCAAGACAGATATATTCAAGAAAAACCATGAATTTTTGTTTAGACCAAACATAAGGATACAAAAACTTGAATAGACTGTTTTCCCACAATATACGGAAAAAAAAAATTCGACCACAAAAAGATGCATAAAACAGCCTAAAACAAGTAACATAAACACACATAAATCATCAAAAGATAACCTTGGCTCGTTATACCAATTGTTATAACCTTATATATACCAACCTTATCAAATACCCACGTTATGAACACAAGAATACCACGTTAAACCCAAACTGTTATGCGTAAATAAAGAGAAAGATTAAGATAAGAAAGATAGTGTGCTTGAGTGTGTGTGTGTGTGTTTTTCCTTGAAGCAATATACAACTTATTGTTTTCATCTTCTTCTCTCTACCTCTCTAACATACACACGAATTCTATCATTCAAGTCACCATCTTTCTTATCTTAATCTTTCTCTTTATTTACGCATAACAGTTTGGGTTTAACGTGGTATTCTTGTGTTCATAACGTGGGTATTTGATAAGGTTGGTATATATAAGGTTATAACAGCTTTACTTAGCTTTGTGTATAAACAAAACAGGCTGAATCATAAGGACCATCAAACCTGTCTATTTACTTGTTTTATCTCTCAAGAAGAACCCAATAATATTGCTCAAGCTTTGACTAAAGAAAGTCGGGTTGAAGCTATGTAGGGAAGAACTTCTTCAATTTAAACTTCAAGAGGTTTGGTTTTATGTGATCTTCCTAATGGGAAGAGAGTTATTGGAACCAGATGGGTTTTTAGGGTCAAAAGAGATGAAAGAGGTAATGTTATCAAGAATAAGGCAAGGTTAGTAGCACAAGGATATAGACAAGAAGAAGGAGTAGATTATGATGAAGTGTTTGCACCTATAGCAAGAATAGAAGCTATTAGAATATTTCTTGCTTTTGCTTCTTATATGGGCTTTCAAGTTTACACGGATGGATGTCAAAAGTGCCTTTTTATATAGCAAGATTACAGAGGAAGTTTATGTCAAACAACCTCCCGTTTTGAAGACCCTAAACATCCAAACAAAGTCTAAGGTGGTTAAGGCTCTTTATTTCATCATCACACCTAGAGCTTGGTATGAGAGACTCTCTACATTCTTATTGCAACATGGCTATAGAAGGGGAGCTATTGACAAGACTTTTGTTTACAGAGAGACAAGAAAGATATCATGTTAGTTCAAGTTTATGTTGATGATATCATCTTGGGGGCTACCAAACAGTCCATGGTTAAGGAGTTTGAGCAGTGATGCGAAAGAATTTCAAATGAGTTCAATGGAGAGTTGACTTTCTTTTTAGGACTTCAGTTAAGCAGTCAAAGGAAGGTATTTTTATCACCAAGACAAGTATGTTACATATATACTTAAGAAATTCAATTTTGATGATATGAAGAACGTTACTACACCCATTAAACCTATCAATTCATTGGGCAAAGATGAAGATGGACACCCTGTTGAAGTCAAGCTTTATAGATCAATGATTGGCTCTCTTATGTATCTTAATGCATCAAGGCCTAATATCATGTTTGCAGTTTGTCTATGTGCTAGATATCAAGTCTCACCAAAGATATCTCACATGCAGTAAAAGAATCTTCTGTTATTTAAAACAACAACCAAAGTTGGGTTTGTGGTATCCAAAAGAGTCACCTTTTCACTTAGAAGCTTTTCCAGATAGTGATTATGCAGGTGACAACTATGATAGAAGATCAACCACTGGAGGATGCCAATATCTTGGAAGAAGATTAGTCTCCTGGCAATGCAAGAAACAAACAATTGCAAACAACATCCTCTACTGAAGGTGAATATGTAGTTGCTGCAAGCTGTTGTGGACAAGTTTTGTGGATGCAAAATCAGCTCTTGGACTATGGATTCAACTTCAAGAATACTCCTATTAACATTGATAATGAGAGTACTATTTGTATTATGAAGAATCCAGTTTATCATTCCAAGACCAAGCACATTCAGATTAGGCATCACTTTATCGGAGATTGTTATGAGCATCGGCTTATTAATGTGATTAAGGTTCACACAGATGATAATGTAGCTGACTTACTCACCAAAGGTTTTGATGTTTCTAGATTCACTCACTTGGTGGTGAGCATTGGCATGATTAACTATTGAGCTACATTTAAGGGGAGGACTATTTAGTATTTGTATAGTCATGTGTTATGCTTGAGGGGAGGATAGTTATGTATACTTAGTTGATAATAAGAAATTGGAAAAGTACTGTCAACAAGTTTTCGTCGTACGCTTGGAAAGTACTGCTTGGAAAGTACTGCTTGGAAAGTACTGCATACGTGGAAGTACTGTTTGTCTTATTTAAAGTACTGTTCCAACGGTTATCTTGAAGGTTAATTTAATGCTAACGGTAACAATGTTATTTTAAGCTGTGATTTTTCAAATCTCACCTATAAATACCTATTTTCCGATTTTCCCTCTCATATTGATACATTAGAATCTTTTCCATCTTTCTCTCATCACATTCATATTCTTCGCGTTCAACTCTTTTTGCTTACATAATCAACAATGGCGAATCGTCCTACTGTTTCTAAGCATAATATGGTTGCTAATTTTGATAAGACTGATGCGAATATACTCTTTCACGATATAATTGATTATCTTACTGGTTCGCCTATCAGTTATGCTCTTTTAGTGGAGCCGGATATTATTGAGCCCTGGATTCAAGAATTTTGGGCTAATGCTAGAGATAACATGGAGAATGACGAATATTATATTAGATCAACAGTTGCTGGAAGAACTATTAAGATTACTGAAGACTCCATTCGAGAAGATTTATTGTTCAATGATGCAGATGGGGCTTTAAGGTTTGATAAGCAGTTGATATGGGATACTTTTCGATATATTGGTTATGAAGGATCTTCGAATGAACAAACGTTTAGAAAACAATTATTTTGTCCGCATTGGAAGTTTTTGGTTCATGTGTTGCTCCATTGCATAAGAGCTAAGAGTACCTCTTGGGAGCAGTTTGGGTCAAATATAGCATCTGATATGGTTGGGTTAGTTACAGATAGAGTTTTTAACTTCTCAAGGTTAATACTGGATGGAATACTATCACATATTTCACATGGATCTACTTGGCTGATGTACCCAAGGTTTATACAGGTTTTCTTAAACAAGCAACTTTCTGATGTACCAAAACCTACAGCTTTATTGCCTGTTATTGTTCAACAATCCAAGATTTTTACTTTTATGGCAAAAAGGAGTGTTTTATTCAAGGGTCAAGATACTCCTTTAACAACTTCCATGATGGATGTTGTTCAGGCTGTTAGAGCTAATACTGAAGCTAATGATACTGAAGGTACTGCATCTGCAGGTGACTGCAGTGTGCACGTGCATCTGCAGTACTCGCCGCAAGTACTCGCCTTCACCGCATACATCAAAGAAGGTACTGCGCATCTCTACAAGGTACTGCTTCTCCTAGTATTGAATTTCAAGAACATGTTGCAGTTTCACCTTCTCCATCTCCACAAGGGTCTGTTCCTGTTTCTCAACCAGAGGATCATTCACCTATTCAAGGAGAGGATTCACATACCATACCTCCTGATGAAATCACATTGGATAATTATGTTCTGACAAGGGAGTTGGTTAAGTTGAAAAAGACTACAGAAGTCCAAGCCAAACAGATAAAGAAATTAAAGCTGAAGTTTCGAAGGCTAAAGACTTTTGTGTGGCCATTAGTTCAACAATTTCGAATCTGGGTTAAATCCAAGAAAAAGGCGCAAAAGCGGTCTAAGAAAAACAAACGCCACCAGGTTCATCAACAATCTTCTGTCAACTTGGGGAGGAATTTAGAAAAAGATAATTTGAAAGAAGAAACAAGTTGAAAGTACTGATGAACAAGCTGAACAATCACAAGGTACTGAACAAGTTCAAGGTACTGAACAAGTTCAAGGTACTGAACAAGTACAAGGTACTGAACAACAAAGTACTTTTAGACAAGAAGTGATAACTCCAAGAGCTTTGAATTTTGAAGAAGAAGCTGGTCCTTCTACAACTGTTATACAAGAAGAAGAGGAAGCTATTCTCAAACCAATTCATTCTGCAAGTGATGATGAGTTCATTGCTACAATTTTTCAAGAATTATCACAACCTAGAGGTGGTGTTACTATTAGAGAAGTGCAAAAAGATGAACAACAAAGAACTTCTCAACCTGCAATTGATCCTAAGGATAAAGGGAAAGGTGTTTTAGTAGAAGAAAAGAAGAAGAAACTTACTTTGGCAAAGATTAGAGCAATTGAAGTTGCTAGGAATGAAGCTGCTGCTAGAAAACTTCAAGAAGAGTTAAATGCTAAAGATAGAGCAGCTCAAGAAGCTGAAGAAGCTCAAAGTAGAGAAGTGGCTAAAAAGTTTCAAGAGCAATTAGATGCTGAAACTGATGAACCATTACAATCACCTACTCCTGTTAGATATATGCCTAGAAGACCTAATTTAGCTAAGGATAGGAATGCTATGATGGCATATTTAAAAGGTCGAGGGTATAAAGGATTGCAGAAGTTGAACTATGTTGACATGAAAAGACTCTATGATGCTGAGACAGAAGCTTATAAGAAGAGTGTTTCAGATATTAAGGATTTTAGCGAAGAAGCTTTTGGATGAAGCTTGAAAGGAAAAAGAGCTTAAAAAGAAAAAGAAAACCTGAAGTTACAGATAGACAATTTTCAAAGAAAGAAAGAGTTGAATTGAGATCTGAGTCTAAAGATGCGTTAAGAAATTATCTCAGAGTGGTAGATTTTGATTATTCAAAAGAAGATACAGACTTGAAGATGAACAGATCTCAGATTAGTGCTTTTGATATTGTGAAATCTAAAGAAGGAGATTATATGATTTTTCATAAGGAAGATGAAAGCTTCAAAGTTTTCAATAGGTTATGGGATTTGTTACATATTATAGATAGAGTGGATTTATTCTATCTATATAATGTGGTAAAAGCTTATTCTGGAGATATTCCATCAGAAGGAATTGGTTGCTTGGAGATCTTATAACCATGTGGGAATCAGAAGAGGAAAGCACTGATGATATATGGAAAAATCAAGAAAACTGGGAAATCATTTGCTGGAGATTCTTTGAAGAATCTGGAGTTCATGTTTTGGAGCTAGAGAATGGTAAAATGATACACATGTTTGTAAACAGAAGATATCCTCTCACAGTTGAGCTCATGAGAAGAATGTTAGAGCATGGATTGGAAGTAGAAGAGGATAATGAAACTGCTTGCATGGTTATCAATTTATTTTTCAACTGGACTACCATTGCTGAAGAAGATGAATAAACTGGTATGAGTTTTATTGAATAATTTGTTTTTGATAAATCAGTACTTTATTCAAAGTATCGCTTATCAAACAAAGATTTCATCAAAGTAATCGCTTGCAGCTTTTATAACTAGTTAAGTAATTTTTCAATGAAACCTTTTGTTAAGTAACAATTTTTTTTTTGAAACAAAGGTTAAATAAATGGATTTTGAGATGGCAACATCAAATAGGTAATCAATCCACCATGGTTACAAAAGGATTGGCTAATCCATGAGCAAACGGCTCTGGTAAAGATTTATCAAGTCCGTTTTTAGTTGACAACTTACTAATAAGTTGTATGGTAATTAACTCACCATATCAGTTAATGTGAAGAGTTGGCTAGCCCACAAGAAAATGGCTTGTGGTAAAGGCAGTGAAAAAACCATTATTGGTAATTAGTTCACCATTAGATAGAAGAACTAACTAGTCCTAGAAGGGTACGCTTTTGGTAAAGACATATCAAATCTGTTGATAGCTGATGATTTGCTAAAAATCATATGGTTATCAATGTACCATGGTCTTACAAACCAAAACATCTGGCTACTCCAAAGATAATGGCTTTGGTAAAGAGATCTAAAACCATTAAATTTTCAATGATTCACCTCTCACATGAGTTAACACACCTGGAAGTGATGAGAATAGTATGCAACTTAAACTGAATTAATGTACAAATTGTCATATGTTGTTGTGTTGCTGAAAAGATGGAGCTTGCTGGATGCTGCTGAGAAAGAACAATTCTAAGAGATACTTTGACAAGCACAGACACTACAAAGATATACTGAAAAGACTAAGAAACAATCTGATCTTAAAGATGAAGCTTTTAAAGATACATTCACAAAGGAACTTGAAGTCAAGCAAGTAGAATTCAAGTTAGGGGAGGATTGTTGGGATATGAAAGTGTGAAGACATGAAAGTACTGAAGATATGAAAGTACTGTACGCAAAGTACTGAAAAAAGTCAAAGAGTCAAAGTACTGCTAAAGACAAAGTCAAAGTACTGCACCTAAAAGTCAAAGTACTGCAAGAACAAAAAAAGAACTGTATTCGTTTATGGAAAGTATTGTATTCAATGTTTAGATTACTTGTCGTACAAGGTTATTAATTGTAAACCGACTAGGATATCCTTGAGCCTATAAAAGGACTCCTAGATTGGCATTAGATGTACGAGTCTATGAGTTTTAGATTTTACTTAATTCACAAGTTAATTAGTGTTTTTAGAGAGAAGTTCGATTATCTTAGAGTTGTATTAGAGTATCCGAAAATAAGCGATTTAGAGTTTATAAGAAAAGGTTATTCTTCTTAGCTTTGTTAAGTAAATTCCACATACTTGATAAAGATTGCTCAGTGTTTCTTTGTTAATAACTTAGGATTTATCCGAGGTTATTAAACCTTAACAAGCTAGTTAAGTTAGTTTGATTAAAGTATATCGATCCAACACTTTGCTACTCCTGAAGATGCTCCATTCGAAAACATATTTGCTCCTGAATCATCATCAGAACCATCTTCATCAGGAGATATCGACTATGCTACTTCAGTTCTACAACAACAACCACATGAACACCTCAGAAAATGGACACATGATCATCCATTACACAACATCATTGGAAACCCCTCTCGTCCAGTATCTACACGGAAACAACTTGCAACCGATGCCTTATGGTGCTTCTTTAACTCCGTACTCTCTAAGATCGAACCAAAAGATGTTAAAACCGCCATGAATGAAGATAGCTGGTTCTATGCCATGCAAGAAGAAATTCATGAGTTTGATCGACTTGATGTATGGGAATTAGTACCTGCTCCATATTGTGCTATGATCATTGCTCTAAAATGGATCTTCAAAGTGAAACTTGATGAGCATGGTGATGTTTTAAAGAACAAGGCTCGATTGGTTGCAAAAGGATACCGCCAAGAGGAGGGTATTGACTTTGAAGAATCATTTGCTCCTATTGCTCGTATTTAGGCAATCAGAATCTTCTTGGCTAATGCTGCTAGCAAGAATATGGTTGTATATCGATGGATGAAAACCGCCTTTCAATGGAGATTTGAAGAGGTGGTTTACGCCACCAACCGAGGCTTTTGTGAATCCAGAGCATCCTACTCATGTCTATCGCTTGAAGAAGGTCCTTTACGGTTTGAAGCAAGCTCCAAGGGCATGGTATGATACACTATCAAAGTTTCTTCTATCTTCGGATTCAAAGAAAGGAGCAATTGATCCGACATTGTTCACCATAAAGTCAGGCAAACATTTAATTCATGTTCAAATATATGTTGATGATATTATCTTTGCCTCGACCGACCCTAATGAGTGTGACCGTTTTTCAAATGAAATGGGTTCTAAATTTCAAATGTCAATGATGGGACAAATGTCATTTTTCTTGGGATTACAAATTTCACAAAGTCCCGGAGGCATTTTTATTAATTAATCTAAATATTCAAATGAGATTTTAAAGAAATTTGGATTTGATTCTTGTGACCCTGTTGACACTCCCATGATTCAACAGACTAAACTGCATGAGGACCACTCAGGGATCATGGTAGACCAAACGAAATATCGTAGTATGATTGGATCCCTGATGTACCTCACAACTAGTAGACCGACATCTTGTTCGCTGTTTGCATGTGTGCTAGATACAGTGCAAAGCCTACCAAAAAGCACCTTGAAGCGGTTAAACGGGTCTTTCGGTATCTCCAAGGAACCATCAACATGGGACTTTGGTACCCGAAGGAAACCGGTATGTCACTAACAGCCTATGCAGATGCCGATCATGCAGATATCAAGATACACGCCGAAGCACGTCCTAGAGGTGCTCAGCTTTTGGGTGATAAGCTTGTAAGCTGGTCTTCAAAGAAGCAAATGAGTACTTCTATTTCCTCTACAGAGGTTGAATACATAGCCATGTCATCTTGTTGTGCTCAAATCCTATGGATGAGATCCCAATTATCTGTCTATGGCTTTGAATTCAATAAAATCCCTCAGATCGCGTGACAATAAAGTGCTATTGCTCTCTCATGCAACAACGTACAACACTCAAGAGCAAACCACATCGACATTCGACATCATTTCATTAGGGAGCAAGTTGAAAACGGTGTGGTGGAACTATACTTTGTGAGGACTGAATACCGTTAGCGTACATCTTCACCAAAGCTCTTCCTAGAGAACGCTTTGAGTTTATCCTTCCACGACTTGGTCTTAAGAGCCTACAACCGAAAACACTCAAACGTCTTCAAGAGGAAGAAGATGAGTAAAAGGTTTTCCTTCATCTATCTCTTGTAAATATCTATTCAAAAACAAAATACAAAATTACAAAACCTTCAAAAAGAAAATAGAAAAATAGAAAACTTTCAAAAATCCAAAAATATTGTCCTTTTGTCATGTTTTCCTCGATTCGATAATATGTACGGTCTTTGTGATGTCATTCAAAGAATGACACGGGACTTTAGATGTTATTCGAATGTTAAAAAAATTGAGAGAAAGAAATTTTTTTTAAGAAAGTAAAACCATGGTTTATTGTCATTTCAGGCAGTAACCCCGTTTTTCAAAGAAATAACAGAGCCATGCCTTATCTTGTTATTCAAATCTCATGCTCTGATTCTATTAACAATTACTTACTATCTAATGAAAACTAATTGCTTTGAAAAATAACTCGGACTCTATTTTTTTAAATCGTCTGCACTTAACATTTGTCAAAAATATCTATCTCTCAATCAACAACTTATGTCATTGATTGAGGGGGAGAATGATTTCAATTAAATCAAAAGGTTATTTGTCATACAATTGTTTGTCAAAAGATAATCATGCATGTTTAATCAATGGAGTTTAAAGTCTCAAAATCCGATCCGTATCAGTTAAAACGTTTTCATAATCAAGTCACAATTCTCCTTAAAAGCTTTCAAAATCAATTTAAATATACAGAGATCACAAATCTCAAATGATTTGATAATTGTGATCGGGGAGAATTTGTGATTTAAATTGGAATTAATCTGATAATTCGGTAAATGGTTTTATAAGGATGTACAAGCTCTCCTTCC
Source organism: Chrysanthemum makinoi (assembly GCA_910596185.1). Lineage (NCBI taxonomy): Eukaryota > Viridiplantae > Streptophyta > Magnoliopsida > Asterales > Asteraceae > Chrysanthemum > Chrysanthemum makinoi. The sequence goes on from OU343216.1 coordinate 24,860,959, forward strand.
CACATGTGCCAAACGATTTCAAAATTTCCATGCACATGTTGAGGGGGAGCATCTATCTTAAACCACTATGATTTGAAACGTGATCAATTTATTTCAATGTGCAGTCTTTTCCTAATATTTGCAAAACATCTTCAAATTTTCATGCACATATTGAGGGGGAGCAACTATTTTGAAAACCACATTCTTCATATAACTACTCTTAGATGCAAGCCAATCCCTCAACGATGAAAATTATTTCCATTATAAAATGATGCGTGATGCACATGTTGAGGGGGAGCTTTGTTTCAAAAATTATCAAAAACAATTCAGGTACAAAATGCTTTGATAATATATTACAAGTATCTGGATTGATTTTCAAATGGTTTTCAATTGGTTCCAATGGCAGATGAACAATACCAAATAGACCGACCAAATTTACTTTATGTATGGTGATATAAGGTTGACAAGGATAGGTATTTGTTCCCATGATCCGCCAGAACCGGAGGGATCTACCCAGGGACAATCCACTAGATAGTGTAGAAGTCCTTAGGTATATTGAAAAAAGGAGAAAAGTGAGATATGGGAAGAGTGCGGACTGAGACTGAGCTAGTACCGAAATAAACCCAACAAGGTTCTAGTTATGAAGTCTCGGTAAGCAATGAAGGGGTTGAAGAATGAAAAAGAATTGAATGAGAAAAGGGTGAAAACAAATAGCCCTCCAATTATTCAACCTTAGGCGTATATCGGGTTCAATTCATATACTACTGGTGGTTACCAAGGTAACATCGGTATTGAAGACAAGACTTCATGGACCCAAAGGACGACTGCACTTCAACTTTATAAACCACTCAAGTTCCTCTTAAAAGGACTTGTTTCATTCTCACGGGGAACCGACATAATCTATCGACTTTCTCTTAGAGTTTGTTGATATTGAAGAAGGAGACCCTCTCCCTAGTCTCCGACATAGGATCCAAATATGCACAATTGAGTCTAGAGCCACGAGATCATCTATAAATCTCATTAGGACACTTTCAATGAAGACTCTCTGTTTCACACAATGTGGAAAGAGTGATTATCTCTAACAAGTCCTACGCATTATCCTTGTGGTATTGCCAGAACATCTGAGTGATATGCAAACATATTCACAATGAAGATGGAAAGCCTTCTGGAGCCAACATCAAACAAGCTCCTGGTGGGTGGCATGTGAGATCTATTCAATAGATCAACCATGTGACAACCAACGAAACAATGGGGCGATTCAATCTTTTGAATCAATCCCGTTCAAGTTATGGATTGACGGATACCTTTGAAAACCGGTCGTTGTGCTTTAAAAATGCTTTCTTTAGCACATCGACTATGTACAAATATTTCAAAATAAAAGGTGTTTATGATTGATAATTGATTTTCATTAAAACCTTCGTTGTATTGCAAAAACAATTTCTATTGAGCGATACACGCTTGTTTTTCAAATCTCTTTTTATCAATCAGTGAATCTCAATTCGCCGGTTCACTCACTCCGTGTTGTCTTCTTTGAGACGTTCCAGCTTGAGAACAGCTAGAGCAGCTGCGAAACCCTGTCAAGGAAATTCCTCGGAATTTTACCTAATCACAGGCAGTACTTGTACTGATTAACGGGGAACCGTGGACCGTGTACCTCAATTCAACGAAAGTGATCAAGGACACTTTTGTGCGCTTTTATTGCTAACTCGTTGTATGCGTGTACACCCCGATGTTTGCAAAATGACGTAATGAAGCGGTCAATTCACAACCGCATGCTCACACAACACATTCATATCTAAAGAAATCATGATTAGTGCATCAATGACTCGATATTTACACTCCATGCTTCTGCTACGCTGCTGCCAATATCATGAATCAACGAAAGCTTCCGCTACTCTGATGAGAATATATCATGATCCAGAATGTGAGCATGTCGGTCCAAAATGTCACAACATCACTTAATACCAATACCACAATGGAAGAGTCAGAGATGTATTATAGCTGATGATCTCGAAGCTGGCTCAAAACTCATTATCACGTGGATCTGCAAAAGACCGCCACTTGGTTTAACCAAACATGCAATGTGAAGAATCAATGACTACGAGCTTCAGAGCAAAGTACTACATCAAGAATGCAAGAACAATTTTTTAATGTAATATCTGTTTGTATTCAATGTAATTTTAATGTGTGTTTGAGGTGACCTCCCTTAGGGGGAGATTGTTAGGATTTAGTAAATCCAGGTATTAAAGTGTCGGTCACCTCAAGTATTTGTAATCGTTAGAAAGCTCATAGTCGTAGATTATTATAAGTTAAGTAGTATTTAGTTTAAGTATCACCGTGGAGGACGGACGGGTCTTTACCCACTGTATGCCTGATCCACAGCCCGTTAGGTGGCGTTTTGTGTAAAGACTATAAATACTCTCTACCTTCCAACGTAGAGAGTTGGAGCTCATAATAAGATTTTTCTTTCTCTCACTAAAGTTCCTAAATCTCTAACTTTCTCTCTCTAAACCATCTTCTTATACGCTTACTTGTGTTTGTGTTATGATGTGTATGTGAAATCCAATATGTTACAGTTATGCGTAAGATTTCTCTTATGCGTAAAATCTACGCGTAAGGTATTCCATAAGCGTAGAATCCGTTTTTAACCATGATTCTGAATTGGTACGCGTAGAAGCCTGAAATAAATCAATCGTAACATTCATATTAACTATTTATTCAAACTCTTTCAAGATCACATGGAATCACAAGTAGATTCCAGTTATGCGTAGAATTTGGTTATGCGTAAGGTTAAACCCTAAACATTCAAAACTTACGAGTAAACAATCTAGCCCTGGAAAATCTACCAAATGATTTCTGGGAGGTCTTAGATTCAAGAGAAGATGTTTTCAATGAGTTTTAACATCAAATGTCTTATGAATCAAAAATACCTAAACTTTCGAATACATAAACCCTAAAGTCTAATTTCATCAATTTGTTGTTTCTGGGTTAGATTCAAAGGCGTTAAATGTTAATTGTACATGTATCCAACATATCTCAAGCAGTTAATTATCCTAAAACACTCACAATAGAAAATACCCAAATCCACGCATAAACCCTAAGTCACGAATATGATCAAAAACGTTTTCTGGGTTGATATTTTTGACGAAAAAGTTCAAAACACTTGTTTTTAACCACTTTAACATAATCTTTTTCATCAGAAACACCCTATGGTGATTTCATGTTCATACGCTTAAGCGTAGAACACAAAATCAACATTTGTTCAAAATCTAAACGTTAAAAATGAATAAGGTTTAAAACCAACGTTTGTAATCAATCAAGGAAGCTTTTAACACTTACAAAATCGAAGATTGAAGCACGGATTTGATTATGAATTATAAAGGGATATGGTTGTTGAGATATTAAAGTTTGTAATAAATGTGAAAGTGAATTAGGTGAAGGATTTTGTAAAAAATAAGTTTTAACTTTTGACAATTATAGCCCCTCCACCTTAACCATTTTCAACTACAGCCCATAACTTCCATTTTGGTTAATCAAGACATGAAAGTTTGGAAAGAAAGTTGACGACACTCCCCCTCGACTTTAGAAATAGTGAAATTTCACAAATTTGAGTCCGAGGAGTGTTAAAAACAATAAACGTATCCACCATTATCAAAGATACAACCAATTAAGGGTAACATGCAAGTACAAGATTTTATGAAACAGAAAATTATTTACATTCTCCCCCTCAACACTTGTCCGAGAAAATAATGAAATGTTTGAAAGACCAAAGTGTTGATTAAAGATTTGTACTTGTAATGTTGAGAGAATTAAGATAGAAGAATATTTTTGAATTTTATCAGATTTTATATTTTTCTATTTTGTTTTTGATAAATTATTTAAAAAAGAGGTTTTGGTGTTTGACCGGTTTTAAGATTGTGTTAAAAATTCGTCCAGTTCCTCTGGAGTCAAACACCTCATGCCAATCCGGTGGATCAAATCAATAAACCTAGCAGGAGCTAAGGCTTTGGTGAGAAGATCCGCCAGTTGGTGTTCAGTACCTACAAAATATAATTCAACGGTACCCTTTTCCACATGCCCTTTTATGAAATGATACGAAGATCGATGTGCTTGGACTTTGAGTGTTGGACGGAGTTGCACGAGATCGCAATAGTACTTCGATTGTCGTAGTACATCGGAATTCTATCAAATATGTAACCATAGTCTTTGAGTTGTGTTCCCATCCAAATGACTTGAGCACTGGTATATGTGAAAACATATACTTTTTTCTTTATCAAAACCGGACCAAAAAGACAAAAAAACTAACCCCTAAAGCCATAAATGTTTGTGTTTTTGTGTTTATGTATGTGCAGGTAATGGATATTGCAAAATAGACAAAAAGAAGACAAATGGACAAAAAACGAGCACGAGAATGGAAGGAGCACGAAGTTACGGGACCAATGATAATTTTATTCAAGATCGGACAAGAGAAGAAAAATTTAAAGACCAAACGAAGAATTAATTAATTAAGAAGAAAAGAAAGAGAAGAAAAGAAAAATAAGAAAGAAAAGAAAGAGAAGAAAAGAAAATGAAGAAAGAAAAGAAAGAGAACAATTCAACTTGGGGACCAAGTTTTGAGGGTTTTATTTGTGCCAAGATCTAAATAGTTTAGAGACTTTTATGAAAATTATTAGGGTCAATTGAACCAGTGGGTCTATAAATACCTACCTCCCTCACCTCATTTTATCATCTTTATTTGTATTTTGTACCCAAACTCTTGTATTTTATTTTTATGCTCTTTAGTTTTATAAAAGTTTTATTTATTTCTTGCATCTCTATATTCTTCTCATCTCTTAATCCTTTTTATTTCATTTTATTTTTATAAAACTTTTTATAGAAATATGCCATGAAGAGTTGAGTTATAGTAAGATTGTGTGAGTGTATTTTATACGCCCGTGCACACGCCAACATATCATATTTATATTTTTATAAAAGTTTAGTTTTTTTTGTTTATTTTTATTAAAGCTCACGTTTTTATTGTTTTATTTAGCTTAAAAATAGGAACAAGTCTCTAAAAATCTTGTCCTTTTCACAAAAATCCAAAAATATATTTTATTTTCATCATAAAACTTTCGTAATTTTCTCGAAATGATTTAGTATTTTTTAAAAAATCAAAAACAGTTTCTGTCCTTTTTCTCTAAAAAATCTGTTTCAAATTTATTTTAAAAAATAGTAAAAAACGCAAAAAAATATTTTAGATTTTCTGGTAACTTCTCATAGTTTTCTTAAGATAGTGTGAATTTTTATATTTTTTTGAACTAGTTTACTATTTATTTTGATTTATTTGCTATTTTAAACATAAAAATCAAAAAAAATACTTATTTAATTCTGAAAATTCTCAAAAGTTTTCTGTGAGCTTCTATCAGTTTTCTAATGTTTCTAAAAAATATTTGGAATTTTCGGAGTTCATTTGATATTTTTCCTTGATTTATTTCCTTTCCTAAAAAAAAAAAAAAACTTATATTTTAAATCTTAACCTTAATAACCAAATTAGTTTTTGTGGAAACATATCTCCTTGAGAGAGTTTGGTGGTTAAGATTTGATTTATTAAGATTAGTTTATCTTTTATTTTAGCTTTTTATTATAAAAATCTTATATTTATATATTTGTGCTAACCCTTAAAGTTTTGATTTTTTTTGTGTTTATCTTCATCTCTACCGCTAAGGCCGGAGCTTAAGGGTCATTAAGCATTTTTAATACATAAAGTTTGAAACTTTAGTAATTTTTAAGCTTGTTAGTGAATAAAGTTTTAAACTTTACTTACTAATTAGTTGATAAGATTAATAAAGTTGTAAACTTTTGTGTTAATTTGTGCTTATTTGATCGGGTGGTTTTATTCCTCTCGTTTCATCATCGGGTTCTATTCTCTTACTTTTTTTAGCTTAGATTCTTAGTTTACCGTTACGTTTAATTTTTCGTATGATGCTTGTTAAGTCTTTTTAGTATCATTCTCTTAGCTTAATATTCATCGTCACTAGTTGTAGTTTGTCATTTAAATTTTAGTTTAAACTTTAATTAGTTAAATTAGTTTTTAAAAGAAAAATCTCTTAAAAAAAATTAAAAAGTCAAAAAATATATATTTCGCTATTTTCAAAAAATCAAAAATAAAAAAAACCAAAAAAAAAAATAGTTTTAAATTTTAGATAATTTTTAGATCACATTTTTAGTTGTAGAGAAATATTAGATCACTTTTAGGGGTTAAAATAGATTAATTTGCATTTTAGAATGCGCTTTTTGGCATAAAGTAATTTTCGTCTTTAGTTTAATTTACGTACTTAATTGAGATTACTTGTTTGCACCTTAGGATTAGTCGATTTATATGCCTTTTATTATTATTGCTTGCCCCGTAGTTTAGAAATCCTCAAAATCCTTTTAACGATTCAAATCCCGATAATCGCGACGTGAGTTGGAAATTCCATTCAACCCTCGCTCGGAACGATCTCGGTGCTCAAACCTAACACGTTTGAGTTACCCCGTAATACTACAAACTTCTTATTATTGATTTTTATCGAATCAATTTTTAGCGCCGCGGGAGGGCTTGTAGCGAAGTTTTCAGATTCCGTCTCGAATCGCGTGCATTTGAAGATCCTTTCCCGAGTGAAGTTACCGTCATTTTTGTATATATATCTTTTTCAAAAACCCAAAAAAATCTAAAAAACCAAAACATTCTTCCTAGAGTGTTTACAAAACCATAAAAATTAAAAACCAACAAAACAAACCCGAACGTTAATTGTTACGCCGGCTCACCTCAAGTACAACCTATACACGGTATAAGGAAAGTCTTGACATTAAATTGCATGAAGAACGATCCACTCTTCGTTCCGCCATGCTGCATACTTTTGGGAGCTACCGAGCACCGTTGACGGAAGGTTACAAAAATATTTTGTTTTCAAAGTTTTCTAAATATAAAAACCTAAAAGATTTTCCTTTTTCAAAATTATTTTTCACTTTTTGATTTTGAATTTTTAGTGCATGCGACTCGTCTCGCCACGACGTAATCGCAATCGTAGAATAGACGTACCGAAGTTACGTACATCATCGTTGAAGAACCCGTCATCATGGCAGATACTCGAACGATGATCGAATTACTTCAAGCTCCCGTAGACGGCTACGGTGATGCTATCGTTATTCCACCACTTGATACCGAAAATTTCGAACTAAAAACGAACTTAATTCAATTGGTTTCAAATAAACCTTTTGTGGTTTGGATCATGAGGAGCCCCACGCACACCTCCGTTGGTTTAATCAAATTGCTTCTACGATAAACTTCGAGGCGCCACTCATGAGTCAGCTTAAATTGAGATTATTTCCATTTTCCCTTGAAGGGGCAGCCCGGACTTGGCTCGAAAAAGAACCCCTCAATCTATTACAACATGGGCCGATCTTTCTAAGAAGTTTGTGAATCAATTCTTTCCTCCTTCGAAAATTACAATGTTACGAAATCAAATCATTAATTTTCAACAAAAATTCGATGAAAGTTTTGGAGAAGCATGGGATAGATTCAAGGAACTTTTACGTAAATGCCCAAATCACGGTTTTACCGATCTTCATCAAATTGATACGTTCTACAATGCTTTAACGCCGTCCGATCAAGATTCGCTTAACGCCGCCGTGGTAACATCTTGAGTCTTATGCCCACCGATATTAGAACGATTATCGAAAATAAGTCAAAAGTTGTCTCGTCTAGAAACCGACCGGTTTTTTCTAAGATTGCTACTAATGATAACTATGTTCAGAGGAGTGAGTTGAGTGGTCGACTGATGCTATTAATTCTATGATGAGAGTTTAAGATTCGAAATCCAACCACCAAAGCCGTTATCAAACATGTGTTATTTTCGGTGGTCCTCATCCGTACTATAATTGTCAAGCCACCGATGGCGATCTCAGAAATGCTTCCGTAGCATCTGCTAATCCGGTTCAAAATCAGAACCAAGGATACCGTACCAACCAAATGGGACCACCCGGTTTTGCACCCATTCCACAACAAAACCAAAACCGTTATCAAAACCAATCTTACAATCAAAACCGAGGAGCTAATGTTAATCATGGTAATCAAAACTACCAAGCTCCTCCACCTCAAGTTTATCAACAACCGTATCAACCACCTCATCAAGCTGCTCCGAATAATGATTTTCTAACTTACATGAAGAGCTCCGATAATACCATTAAAAATTTGCAAACTCAAATCACCAGTATGAGGACTGATTTCAAAAGAGAAATGGAAGCTACGAGTTACAAGCAGATGAGTGAAATTAGGAATATGATAGCTAGTTTCTTTCAAGCCAATCAAGCTTCTACTTCTTATTCTCAACCATCGGGTTCTAGTACTCTTCCGAGCAATACGATTCCTAACCCGAGAGGTGACATGAAAGCGATCACTACCCGAAGTGGTGTAGCTTATGATGGACCCACGGCTCCTACCACTATTTCTTCTTTTCCTTCTCGTGTGGTAGACCGTGAGACCGGGGTGACAAAGGACCCGATGCTTCCTACTAATAAGGGAAGTACCGAGAATGTCCAACCCACGGTTGTCCCGACGCCCGAGCCTAAGGATGCTCCGTTAGTGCTGAAAAGACTAATCGAAAACGACACTTGTACCCGCCAAGGATGAATGATCAAAAGCAATGCGAACAAGCAAATCTTCAAATGGAAAAATTCTTTCAAATATTTCAAGATCTACACTTCAAATTAGCTTCGGATGCTCTTCTTCTCATGCCTAAGTTTGTTTCGACACTAAAGGGATTAGCCAAGAACAAAGAGAAAATTGTGGATTTGGCAAAATGTCTTTGAATGAGAATTGTTCGGCGGTTATTCTCAAGAAACTTTCCGAAAAGTTAGGTGACCCCGGCAAGTTTCTCATTCCGTGCGATTTTCATGGAATTATTCAAGGTTCGCTTTGGCCGATCTTGGCGTGAGTATTAATTTGATGCCGAAATCAATCTATGAAAAGCTTTCATTGCCCCCACTTACCCCAACGTGTATGACCCTCGAGCTAGCCGACCGCATCACACGACAAAACCAATCAGTATAGCCGAGGATGTTTTTGTTAAAGTGGGGACGTTCGATTTCCCCGCGGATTTTATTGTCGTTGATTTTGATGCCGACCCCTGAGTGCCCATCATTCTCGGAAGATGCTTCATAAGGACGGGCCATGCGTTGATTGATGTGTATGAAGGAGAGATCACTTTACGAGTAGGAAATGAAGCCGTCACGTTCAATGTTAACCATACTTCCAAATCTCTAACCAACCAATATGATGTGGCCAAAATTAATGACACCGAGGTGACAAAGGACCCGGAATTCCTACTAATAACTAAGTACCAAAACGCCCAACCTCCGGTTGTTTAAAAAGTTGAGCCTAAACCATTGAGAATTGATCCGAGCCTTTCACGTTTTACGGTTAAGAGTTTATCAACAATACGTGCTGAACAAAGGAAGAAATTAGAAAAGGAGACTATAACGGTTGTGGTGAAAAATGCTAGCTCTAAGAACACACCACTTGTCCCACCTCCGCTTTCTGTTTGTTGTGTTGAACTTAAGAACGTCGAGTTTTCTTTGAGTGGCAATCCCACTCCTTCCTCTAAAATTTTGGAACTTTCTAACTCTTCCCCGTCTCTCACTACGGAAAGTGACTCCATTTGGGAAGAGATTGATGCGTATATTAACGATGACTCGATTCCCGTTGAGATTGATGATGCTACTTTTGACCCGGAAGGGGACATCCTTTTACTTGAAAAATTGATATATAATGAACCGTCTTCTTACCCCCCTCCGGATGATGTTTTTGAACCTAAACCGTCTCGCATGGATGATTCTATCATGGCAGAAATTGAAGCTTATTTGAACTCCGATTCAGTTTCACCGGAAATTGATAATGCCGACATCGACATCGAGGGAGATATTCGTTTAATTGAAGAAATTCTCTTCACTCTCCGAAAGAAAATAAAATTAAAGAAGTCAAGCCGTCTACTAATCCTTCGGAGCCCGAGCTCAAGGATTCTTCCATTGATTTACTTCTCGAGGAGTTCGCCGATGAACTCGCTCGCATGGATCCTCTTCCACCGAGAAGTGAGGATGACGTCTTTGATTTTAGAGCCGATTTACGCGAAATTGAATATTTGTTATATCAAGATCCGTCGATTTACTTCGAGAAGTTCACCGATGAACTTGCTCCCACCGACTCAATTCTTTCCGAGAATGAAGAAAATGAATATGATGATCCATTTTACCCAAGAAAGATAAGAAAGTGAAGATTTCGACTGATGAGCTTATTGATACTGAGGTCCCACACTATTTTTTATCCGAGAGTGATTCCTCTTCTCGTGAGGATTTTCACGTAGATGATACGTTGATTTCGCCCTTTCCGGGACAAGATTTTTAACCCTGGATACTCATCGGAGCGATATTCATATCACAAAAGTTAACCGAAAAAGGATCCTCTCTGGATGCCTTCATTGTTAAACCTTCAAACTACATTTCTCGTACCATGGACTCCTTCTTCTATGGAGTCGTTTCTCTTTGATCCGTCATCCCGCCGTCCACCCGCAAAACCACCGGATGATGGATCATTCTTTCTTGATATACCTTATGTGAGTTTGGGAGAAGTTATCCCTTATGTGCTTGAGCCCGACATTTTCTTCCCCTCCCAACCCACCCATTCTTTTTCCCTCCGGAGTGAGGATACCATCTTTGATCCGGGTATCCCTTCCGCTTGTTTCCCCAAGGACAAATGAATTGGAACGAGTCGCTAGCGACTCGGTGACCAAAAACAGAGCGCCGTGGGAGGCACCCCATGCTTATCCTTTTATCTTATTTATGTTTTCTAATAAGTGGCGTGAGGAGGTTCACCTCTTCCAATTCTCGTGTTTCGTGTTGTTGTTGTTTATGTCCAGGATTTTTCTCGATACATGAAGACTCGTCGCTCGAAGCTTTGTCTTTTCTCCGCCGAAGTTTCATGATCGACGTTCTTATGGAAATCCGATATCCAAATCTTTATCGATTATCGTTTATCTATTAGCATAACTAACCAATGGCTTTAGATTTACGTTGAGAACCCTTACCTTTAAACATTGAGGACAATGTTTGATTTTAGTCTGGGGTGGGTAATCTTCGATTTGATTTGACCGCACTTGCTTGTTTTTGCCGTGTACTCGCAACCCCGTTTTTCCTTAGAAATTGAAAAAAAATTGTGCAAAAATTGTGAAAATTTTAAAAATTTTGAAGCTTTTGTTAAGTCTTTTTGATTGAAAAGTTTGCTAGTCTCTTAGACAAGAAGCTATAAAATGCTAATTCTAGCTCACAAGGCCAAGAATTTGCAAGTTTCCCTGAGTGACTTTAAATATGCATGACTTAATTTCATTAGACGAAGCATTTGCTAAATTAATGTATATGTTTTGACACCTTGTTGACTTTCTTTGGTGAGGGTAGGAATAGAATTCTGACTTGACCGGGCGTGTTGAGTCCTAGCTTGTTCCCTTAACCATAGATAATCTAAAAATTATCGGCTAAGCATCCACGGATCTCATTATTTGGGATTTTAAATTTGCGGAGATCGAGGAAAGATAGAGTTACTTATGAGTTTAGATTCTAAGCGTGGAGTAGATGGTTCTCTTTAGAGCCCATCGAAGGTACTTATGGCTTTTGGTTCCCACAAGATTGTTTCACCCCATATCTGTGATATAATAATTAAAGATGTTGAGTTTTTGACGATAGTTAGTTCTTTATTCTTCTTTAGAGAATCCTTTCCCATGAGAGTTGGGTACACATCAAGGTACTGGTTGTTATGTGTAATAGACAACTGATTCCTGATAGTTTGCCGCTATTGTTTCTATTGTTATAAAAGCCGTAGGATTCGGAGTTTGGCACAAAAATTAACATGAAATAAAGTCCAAATGTATTAAAGTTGAAAAATCCAAAGCCATAAAAGTTGTCATAGACTTCTAAAAAGGCAGAGGAAAATCCAAAGTCGTAATAAGACTTCTGATTAAACGGTAATCCCGTTGAGTTAGTGGTTGAAAAGACCAAGGGCCTAAGTTGCAAAATGCAAATGTGTGAAATAAGTGTTAAGCCAAACTTTGAATCCGGAGATGTCTAAATAAAGCCTTTGTCTCTGGACTCGTAGATGAGTTGTCTCGGTCGCCATAAAAAGATATTCTCCCTAAATCGTGTGAAATTAGGACCTTGATGTGGACCTCATTCTTGTGTGCAACGGTTTTCGAGGGAAGATGGATAACTAATTATCGACTTAGCTTCATATCTTTATCGAATAAAACCTATCGAAACAAGAAACTTGAAGAAATTCAGTTCTCACAAAAATAAAATAAATAGAGGAAAATAGGAAAATGGGAGCAAACGGTAATTACACAAGTAACTTCCATGGGTAGTGTTAGCATCTAAAGTCGTATTTAACAATGATTTCGATTTTACGCTTAGTTTGGGGACTTGTGAAAAATCAGGGACGATGTATTCTATCTCAGATGGTCACTTCACGTTGTGTTGTGTTTCTTACTCCGTGATCCTAACATGTCGTTTGAAAAATGTTGGAGTTATTGATCGACATGAAAGTTCAACAAACCGTCACTCATAATTGGAATGTGCTTAACCTTAATATCTATATGTGAATTAAAAGGTAAACGGGCGTTTTTAGAAATAAGGGTTTCTTAATCTCTTTTGAGGAATCTTTGCTACTTTTCATAGGTTTAGTAGAAAGAGATTGAAATCTTTGTTTTTAGAAGCGTGAGTTGATTACATTGCGTGAGGACACGGCAATCTTCTCGTCTGGGTATTTTGGTATATGTGAAAACATATACCTTTTCTTTATCGAAACCGGACCAAAAAGACAAAAAACTAACCCCTAAAGCCATAAATGTTTGTGTTTTTGTGTTTATGTATGTGCATGTAATGGATATTGCAAAATGGAAAAAAAGAAGACAAATGGGCAAAAACGAGCACGAGAATGGAAGGAGCACGAAGTTACGGGACCAATGATAATTTTATTTGAAGCATCGAGACAAGAGAAGAAAAATTTAAAGACCAAACGAAGAATTAATTAATTAAGAAGAAAAAAAGAGAAGAAAAAGAAAAATAGAAGAAAGAAAGAAAAGAGAAGAAAAGAAAAATAAGAAAGAAAAGAAAGAAAAATTCAACTTGGGGACCATGTTTTGGGGTTTTATTTGTGCCAAGATCTAAATAATTTGTAGACTTTTATTAAAAATTATTAGGGTCAATTGTAACTAAGGGTCTATAAATACCCCCCTCCCTCACCTCATTTTATAATCTTTATTTGTATTTTGTACCCAAACTCCTCAGATTTTATTTTTATGCTTTTTAGTTTTATAAAAGTTTTATTTATTTCTTGCATCTCTATATTCTTCTCATCTCTTAATCCTTTTTATTTCATTTTATTTTTATAAAACTTTTAATAAAAATATGTCATGAAGAGTTGAGTTATAGTAAGATTGTGTGAGTGTATTTTATACGCCCGTGCACACGCCAACATATCATATTTATATTTTTATAAAAGTTTAGTTTTTTTTGGTTTTTTTTTTATTAAAGCTCACGCTTTTATTTTTTATTTAGCTTAAAAATAGTAAAAGTCTCTAAAAATCTTGTCCTTTTCACAAAAAATCCAAAAATATATTTTATTTTCATCATAAAACTTTCGAATTTTCTGAGCCGATTTAGTATTTTAAAAATCAAAAACAGTCATTCTTTTTCTAAAAATCTGCTTTCAAATTTATTTTAAAAAATATTTTAGATTTTCTGGTAACTTCTCATAGTTTTCTTAAGATAGTGTGAATTTTTATATTTTTTTGAACTAGTTTACTATTTATTTTGATTTATTTGCTATTTTAAACATAAAAATCGAAAAAATACTTATTTAATTCCGAAAATTCTAAAAAGTTTTCTGTGAGGTTCTATCAGTTTTCTAATGTTTCTAAAAAGTATTTGGAATTTTCGGAGTTCATTTGATATTTTTCCTTGATTTATTTCCTTTCCTAAAAAAAACTTATATTTTAAATCTTAACCTTAATAACCAAATTAGTTTTTGTGGAAACATATCTCCTTGAGAGAGTTTGGTGGTTAGGATTTGATTTATTAAGATTAGTTTATCTTTTATTTTAGCTTTTTATTATAAAAATCTTATATTTATATATTTGTGCTAACCCTTAAAGTTTTGATTTTTTTTTGTGTTTATCTTCATCTCTACCGCTAATGCCGGAGCTTAAGGGTCATTAAGCATTTTTAATACATAAAGTTTGAAACTTTAGTAATTTTTAAGCTTGTTAGTGAACAAAGTTTTAAACTTTACTTACTAATTAGTTGATAAGATTAATAAAGTTGTAAACTTTTGTGTTAATTTGTGCTTATTTGATCGGGTGGTTTTATTCCTCTCGCTTCATCATCGGTTCTATTCTCTTACTTTTTTTAGCTTAGATTCTTAGTTTACAGTTACGTTTAATTTTTCGTATGATGCTTGTTAAGTCTTTTTAGTATCATTCTCTTAGCTTAATATTCATCGTCACTAGTTGTAGTTTGTCATTTAAATTTTAGTTTAAACTTTAATTAGTTAAATTAGTTTTTAAAAGAAAAATCTCTTAAAAAAAATAAATAAAAAGTCAAAAAAAAATATATTTCGCTATTTTCAAAAAATCAAAAATCAAAAAAACCAAAAAAAAAAAATAGTTTTAAATTTTAGATAATTTTTAAATCACATTTTTAGTTGTAGAGAAATATTAGATCACTTTTAGGGGTTAAAATAGATTAATTTGCATTTTAGAATACGCTTTTTTTGCATAAAGTAATTTTCGCCTTTAGTTTAATTTATGCACTTAATTGAGATTACTTGTTTGCACCTTAGGATTAGTCAATTTATATGCCTTTTATTATTATTGCTTGCCCCGTAGTTTAGAAATCCTCAAAATCCTTTTTAACGCATTCAAATCCCGATAATCGCGACGTGAGTTGGAAATTCCATTCAACCCTCGTTCGGAACGATCTCGGTGCTCAAACCTAACACGTTTGAGTTACCCCGTAATACTACAAACTTCTCTTATTATTGATTTTTATCGAATCAAGCACAACACGCCGACATGGCTACATATTCTGCTTCAGTTGAGCACAGCGATGTACAATCATGTTTCTTCGATTACCATGACACCAATTTATCACCAAGGAATTGCAAAGCACCTGAAGTAATTTTCCGAGACTCTAAGCAACCAAGGTGAATCAGCGTCTAAAAAAGCTATTAGTTCAAAACCATAATCCTTCGGATACCAGATCCCCAAATTAATGGTTCTCTTGATGTATCGGAGGATTATTTTAGCCTTAGAGAGGTGAGTTTCAGTTGGTCGCGACCGATAACGGAGCAAAGATATACATCAAATACAATGTCGCTCCATCGGGTCATAGATACATGAGAGACCCAATGATACTTCGGTATTTGGTATGGTTAACCAATTTCCCATGCAAATCAGCGTCCAGTTTCTTGGTATGTGCCATAGGTGTGGCATAGTTATCACAGCTTTGGATTCCATGGTCTTTAGTCTAACGATGTGTGGAGGGTTGATGTTGATATACATTGTGCAGATTAGGAGGATTCAAATGGCTTATGGATGATTCCGCAACATCGGTGGCGCTTCATTAGCAAAAGGATTGAAGAACGATTTGGATCATAATCTGCAGTGTAGGTACTTCTTGGTTCGAAGATCATCACCGTTCAATTATTGATGCATTTTGTTCTCGCTATTGTTGTAGAATCAATTGAGGTGCTTCACCAACAGCTTGTTGTTGTTTCCGTATGTATCGTGGATTAGATTATTATCGTTGAGCAAATGAAATAGGTGATACATCTGGAGTACATTGATCAATATCATCACTAAACAGAGGAGCAAATAGTTGTTCCATTTGACGACGAGTAAGCTGTAGGCTTGGTTCATTTGATGATGGGGTTTAGGGAAAGTTTAGACGGTTATGTCCGGGTTCCAAGCTGTGTTGCTCAGAAGCCATTTCAGAAAGCTCATCGAAATTGGCATGAATTGTTTCCATAATCCCCTTTGTACGACGATTCTAGATCCAGTATCCTTTAGAATTTTCATAGTATCCAACGAAGACTCCTATGTCAGCTTTAGCCTTAAGCTTTCCAGAGTCATCAAGATCATTATTCGGGTAACAAAGAGAACCAAATACATGAAAGTGTTTGAGATTCAGTTTGCGGTTATGGATAAGATCATAAGGTGTTTTGTTGTGGCGTTTAGTGATCATAGAACGGTTCTGAGTGTAGCATGCAGTAGACACGGCTTCAGCCCATAAGTAATCTGGAAGTTTTGCATTGATCAACATCGTTTTGCAGCCTTCCACTAACGCATGCGGCTTCGTCTTTCAACAACTCCGTTTTGTTTCGGTGTTCGTGCAATTGATGTTTGATGCTCAATTCCCACTTTCTCATAGTATTCACGAAGAGTTTGTTTAACAAATTCAGTTCCTTTGTATGTTCTGATCTGTCTGACTGTGTTCCGGAGCTGAACTTGAATTTTCGTGAGAAAGGTCATGATCATCTGTGGAGCTTGATCTTTACTTCGAATAAAATAAACCCAAGTCCATCTTGAGTAGTCATCCACAATTACCAAAATGTAGCATTTTCCATTAATTGTCTGCACACGCATCGGGCCATACAAGTCCATGTGAAGAAGATGAAGCACATGCTAGGAGCTGTATTCCACCTTTGAAGGAAGTGAGCACGAGTGCTTTTCCCTTGTTCACAAGCTGAGCATAGATGATCTTTAGAATACCTAAATCTTGGGAGACCTTCAACAAGTTTGCAACGTGCAAGATTAGTTATGGTTTGAAAGTTTAAGTGTGAAAGACGACGGTGCCATAGCCAATATTTTGTAGATGTTGCCGTAGAAAGTAGACAGATGAGAGATGAAGCAATCATGTCTTTCATTGAGATTGTGTAAAGACTTGATGTGCGGTTTCTAGACATAAGATCGTTTCCTTGTAGATCACGAATGAAACAAGTTTTCTCGCTAAAAGCAACTTCCAAATCTCCATCACAAAATTGACCGACTAAAAAGAGATTGTGACCGAGACCTTCCACATAATAAACTCTGCTAATTTTGATGTTCCCATTGATGTAATCTTTGTAGCCCATGATAGCTGTGAAATGATCATTCCTAACCTCGACAAGGTGCCAATGAACTTTGAAACAAAGTTTCATAACAGCTTTGAGATTTCTGTCATGTGTCGGGAACATCCGCTATCAACATTCCAGAGAATGATCTCAGATCACCTGACAACGCATTTAATGTGGAATAGAAGTAGAGGTGGAACCCAAAGAGTTAGAGGGTTCCGTTATAGTTACATTAGACATACACATGTTAATGATCTTGGGAATCCATTTAAAGCCTGGTATGTTCTGTAACCATCTCTGCCAAGTCCAACTAGTCTTAGCTTTAGTCTTAGTGAATGCACCAGGTGATATTCTCTTCCTATGAGGTGAAGTGGGTTCTATAGGTACATCAATGGTCGTAGCAAAAACATTAGTAGGCGGTTTACCTAGCACAGACTTAGAAGCATTAGTGGGCCTAGAGGTATTTTGTTTTATATTGTTCCGCTTACGAGATAAGATAGCATTAGCAACACATTTATCATGACAACCAGAAAACATGCTTTTACGACAACCAACACAAGATGCTTCAAACATAACATTCAAAGTACTTATTGTGTTCAAAGACTTGTTACATCACTTTTTCTAATACATTTGTCTAACGCAATGTCTAAAGTGGGTGCAACTTGAGTTTTATTCAAAGTCCTAAGGTGTTCTTCTATTTCAGAGGTCCTTATAGTTCTTCTCTTACGTTGCAACTTCCTATTCTTCCTTGTTTTGCTCTTAAGCTATGAAGTGCTAACGTTGGGAAAAGAGACAACTATTCCTGTTTCATTGGAAGGAAGCACATTAGTATCTTGTGGTTTGTCATTAGGCGTTCTAGTGTCAATTTTAAACATTCCTGGGGCAGGTACTTGTGTGTTACTAATCATATCTTGCTTAAGTTTTACCATCTCTGTTTTTAAGTCATGGATAGTGTGTAACAAATCTTGATTTTCATAGCGAATGTTTCCATTGTTTTGTAAAACTTCTTTGGTGTATGAAAGATGATCATCAGCATCTTTTGACACTTGAGCACGAGTCTTTTTTAGTAAATCAAATACAAAACCATATTCAGTTTTGACTTTGGCAATTTCTTGTTCATATTTTGAAATTTGACACTTTAAAGACACTTTTTCATCATCCAGTTGTTCTATTTTGGGATCAAGAGATTTTGAACGCAACTGGTTGATCTTGTTTTGCAAAGCAAGCTCACGATTTTGAAAATCTTTTTGACACCATTGAAGATGACGTTTTGAATTGGAAAGCTCATTTAACAATCGCTCATTCTCAATTTTTAAAGACTTGATTTGTGACACATTATCGGTATTCTCAACATTTTCAACAAAATCAAATGTAATCAACAAATATATAATCAAATGCATATGCAAATAGATGTAGTAACACAAAATTTATGGTATCGACATATAACATCTTCCAAGAGTCGGTCAACATGATTTCTTAACAATTTAATTTTACGTTTAGTATTTGAAATCGATGTTTCGCTTTCTCGAAAACTGCTTTCATAAGCCCAATCTCCTTCTCAAGTTCCCGCTCCCAATAGATTGCACACATTTTAAATTTTGAACATGTGGTAAAAGGCCTTTCAAAAAATATCCCTTTGTTGTCGCAAGAAATGGCGATTGAAAATGTTCAAATTTTATTTCATTTACTTCAATTGCATGTTCCAAAAGTTTGATGTCGCACATGAAAGTGTCAAAGTATTTTAGAACCTGCATCGCTCAAACTAATGGCTTTATTTCACTAAAAGAAGGTAAAGGACCATTAATTTGTGCAACATTGGGTCGGGGACTATCATTAGAAGAAGACTCAGGAGTAGGCGTGATAACCCAAGGTGTGTTAGAATTATCCTGTTGTGTGACGAAAGTTATGGCTTTTGAATAGTTAAATGGTTTGCAATAAACAACATTTTCCATTTTGACCGACTCTCATCTTCAGCATCTAATTCCTCCATATGATTATATTCAACAATGCTCATAATGGAGTCATCAATTCTATGTTCTGCACTGTAAACTTGAGGATTTGGTTTGAATGCTCTATTTGAAAAACGTGGTTTGTAATCAACAAGAATTGGTCCATATCCATCAGGATTTCATTTAAAAGAAAACTTTTGAATTGTTGTGATTGACTCACCATGTTTGTAAACAACATTTCGAAACTCTTTGATTTTATTTTGTAAGTTGACAATTTCCTCAAGATAGTCATCTATTTGTTTCCTCGAATACTTTTTGTACTTAAAAAACTATTTTTTGACAAGTTAACAACTCAGACTTTGCTTTTTGAGTTTCCGAAGTGAGAGCGTTAAGTTGTTGTTTATGATCAAATTTCAATTGTTCTATTTGAGACAACAAAGCATTCTTTGATGCAACTAGATCACAGATCTATTTTTCCAAAGATTTTTCATTTTTGTAAGATTTAGCAAATGCGACTTCAAAACCTTTTTCATGTTTCTCTTTAGTTTGAAAAATGTTGAGTTGGAACTTATAGCATTCATTATCCTTAGTCAACAGTGCAATTTTATATTGCAATTTGTTATTGATGTCATTTTCACTTTTCCAGTTGAGATTGGGTGGTCTTAATTAAGTTGGTCATGAGCTCAAGATCTGGATTAGACAAAGGTTCATCTTGTTCAAATTGAATCTCAACATGATCATTATTAAGATCCTCAACTATGACCATGGAGTCAACTTGATTATCAATATTAACCATAAGGTCATCTTGATCGTCAATTATAACTACGGGATCCATTTAATTATCATCGGAATGAGATGTAGAAGATTCATGTTGAACAATATGAGCCTCGTCGGATGCAGATGTTGGCGGAGATATCAGATCATTAATGAGTATGTTTTGATTCTGGCACTGAGACAAGCCGCCGCTGTCATACACCGGCCTGTGTCACTCATGTGGAGCTCTTGGATGTTTGCCATTAACATCACGCCGATTAGCCCGCAAGTCCTCCATTTCATCATCAGAATCTTCATTAGCCATGAAGCTCTTTTCCTTGTTGGTAAGAGTTCCACCAGCTTCATCCTTGAGAGCCAAGAGTAAAGCCTCTTTGTGATAAGCGCTGCCTCTTGTTCTCGGCTTTGGGCATCCTGTCACACCCCCAAAATATCGCAGCGGAACGATAGTGTCATTGGGGTATGACGTTATAGCACAAAGTATGGATACAGAAAACGACCTCTATAATGAGACGTTTTGAAAAGTTTACCATTCGATTAAATAAGTTAAAGTTTACAAAACATGAGATCCCAAAGTTTGATAATACATAAAGAGTTACAAAACACGTCGAATGGTAAATGATAAAAACACAAGACTCCAATGTATGCCATGTGACCCAAAAGCTCCATGAAATTCTATCGCCTTACGACTCGAGATAAACATGCTAAAAAATGTCAACACTAAGGTTGGTGAGTTCATAAGTTTGTAATAAATGATCTGAAATACTTTGAGAAATGTTCACACAAAGAAAGGCATTGTAAATTCACTCAGTCCCAAGTTCCGCCCATACAAAACTTGCAACCTGTGTGTTCACAACCCATTGCCTAAAATAAAATGACAATCATGAATATGCGCAATAAGGTAGTTAAAAGTATAAATGTCACCACAAGGGTCTTCCAACAACTCGTGTTGGGATGTTCCTCCAACGACTCACGTTGGTCAGATCCATAAGAATGGCCTTCCAACATATAAATGATGGGATGTTCCTCCAACGACTCACGTTGGGCTGTATCCAAATAAATGGCCTTCCAACATATAAATGATGGGATGTTTGTTTAAGTCTAGTCACTACACGCACCAAGTCTAAAGTATAAGTAATGTTGTTTGGCAAAAGAGTTTAAATGTTTTGATAAATAAGCATGTATCTCGCCCCAAATAGTTTATAGGAATTTAAACGAGTAAAAGCGGGTATGAACTCACCTGGTAGGATTGATATGCTAACAAAATGAAGTGCACGAAAATGAGGCTCGAAAACTATCCGCGACCTAAAATGAATGTTATGACTTGAGTTATGATATGTTGTCGTGAATGCAAACTCATATGATATTCATACCACTTGTATGCTTTTGGAAATAAGTTTTATCGTCAAAATATATGTTTATGACATCCCGTCGTATTAGAAATACTTTACAAGTAGTTACGTTGAAACAACCTCCTACGATAGTCGCAAAATGGTGCACATCGAGTGTTAAGAAACGAACCCAACAGTTTTGGAAAGCTTGCATTATTATCTCAAAGTTTTAGTATTTAAGTTTTCCATCGTAGAGGTCTCGATCACAAAGAAAAGTATAGGTTAAGTATGGTATTTTAGTCCAAAAATATAGTTTAAGGGTGGTTTCCGGCAAAGTTTGAGCAACCATAATTAATACATTACAACTCCGCTAAACAAACAGTCGGACATTTTGGAAAATATACTTGGCGAACTCACTTTTACTAGAAGACATCTCTTTATAAAAAGTTCTACATCAATGTTAAAAACAACCTTCAACTTGGTCTCTTTGTTTGCCGTAAAACTTGCCTATTAGAAATTTAATAGTTTTTCTTATATAATAAAGTTACGACAACTTTTTGTAAACGTGTATAATTTACTCGTTACAAATCCGTATTCTACGTTTTAAAGGTCCTTAGCTTTGTATCAAAGTATACTAACATATTTTTGACAAGTCGACATAATTTATAACACCTAAGTTTCATTTTTGACTCGTACAAAATAAACAATACATGCTGAAATTTCCAGAAAATTATAGTTTTCGTCGCCAACTTGAAAAATTCATAACTTCTTCGTTATAGCTCGTTTTAATCCGTTCAAGCGGCCAAGTTTTCGTTTTAAAGTATATTTTCTAAATATCTAAGCCAAAATTTTTTACCTACAGTCGGATTTTCCAGATTTTTAAAATAAGGACAGACCCTTTTGCAAACTTGTCGAAATGAGTTTTTCTCGCCAAACCTATTCTAACCAATTCAAAACAACTCCGAAGCTATTCTAATCCTACCATACACCTTCTTAGGGTGTCATGGGTTCCTAGACATCACCAAAAATAATATATAACAAGGAGTAATTATAGGATGACTTATATATTCATAACTCTTAAAAATCAATGAAAAAGTGGTACAACATCATATGACTTGCATGCTTTTGCTCAAATATGATGAAATGAATATGAAATGAATATGAAAGATGAAAAATGGACATGAGATGCTTACTAGAATACTTGATGAGGTTTATTAAAACAAAGGATTTCCTAATCACCCTAGGTTTTTATTGCAAAACCTAAATAAAGAGTGATACTAGAGTGTTAATTAACTTGACTTGAAAACTTTTATGATGATCTTCTTGGTCTCCTTATGGTTGCCGGTTTTGAGAGAGAAGAGAGGAAACAAATGGCTTTGATCTAAAACACTTTGAGAATCAATATTGTATGTGTGGTATTTGGAGTATAAAACAATATACTTAGGTAGATATTTACAAACACAAATGACTCACCCTCCCTTTGTAGACAAGGGAGGTGTAGTCATTGATAATACACATTTTTTTTTATTGTATAAGTATAATTACTTGTAAGTTAAATAAAGTTAAGTGTTGAATTGTATACACATTTGAGTATTTAGGGTAGCGTTAATTGAAAATAAATTTTTAACGGATCGAAATAAAATATATTGAAGTCATTAGAATTATAAAAATACATTTCTTGAAAGATTTGAGTGAATAAATATTTATCGGGTTGAATTTAAGAAAACCGTCGTAACTTATTTAAACATAACAATTTATATACGAAATAAATTTAAAACATTGGGTAAACTCATAATATTATTTTTATAAACTTAATATGAGTACAAAAATATATCGGGATAATTTTTGGAAGTATCGGATTCAAATGTTCTAAATAAATAAATTACGCGATAGCGTTTATTTAATAAGGAATTATGCATTTAATGTGAAATGCAAAACCCATGCATGAACTAGTATGATGAATGTTGAGTTTGAGAAATGACCAAAATTGAGAATTGTGACATTCTTCCCATGTCAGAGGAATCACGTCCTCGTGATTCAATCGATGATACTTAAAGGTCTACCATTAGGTTTCGCGAAAATAGGGTGTATGGTCAAAGTGCTTATGCCAAAACTTACGCGTCTAGGTTTCTTATCTAATGAGGCTAACCGAACCAATAATACAAAGGGATCACTTAATGGTCTAGGAAAACGCATCACGCGATTGTGGCTGCCTCGGTCCCTACATAGAATGCTCGACCTCGGGTGGACCTGATATTGAGTACGTGGTTTGGGTTATTTCCTTCAATTGCCACGCCTAGATGAGCTTGCATTGGTGGCTTATTCTATCGAGGACAATTATTCGGTAGTGATTCGGCCGTTGCACTCAAGCAAGTCCTTTGGTTATTCCTCATGTTACCCGTGTTAACCGTTGTTATCGGTCTTCCACGCTCTCTACACGGCTTGAAAATGGCTTGACTGATTTCAAATTGTACATAAGCGGCAAGGCTTGGACTTCGGGTGATGATAAGCACATTTGGCACATTTGGGATGTGTACCCGCATACTCTCTTTGTTCAAGCACAGTTGCCACAAAAACTCTTGCTCTCTTGTTATCTCGCTACTACATCCATCCTGCTACTCGATCCACTCGATTCTTTCCTCTTGTCACGCTTTTCAAAGTCCCATTTCGACCATCTCATCCGTTAGAGTTCCCGCCTCAATATTGCACTTTGTATTGTAGACGGCTCAGTAGTTTTCACAGTTCCACGGATTTCGGGGACTAGACCATATATGTACCTATCGATTCTCTTGGATTCAGGGGTGACTAGATGAGGAACTAGCCTGGCTAATTCATGGAATCGGCCTGTAGGCCGCGGACCAGCTCCTATCATGGAGTGGTGATAAAGTTCGTCTTCCAGCTTTTGCATTTCATTATCCGGCAATACTCTCTTTCAATAACGCCTTAAACTCATCCCATGTCATACCAGAGTCGCTTCTCTGCCTTAGCCTCAGAGTCGTGTGTTCCACCATGTCAATGCCTTTCCCGATAGCAAGCAAGCTGCATACTTCACCCTCATGTACGGCACAATTGTCGATGTCGACACGACTCGCTTCTCTACCCATCGAGTATACGCCAAAGTACCTCCTATACCATCAAACTCCACGTGTTTGCATGCTTAAAATTCCTTATACGTGCATCCAGTTCTGTTGTTGTTGTTGTTGGTGGTGTTGTTATTGTTGCCACTGCCAACTACATTGTTGGTGTCGCCATTCCCGTTCCCGTGGTTTCCCGTGTTATTCATATGGTTTCCAACTTGTGTGACAATAGTGGGAAGCAAGATTTGAAGTTGTTGAGCGATGATGGCGGCAAAATCGGGTTTCGCCAGCGTTGTTGTCATTGTTACCCATGTCACGACCGCCTTCTCTACTTCCATGCTCACCTGTCCTTCCACCCCTTTGCGCCACACCACCTCGGTTAGTGCTGCGTGTTACCCTCTTTGGTGCCATGATCTCTGCAAGGAAAGGACAGTTGAGTTCCCAATGTCTATACTTAACGCCCTCAAACATAATACCACGCCACAAATTGGTTCCTAATGTGTCCACATCGATCTACGATAGCAGATATGTCCACGTGAGTTGCGACGCATTTATAATTATGTTGGCCACCATAATTATAATTGCCTCATTTCACACGTGTACATACCACCAAGCATACATGTCTCGGTGATTGTTGTTATTGAAATAGATAGCCACTATCATCCGATTCTAAACGGTGGAGGAGAAATTTAGGGTAGGTATCTAGGGAGAGTCGTACTTGGTGTATAGGAAATTCCTTTAGGTGCTAAAGTCACTATGAGGTTTAGTCGCCAGCAGTTCCCAAAGTATCCTCAAGAGAACTCCCATCCTCGGGCAAAATCATCAAATCTATACAGCTATATAGTAACACTTATTTAGCTCGATCTCGAGTCTCATCAAACAAGAACTGTCACGAGATCAAGTTAGATAAGTGCTCACATGAGCTCCATATTTTTTATGACTTGACTAAATTTTGGGACTCCCCTATCGGTACAAGGAAACTACGTTATCCAATGAGGTGGTTCTAGAAGGAATATTTAAGAAAACATATGCGCACAAAAAGTGTGTAAGGCGATAGGAAAAGAAAGGATCGACGTGAAAGCGGTTATAGTCTAGGAACTAAAATGCAACCTAGTTCTCTATAACCAAGGCTCTGGTACCAATCATCACACCCCAAAATATCGCAATGCCGAACGATAGTGTCATTGGGGTATGACGTCATAGCACAAAGTATGGATACATAAAACGACCTCTATAATGAGACGTTTTGAAAAGTTTACCATTCGATTAAATAAGTTAAAGTTTACAAAACATGAGATCCCAAAGTTTGATAATACATAAAGAGTTACAAAACACGTCGAATGGTAAATGATAAAAACACAAGACTCCAATGTATGCCATGTGACCCAAAAGCTCCATGAAATGCTATCGCCTTTTACGACACTGAGATAAACATGCTAAAAAATGTCAACACTAAGGTTGGTGAGTTCATAAGTTTGTAATAAATGATCCAAATACTTTGAGAAATGTTCACACAAAGAAAGGCATTGTAAATTCACTCAGTCCCAAGTTCCGCCCATACAAAACTTGCAACCTGTGTGTTCACAACCCATTGCCTAAAATAAAATGACAATCATGAATATGCGCAATAAGGTAGTTAAAAGTATAAATGTCACCACAAGGGTCTTCCAACAACTCGTGTTGGGATGTTCCTCCAACGACTCACGTTAGGCTGTATCCATAAGAATGGCCTTCCAACATATAAATAATGATGGGATGTTCCTCCAACGACTCACGCTGTATCCAAATAAAGGGCCTTCCAACATATAAATGATGGGATGTTTGTTTAAGTCTAGTCACTACACGCACCAAGTCTAAAGTATAAGTAATGTTGTTTGGCAAAAGAGTTTAAATGTTTTGATAAATAAGCATGTATCTCGCCCCAAATAGTTTATAGGAATTTAAACGAGTAAAAGCGGGTATGAACTCACCTGGTAGGATTGATATGCTAACAAAATGAAGTGCACGAAAATGAGGCTCGGAAACTATCCGCGACCTAAAATGAATGTTATGACTTGAGTTATGATATGTTGTCGTGAATGTAAACTCATATGATATTCATACCACTTGTACATTTTGGAAATAAGGTTTATCGTCAAAATATATGTTTATGACATCCCGTCGTATTATAAATACTTTACAAGTAGTTACGTTGAAACAACCTCCTACGATAGTCGCAAAATGGTGCACATCGAGTGTTAAGAAACGAACCCAACAGTTTTGGAAAGCTTGCATTATTATCTCAAAGTTTTAGTATATAAGTTTTCCATCGTAGAGGTCTCGATCACAAAGAAAAGTATAGGTTAAGTATGGTATTTTAGTCTAAAAATATAGTTTAAGGGTGGTTTCCGGCAAAGTTTGAGCAACCATAATTAATACATTACAACTCCGCTAAACAAACAGTCGGACATTTTGGAAAATATACTTGGCGAACTCACTTTTACTAGAAGACATCTCTTTATAAAAAGTTCTACATCAATGTTAAAAACAACCTTCAACTTGGTCTCTTTGTTTGCCGTAAAACTTGCCTATTAGAAATTTAATAGTTTTTCTTATATAATAAAGTTACGACAACTTTTTGTAAACGTGTATAATTTAATCGTTACAAATCCGTTTTAAAGGTCCTTAGCTTTGTATCAAAGTATACTAACATATTTTTGACAAGTCGACATAATTTATAACACCTAAGTTTCATTTTTGACTCGTACAAAATAAACAATACATGCTGAAATTTCCAGAAAATTATAGTTTTCATCGCCAACTTGAAAAATTCATAACTTCTTCGTTATAGCTCCGTTTTAATCCGTTCAAGCGGCCACGTTTTCGTTTTAAAGTATATTTTCTAAATATCAAAGCCAAAATTTTTTACCTACAGTCGGATTTTCCAGATTTTTAAAATAAGGACAGACCCTTTTGCAAACTTGTCGAAATGAGTTTTTCTCGGCCAAACCTATTCTAATCCATTCGAACAACTCGAAGCTATTCTAAACTTACCATACACCTTCTTAGGGTGTCATGGGTTCCTAGACATCACCAAAAATAATATATAACAAGGAGTAATTATAGGATGACTTATATATTCATAACTCTTAAAAATCAATGAAAAAGTGGTACAACATCATATGACTTGCATCTTTTTGCTCAAATATGATGAAATGAATATGAAATGAATATGAAAGATGAAAAATGGACATGAGATGCTTACTAGAATACTTGATGAGGTTTATTAAAACAAAGGATTTCCTAATCACTCTAGGTTTTTATTGCAAAACCTAAATAAAGAGTGATACTAGAGTGTTAATTAACTTGACTTGAAAACTTTTATGATGATCTTCTTGGTCTCCTTATGGTTTCCGGTTTTGAGAGAGAAGAGAGGAAACAAATGGCTTTGATCTAAAACACTTTGAGAATCAATATTGTATGTGTGGTATTTGGAGTATAAAACAACATACTTAGGTAGATATTTACAAACACAAATGACTCACCCTCCCTTTGTAGACAAGGGAGGTGTAGTCATTGATAATACACATTTTTTTTTATTGTATAAGTATAATCACTTGTAAGTTAAATAAAGTTAAGTGTTGAATTGTATACACATTTGAGTATTTAGGGTAGCGTTAATTGAAAATAAATTTTTAACGGATCGAAATAAAATATATTGAAGTCATTAGAATTATAAAAATACATTTCTTGAAAGATTTGAGTGAATAAATATTTATCGGGTTGAATTTAAGAAAACCGTCGTAACTTATTTAAACATAACAATTTGTATACGAAATAAATTTAAAACATTGGGTAAACTCATAATATTATTTTTATAAACTTAATATGAGTACAAAAATATATCGGGATAATTTTTGGAAGTATCGGATTCAAATGTTCAAAATAAATAAATTACGCGATAGCGTTTATTTAATAAGGAATTATGCGTTTAATGTGAAATGCAAAACCCATGCATGAACTAGTATGATGAATGTTGAGTTTGAGAAATGACCAAAAATTGAGAATTGTGACACATGCATTGGCCAGATGACCCTTCTCATTGTAGTTATAGCATCGGAGACCATTAACCCCAGTCTGAGCATTTCCCTGATCAACCACTTGAACCCGTTGTTGTTTTGCACCCATGTTATTCCTTCCATTAACATGAAATCCTTGACCACTATTCATCCGATGACCATTTCCACAATTCTGAACCTCAACCCTTCCATTGTTAACATCAGCTTGATTCCTTGTATTTGACGAGGTGCGAATGCGGTTGTTGGATTTGTTATCAAAACGTCCGAAGGATCTTGCAATCATAACAAATCCTTGATTCAATGCATCGAAGGTTTCTGCATCCTCATTTGATTCACTGTATAGTGCTTGATCATTGTTGTTGTTGTATGGAACCAATTGAGTTTCTTGTGATTGTTGTTGTGATGGATCATATGGTGTGATCTGAGCAGTTGGTTGTGGAGGATTTGTGAAGGTTGTTGGCAAGGTCGGAAATTAAGGATAACATGCTTGAGCCCACAAAGCAAGAGTTTGATTATCCGGGAGTGAAGGCGAAGCAGTGTGACAACTCGTAATTTCAGGTCATTTTACAAAGTTTAAAATTTTCACTATTCATCTCGAAAATCACTATTCATGCTTCATTATTCATCATTTGTCGTAAACTAGGTTTACGAGTATCAAATTCGCATAACCTTAATGGTTTAGCTGCGAATTCATGAACATATCATCAAGGACATTTCATATAGGCTAGATTTAGTCTACATATCATTAGTAAGATCATCATCATATTAATTCATGCATGGTTTTGCATTTTACATTAAACGCATAATTTCCTATTAAATAAACGCTATCGCGTAATCATTTATTTTGAACATTTGATCCGATACTTCCAAAAATTATCCCGGTGTATTTTTATATTCATATTAAGATTATAAAAATAATATTATGAGTTTACCAAGTGTTTTAAATTTATTTTGTATATAAATTGTTATATTTATATAATTACGACGGTTTTCGTAAAAACTACACGATGATTAGTATTTCACTCAAATTTTGTAAGGAATGTATTTTTATAATTTTTATGACTTAAATATATTTTATTTTGATCCGTTAAAATTTATTTTTAGCTAACGCTACCCTAAATGCTTAAATATATATATAAGTTACTAATGATTCTTAACTAAACTACACATTTATTTATATATACAAATAATTACCTACAACAAAACCAATTAGTTTTTTTTTTTTCTTATGTATGTCGACCCATATAGGGTGACTCACACGCTTTACTTGCAAAATATCTTGTTTCTTATATTGTATTATATACTTACATGTACACATAGTTAATCAATTATCCAAAGTGAAAAACAATCAAAGCTATTCTCTCCTCTCTTCTCTACATAACCGGCCACCATAGGGACCAAGGAGATGATCACCAAAATTTTTCTAGTCATGTTAATTCACAATCTAGACACACTCTTAGTTAAGGTTTTGAAATAAAAACCTAGGGTGTTAGGATTAATCCTTGTTCATTTAACCTCATCAAGTTACTAGTAAGCATTTCATGGTCTTTTTCATCTTTCATATTCATATTATGTTCATTTTATCATGCTTGAGAAAATATGCAAGTCATATGGATAGCTATACCACTTTAAATGTTTTTAAGTGTTATATATATATATATATATATATATATATATATATATATATATATATATATATATATATATATATGTGTGTGTGTGTGTGTGTGTGTCATCCTATAATTACCCCATGAAACATATCACTTTTGGTGATGTCTAGGAACCCATGACACCCTAAGAAGGTGTATGGTAGGATTAGAATAGCTTCGGCGTTGGTTTGAATTGGTTAGAATAGGTTTTGCGCGAGAAAAACTCATTTCGACAACTTATTTTAGAGGTCTGATCATATTTTCAAATTCTGGAAATTTCGACAGTGAGTAAAAATTATTGGGCTAGATATTTAGAAAATACACTTTAAAACGAAAATGTGGTCGCTTGAACGGGTTAAAACGGAGTTATAACGAAGAAGATATGAATTTTTCAAGTTTGACGACGAAAACTATAAAAATCAGAAAATTCAGCATATTACTTCCACTTTTTACGAGTAAAAAATGAGTCTTAAGCGTTATAAATTGTGTCGACTTATCAAAAATATAATAGTATACTTTGATACGAAGCTAAGGACATATAAAACGTAGAAAACGGATTTGTAACGATTAAATTACACGTGTTTACATAAAGTTGCCGTAACTATATTATATAAGAAAACATAATATATTTCTATTAGACAAATATTACGGCCACAAATGACCATGTTGAGGTCGTTTTTAACATTGATGTAGTACTTTTTATAACATGATGTCTTCTAGTAAAAGTAAGTTCGCCTAGCATATTTTACAAAATGTCCAACCGTTTATCAAGCGGAGTTGTAACGAATAAAATATGGACACTCAAACTTTGTCGAAAGTTACCTTAAACAATATTTTGGACACAAGTACCATACTTTACCTATATTTTTCTCCATGATCGAGACCTCTAGGACAAAAACTTAAATGCTAAAACTTTGAGATAATGATATAAGCTTTCCAAAACCGTTGAGTTTGTTTCTTAACACTCGACGTGCACCATTTTACGACTAGCTTTTCAAGGCCGTTTAGTCACTTTCATGAAATTGTCAAATGACATTATTTTACGACGAAAAGTTATAATTTCATAATAAATCACTAAATGACTATCGTAGGATATCATTTCAATATAAATACTTGTAAAGTAATTTATAAGTTGTCAAGACGTTATAAGATTATTTTTCGACGATAAGTGTTATTTTCAAAAATTCACAAGTGGTACAGATATCATACGAATTGCATGCATAACGTTACATCATAACTTATCATACAACATATCATTCATAATAGGTCGCAGTTAGAGATTGCGCCTCATTTCAGTGTACTCACTTTTGTCTTCGCATCATTTTACCAAGTGAGTTTCCATAGCCCCATTTTCAATTGTTTTTATACTACTTTTGGGGGAGATACATGCTCAACAACTTTTATGACATTCATGTCTATTTTCAAACTATGTGTTTATCCGAATCAATGTTTAGTCATATCGGGTAACAAATATTGCCATACTTAGAATTTCTATATCATAAATCATTGGGCTAATGGTCTTGGTATAATCATTGAACTAATGGTCTTGGTAGAATCATGGAACTAATGGTCTTGGTATAATCATTGAACTAATGGTCTTGGTATAATCATTGAACTAATGGTCTTGGTAGAATCATGGAACTAATGGTCTTGGTAGAATCATGGAACTAATGGTCTTGGTATAATCATTGAACTAATGGTCTTGGTAGAATCATGAACTAATGGTCATGGAACGATTTGCAACAGCACTCACATGTGTTATATCAAGTAACTATTGATACATTAAGTTATGCACTATTTTGTGAATTCATTTGACGATGTGTGTTTGAACATAAACTATACACATTTTGGCAGTGGGTTGTGAACACACAGGTTGCAAGTTTTGTATGGGCGGAACTTGGAACTGAGTGGATTTACAATGCCTTTGCTGCATAAACGATTTTGAAAGGCTTTACATTTCATTGCAAACTCTATGAACTCACTCAACCATTGTGTTGACACTTTTAGCATGTTTTATCTCAGGTATCTAAGGCATTCACTTCATGGCATGCATGTGGACATATCATAGAGTCGCGGTGACGACGCGTCTCACTTGGGCTTTATGAACTTTAAAACATCGTTCGATCAGAACAAACTTAATTCCGCATATGTTGACTTTCATTTGGGACCTATCTTTTGTAAACTCTGATTGTTTTATTAAATCAAACGATGTGTTTTCCAAACGACACCTTAGGTCGTTCAATATAACTGTGATTGTGATGCTATGACAGTCAACCCCCAGGAATTCCATTCCGCTGCAAAACAGGAAATTTGGGGTGTGACAAGCAGGGACCCCATAGATGACTCTTTCTTTGTCAACTTCCTTTTGGTGGTGCTTCAAATAGTCATACAACAATCCGTATGTAGCTTGATGAAGATTCTTCGCTTGACGGATGAAGGTAACATACTTTTCCCAATCAGAACCAAGACAGCTCAGGAACTTTGTGTTGATTGCAATCCTTGGCATAATGATATTATGTTTATCCAAGTCATTGATGATGTCTGAGAACCGATGATGATATGACTCTAATGTCTCCCATGGTTCAATCATGAAGTGTTCATATGCTAAGTAGATTTTGGATTCCATGTCCTCTTGATTGAGTTCTGTGCCTTCCATTAGAAGATGAATGTGCTCCCACATTGCTTTAGCAAATCCGAGCATCAACACTACATAGTATCGGATTGGGTAATCCCAAAAGGATATA
Source organism: Chrysanthemum makinoi (assembly GCA_910596185.1). Taxonomy (NCBI): domain Eukaryota; kingdom Viridiplantae; phylum Streptophyta; class Magnoliopsida; order Asterales; family Asteraceae; genus Chrysanthemum; species Chrysanthemum makinoi. Next base: position 24,893,687 of record OU343216.1, read on the forward strand.
TTGCATTGCAATTTCATCGGCTTCTAAGAGAAGAAGTTGGTCAAGAGTAAGTTGATCAAGACCGACAAACATTGGTAACATCATCTCTTGGTGGATTAGCATTCTGATCTCTCGAAAGTACGGAGAGTAGGCATCTAAAAAGGACCTTCAAGGATGACCTTCTTCAAAAACTTTCCATGTGGCTTCTTTAGATCACAAAACCTAAAGAACCTTATCACCCATTGATCGTAGTTTCCAGGAGTGAGCATTGGAGGTCTATCAAGGGATCCAACTTCATGAATGGATTGTTGGCTACTTAAAGCTTCACACATCTTTGCAAACCAAGAGGGTTCCTTTGGTGTTGTAACATTCATAGCATACTTGGCGGGATTTTGATTTTGAAAGTATGTATAATGTTGTACTTGTTGACGAGGGTTTGGTTGAACCATTTGGGGTGGAAGAGGATTTGCTCCTTGAGGAAAGTGTTGAAATTGTTGTTGAAATTGTTGCAATTGTTGTGGAGATGGTGGAGGATATTGTTGATAGAATTGTTGTTGTTGTTGTTGAGGATACTCATGAGAAAAGTAGCTAGAGTATGGTGGTTGAGACATCTTGAAACTTGTGTTGATGATGGATCTTTGTAGTCGAATGAAACTTAGAGTTTGTTGATGAAGTAACCTTATTCGTAGAAACCAGCTTAGGTATAGAAATAACCTTACGCGTAATACCCAACTTACGCGTAGACAGGAGTTTACGCGTAAGAACTGCTGACGCGTAGACTTGAGAAAACTTAGTTTAGACGTAAACTAAAGACTTAGTAGTAGAATCCTTATGCGTAATACTTCCTTAGGCGTAAGACAAGCTTAGGCGTAGGAAATGCTTAGGCAAAGAAAATTCTATGCGTAAGAATTAAGCTTAGGCGTAAAACTAGGGTTTTACCCAAAAATCCTTTACACTTATACCAGTGTAAAAGCTATCCAAAGTCGAATAGTTTTTAGGCTTATCCAAGCAAGAAAACACTGAGTAAACCAACAGCTCTGAAGATCAAGTGATGAAACTCTTATGCGTAAAGTGCTGCTTAGGCATAGACTTAGTGCTTACGAGTAAAACTAGGGTTTTGTTACGAGTATAAAGTACCAAAAATGCACCAAAACTGATTTTATGCTCAAAAGTGTTTTGAAACCTGATTTTAATGATAAAATAGCTTCAATATCACCAAAATAACAATAAAGTTTGAAACTTGATGATTCAAAACCAATAACACCCTTACGCGTAGAAAGTAGTACACGAACAAAATCAAGCTCAAAATCTAATCTACACACGTAAAGTTTGAAACTTTTTGCTAAAAACTGAAACTTTAACACTTAATAAACCTTGAACCACAAGAATCTTGAGTTTTTAAGTGTAAAAATTAGAGCTTTTAAGCGTATGAAAATTTATGTTCAAAAACCCACGCGTATGAGATAAAACTTCAAAAACAAAAGTGTTTAACCCAACTAGATGGCGATTGATACCACTGTTAGGTCACCATAATGTAACACAAGCATCAATATGTAAGAAATAAGGAAAGAAATGATCGGTTGAACATACACACACAATATACACGTATAGAAATGGTGAATGTTTAGGCGTAGGAATTGTGAAGTGAACAACCAACCTTCAAATGAAGGTTTACACAGGTATTTATAGGGGAAGGGACTAGGGCAACACAACAAGTCCCCTTCCTTCCTTATTGGACATGGGCCAAGGCTTATGGGCTTTCTACATAAGCCTTGCCATTAATACAAACATAAAAGCCTAATTAAGCAATCTATTACATATTGATTACTAACACTTGAAATATAGTTTAGGAGTGATTCCAACAATATGTACCTATTTTGGTCGACTTTATTACACAAATAGCCTAGTCACACTAGATTGCACAAGTAGGTTTTAACTTAGGTTTTCTTTATAAGTTTTGGCCATGTATCCATATGATAAACATACTAAGCATGCATATAGACCTATAAGCAAATAAGAGTTTGTAATGAGTACAAGGTTTGGATTACAACTTTTGGCTTTCAAAAGAAAGGAATAACAAGGATTTAGAACTAGGACTTTGAGCAATCTCCACTCCTTGGAAGTCTCGTACTTCTAGTGATTGTGTTTGAACTTGTACTAATATCTTGGTTACTTAAGTAGCTTTAAAAACTTAAGGAATCACCAGATATTCCTAAGATTTGATGAAGGTTTTACAAGGACTTGATATCTTTAATAATACTTGAAGTAATGAGCAAATGAGAAGTGTGTTTGTGTGTGTTTATGTTAGCATCAAGGAGAGGGGGGAGGGGATTTTATAGCCTCTTGAGGAGGTTACAATTGCAAGAATCATCTTTCTTAGTTGCTAAGTCTTGGTACATGGCATGATCTTGTGCTAGTTTGATTAAGGATGGTACATGTGCCCTAATGAGTCATGGTAAGGTGTAAAAGAAATCAAAGTTGATTACTTATACTAAATTAAGAGTGTAAGTAACCATTTATTAGCTACTTAGGGACTAAGGATATGTTGTGATTGGTCCTTGGGTTGTAATTCATCACCAGTACTAACAAGTCTTGGTGATCTTCTCATTTAAACGCCTGAGAGGGGAGGAGGGGTAAAGTGATGAGGTGGAAATTAGTTACTTGTCATTTATTTCGTGACTTAAGTCTAAGTTATTTGTTTAGCAATAAGTCTTGTAAATGCTACCAAGTCACAAATGTCTTAGTGGTTTATATAAGAAAATATCACTTATGTTGAATGAGGTAATATGTAAGGTTCTAGTAATTGTCGATGCAAGTAAATATATTACAACTTATTATATAATTGTTTGCTAAATCTAAAATTGTAGGTTCAGAATTACGTGAATTAATAATCATACAATGTTTTCATAGAAATGGAAAAACAAAAAATGTTGTTAATACAAATAAACCTTAAAAATGTTTATTCATATTTAGCAATATCTTTGTGTTTTGTTGATAACAAATATAAAGTTATCATAAGTAAAATTCTAAGAATACATGTTATTTTTGTAAAGTATTTACATTTGGTCATTCACATAAAATGTTGTAATAATTCATTTGCTGTAATAGTTTATGTCATAGGATGGGTACTATCCAAGACCCATGACCCATACCCATGGAGTTAATCCATAACCCATGACCCATTGCATGGCATCATGCATGTAATCATGTTAGGTATTATCCATGACCCATGACCCATTGTCTAGATACATTGTATCTTGTTGGATACCCAAGGCTCATACACATGACCCATGATCCAGTTTGCAACTCAAAATTCAGACTGGTACAACCCAGTTTGCCGGATCCCTTGGATTGCACTAGACGAATCCCCCAAGTGAGGGATCCGCCGAAACAGGGCTACAGTAGAGAATTTTGCTTATAAATAGTGAGTCATTTCTTCATTGTTACTCACCCCTCTTCTTATAAACTCTCTCATATATTATCTCACTCTTCTAACCTCTGATCTCTTAATCAATCTAGTAGTTCTTCTTTCTCTTTTTATGATTCTCATATAGGTCCTTCTCAAAGGCGAGATCATGATACTACAAGTCATCCAAGCAAGGGGTCCTTGACTGATTTGTTCCTCCACAAGATTTCTGTAGAAAGATCTTGTATTTCATATTTCACATAGTCGTTGTGTAATAGTTTTATTGGTTTGGTCCGCCGTGTTAAGGACTCGGTATTTAGCTTTGTACCGGAAAAAGTGTTAGCGACGTTGTGAGGCTTCTCCACCGTGTTGAAAGATCTTGTTGACATAGTGCTTGAACTCTCGAGTGGGGAACTCGGGAGTGGAGTAGGGCAAGGAATGTGTTCTTGTAGCCGAACCACTATAAATCACTTGTGTCACTACTCTCTATCCTTTACTTTACTTGCTTTTTTTATTTACTTTACTTATTGCTTTATACTTTCTATCCATACATACGAATTCACATAAGATCGAATCTAACGTTTTTGAAACTTAACTTAAAATTGACAAAACTGTTCAACCCCCCATTCTAGTTTTCCACAATTGGCATCAATAGCAAGGTTTACAAAAGTTTTAAAATAAATTGTATTTTAAAAACTTTTCGATCACAATGAGTTTTGAAAATTATAGAGAATGGCATTCTATGCAACGACCTTCACTACTTGAAACAAATGGTTTTATCTATTGGAAAAATAGATTTGAAACTTATGTGAAGTCAAAAGATATTGATCTTTGGTTGTTAGGTCACTAAGTTTACAACACAAGCACAATAGAAAGAGATAGAGAGAAGATCGGATGAACAACTCACTCAAACACACGTATAAATGTAAAGAAGAGTTAGGCGTAGGAATGAAAGAGTAAATTGAACAACCAACCCTCAAGTGAGGGTTATTACATAGTATTTATAGGAGAGGGAGCTAGGGCAACACTCCTAGTCCCTTCCTTTCCTTATTGGACTTGGGCCTAGGCTTATGGGCCTTCTACATAAGCCTAAGGCTAATTACTAACATAATGGCCATATTAAGCTAACTATTACATGTGAATCACTAACACTTGAATTAAGGTTTAGGAGTGATTCCAACAATCTCCCCCTAAGTGTTAGTGATGAATAAAAGAGTGATAAATGATGTAGGTGCTGATGTAATAGTAGCTTTGACGTCTTCTGACATTCTTCTTTCTTGTGAGAAGAAGTGTCTTGATTCGAACAATCTCCCTAGTGTAGAGAAATTGTTTCCTTTGAAAAGTTCTGCTTTGACGTCATCGAATTCTTTGTTCTTTTGTTCTTTGTTCTTTGAAAGTGATAGTATGTTGGTGTTGTCTCAGACGTCACCTTCGTTACTCCGTGTCTCCACGCCTTTCTTCAACATGCTCACACACTCTTTGACGTTGGATTTCAAGATCGAGGAAGTTCTCTTAGTCATTAAACTTTGTAGATTCTTTGACTTTGACGAAGAATCATTATGACTTTGTGTTGCCTTTTGAGTGAACTTCCATTAGTGATGTTGTTGGTATGAGCATGTGAAGAATCGCACGATCACCGCTCCGAGCTTCCATAAGAAGTAAACATAAGAAAGGTTAGTAATAAGCGGATTCCGGAACTTACAAGTTTGAACATCGAGAGTGTTAACAGCATAGTGTGAAAACACAACTCTAATTCTCACAAAGGCCGTTCTTGAACCGAAGTCCCACAAGTGAGATAACGCGATGTACCGGCAAGTACATCTACGGTTGAATGAGTCGCTAAGGTACACCAAGCATCACCTCACGCATCAGAGATCGCTTTGAGACACACTAAGTGTAATCCACGGGAGTTACCGAAGTGACCTGCCGTGGTCGTTTGATGTTGACCCCGGCAGAGTTTCCATTCAATCACCGAGGATCACAGCTTGTGAACCTCTCATAAATGTTCTCGATGCATTGCAAAGATCTACGTGAAGGACTCGATAACGTACCAATGATGTTCTTATTGTTGAACAACAAGTGATGAAATGTCAAGTGTACCTAAAAGATCTTTGATGAATCTCGTGGCTCTAGACTCAATAGTGCGTTTTGGTTTCCGAGCGAGACTAGGGAGAGGATCTCCTTCTTCAATACCAGCAATCTCAAAGAGAAAGCCGATAGTTTACGTAGGGTTCCCTGTGAGAATGAAACAAGCTTCTGTTGAGAGAAACTTGAGTGGTTAAGAAGGTTTAGTGCATGCGTCAATGGGTCCATGACGACTTTTAATCTTCAATACCGGTGTCATCTAGTGACAACCAAGAGCATATGAATTGAACCCTGTTCCGCCTAAGTTGAATAATCTTGAGGGCTATTTCATTTCACCCTTTTCTTTGCATTTCTTTTTAATTCTTCAACTCCTTCTTTCTCCGATTCTCATTTTCTCCTTTTTATAATCATACCTAAGGACTTCTAATTCTATCTATTGGTAGTGTCCTTGGGTAGATCCCTCTCGCTCTGGATCATAGGACGGTATTCCTAACCTTAATCACCTTATAACTCCATTGCCATAAAACCATTTTCATGAAAATCTCTAAGTGTTTGTGAATGAAAAACATGTTTGAACACTTCAAGAGTTTTAGATTTTCGAAATACCCCTTCACATGCTTAAGAGATTTAACGAAATCAAGACAAATGGTAGAAAAGCGCCGATTTTTGAATTGATCAACTCAAGATAGACAATTCCTTGCAAGACACGATTACGTTGCATAGTTAAAGAGATACATTGTCAGCTTTTGTAACCACCCGTAATTTTTCGGTTATTAAATTAACTATAAACATCTATTTATTATCATTTTAATTTTTATTTTCTATTTATATAACGTTTAGACTCTCCTATAAACTAACGACTTATTTTAAATATTAAAATAAAGTATGATGATAAGTTTTTATTTTATTTTATGAACATTATATTTTTATGATACCTTATTTTGATTTTTACAACTTAAAGGTTTAACATTTATAACTACCGGGATCAAATTATACCCGCTATACCAAGACTTAAATATTAAATTTTCAAAATATCATCAAGAGGCAAAAGTTGAATTGATTTTCTCTTTATCGACACCACTCCCCTTAATTTGTGGATCTTGTTCCACTACTTTGTCCCCCTTATCTTCACTTCATTAAAATTATAAATCACATAAACACAACTCTCCATCTCTCTAAAACACAACTTATCTCCCTCCTCTCTCTCTTATAAACAACAACAGCAACAACATCATCACAGCCCATCAACACCACCCACCTGCGCCACCACCAGAGCCATCACCAGCACCAGCGAGCACAACAATCATCATCACCATCGAGGAGAAGCTTAGGGGTGTTTGATTACGGGCTCTAGAATTTGATCGTGGTTTGTTTTGGTTCGAATAATCACCACAGCCGCACCATCAGATCTCCATCTCTCTCGAACCTTGTGGTATGTCGAAAACCCCACAACTTTGTATTTTCTTTATATAAATCCGAATATAAAACATTTGTTATAATTTTTGGTGGATTAAAACTTGATATAAATACATTTTTACATAATTTCGTGTGGTTAAAAACGTGATTAAAAGTGGTGTTTGTTTCAATGGTGTGCCTTGAATCGGGTCGGTTGAAGGTTACGGGTCAGTTAGACCCGATTAGTCTTGGGTCTGATCTTTGTTGTGTTTATCCTTGCTTTCTTTAAAAATTCATTTGGCTGTGTATTTGATTTGATTTGGATGTGTACCAAGGGTGTTTGGTTTGAGGCTCGGTCCGCAGCCACCCCTAAGGGTGTGCTTAGTTTGTTTGCTTTAGTCTTGGTTCGCGACAGAAACACCAAAGAGAGTGATCCGTTTGGTCTTGTTTATTTTGTTTGCTTGTTCGATCAACCACAGCCCCGAAGGGTGTGTTTGTTTGTTCGTTCACAGCCACACCTCAGGTGGTGTTTGGCTTATTGTTGTGGATATTGCAACAGCCAAAGGGCTGTCTAGATTGGTTCGGCTTAATAAGCGTCGACTCAAAATACTTTCTATTGAAAATTGCCTATGGACTTACTCTGCTTATATGAAACTGGTCCTTGTTAATGCTTAGTTAAACAGCTTGCCTTGTGTATTTGGTAATAGCAGTCGAATTAATGTACATTTCTAATACATAATGTATTTTAAATTAATAATAATACTCATCTACACTTACTCTTAGAGCTGCTATCTCTATACTTGACTACTTGTGCATAAATTTAGTTTCTATAAATTAGGCTTGCAATTGGATATATAAAGTCCTGTTTGTCCAAGGCCAAACAACACAAAGAGGGTGGATTGGATTAATATTCAATCGGGCCAAAACCCACTAAACTAAATGGGTTTAAGTTTTATATTGTTGTTAAGTGTGTATTTTAACATGTAAATAATATTTTGCGGATATTTGGGACTTGATAATTAATGTTGGAATATAACTTGAGTCACTCGGACTTGTATCAAATTGATGTTATTTGGACTATACTTGTACTTTATGGACTAATACATCGGACTTGTAACGGACTTTTTCATTTGGACAAACCTATTTGACTTATGACGGACTAAAAATAATAGACTTTGGACAAACTAGACTTATATTGGACTATATTGGATTATATTGGATATCGTTTGGACATATTAAACTCGTGACAGACTTATGATATCGGACATATACTAAACTAAACATTGAACACATTAGACTTGTATTAGATATAAAATTGGATAATTAATAATTTTAATTTATATTTGAAGTGTTGGGGAAAATTGAATTTTCTTTAAAGTCTTTTGACTTGGTATCGTTTTATAAAGGAACAGGTCATAATGAAACTTTATTAAATTCTTATTCTTACTCTATTACAAAAACTCTTTTATTATAAATTCGTCAAGTGACGAATGGAACAATCAAATTTGTATAACGTATATTGTTTGAATTATATATTCATACTTACTCTTACGTATAAAACATTTTGATTTATACAAACTACCTGAATATTATGGGATAAGTACCGAAACCTACCACATGAATTGTTTTCTTGACATATATCTTCGTCGCCACTTTCTTGACTTTTTCTTGACATTATGCTCTTATCAATACTTCATAACTTATTTTCTTAACATTACTTATTGTCTATTCTTTTACGTTATAATATATATATGTGATATATATATTATACTTTGGCGTGAGTTGTATTTTGAGTCTATGATTTTATACCACTACACGAATGATGATACTAAAGTTTTTACAAACATTGATACGAAACTTCCACGAAAACTAAAATGTTTTATCCTTTGAAACTCATGCGAAACAATTACTTTTCGCATATTATATTCTGAGACATATTACATATCTATTAGGTTGTGCCGATTCCTTATTGTCATGCTTTATTTGACACCGTTGCATTACTTATGTCACTACATGCTAAGGTGAGTTCATAGCCCCACTTTCTATTACTTAATTGTTTTACAAAACCCTTGGGGGAGATACATGCTTTATTTTCAATCGAACACATTGCTTTCAAACAGTATATTTATCTGATTGTTATTAGCACTAAGTTACCGCATTTGCCAAACTTAAGTCCCTTAATCATGAATCATTAATCACTATGTGAGAGTGGGCGAATATGGTGAATAGATCTATTGGGATTAATCCCGCTTTGTGTTGGCCCCGTTAAAGGCAAACAAACGCACTATATTTGAGTAACATTGGTAAAATGGCAATTTTACCAGATAGGGCACGCACCGACATTTTCTCCAATTAATTTTGGAACACGTTAACGCCTTTATTGCATGATGCTTAGTCTAATAATAACTGTTTTGGTTTTCTAACCATTGGTGTGAATTTATAACTCACACTACAAACATAATGTGTTCAATCATCAAACAAACTCTATGAATTTCACTCAACCTTTGTGTTGACAGTTTTAAGCATGTATTTCAGGTTCATATTATACGATGCTGGCACGGAGGAGCACGGATACTCAAGAAGGCTATAAATTTTATTATCATTTTAAAACTCATTTAATGTATTTTGTAAACAATTGAACCATCCGGGACCTCATTTTGTAAACTCAGATATTTATATAAATCGAATGATAAATCTTTTAAAACGACTCCATTAGAGTTCGTTTTCTATTATTATGATGGCTTGTGCCACGTAAGAACACCCGGCCAATTCACGATATCACAAAATTGGGGGTGTTACAGCTTTTAGGTGACAACTAGCTCTAATAACTACCTTGAAGATGTGAACAACCCCGAGAGGTTGTCAAACCCGTCAAAGTTCATGTCTATCAAGAGCTTATCGAATGGGTACAATTTACTTTGATAAGTCTTGGAAGACAAATCTTTTCAATGTATGGTGATTCTTCGTCAATTCATGGGTTGAAGTCTTTTCACTCGAGAATTCAATAGCAAAACACAACATATTTCTTATCACATAATTTTTCTCCCCTCAAAAATGGCATATAAATGTTATTTTTGAAGAAATGTTGAGAATAAATATGATCATTTTGAGTTTTGTGGGAAGATTACACAAAGAACAGTTTGTGAACAAAGTTTTAAATCAAATACTCCCTCAAAAGTGATATAAGCGGTTGAGGTTTTGAAAAATCATAAAGGGAAGTACTTGTTCTTTTGAGTAAAACCTTTGAAAAATGAAAGGTTTGATAAGTTTTACTCAAAAGTAAGAAGCTTCCCTTTATAAGGATTGTGGCAATCAAGCGTACCACGTGGTCCTTTCTTGACAAGAACGGGTTGTACACGTTATGTGTACAAGCCATCGTCATATATAATCACACATCCAAATAATTATGAAATTGAAACAGCTTTAAGGGGTACCGGGAATGTCGTAGTTCGCATAGAATTCGTGAATGCTAACCGTCGTTGATAGCCTGTGAGATTAATGCGTTGGCGACCACGTGAAACTCTCCAACGTTACGAACCGATCTCTTCGAAACAACCTTTCATCAAGCATCTTGATGATTCTCTTTACATTCCGTCTTTCACGAGAATTCCATCTGGTGACCCAATGCCTTGTTAAATCGCCTTTAACCGGTATGCTAGCCCATCCCTAACATGCTTCAATGTTGAATCTCCAAACTTATGAAGCTCATTACACGCATCAAGAAGTTGCGGTGGAGTGCACTGCGGTAGACTACTCCAAAGGGTTTGCTGATGAGAGTGAATTGAGGGAGATGGTTGATGTCAGGAAGTTCTAGTGAGGTCTGGTGAAGTTGACACGAGTCCGATACGATGAACAAGAAGTTGCAAATCTTCTACACGTTCCTAGATCACGATGCTTCTGATGAAGATAAGCAAGGACTTGATGTATTCATGTTGAATTTACGTAGAATTGTCTCATGCGCCCCGTACCTTTGCAAGATACTGAGATCTTCAATGTCGTTGAGAGACAAATTCGAAGTTCGCCTACGAAAGCATAGTCCTTTTCGTCTTGGCTTTTGACCACGATGTTCTTTAGGAAGGTGTAGTCCCATTTAGACGAAAGAGCAACCTGCTTAATAGCAACGATCCCTTGACCACTATACACTTCATGTTGAGATTTCTGAACCAGCAGCTTCGTAGTAGATTCGTCGGCGTCCTCGGCCAATGGTGAATACCATACATTGCATTGATGTCATACTCTTCCACTCTGTTGTTGAACATGTGGGTAGCCTTTTCTTCGATGGCTATGCGGTTGGAGTATATGGTCAGGAAACGGAAGTGTAAGTGATGTAGCGTATTTCCTTGACACATCGCTACCATGTAGAAGAAATTCAGTGTCGTTGTTGAAGAAGTATCGAAATGGAATCGAGGTTGATCCGGTCCACCAATGGTAGGTAGAGGTTTGGTCCAACTGTGTAGTATGGAGCATTGTCTTTTCGGTGTAGTCGATGTTTGCCGTGGTTGAGCCAATCAATATTGTTAGACATGGCTCGTGCTATGTTTTCAAGGTGATATTCAACCTCAATAGCACTTTCCGAGCAGTCTTTGAGTATTTGGAATGCTTCATTCTTGATTCGTTTCAACTCTGATTTCGTCATCTTCTTCACTCGAAACTTTTCTTGTAGTAACTTTGCATGCTCCAACATACTACCTTCTACCATATCTTGGTCGCGGTTAAAGTGAAGCAGAACAAGTGTTGAAAACCATTCATATTCGGTGTCATGGTCGTCTAGCCATGAAACGACGTCAGCCTTAGTCGTCTTCTTCTTCTTCTTCTTAGGCCTAGAGGAGGATCTTTGGTTCCTTTTTGTGCTGGGAGAGATGGGTTTTGTTGGGGCTCGAGGGGATTTCATCGCCACCACCCGTATACTCAAAATGATCACCGGTTTTCGAGTCCGGGTGGTAACGCGATCTGAGGTTTTTAAAGAAGTGCGAGGAGGAGATCGTGGTTGAGCCGAGTCCTTTGGGGTGGAGGTTGCAATCAAGATGATTCACCGGACTTCTTTGACGCTTTAGGTGCGTAATACTTGTCCTTATCATCGTCATCTCTTTGTCGTTTTGGTTGACTTGCTGAATCTTTGCACGAAGACTGAAAGTTGATAGTCTAATAGAGTCTCAAAAACTTAGCTTCATCAAGTGAAGGTTCCAGCCTCTTTTGACATTTGCATCACTAATTTAGCGATTAACTCAGTTTAAGAAAGGTCAGATTCTTTGGACATTATATTTTTAACCAATGCGACGATGTTTGGAGTAAGTTGTCTGGAGAATACTTCTCTAGTCACACCGGGGAGAGTATCGAGAAGAAAATTATGAGTATATTCTCTTGCCGTCTTCTCCAATTCCTTTTGGAAACCTTGATTCTCGAAGTAGGCTTAGGGGTATGTGTGTATGGATAAAACCACAATATCGATAACAAAAATAACCACAAGGAATGATTTAAAATCCCTTTAGGAAAAAGGATAATTAGTCAAAACCCGTGAGTGATAGTGATACGGATTAGGAAATCCGAGTCGTTTCCCAACGAGGTGTGAATGGGCAACGTCGTTATTGGTTCGTTATTAAAATGCTCGATGTTTTGGATTTTTTTTTTATTTTGATCTAAACTACGGAAAATGGGAAAGCAATTTAGGGAAATTAAACTACGGGGAATCCTAAGTACGTGTAAAACGTAATTAAAGAAACGTAAATAAAATGCAACCAAGTCTAATCTAAGCCCTAAAAATGATCTAAAATTATCTTTAAACTAAAAATGCAATTTAAAACTTAATTAAGAATTAAAACTAATTTTTATGATTTTTCTGGAATTTATTTGAATTAAAAACTAATTTTAAACTAATTAAATTGCTAAAAATTATAAATTTAACTAGGAAAAATCTGGAAAAATTATTTTTTTTGCTTTTTATATTTTTCTTAATCTATGAAAATTGAAAACTTATTTTTTTGAAGATTTTTTGATTTATTTGTATTAAAAGCTATTTAAAAAGTCTTAAAAACTAGTTTAAATAAAGAAAAATAGCAAACAGTAATGAAAAATTCAGGAAAAGTCTAAAATTATATTCTAAATCTATGAAAATTACTAAAACCTATGCTAGTGCGAGAGATAATGAAGCTGTAATGTAAAAGCTTATGAGTAAGCTCTAATTAAAAAGCTAATAAGCTCTAGAATGCACCAGAAGCTACCACTACTTAGATTAAGCTAGAATTTAGTTAAAAGCACCTAAGTCAACTAGTCTACACCTCTAAATAACCAGCTACAAGCTTATGAGTAAAAAAATCAAACTAGTTAATTTAGTCCTGAGGTGTTTAATACAAGCTTAAAAATAAGCTATCTACCCTAGTTGGAACTCAATATCAGATATCAAAATCTCAAGTGGACCTAGCAAGGAGCTTATAAACCAAATCTTAGCCCAAGACGAGCTCTCATGAGCTTGTTGAGAGCTCTGCACAAACCTGTCACACACTTGACTGTGTGAGCGAGGGATTTTGGACCCAAATGAACAGCTAATTTGGTGACTTAAGAAAATTCCCAAAATTATAAAAAAATCATATTAGAAAACTTGACCAACTGAATTTGTAAATCCCAGAGTTTCAAAGTTTTGGATCAGGTGAATCCATGAAAAATCCATAAAGTTTTATGGAAACTGGTTTTGTAGAGTTTTGACTTATGAAGACAGAAGAGATATTTGACTATTTTGAGATTTGAAACAAATTTATGAGCTGAAAAATGATGTAACAAGTCGTAATAAAGCTAAATTAAGCTACTCCTATGAATTCTAAACACAATTCAAGCTTATGCTCTACAAAATCATAACTGATATGAACACTAGGACTGATTTTACTTGATTTTGACTATTGGAGATTAGAGATGCAAATTTATCAACTACAAGACCTCTATTAACATGCAATAGCCTAATGCCACTAAAACCTTTGACTTATCTAACCTCTAACACAGTTTTGAAAGTTGAACCAAACACTACTTTTAAAATCTGTTTTGCTAACTACTCTACTTAATCCTCCTATTCTAACACTTAATTTGAAACAGTAGATTAACTAACAACTAAATGATGCAATTTCACCAATCAACACAACCAAATAATCAATAAACTGAATAAGTAGATTATAACAGATATGGATTTTTAAAACTCACTTGTGTCCTTAGCCACTGTGGCTTGCCAAAGAACAAAGAACCACTAACCTACTATTTTCAACCCCAAATTGTGCTAACTTAACCCAAATCCAACTCCATCTCAACTGCTTAACCCAATCCAGCTTCTGAATTCATCCAGTTGACTTAGTTTGACTATTTTTGAGATTTTGAGAAAATAAAAAGTGAAACAAATGTAAACCTTGAATAAGCTATAAGGAAGCTTAACAAAGCTTAATGAAACAGTAGCAGAGCTTATGATAAGCTTATAAGAGCTTGAGAGTATTTTTTTTTATTTTCCAACTATTTTTTTCTGATTTTTTTTTATTTTTGAATTAATGAAGACACAAACTGAAATCACTTTGAAATAAGGAAATAAGCAGTAGACAATTATAATAAGAAAATTTGAAACATAAACAGCTAAACAATAACTTGAGAATTAAAAGCTGAATTTCATTAATCTAGAAAATTTGAGTACAAAAAGTGAATCACAAAAGCTGAGGAAATTAAAACTGAATTAAAAACTTAATACAAAATATATTTTAGCTACTGAAATGAAGAAAAGAAAGATGTCTCCAACTCATGAATGAAGGGGTCTTTATATACTTGAGCTCCAAGCCTTAGAAGGATCCAGAATGTATTCTTGTGCTTTCTCTTGGCTCTTATCAACCCTTGGATTAAATCCCATCAGTCATCCTTTCATCACGACCCTTAGATTGTGATCTCCACGTTTCATCCACCAATAAGAAGCAAGGAATGATGTGATTGACACACGGATTGCCAGCGTGGCATCCGTGTGTCAGTCACGTGTCAGAGTTGAATGACAATTTAGCTTGAATTTGGGTTTCATGTGGGGAATTAATTAAGTGGGAAAGCTAGGGTTCATGTACTGGGTTAAAGAGGGGAAAATGGTTTAGGCGGGTTAAGGTTTGTTTATTATATTTTCGTTTGTTTGACCGGGTAAATGGTTGGGTTGACCGGGTATGATAGGGGTACGGGTTGGTTTTGCTGGGTGGACCGGGTAAATGATATGGGTTTGAGTGGGCTGAGGAAAAACTTGGGCCAAGATAGTATATTGGATTTGGATTTAGGACTTAGCTTGTACCCATTTTGCATATTAAGGACCAAACTTGTACAAACTGAAACTTCAGGGATTAAAGCTGTAATTTCTGAAATTGTAATCCAAGGGGCTTCCTTGCCAATCTCCAATAATCAAGGGACTGAATTTGCCAATTCTGATTCTTCAAGGGTATATTCGCGATTGATGAAAGTTAGGGGTGATTCGACAATTGTAAACTTGATCAAATCTTTCACGAATCATCCTTTGAGAATAGAAATCTTCACAGATGCACAATTCGACCTTAGGCTCGGCTTTAGCACTCTTCATCTCTCGTGCTCGGGTTTTGTCTCGATTTGGTTAACTTTTACGTGTTTTGACATATCCGTACCTGCACAAGCACAAACTCAAGAAAACAGCAAATATTAGCAATAAACGGCTCTTTCTTGGTTATTTTGGGTCTAATTTGATAAAGAAATGATATGTGTTTTTGCACATATCAAAATACCCCAGACGAGACCATTGTCGTGTCCCCACGCAATGCAATCAACTCACGCTTCTAAAACCAAGGATTTCAATCTCTTTCTACTAAACCTATGAAGAAGTAGCAAAGATTCCTCAAAAGAGATTAAGAACCCTTAATTCTAAAAACGCCCCGTTTACCTTTTAATTCACATATAGATATTACGATTAAGTACATTCCGATTATGAGTGACGGTTTGTTAAACTTTCATGTCGATTAATAACTCCAACATTTTTCAAACGACACGTTAGGATCACGGAGTAGGAAACACAACACAGCGTGAAGTGACCATACGGATAGAATACATCGTCCCTGATTTTTTACAAGTCCCCAAACTAAGCGTAAAATCGAAATCATTGTTAAATATGATTCTAGATGCTAACACTACCCATGGAAGTTACTTGTGTAATTACCTTTTGCTCCCATTTTCCTATTTTCCTCTAGATTTTTTTTATTTTTGTGAGAAATGAATTTCTTCATATGTTCTCGTTTCGATAACTTTTATTCCGATAAAGATATGAAGCTAAGTCGCTAATTAGTTATTCACCTTCCCTCGAAAACCATTGCACACAAGAATGAGGTCCACATCAAGGTCCTAATTTTGCACGATTTGGGGAGATATCTCCCGGATTCAAAGTTTGGCTTAACACTTATTTCAGCACATTTGCATTTTTGCCATTTAGGCCCTTAGTCTTTTCAACCACTAACTCAACGGGATTACCGTTTTATCAGAAGTCTTATTATGACTTTGGATTTTCCTCAACCTTTTAGAAGTCCATGACAACGGGGGTACCGTCGGACATAGAAAACTTTTATGGCTTTGGATTTTTCAACTTTAATACATTTGGTCTTTATTTCATGTTAATTTTTGTGCCAAACTCCTATCCTACGGCTTTTATAACAATAGAAACAATAGCGACAAACTATCGGGAATCAGCTTGTCTATTACACGCTTAACAACACCTTGATGTGTACCTAACCCTCATGGGCAAGGATTCTCTAAAGAAGATAAAGAACTAACTATCGTCGAAAACTCAACATCTCTAATTATTTATTCAACAAATATGGGGTGAAACAATTTTGTGGGAACAAAAAGCCATAAGTACCTTCGATGGGCTCTAAAGAGAACCAACTACTCCACGTTTAGCATCTAAACTCATAAGTAACTCTATCATTCCTCGATCTCCGCAAATTTAAAATCCCAAATAATGAGATCCGCGGATGTTTAGCCGATAATTTTTAGGTTATCTATGGTTAAGGGAACAAGCTAGGGCTCAACACGCCCGGTCAAGTCAGAATTCCATTCCTACCCTCACCAGCGGAAAGTCAACAAGGTGTCTAAACATATATTAACTTAGCAATTGCTTCGTAAAATAATCTCAAGTCTCGCATTTTTAAAGTCACTTATTAGAAACTAGCAAATTCTTGTTTAGGCTTCGCATATTTAAAATCACTTAGGGAGACTTGCAAGTTCTTGGCCTTGTGAGCTAGAATCGCATTTTATAGCCTCTTGTCTAAGCAATTAGCAAAGACTATTTCAAGAAAAACGCATATTTAAAGAAACTTCTAAGAGACTAGCAAGAACTTTTCGATCATAAGACTAACAAAAGCTTACAAAATTTTTTAAAATTTGCTCATTTTTGCACAATTTTTCATTTTCTAAGGAAAAAGGGGTTGAGTATCACGACAAAAACAAGCAAGGTGCGGTCAAATCAAATCGAAGATTACCCTACCCCAGACTAGAACGAAACATTGTCCTCAATGTTTAAAGGCAAGGGTATCAACGAAAATCTAAAAGCCGTTTATTAATTATGCTGAAAGATAAACGTTAGTCGATAAGATTAGGATATCGGATTTCCATCAGCAACGATCATGAAACTCGAGTGGAGAAAAGACAACTTCGAGCACGAGAGCCTTCATATCGGCAAAATCCTGGACAAAACATCACAAACAACCAAACACGAGAAATAGAAGAGGCTAACCCCTTCAAGTCACTTATTAGAAAATAGAAAGAAGATAGAGATAAGCATGGGGTGCCTCCCACGAAGCGCTACTATTTTTGATCACAGAGTCGCTAGCCTGACTCGTCCCCGAATTCATTTGTCCTTGGGGAAGAAAATGGTAGAGATACCAGGGTCAAAAGCGGTGTCCTCATTCCCGAAAGAATGAGACTGGGTGGGTTGGGAGGGAAAGAAAATGTCGGGCTCAAGCACATAAGAAATAACTCCTCCCAAACTCACATAAGGCATATGAAAGAACGATCCATCATCCGGTGGTTTTGGCGGGCGAAGGGATGACGGATCAAGAGAAAGCACTCCATAGAAGAAACGGAGTCCATGGTACATAGAGGTGTATTTCAAAGACTCAAACATGAAGGCATCCAAGAGAGGATCCTTTTTCCGAAAAACTTTTGTGATATGAATGTCCTCTCCGATGAGTATCCCAAGGTTAAAAATCTTGTCCTCGGAAAGGAACGAAATCAACGTATTATCTTCGTGAAAATCCTCACGAGTAGAAGAATCATTCTCGGATAAAAAATAATATTGGACCTCAGGATCAACAAGTTCATCTGTCAAAATCTTCACTTCCTTATCTTTCTTCGGGAAAAAATGGATCATCGTATTCTTCTTCAGCCTCAGAAAAAATTGAGTCGGTGGGAGCAAGTTCATCGGTGAACTCCTCACTTTCTTCGTCAAAGATTGATTATCAAATTTTAGAGTATATTCAGAATCGAATTCGAACAAGGGATTCGTGAAGGTCATTTTGAAAGATTATGGATCGAAAAATGTCTCAGAAGAAGGTTCCATAATTTCAGAAATCGGAGGTGGGACAAGTGGTGTGCTCTTAGAGCTAGCAGTTTCCACCACTACCGTTGTAGACTCCTTTTCTTGTTTCTTTTTCCGTTCAGCTCGTATTGTCGACATACTCTTAATCGTAAACCTTGAAAGATCAATTTGAGTCGGTTTAGGTTCAACTTTCTTCACATCATTCGGATCATCCGAAGGGGGATAAGAAGACGGCTCATTATATAACAACTTTTCAAGTAAAAGAATGTCCCCCTCCGGGTCAAAAGTAGCATCATCAATCTCAACTCCGAATCATCATTAAGAAAATCCTCGATCTCTTCCCAAATGGGGTCACTATCCGTAGTGAGAGACGGGAAAGAGTCGGTCATAATCGGATTAGACGGTAAAATGGGATCGCCACTTTCTTGAGAAAAATCAATCACACCGATGCTATGAATCGAATGATCATCGGGTGGAGGTTTTGAAGTTTGTTCGGCATAAAACACAATCTTTTCATTTCCTTTTCTGGTCGTCAACGTTCCTTGGTAATGATCCACAAGGACTTTTGCGGTTCTCAAGAATGGTCTTCCTAAAGTGAGAGGGACTCAGGCGTCGACCTCTATATCAACGACGGCGAAATCCACGGGAAAATGGAATTTATCCACTCGTACCATAACATCGTTGACTACACCAACCGTGTGAGCAATTGTTCGATTAGCTAATTCGATAGTCATACGAGTCGGTATAAGAGTCTTCAATCCAAGCTCATGATATATCGCAAGAGGCATAAGACTTATGCTTGCACCTGAATCGGTTAAGGCATTATATTCCTCAATATCATTCAAAGAGCAAGGAAGGAGAAATTTCCTGGGATCACCAAGCTTCTTGGGAGCTTGGTTCGAGGAAGAATTAGACGGTGTAGGCTCAAGTGAAACCTTTGAAATTTGTTCCAATTTCTTTTCATAAATCATGTCGCGACTTTGATCATATCATCGTAAGTTTAAACTTTGTTCCAGAAACAACTTTCATTTTGTCGAACCTTGATTGAATAGATTTGCACGGGGAAAGGTTAGAACTTGGCATTTTGACTGAGATAGAAGGAACTTGGGCAACCAGAGGTTGGACGTATTTGGCTTTTCCATTATCAAGAGGAATTACCGGGTCCTTTGTCACCTCTGTCTCTCGTGCTACACTCATCACCGGAGAGGAAGTAGTCATCGAGGGCCCATCATCTCGAATGGTAACGGATTTCATTTCTCCCTTCGGGTTTGGAATGGTGTTACTTGGGAGAGAACGGAACCGAGGTTGACTCATTTGACGCAAAACAGCGTTCAACATATTCTCAAGTTTATTCTGCGAAGCATCCATCTTGTTGTTCTGAAGTCGAATCTCATTCCTAAACTCATTGCTTTGTCTAGTTAACGAAGATTGGAATTCATTTCTCAAACTTGAAATCTGGGTTTGCATGGTGTGGATGGTAGCATTATTGTGTTGAACGTAAGTTGTGAATTCATTTGAAGGCAAAGGCGGAGCTTGATAGCTTGAATTTTGATATCCTTGATTGTAATTGACTCCTTGGGTCGGGTATTGATTTGATGGGGCTTTAAATTGGTTTTGAACATTTGGTCCACGAACTTGATTCTGATTAAAACGAGTCTGATTGTTCGATTGAGAAAATCCCGGAGGTCCCATTTGATTACTAACACGAGGATTCGTTTCAACTTGAGGACGGTATTGGTTACCTCCGGTTACGGCATTAGCTTCGAAAGGATTACCATCGGTGTGCGTACAATTGTAGTAAGCATACGGGCCACCACAAGTAGTACAAGTCGATTCCACCGCTTTGACTTGAGCGGGTGGAGAAGAATTAATCTTATCCGTCTTAATCTTAACCAAAGCCTGAATCATATCCGTAAGCTTATCAATCTTAGCATCGGTGCTAGGCGTATTTTCGTAAAGGCGAAGGCGATGGTGTAACACTCACTTCGAGCGAACCGATTTGCTACGTGAGGAACGAACTTTAGATTTGTTCTCAATAATGGACAAGGCATCTCTCGTTGATCGGGTCAACAAATTACCACCCGCGGCGGCATTGAGAGAGTCTTGATCATTCTCATTCAAACCGTTATAAAACGTATCAAGTTGGTGAAATTCCGTAAAACCATGATGGGGACATTGCCTAAGCAAATCTTTAAATCGGTCCCATGCCTCACTAAATGATTCATCAAATCTTTGTGTGAATTTTGTTATTTCATTTTTAAGCTTGTTGTTTTAGACGGTGGGAAGAATTCGTTCACGAATTTTGACACTAAATTCTCCCATGTGGTTATCGATCGAGGGGTAGTTTTTCGAGCCAAATCCGGGCAGCCCCCTCGAGTGAAAACGGAAAGAGTAGAAGCTTGATAGCCTCTTTCGGGACGTTACGGTACTTGATCGTAGACGTGAGCTTGTTGAATCGTCGGATATGAGAGTGAGGATCGTCCCTCTCAAATCCGTAAAATTGGCTTGACGAAACCAAATTTATCAATCCGTGTTTAAGCTCAAAGTTATCGGCAACGATTGCCAGGACGACGATGGCTTCTCCATAACCCTCGGTAGGTGCTTGGAGTTGCTCTAGTATAGATCGGTTATCCTCCGCCATTTCGACGATGGGCGGAGTCGGATTAGTTCGAATCTCGGGTTCGACTAATTGAGCACGTCTATTTCGCCTTCTTGGAATTGTAGCGGCTTCACGTATCGGTCTGTAGTTATTAGAACGAGTGCGCATGCACTTTCAAAAACCAAGGCAACAACAGTGAACTTAACCAATAATCCCAAGTGAATAAATCACTTCTATAAGACAAGCGCATAGCGCGGAGAAGCTTATTAGGTCGCGAAGCTTATTAAAAACCCGCCTCTTTTCATGCAATTTAATGTCGCCGTCCTTATACCCAGCACACAGTTTGTTTATCCGATAGAAATAAATCGACTCACAAGCGACACAAAGGCAAGTTTTTTGATCTTTGGTTCGGGAACTTACTAATGATAACACCTCCCTTGAGAATGTTATATAATTGGGTGTATTCTATTTTAGCTCAAAAACACAAGAGAAAATCTTTTTGTATTTTTAATATGATATATATATATATATATACAAAAGAAAAAGGAAAATATTTTTTTTACTTTTTTGATTTTATATAAAAACAATAACTTCACGAATGAAGGATCTCGAGTCACTAATCGTCAAACCTTTAACGATATTGTCGCGACACAACCTCCCCGGCAGCGGCGCCAAAATTTGATTCTCGAAGTAGGCTTAGGTGTATGTGTGTATGGATAAAACCACAATATCGATATCAAAAATAACCACAAGGAATGATTTAAAATCCCTTTAGGAAAAAGGATAATTAGTCAAAACCCGTGAGTGATAGTGATACGGATTAGGAAATCTGAGTCGTTTCCCAACGAGGTGTGAATGGGCAACGTCGTTATTGGTTCGTTATTAAAATGCTCGATGTTTTGGATTTTTTTTTTTTTTTTTTTTGATCTAAACTACGGAAAATGGGAAAGCAATTTAGGGAAATTAAACTACGGGGAATCCTAAGTACGTGTAAAACGTAATTAAAGAAACGTAAATAAAATGCAACCAAGTCTAATCTAAGCCCTAAAAATGATCTAAAATTATCTTTAAACTAAAAATGCAATTTAAAGCTTAATTAAGAATTAAAACTAATTTTTATGATTTTTCTGGAATTTATTTGAATTAAAAACTAATTTTAAACTATTTAAATTGCTAAAAATTATAAATTTAACTAGGAAAAATCTGGAAAAATTATTTTTTTGCTTTTTATATTTTTCTTAATCTATGAAAATTGAAAACTTATTTTTTTGAAGCTTTTCTGATTTATTTGTATTAAAAGCTATTTAAAAAGTCTTAAAAACTAGTTTAAATAAAGAAAAATAGCAAACAGTAATGAAAAATTATGAAAAATTCAGGAAAAGTCTAAAATTATATTCTAAATCTATGAAAATTAATAAAACCTATGCTAGTACGAGAGATAATGAAGCTGTAATGTAAAAGCTTATGAATAAGCTCTAATTAAAAAGCTAATAAGCTCTAGAATGCACCAGAAGCTACCACTACTTAGATTAAGCTAGAATTTAGTGAAAAGCACCTAATTCAACTAGTCTACACCTCTAAATAACCAGCTACAAGCTTATGAGTAAAAAAATCAAACTAGTTAATTTAGTCATGAGGTGCTTAATACAAGCTTAAAAATAAGCTATCTACCCTAGTTGGAACTCAATATCAGATATCAAAATCTCAAGTGGACCTAGCAAGGAGCTTATAAACCAAATATTAGCCCAAGACGAGCTCTCATGAGCTTGTTGAGAGCTCTGCACAAACCTGTCACACACTTGCGTGTGAGCAGGGGATTTTAGACCCAAATGAGCAGCTAATTTGGTGACTGAAGAAAATTCCCAAAATTATAAAAAAATCATATTAGAAAACTTGACCAACTGAATTTGTAAATCGAGTTTCAAGCAGTTTTGGATCGAGAAGTGAATCCATGAAAAATCCATAAAGTTTTATGGAAACTGGTTTTGTAGAGTTTTGACTTATGAAGACAGAAGAGATATTTGACTATTTTGAGATTTGAAACAAATTTATGAGCTAAAAAATGATGTAACAAGCGTTAATAAAGCTAAATTAAGCTACTCATATGAATTCTAAACACAATTCAAGCTTATGCTCTACAAAATCATAACTGATATGAACACTAGGGTGATTTTACTTGATTTTGACTATTGGAGATTAGAGATGCAAATTTATCAACTACAAGACCTCTATTAACATGCAATAGCCTAATGCCACTAAAACCTTTGACTTATCTAACCTCTAACACAGTTTTGAAAGTTGAACCAAACACTACTTTTAAAATCTGTTTTGCTAACTACTCTACTTAATCCTCCTATTCTAACACTTAATTTGAAACGAGATTAACTAACAACTAAATGATGCAATTTCACCAATCAACACAACCAAATAATCAATAAACTGAATAAGTAGATTATAACAGATATGGATTTTTAAAACTCACTTGTGTCCTTAGCCACTATGGCTTGCCAAAGAACAAAGAACCACTAACCTACTATTTTCAACCCCAAATTGTGCTAACTTAACCCAAATCCAACTCCATCTCAACTGCTTAACCCAATCCAGCTTCTGAATTCATCTAGTTGACTTAGTTTGACTATTTTTGAGATTTTGAGAAAATAAAAAGTGAAACAAATGTAAACCTTGAATAAGCTATAAGGAAGCTTAACAAAGCTTAATGAAACAGTAGCAGAGCTTATGATAAGCTTATAAGAGCTTGAGAGTATATTTTTTTTTTTATTTTCCAACTATTTTTTTTTCTGATTTTTTTTATTTTTATTTTTGAACTAATGAAGACACAAACTGAAATCACTTTGAAATAAGGAAATAAGCAGTAGAAAATTATAAGAAACAAATTTGAAACATAAACAGCTAAACAATAACTTGAGAATTAAAAGCTGAATTTCATTAATCTAGAAAATTTGAGTACAAAAAGTGAATTACAAAAGCTGAGGAAATTAAAACTGAATTAAAAACTTAATACAAAATATATTTTAGCTACTGAAATGAAGAAAAGAAAGATGTCTCCAACTCGTGAATGAAGGGGTCTTTATATACTTGAGCTCCAAGCCTTGGAAGGATCCAGAATGTATTCTTGTGCTTTCACTTGGCTCTTATCAACCCTTGGATTAAATCCCATCATTCATCCTTTCATCTCGACCCTTAGATTGTGATCTCCACGTTTCATCCACCAATAAGAAGCAAGGAATGATGTAATTGACACACGGATTGCCAGCGTGGCATCCGTGTGTCAGTCACGTGTCAGAGTTGAATGACAATTTAGCTTGAATTTGGGTTTCATGTGGGGAATTAATTAAGTGGGAAAGCTAGGGTTCATGTCTTTGGGTTAAAGAGGGGAAAATGGTTTAGGCGGGTTAAGGTTTGTTTATTATATTTTGGTTTGTTTGACAGGGTAAATGGTTGGGTTGACCGGGTATGATAGGGGTACGGGTTGGTTTTGCTGGGTGGACCGGGTAAATGATATGGGTTTGAGTGGGTTGAGGAAAAACTTGGGCCAAGATAGTATATTGGATTTGGATCCAGGACTTAGCTTGTACCCATTTTGCATATTAAGGACCAAACTTGTACAAACTGAAACTTCAAGGATTAAAGCTGTAATTTCTGAAATTGTAATCCAAGGGGCTTTCTTGCCAATCTCCAATAATCAAGGGACTGAATTTGCCAATTCTGATTCTTCAAGGGTATATTCTGCCAATTGATGAAAGTTCAAGGACTGATTCTGACAATTCTGTAAACTTGATCAAATCTTTCACGAATCATCCTTTGAGAATAGAAATCTTCACGATGCACAATTCGACCTTCCATCGGCTTTAGCCCTCTTCATCTCTCGTGCTTCGGGTTTTGTCGATTTGGTTAACTTTTGTGTGTTTTGACATATCCGTACCTGCACAAGCACAAACTCAAGAAAACAGCAAATATTAGCAATAAACGGCTCTTTCTTGGTTATTTTGGGTCTAATTTGATAAAGAAATGATATGTGTTTTTGCACATATCAACCTCCTTTAATAAACTGTTGGATTTGTTCCCTTTCTATCAACACTCGTTTATCCCGTCTTGAAGAAAGTTGATTCTGTCAGCGAGTTGATTCAGATTTTTGTTGGTAACATCCTTCTTTTGTACTTGCTTGACAGCTTTAACAATCCTTGTTTTAGCACGGGATAACCAAGAGTCTGTTGGTTTCTTCACAGATTTGGAGGTGGATTTGGTTGATCTTTTGGATGGTGGTGGTGAGGAATGAGAAGATGAGTCCGATGATGAGATGTGAGGTGACTCTGGGTCCTTTGGAGGATCAGAAGTTTTCTCCTCGGAGCAGACCGTTTGAGAAGAAAATCATCATAGTCATCTTTTCCGTTTTAATCTTTTCGCTTTGGCATGAGCTGCGACCTCTTCATCGATCTTTTCTTTCTCGGACTTCTCTTTCTTGGTTCCTCCGGGGTTTTGTTGTTGCACAAGAGTGGTGGCACCGGTTCCTTATCGGGTTGATTAACCGCATCGAGGGTGGTGTAGATTGAATGCCACCTCAACCCTCCAAGGGGCCACCCATTTGATCCTTTGCAAATGCTTCGACCAAAATGTTTATGTCTGAGTACCTTTAACTTCCTTTGATATTCCTTTTGCTCATCTATTGGTTCTTCTTCAGAGCTCTCCATATCATGTTCAATCACAGGAGTTTTCCGTTTACCTTTGTCATCCGGTGGGTGGGAGGTTTAGCTCTGATTGAGTAACGTCGGTTGCGGTTCCAGAGTAGAAGACCTCATCGTCACGATTCGGTTTCCTCGGAACTTTCGTCCACTAGCTTTCTTGGCGGTTCAGGGCTTAGGTGCGGAATAGGAACAGCTTCCTTAGAAGGAACTTTCCTTTTGAGTGGAGGTTTCTCTTGGGAACTTCCTTTGACTTTCGTACTTGCAACACTCCACTTGCCTTTTTTTTTTGGTTTTCTGGTAGGTGTACCGAGAAGACTTATCATCGAGAGAACCAACTTTACCTTCATCAACGCTACGGATACCTTTTATATGAGTAAAATTTGTTTGATTTAATCAGAGAGAAGGTGATCCGGCAGCACAGCACCTTGTTTCTTTGTTGTTGATTCCTTAAATTTGACTGTTAGAGTAGGTTCATACAACATGTCATGATTGTTGGGGTCATTGATTCTATTGGGGATATCCGGGTTAAACCCAAGTGCTCTTTGGATCAACAGTTTGGTATATATGATATAAGGGATTTTAAAGCTTCTTGAGAAATGTCATCATGTCGTCCCATATCAGAGCTTCAACTTCAATGTGCTTCATGTTGACCAAAGCCCAAAAGATTTGCAGTTCCATGAGCTTGGGGTGCTCATAGCCCTTTGTCCACGACACGAAAGCAGATTTGGTGATG
This sequence comes from Chrysanthemum makinoi, assembly GCA_910596185.1. Taxonomy (NCBI): domain Eukaryota; kingdom Viridiplantae; phylum Streptophyta; class Magnoliopsida; order Asterales; family Asteraceae; genus Chrysanthemum; species Chrysanthemum makinoi. The sequence goes on from OU343216.1 coordinate 24,920,135, forward strand.
ATGATGTAGAGAGTCCTCCAAGGTTGAGGAATATTTTTAAGATCCACATGTGAATGCTTAGTGATTACTCCTGTAGCTACGTCATAACCAATATTGATGCGGAATAGAACAATCTCTTCAGTTGGTGTGGCATTGAGTTCGGTTGGCTCGATGAATGGAATGAGAAGAACAGCCCGTAATTCTGCAGGTGTGATGGTGACTTGTTTGTGGTTGAGAGTCAGCGGCATTCTTTCCTTTGATCTTTTGCATTGTATTATAGAACTGATGAATGTAGATCTCGGAGCGATAGAGTTGAGAGCATGTTCGATAAGGATGATTCTTGAATATCCACGACAATCAAGCAAGAGGACTCGGCAGGTGAGGGTTTCAAACTCAACACGAAGGTTGTTCTTTCCAATCTTCATCGGATAGCCATTTGGGAAGATATCAGCAATGGTGAGAACATTTGGTGCATCCACATTCATTTGGCGTCCATGTAATGATCTAAAATACATTTAGCCAAAAGAACCAACATATCGAAAGACATTATGTTAGTAAACAGATGGTTTTATTGTCTAATTATTGAATGTGCAATGTTGATGATTGTTACGAGTCCAAAGTCACTTGTTTGTCCAATAGTCCAATGATGTCGTGATAAGTTTCGTGAGTTAGTTAACTTTAAGTTTTAAAGTTCAGGTTATCACTTATTTTTCACAACATATTAAACGTTTAAGCTTATTAGTGACATTATTGGTTTCATGGCGTTATGATTTATTTATTTACAAGTTTGCACGCGTAACAATTCATAATTAAGGTTAAACAAGGCTTAGGCGTAGAAATGGCGAGCTTATCGTAAAGCGGGGAGAGGTATACGCGTAAGCGAAGCTTATCGTAGGATCGACTTACGGCGTAAGAAATATTACAGCGTAGGAAAAGGGGACCTTATGCGTAGAGCTTACGCCGTGGCGCATATAAAACCTTACGCGTAAGGCTTACTCGTAAGAGTAGACCTTATGCGTGAGGAATCGCTTGTTCACGCATATCCTTCACGAGGATACGCGTAGTCCCTTATGTAGAACCTTATCGTAAATGCTACCCGTAAGATTTCTCTTCGCATAACATGCTACTGCGTAAGGTGATCCTTATCGTAGATGTCTAACAACCTTGATTCGATTTTTCACGTGTTGCAAACCTGAAATAAAATTATCATAGCATCAATATTAACACATACATTCATTTTATAACAGATCATGACATGAATACTTATCAAACAGTTTACGCGTAAACATACTTATGCGTAGACCTAAACCCTAAAGTTCAAAGATTACCCGTAAGATATCTAGCTATAGGAATTGCACCAAAGTTTTTCTGGGAGGTCTAGGAAGCCTAAAGAGATGTTTTATCCAAGTTTTAACATCAAAATCTAAGTAAATCAAAAATACCCAAACCGTATGAACATAAACCCTAGTTTCCAATTTATGAATCATTAGTGTTTCGGGTAATTTAAGGCTTAAATATGATCAATTCAACTTGAAAACAACCTCATACAACAATCTTTATCACCAAAAACGTTCACATATGAGAATACCCAAACCCATGCATAAACCCTAATTTACAAAATCACTCAATTGTTCATAACTGGGTGTGTTTTGATCATCAAAATAGTTTTAATGATGTTAAATAAACATTTTAACACTATCCCTTTAACCATAAACACACAATCTTGATCATGTGTTCATACGCTATCGTAGAACACAAGATCACTTATATCTCACGTTTTAACCGTTGGATTTGTAAAAGATTCAAAACCATTGTTTGTAAATACGTAAAGATCATGAAACCACTTACAAATTGATGATCAAGAACTTCGGTTTGCAGTTTTAATTCTAGGCGTAGGATTGGTTTGGTGTGAGTAATAAATGTGATGATTTAATGTTAGGTGGGATGTTTTATTAGAAATAACTTTCGGATTTTGACAGTTTTAGTCCTTCCACCTTTTCCATTTTCATCCGATGCCTTTTAACTTCCATTTTGGTTATCAAACGACGGATATTTTGAAAATAACTTTGACGACACTCCCCCTTGACTTAAGAAAATAATGAAAGGTTATAAATTTTAGTCCGAGGAGTGTCAGTAAACCAGAAATGTGACCACCGTTAATTAAAGAAACAACCGGGATAATATCACATGCAAGTACAGTGTTATTTTGAAACAGTTAAGTATTTATTTTTCTCCCCCTCAACACTTGATCGGAAAAATACTGAATTTTAAAAGATTTGAGTGTTGATGGAAGAAATGTACTTGCTATGTTAAAAGAAATATAGATAGAAGAATATTTTTGTTGTTTTATAAGGTTTTATATTTTTGTATTTTGTTTTTGAAAAAAATATTTACAAAAGAGGTTTTGGTGTTTAACTGGTTTTAAGAATGTTTTAAGAGTTCATCCAGTTCCTCTTGAGTCAAACACCGCATACCAATCCAGTGGACCAACTCATTAAACCTAGCGGGAGCTAAGGCTTTGGTGAGAAGATCAGCCAATTGGTATTCAGTACCCACAAAATATAATTCAGCAGTACCTGTTCACGTGGTCCTTGATGAAATGATATCGAAGATCGATGTGCTTTGATTTCGAATGTTGATGAATTACGCGAGATCGCTTAGCACTCGTTGTCGTAGTACATCGGGATTACGTCAATACGTAACCATAGTCCTTGAGTTGTGTTCTCATCCAAATGACTTGAGCACAACAGCGATAGGCTACATATTCTCGCCGGTTGAGAATGGCGATGTACGATCCTGCTTCTTCGATTGCCATGACACGGTTTATCACCAAGAAATTGTAAAGCTCACGAAGTACTTTTACGTGAATCTAAGCATCATGCGTGATCAGCGTCAAGCGATTAGTTCAAAACCGAGAATTCTTGGATACGGATCCCCAATTAATGGTTCCCTTAATGTATCGGAGGATTCTTTTAGCCTCAGAGAGGTGGGTTTCAGGTTGGTCTCGTGATAACGGAGCAAAGATAGACGGCAAAAACAATATCGGGTCTGCTAGCTGTTAGATACATGAGAGACCCAATGATACTACGGTACTTGGTAGGGTCCACCAATTTCCCATGTAAATTAGCGTCTAGCTTCTTGGTATGAGCCATTGGTGTGGCATAGGTGTCACAGTTTTGCATTCCAAATTTGTGTAACAATTCAAGGGCATATTTGGGTGACTCAGAAAATACCACGGGTGATTGATGAACTTGCATTCCAAGGAAGAATGTGAGTTCACCCATCATTGACATTTCAAAATGTTTTGTCATAAGTTTTGCAAAAGCATTTGAGTATTTTAAATGTGTTGAACCAAAAATGATATCATCCATATAAATTTGAACAATTAAGATGTGAGCCCCGTGATATTGTATAAAGAGTGTAGGGTCGATCGAACCTTTGGTAAACTTATTGGCAAAAAGGAAGGATGATAACTTATCGTATCAATGAGGGGCTTGTTTGAGACCGTATAGAGCTTTCTTTAGTTTGTAGACATGATTAGGGAACTCGGATCAATGAATCCTGGCTTACATAGACAGTTTCTTTCAGTTGTCCATTGAGAAAAGCAGTTTTGACATCCATTTGAAAGACCGTGATGTTCATGTGAGCCGCAAATGCTAGAAAAATCCGAGAGCAGTCAAGACGAGCAACCAGAGCAAATGATTCTTCAAAGTCAATGCCCTTTTCCTATCTATAACCCTTAGCAACCAGACATGACTTGTTTCTAATTACGTTTCCTTCAGCATCCAATTTGTTTTTCCAAATCCATTTTAGACCAATGACGAAGACCCTGTTGGTCTTTCAACCAGTTCCCATACTTCAAGACGTTTGAATTGATTGAGTTCTTCTTGCATGGATTCATCCGGTTGTCCTTTATCATTGCTTCTTTAATGTTTTAGGCTCAGTTGGCGACACCGGTGCATAAATGCAATGTTCACCATCGAGTGAAGACGTTGTCTCGTTCGTCACGGTTGATTCGGGTTGCCAATAATATTCTCGAGGGATGGTATTTTGTCCAACGATGTATGAAAGGTTGATGTTGATATACATTATGCAGATTTTGAGGATTCAAATGGCTTGTAGATGATTCCGCAACATCAGTGCAGATTTCATTGGCGAACGGGTTAAATAATGCATTTGGATCAAAATCTGCGTGGGGATACATCATTCGAACATCATCGGTGGTTCTGCGTCATTAGGCGGTTTGTTCAACCGTTGTTGTAGATTCAACTGGTGGTGCTTCTTCAAGAAGTTGTAGCAGTGTATCAGGTATAGAAGTATTATCGGGTTGAGCAGTGGAAACAGGGATACACCGGAATGCAGTCATCAATATCGTCACTCAAGGAGGAGTAAATAGTCTTTCCATTTGTTGACGAGTAAGCGAGGGCTTGTGTCACCGGATGATGGGGTTTGGGGAAGTTTGCTTGTGAGGGTTCCAAGCTGTTACACTCGAAGCCATATCAGGTGAGTTCATCAAAATGAGCATGAATCGTTTCCATAACCTGCTTTGTACGACGATTCCAGATCCGGTAACCTTTAGAATTCTCGAATGGGTACAATTTACTTGGATAAGTCTTGGAAGACAAATCTTTTCAATGTATGACTGTTCAGTTCCCGTCAATTCATGGGTTGAAGTCTTTTCACACGAGAATTCAATAGCAAAACACAACATATTTCTTATCACATAATTTTTCTCCCCCTCAAAAGGGCATATAAATGTTATTTTTGAAGAAATGTTGAGAATAAATATGACCATTTTGAGTTTTGTGGGAAGATTACACAAAGAACAGTTTGTGAACAAAGTTTTTAAATCAAATACTCCCCCTCAACAAGTGATATAAACGGTTGAGGTTTTGAAAATCATAAGGGAAGTACTTGTTCTTTTGAGTAAAACCTTTGAAAAATGAAAGGTTTGATAAGTTTTACTCAAAAGTAAGAAGCTTTCGCTCCTTTTATAAGTTGTGGTGAAGCGTACCACGGGGTCCTTTCTTGACAAGAACGGGTTGTACTTAATGTTATGTGTGCACAAGCCATCGTCATATATAATCACACATCCAAATAATTATGAAATTGAAACAGTTTAAGGGGTACCAGGAATGTCGGGTAGTTCATAAGAATTCCCAGGAATGCGAACTAGTCGTTGATAGCTGTGAGATTACGCGTTGACGACCACGTACGAAACTCTCCAACGTTCGAACCGATCTCTTGAAACAACCTTTCATCAATCATCTTAATGATTCTCTTTACATCCCGTCTTTCCTGAGAATTCCATCTCGTTGGTGACCCAATGCCTTGTTGAATCGCCTTTAACAGGTATGCTAGCCCATCCCTGACATGCTTCAATGTTGAATCTCCAAACTTATGAAGCTCATTACGCATCAAGCAGCTGATTCGCGGTAGAGTGCACTTGCTGTAGACTACTCAAAGGGTTTGTTGATGAGAGTGAATTGAGGGAGATGGTTGATGTCGGGAAGTTCTAGTGAGTCCGGTGAAGTTGACACGAATCGTCTGTTGAGCAGACAAGTTGCAAATCTTCTACGTTCACGGATCACGATGCTTCTGATGAAGATAAGCAAGGACTTGATGTATTCATGTTGAATTTCTATCGAGAATTGTCTCATGCGTCCCGTACCTTTGCAAGATCAGATCTTCAATGTCGTTGAGAGACAATTCGGAAGTCCGCTTCACATAAAGCATAGTCCTTTTCATCTTGTCTTTTGACCACGATGTTCTTTAGGAAGGTGTAGTCCCATTTAGACGAAGAGCAACACTGCTAATAGCAAGCGATCCCTGACCACTATACACTTCATGTTGAGATTTACGAACACGGCACGTAGTAGATTCGTCGGTGTTCCGGCCAATGGTGAATCCCATACATTGCATTGATGTCATACTCTTCCACTCTGTTGTTGAACATGTGGGTAGCCTTTTCTTCGATGGCTATGCAGTTGGAGTATATGGTGGCTGCGGGAGCGGAAGTGTAAGTGATGTAGCGTATTTCCTTGACACATCGCTACCATGTAGAAGAAATTCCAGGTCGTTGTTGAAGAAGTATCGAAATGGAATCGAGTTGATCTAGTCGACCAATGGTAGGTAGAGTTTGGTCCAATCTTGTAGTATGGAGCGTTGTCTTTTCTCGGTGTATTCGATGTTTGCTTCAGGGTTGAGCCAATCAATGTTGTTAGACATGGCTCGTGCTATGTTTTCAAGGTGATATTCAACCTCAATAGCACTTTCAGAAAGCTGTCTTTGAGTATTTAGAATGCTTCATTCTTGATTCGTTTCAACTCTGATTTTGTCATCTTCTTCAATCGAACTTTTTCTTGTAGTAACTTTGCATGCTCCAACGTACTACGTTCTACCATATCTTAGTTCGTCGGTTAAAGGCGGTGTTAGCAACAACAAGTGTTGAAAACCATTCATATTCGGTGTCATCGTCGTCTAGCCATGAAACGACGTCAGCCTTAGTCGTCTTCTTCTTTTTCTTCTTAGGCCTAGAGGAGGATGTTGGTTCCTTTGTTGTCTTTGGGAGAGATGGGTTTTTGTTGGGGCTCAGGGATTTCCTCATCGTCACCACCCGTATACTCAAAATGATCACCGGTTTTCGAGTACGGGGTGGTAACGAGAATCCGAGGTTTTTCATAGAAGTGCGAGGAGATCGTGGTTGAGTGGAGTCCTTTGGGGTGGAGGTTGCGAAGATGATTCACGGACTTCTTTGGACGTTTAGGTGCAGAATACTTGTCCTTATCATCGTCATCTCTTTGTCGTTTTGGTTGACTTGCTGAATCTTTGCACGAAGACCTGAGTTGATAGTCTAATAGAGTCTCAAAAAACTTAGCTTCATCCAAAGTGAAGGTTCGGCTCTTTTTTGACATTTGCATCACTAATTTAGCGATTAACTTCAGTTTGAAAGGTCGATTCTTTGGACATTATATTTTTAACCAATGCGACAATGTTTGGAGTAAGTTTTCTGGAGAATACTTCTCTAGTCACACAGGAAGTATTAGAAGAAACTTATGAGTATATTCTTCCGTAGTCTTCTCCAATTCCTTTTGGAAACCTCCTTTAATAAACTGTTGGATTTGTTCCCTTTCTGTCAACAACTCGTTTATCCCGTCTTGAAGAAAGTTGATTCCGTGAGTTGATTCAGCTTTTGTTGGTAACATCCTTCTTTTGTACTTGCTTGGCGACTTTAACAATCCTTGTTTTAGCCAGGGATAACCAAGAGTCTGTTGGTTTCTTCACAGATTTGGAGGTGGATTTGGTTGATCTTTTGGATGGTGGTGGTGAGGAATGAGAAGATGAGTCCGATGATGAGATGTGAGGTGACTCTGGGCCCTTTGGAGGATCGAAGCTTTCTCCTCGAACGAATTGGGTGTTGAGAAGAAAATCATCATATTCATCTTTTGGTTTAATCTTTTTGCTTTGGCATGAGCGCCCTCTTCATCGATCTTTTCTTTCTCGGACTTCTATTTTAGGGTTCCTCCGGGTTTGTTGTTGCACAAGAGTGGTGGCACAGTTCCCTTATCGGGTTGATTAACCGCATCGAGAATTGGTGTAGATTGAATGCCACCACTCAACCCTCTGGGGCCACCCATTTGATCCTTTGCAAATGCTTCGGCAAAATGTTTATGTCTGAGTTCCTTTAACTTACTTTGATATTCCTTTTGCTCATCTATTGGTTCTTATTCAGAGCTCTCCATATCATGTTCAATCACAGGAGTTTTCCCTTTACCTTTGTGTCACATTTCTCAAATTCCGGTCATTTCTTAAAACTAAATATGCATCATATTAGTTCATTCATGGCATTCATTTCTCATTAATCGCGTAAATTTTTATATTTAATAAACTTTATCGCGTGAGTTATTATTTTTAATATTTAACCCGTTACTTTCAAAAATGATCCCGATGCATTTTTAAACTTACATTTAGTTATAAAAACTATATTTTGAGTTTTCCTAATGTTTTAAATTTATTTGGTACATAAATCGTTAAAGTTAAATTATTACGACACTTTTCTTAAAAATTACTCGATAATTATTTTATCACTCAAATTTCACAAGGAATGTATTTTTATAATTTTTATGACCTAAAAATATTTTAACCTGACAGTGAAAATTTATTTTTATTCAACGCTACCCTAAATATTTACAAATGCTACAACATACCATTTAATATCAAGTCTTTTACACAAAATCTTACACTTATACACTTTAAAAAAAATATTTTCTTGTCATGAATCCCATACCCATTATAGTCCTCCATAATTTATGGATCTTGTCTAGTGATTACAAAGAAGATATTTGCAATATCTCTTAGACATATATTATACTACATTTTACTTTCACTCTTTCATTTGCAAAACCAAGACCAATATTCCTATCTTTGCTCTCAAAATATACGGCCAAAGGACCCAAAAAGGAAGGATTATCCAAGATTTTTAAGTCAATTTTTATAAACACTAGTATCATTTGTTGCAAGGTTTTGTAATATAAACCTCAAGTGATTAGGAAAACCTTTGTTCTTTGCACCTCATCATAATAAGCTTGTAAGCATGTTTATCATTTTTCATGTTTCCTTTTCATTTTCATATGTTTCTTTTCATTTTTAGAGATAGTATGCAAGTTATGTGATTTATACCATTTATTTCATGATTTTAGAAGTTATATATATATTTGTGGTCATCCTATAATTATTTCCATGGTATTCTTTGGTCTTGATGGTGATTAGGAACCCATGACACCCTAAGAAGGTGTATGGTAGGATTAGATTAGTTTTGGAGTTGATTTGAAGGGATTAGAATAGGTTTTGTCCGAGAAAACTATTTTCGATCACGTATTAAAAGGTGCTGTCCTTATTTCGAATTTCTGGAAAAACCAACAGATTGTACGAAACTTTGGCCTTGATTTTTAGAAAATATATTTTAAAACGAATCCGTGGCAGCTTGAACGGATAAAGCGGACTTATAACTTGAAGCCGTGGTGAATTTTTAAAGTTTGACGACGAAACGTATATTTTCAGAAAATCTCAGCTTGCTGTTTTAATTATTTCGGTCAAAACGAGCCTTAAGCTTCACAAATTATTTCGACTTCTCAAAATATATTAGTTTACTTCGATACGAAGCTAAGGACATATAAACGTAGAAAGCGGATTTAAAACGACAAATATATGCACGTTTCTATAAAGTTGCCGTAAATATTATTTTCTGCACAAAATTCAACAAAATCACCAACTTTAGCCTTTAATATCTTTATGATCGAGACCTTTTGGACGAAAACTCCTGAACTGAAACTTTTAGATATCGATACAAACTTTCCAAAACCGTCGAGTTCGTTCTCTAACGATCGGCGTACACCGTTACTATTGTTTTCGGAGCTATTTTTGTTGATTTCACGATTTTTCCGACGACATTGTTTTGCGACGAAAAGTGGTAATTTCACCAAAAATCATTTTAAAACCATTGTAGGATGACATTTTGACGTAAAAACATGTAAAGTCATTTTGATTTGGTCGAGACGTCAAAAGAGTATTTTTCGACGACGAGTAATATTTTCAAAACCAGTAAATGGTATAAATTACATACGTAGTGCATGCATAACATTACATTGCAATTCATGACATATCATATCATTGATAATAGGTCCGTTGACATCACTTTAAACCTCAGTGTACTCACTTTTGTCGTCGCATCTATTCATCAAGTGAGTAATCACATCCCCTTTTTTTACCGTTTTACTATATTTTGGGTAAAATGCATGAACCATACTTGAATTAAATTGATTTTTACTTTTGTGAACTCTCTTAACTAAAACTTGTGAACTCGAATCAAATCCTTGAACTTAATTACGAACATATGACTTATTTGAACTTATTAAATTGTGCGCATTATGACCTTGTCCTAAAGTCTCCCTTGTTGAACATCACTATAATTCTCGCCTTGTCGGTGGAGTGTTCACTATAATTCTCGCCTTGTCGGTGGAGTGTTCACAATAATTCTCGCCTTGTCGGTGGAGTGTTCACAATAATTCTCGCCTTGTTGGTGGAGTGTTCTCAATAATCCTCGCCTTGTCGGTGGAGTGTTCTCAATAATTCTCGCCTAGGTGGTCGAGTGATAAAGGAGTCTCCCTTGTTGGAGCGATTAGGCAAAGTCTCCCATATTCGAACATCCGGAATTATTATATACTTGATCGCTATATTTTTGTGCAATGGGTTGTGTACACACCGGTTGCAAGTTTTGTATGGCGAACTTGGGCTGAGTGGATATACAATGCCTTTGCTTTGGGAACTATTATGACCACTTACACTTGACTACTTGAAGCACTATATTTTTTTTGTGCAATGGGTTGTGTACACACAGGTTGCAAGTTTTGTATGGTGAATTTGGCTGAGTGGATACACAATGCCTTTGCTTTGTGGACCATTTTCGTTGACCGAAAGCTTTGATTATTTCTTTCGAGTTTTCTTATTTTGCTAAGCGTGTTTACTCACCAACTATTTTCATAGTTGACCCGTTATTCTCTCATGCATTTCAGGTGATCGTTGTAAGCTTTTCTATCAGGTCTTGCATAAAGAAGTTTTCACTTGTCACTTCTAGTTGTTATGTAATCAAACGTAATATTTTGGAATCTAAACTTTGTAATATATTTGCCGATGTCGGCTAAACTGGTATTGTAATGGTGTAATATTTCTTTTTAATATTAATGTTGGTATGTTCTATTATCTTGTGCTTATGTTCCTTTCCGTTACACCTCGTGTTTCGCCTCCGGCGAGGTGTGACATTGATGGTATCGAGCCATAGGTTATAGAGAATGACGATTTTTCAAAAATAAAAATCACAGCTATAACCGGAAAAATTTTTATTTTATTTTATTAAACATTGAGCATCATCCGAGTCATCTAGTCCTATCGTTGCATCGTTAATCATAAATTATACATAGCCTGATCAACTATGTCTAATTTATGAAGAACCATGCAATGATAAAGTAGTAGTTTTAAATCATGTTTAGTCGAATCTTTTGAGTGCAGTCACTTTGAAGTTGCATTGGCGGGTGGGTATGCATGGCATGTTTTACGTTCACGTCTACATTACCGTACCTTGTTCATATCTTCTCCTTTCTATCTTTCGACTTGTTAGACACGCATGTCTCGTTCTGTCATGTTTCGATCACTATAACACATTACCACCGTTCTGCACCTCATCTAACTTCGTTCGAATGTCGTTTACTCAACCCGATGTTTTGGTCCTCTGTAGAATCATGGCTGCAAGAAACACACGTTCAGGAGGTAACAACAACGGCAACCCAAACAACAATGACGATCCAAACAACAACGCTGCTGGAATAGTGATCTACTCCCCAAATTATAACACACCTCGATGCTAGGCGAACCAACACGGAGAAGGTACTTGAAACAACGGTCAAGGATGCGCTACAAAACTTTCATGACATGCAAGCCAATGGAATTTCATGGTACTGAGGTGCCATTGGATTGCTAACCTGGTTCGAGAATGTTGAGTCGAAGCTTAGTATCACGAAATGTATTGAAGGAAACAAGGTTGAGTTCTCTGTTGGTCTACTACAAGGACGAGCTTTGACACGGTGGAACAACCAACTACTGGTCAGGAGGAAGAGAGCAAATGCATTATCTTGGGAAGTATTCAAGAAACTACTAGCTGATGATACTGCAGAAAAGATGAAGTCAGGCGGAAGAAGAATTTTGGAACCACTTGATGGTAGGAGTAGAAATCGACAAGTACACGATCCGGTTCCACGAGTTAACTAGGATGGTTCCTCACATGGTTTCCACTTGTGGAGAAGTTGATCGACTGATATATATGGGGATTGATACCAGAAATTAGGAGGGATGTCACTTCGTCGAAACCAACCACTCTACAAGCCACTGTGAGTATGGCGTATCGCTTGACAAATGATGTGATCAGTGCGGAGAACTAACAAAAGCAAAGCGACAATGGGACGAAAGCGGGGAGGATCACCGGGAAACCGACACGAATCGGCAAGCAAAACAAGAGGCGCGAATAACTCAGGAACTATGGGGCGACCACCCAGGAGCGCAGAGGATATGCAGGTCCACATCCTTTGTGCACTCAATGTAATTATCATCACTCGAGGAGACTGCGAAAGTGCAACAAATGTGGACGAGCGGGCCACTTCTCTCGAAATTGCTCAAACAGGCGGAAATCAAGGGGACGAGAAAAGCATATTACGAGTGTGGAAGTCTAGATCACCTTCGGTACACGTGTCCAAAGCTGAAAAGAACTCCCAATCAAGGAGGTAATCGTCCAAATCTGGCGTTGGCAATAGAAGGCCCACAAGATCAGAACATTGAAATTCCTCCCGCACGTGGTCGAGCATTCTATTTGGGTACCGAGGAGGCCCGCGGCGCTTAGCGGGTACATTCTTTCGAACAACTACCTTATTTCGATGCGGCATAATTTTGAGTGCATAGTTTCCTTCCAATCTTTATCACGTTCACGACCTTGATTAATTTGAGACCTATTGATATCGACCTTAGTTGTTATATATTTTGTTGATTGGATTTGATTGTGTAAGCAAATCGAATATCGGGCGAATCTTTCAAAAGACTTCATTCAAGGATTTGGAATCCTACCTTTCTAACAACTTGTTTCCTAGCTCGATCTAGTGACAGTTCTTGTTTGATGAGTTGCGAAAATCAAGCTAAGAGACAAGTTTACTCAAGTCGGTTTAGTTTAATCTCATGACAGTTCTTGTTTGATGAGTTGTGAGATTAGATTATAATCGACAACCTAAAGGTCTTTTGAGAGTTACGTTCGATATTGGGTAAGTTTACCCTATCAAATCTAGTCACGGGCACGTACTTAATTGAATGGGAACCTATGCGCATGGGCATTGATATGATCATTTAGATGTCGATACGATCATGAACTTTAGAACTCTTGTCGAGGTTGGACCATAGTATAGTTAATCGAATCATGAGGACATGATTCGGTTCGACATGGGAAGAATGTCACATTTCTCAAATTCCGGTCATTTCTTAAAACTAAATATGCATCATATTAGTTCATTCATGGCATTCATTTCTCATTAATCGCGTAAATTTTTATATTTAATAAACTTTATCGCGTGAGTTATTATTTTAATATTTAACCCGTTACTTTCAAAAATGATCCCGATGCATTTTTAAACTTACATTTAGTTATAAAAACTATATTTTGAGTTTTCCTAATGTTTTAAATTTATTTGGTACATAAATCGTTAAAGTTAAATTATTACGACACTTTTCTTAAAAATTACTCGATAATTATTTTATCACTCAAATTTCACAAGGAATGTATTTTTATAATTTTTATGACCTAAAAATATTTTAACGACGTGAAAATTTATTTTTATTCAACGCTACCCTAAATATTTACAAATGCTACAACATACCATTTAATATCAAGTCTTTTACACAAAATCTTACACTTATACACTTTAAAAATATTTTCTTGTCATGAATCCCACGCCACCCATTATAGTCCTCCATAATTTATGGATCTTGTCTAGTGATTACAAAGAAGATATTTGCAATATCTCTTAGACATATATTATACTACATTTTACTTTCACTCTTTCATTTGCAAAACCAAGACCAATATTCCTATCTTTGCTCTCAAAATATCTGACAGCCAAGGACCCAAAAAGGAAGGATTATCCAAGATTTTTAAGTCAATTTTTATAAACACTAGTATCATTTGTTGCAAGGTTTTGTAATATAAACCTCAAGTGATTAGGAAAACCTTTGTTCTTTGCACCTCATCATAATAAGCTTGTAAGCATGTTTCTATCATTTTCATGTTTCCTTTTCATTTTCATATGTTTCTTTTCATTTTTAGAGATAGTATGCAAGTTATGTGATTTATACCATTTATTTCATGATTTTAGAAGTTATATATATATTTGTGGTCATCCTATAATTATTTCCATGGTATTCTTTGGTCTTGATGGTGATTAGGAACCCATGACACCCTAAGAAGGTGTATGGTAGGATTAGATTAGTTTTGGAGTTGATTTGAAGGGATTAGAATAGGTTTTGTCGGAGAAAAACTATTTTCGTCATTATTAAAAGGTGCTGTCCTTATTTCGAATTTCTGGAAAAACCAACAGATTGTACGAAACTTTGGCCTTGATTTTTAGAAAATATATTTTAAAACGAATCCGTGGCCGCTTGAACGGATAAAAACGGACTTATAACGAAGCCGTGGTGAATTTTTAAAGTTTGGCGACGAAACGTATATTTTCAGAAAATCTCAGCTTGCTGTTTTTAATTATTTCGGGTCAAAAACGAGCCTTAAGCTTCACAAATTATTTCGACTTCTCAAAAATATATTAGTTTACTTCGATCCGAAGCTAAGGACATATAAAACGTAGAAAAGCGGTTTAAAACGACAAATATATGCACGTTTCTATAAAGTTGCCGTAAATATTATTTTCTGCACACAATTCAACAAAATCACCAACTTTAGCCTTTAATATCTTTATGATCGAGACCTTTTGGGCGAAAACTCCTGAACTGAAACTTTTAGATATCGATACAAACTTTCCAAAACCGTCGAGTTCGTTCTCTAACGATCGGCGTACACCGTTTACGACTTTTTCGGAGCTATTTTTGTTGATTTCACGATTTTTCCGACGACATTGTTTTGCGACGAAAAGTGGTAATTTCACCAAAAATCATTTTAAAACCATTGTAGGATGACATTTTGGCGTAAAAACATGTAAAGTCATTTTTGATTTGGTCGAGACGTCAAAAGAGTATTTTTCGACGACGAGTAATATTTTTTTCAAAACTCGTAAATGGTATAAATTACATACGTAGTGCATGCATAACATTACATTGCAATTCATGACATATCATATCATTGATAATAGGTCCCGGTTGACGCATCACTTTAAACCTCGGTGTACTCACTTTGTCGTCGCATCTATTCATCAAGTGAGTAATCACATCCCTTTTTTACCGTTTTACTATATTTTGGGGCGAAATGCATGAACCATACTTGAATTAAATTGATTTTTACTTTTGTGAACTCTCTTAACTAAAACTTGTGAACTCGAATCAAATCCTTGAACTTAATTACGAACATATGACTTATTTGAACTTATTAAATTGTGCGCGTTATGACCTTGTCCTAAAGTCTCCTTGTTGAACATCACTATAATTCTCGCCTTGTCGGTGGAGTGTTCACTATAATTCTCGCCTTGTCGGTGGAGTGTTCACTATAATTCTCGCCTTGTCGGTGGAGTGTTCACAATAATTCTCGCCTTGTTGGTGGAGTGTTCTCAATAATCCTCGCCTTGTCGGTGGAGTGTTCTCAATAATTCGCCTAGGTGGTCGGTGATAAAGGAGTCTCCCTTGTTGGAGCGGTGCAAAGTCTCCCATATTCGAGCATCCCGGAATTATTATATACTTGATCGCTATATTTTTGTGCAATGGGTTGTGTACACAGGTTGCAAGTTTTGTATGGGGAACTTGGCGAGTGGATATACAATGCCTTTGCTTTGGGAACTATTATGACCACTTACACTTGACTACTTGAAGCACTATATTTTTTTGTGCAATGGGTTGTGTACACAGGGTTGCAAGTTTTGTATGGTGAATTTGGGCTGAGTGGATACACAATGCCTTTGCTTTGTGGACCATTTTCGTTGACCGAAAGCTTTGATTATTTCTTTCGAGTTTTCTTATTTTGCTAAGCGTGTTTACTCACCAACTATTTTCATAGTTGACCCGTTATTCTCTCATGCATTTCAGGTGATCGTTGTAAGCTTTTCTATCAGGTCTTGCATAAAGAAGTTTTCACTTGTCACTTCTAGTTGTTATGTAATCAAACGTAATATTTTGGAATCTAAACTTTGTAATATATTTGCCGATGTCGGCTAAACTGGTATTGTAATGGTGTAATATTTCTTTTTAATATTAATGTTGGTATGTTCTATTATCTTGTGCTTATGTTCCCTTTCCGTTACACCTCGTGTTTCCGCCTCCGGCGAGGGTGTGACACTTTGTCAATTTGGGAGGGAGGTTTAGCTACAGATTGAGTAACGTCGGTTGCAGTTTCAGAGTAGAAGACCTCATCGTCTGATTCGGTTTCCTCAGAGCTTTCGTCCACTAGCTTTCTTGGCGGTTCAGGCTTAGGTACGGGAATAGGAACAGCTTCCTTAGAAGGATCTTTCCTTTTGAGTGGAGGTTTCCTCTTCGGGAACTTCCTTTGACTTCGTACTTGCAACACTCCCCTTGCTTTTTGCCTCTTACGGTTTTCCGGTAGGTGTACGAAGACTTATCATCGAGAGAACCAACTTTACCTTCATCAACTGCTACAAGATACCTTTTATATGAGTAAAGTTGTTTGATTTCATCGAGAAGGTGATCAGCAGACACCTTGTTTCTTTGTTGTTGATTCCTTAATTTGATTTGTTAGAGTAGGTTCATACAACATGTCATGATTGTTGGGGTCATTGATTCTATTGGGGATATCCGGGTTAAACCCAAGTGCTCTTTGGATCAACAGTTTGGTATATATGATATAAGGGATTTTAAAGCTTCTTGAGAAATGTCATCATGTCGTCCCATATCAGAGCTTCAACTTCAATGTGCTTCATGTTGACCAAAGCCCAAAAGATTTTCAGTTCCATGAGCTTGGGGTGCTCATAGCCACTGTCACGACCAGAAACATATTTGGTGATGATGATGTAGAGAGTCCTCCAAGGTTGAGGAATATTTTTAAGATCCACATGTGAATGCTTAGTGATTACTCTGTAGCTTCAAATAACCAATATTGATCGGGAACGTAGAACGTCTCTTAGGTTGGTGTGGCATTGAGTTCGGTTGGCTCGATGATTGGAATGAGAAGAACGGCCGTAAGTATGCAGTGTGATGGTGACTTGTTTGTGGTTGAGAGTCACCGTCATCACAGCATTCGTCCTTTGATCTTTTGCATTGTATTCCGAACCCGATGAATGTAGATCTCAGAGCGATGCAGAGTTGGAGAGCATGTTCGATAAGGATGATTCTTCAAAATATCCACAAAGAATCAAGCAAAGAGGACTCGAAGCAGGTGAGGGTTTCAACGTCAACACGAAGGTTGTTCTTTCCAATCTTCATCGGATAGCCATTTGGGAAGATATCAGCAATGGTGAGAACATTTGGTGCATCCACATTCATTTGAGCGTCCATGTCGTGATCTGAAATACATTTAGCCAAAAGAACCAACATATCGAAAGACATTATTTTAGTCAACAGATGGTTTTATTGTCTAATTATTGAATGTGCAATGTTGATGATTGTTACGAGTCCAAAGTCACTTGTTTGTCCAATAGTCCAATGATGTCGTGATAAGTTTCGTGAGTTAGTTAACTTTAAGTTTTAAAGTTCAGGTTATCACTTATTTTTCACAACATATTAAACGTTTAAGCTTATTAGTGACATTATTGGTTTCATGACGTTATGATTTATTTATTTACAAGTTTGCACGCGTAACAATTCATGATTAAGGTTAAACAAGGCTTAGGCGTAGAAATGGCAGCTTATCGCGTAAGCGGGAGAGGTATACGCGTAACGCAAGCTTATGCGTAGGATCACGACTTACGCGTAGAAATATTAGCGTAGGAAAAGGGGACCTTATGCGTAGAGCTTACGCGTAGGCGCATATAAAACCTTACGCGTAAGGCTTACTCGTGAAGTAGACCTTATGCGTAGAGGTCACTTGTTTACGCATATCCTTCACAGGATACGCGTAGTCCCTTATGTAGAACCTTACGCGTAAATGCTACCGTAGATTTCTCTTCGCATAACATGCTACGCGTAAGGTGATCCTATCGCGTAGATGTCTAACAACCTTGATTCTGATTTTTACGTGTTGCAAACACGAAATAAAATTATCATAGCATCAATATTAACACATACATTCATTTTATAACAGATCATGACATGAATACTTATCAAACGGTTTTACGGCGTAAACATACTTATGCGTAGACCTAAACCCTAAAGTTCAAAGATTACCCGTAAGATATCTAGCTATAGGAATTGCACCAAAGTTTTTCTGGGAGGTCTAGGAAGCCTAAAGAGATGTTTTATCCAAGTTTTAACATCAAAATCTAAGTAAATCAAAAATACCCAAACCGTATGAACATAAACCCTAGTTTCCAATTTATGAATCATTAGTGTTTCTGGGTAATTTCTGGGCTTAAATATGATCAATTCAACTTGAAAACAACCTCATACAACAATCTTTATCACCAAAAACGTTCACATATGAGAATACCCAAACCCATGCATAAACCCTAATTTACAAAATCACTCAATTCGTGTAACTGGGTGTGTTTTGATGATCAAAATAGTTTTAATGATGTTAAATAAACATTTTAACACTATCCCTTTAACCATAAACACACAATCTTGATCATGTGTTCATACGCTTATGCGTAGAACACAAGATCACTCATATCTCACGTTTTAACCGTTGGATTTGTAAAAGATTCAAAACCATTGTTTGTAAATACGTAAAGATCATGAAACCACTTACAAATTGATGATCAAGAACTCGGATTTGCAGTTTTAATTCTAGGCGTAGGATTGGTTTGGTGTGAGTAATAAATGTGATGATTTAATGTTAGGTGGGATGTTTTATTAGAAATAACTTTCGGATTTTGACAGTTTTAGTCCCTCCACCTTTTCCATTTTCATCCAATGCCTTTTAACTTCCATTTTGGTTATCAAACGACGGATATTTTGAAAATAACTTTGACGACACTCCCCCTTGACTTAAGAAAATAATGAAAGGTTATAAATTTTAGTCCGAGAGTATTCAGTAAACCAGAAATGTGACCACCGTTAATTAAAGAAACAACCGGGATAATATCACATGCAAGTACAGTGTTATTTTGAAATAGTTAAGTATTTATTTTTCTCCCCCTCAACACTTGATCGGAAAAATACTGAATTTTAAAGGATTTGAGTGTTGACGGAAGAAATGTACTTGCTATGTTAAAAAAAAATATAGATAGAAGAATATTTTTGTTGTTTTATAAGGTTTTATATTTTTGTATTTTGTTTTTGAAAAATATTTACAAAAGAGGTTTTGGTGTTTAACTGGTTTTTTAAGAATGTTTTAAGAGTTCATCCAGTTCCTCTTGAGTCAAACACCGCATACCAATCGGTGGACCAACTCATTAAACCTAGCAGGAGCTAAGGCTTTGGTGAGAAGATCTCGCCAATTGGTATTGTACCCACAAAATATAATTCAACGAGTACTGTTCCACGTGGTCTTTGATGAAATGATATCGAAGATCGATGTGCTTTGATTTGGAATGTTGAACTGAATTGCACGAGATCGCAATAGCACTCCGATTGTCGCAGTACATCGGGATTCGTCATACGTAACCATAGTCATTGAGTTGTGTTCTCATCCAAATGACTTGAGCACAACACGCCGACATGGCTACATATTCTGCTTCGGTTGAGGACGTGTACATCCTGCTTCTTCGATTGCCATGACACCAGTTTATCACCAAGAAATTGTAAAGCTCTGAAGTACTTTTACGTGAATCTAAGCATCATCGTGATCGGTCGAAAAGCGATTAGTTCAAAACCGAAATTCTTCGGATACCAAATACCCAAATTAATGGTTCCCTTGATGTATCGGAGGATTCTTTTAGCCTTAGAGAGGTGGGTTTCATTGGTCTCGACGATAACGGGAGCAAAGATAGACGGCAAAAACAATATCAGGCCTGCTAGCTGTTAGATACATGAGAGACCCAATGATACTACGGTACTTGGTAGGGTCCACCAATTTCCCATGTAAATTAGCGTCTAGCTTCTTGGTATGATCCATTGGTGTGGCATAGGTGTCACAGTTTTGCATTCCAAATTTGTGTAACAATTCAAGGGCATATTTGGACTGACTCAAGAAAATACCATGGGGTGATTGATGAACTTGCATTCCAAGGAAGAATGTGAGTTCACCCATCATTGACATTTCAAAATGTTTTGTCATAAGTTTTGCAAAAGCATTTGAGTATTTTAAATGTGTTGAACCAAAAATGATATCATCCATATAAATTTGAACAATTAAGATGTGAGCCCCGTGATATTGTATAAAGAGTGTAGGGTCGATCGAACCTTTGGTAAACTTATTGGCAATAAGGAAGGATGATAACTTATCGTATCAGCCGAGGCTTGTTTGAGACGTAGAGAGCTTTCTTTAGTTTGTAGACATGATTAGGGAACTCGGATCAATGAATCCTTATGGTGGCTTACATAGACCGTTTCATTCATTGTCCATTGAGAAAAGCGGTTTTGACATCCATTTGAAAGACCGTGATGTTCATGTGAGCGCGAAATGCCAGAAAAATCGAACACCTCAAGACTAGCAACCAGAGCAAATGATTCTTCAAATTCAATGCCCTCTTCCTGTCTATAACCCTTAGCCACCAGACGTGACTTGTTTCTAATTACGTTTCCTTCAGCATCCAATTTGTTTTTCCAAATCCATTTTAGACCAATGACGAAGACCCCTGTTGGTCTTTCAACCAGTTCCCATACTTCAAGACGCGTTTGAATTGATTGAGTTATTCCTGCATGGATTCAATCCAGTTGTCCTTTGTCATTGCGTCTTTAATGTTTTAGGCTCGATTAGGACGACGGTGAGTGCATAAATGCAATGTTCACCATCCGAGTGAAGACGTTGTCTTGCGGTTGATTCGGGTTGCCAATAATATTCTCAAAGAGGGATGGTATTTTGTCCAACGATGTATGAAAGGTTGATGTTGATATACATTATGCAGATTTTGAGGATTCAAATGGCTTGTAGATGATTCAAACATCGGTGCGCATTTCATTGGCGAATCGGGTTAAAGAATGCATTTGGATCAAAATCTGCGGTGGGGGCTACATCATTGAACATCATCACCGTTTCGTCATTGGAAGCAGTTTGTTCAAGCTGTTGTTGTAGATTCAAGCGGTGGTGCTTCTTCAGCGAGTTGTTGTAGCAGTGTATCGGTATAGAAGTATTATCGGGTTGGCGCGTGAAAGAAACTTGTGGATACACACGAACCGCACGGTCATCAATATCGTCATTGAGCAGAGGAGTAAATAATCTTTCCATTTGTTGGCGAGTAAGGCGAGGGCTTGTCGGTGATGATGGGATTTGGGGAAAGTTTAAGCGGTTGTGACCGGGTTCCAAGCTGTTATACTCAAAAGCCATATCAGTGAGTTCATCAAAATTAGCATGAATCGTTTCCATAACCTGCTTTGTACGACCATTCCAGATCCGGTAACCTTTAGAATTCTCATAATATCCAATAAAGACTCCAATGTCAGCTTTGGCTTTGAGCTTCCCAAAGTCATCACGATCATTATTTGGATAGCAAAGAGATCCAAATACATGAAAGTGTTTGAGATTCGGTTTACGGTTGTGGAGAAGCTCAAATGGTGTTTTGTTGTGGCGTTTTGTAATCATTGGCGATTACGAGTGTAGCATGCAGTTGAGGCGGCTTTAGCCCACAAGTAACGGAGGTTTAGCATTGATTAACATCGTTAAGCGGCTTCCACTAGCGTACGGTTCCATCTTTCAACAACTCCGTTTTGTTACGGTGTGCGGGCAATAGATGTTTGATGCTCAATTCCCACTTTCTCATAATATTCGCGAAGAGTTTGATTCACAAATTCAGTTCCTTTATGCATTCGAATTTGTCTAGCGGTGTTCCGGAGCTGAATTTGAATTTTCGTGAGAAAGGTGATGATCATCTGTGGAGCTTGATCTTTACTTGGAAGAAAATAAACCCAAGTCCATCTTGAGTAGTCATCAACAATTACCAAGATGTAGCGTTTTGCCATAATCGTCTGCAGCGCATTGGGCCACACAAATCCATGTGAAGAAGATGAAGCACATCTTTGAGAACGTGTTCCACCTTTGAAGGAAAATGAGCACGAGTGCTTTCCCTGATTGTTGTGAGCATAGATGATCTTTATAATACCGGAATCGCGGGAGACCTTCAACAAGTTTGTGTCGAGCAAGGTTGGTTATGGTTTGAAAGTTTAGATGTGAGCACGGCGGTGCCATAGCCAAATTTTTGTAGATGTAGCCTTTGAGAGTAGACATATGGGAGATGAAGCAATCATGTCTTTCATGGAGATAGTGTAGAAAGGCGGATGGCGTTGACGGAGACATAAGATCATTTCCTTGTAGATCACGAATGAAACAAGTTTTCTCCCAAAAAGCGACTTCCAAGTCTCCATCACAAAATTGACCAACAGAAAAGAGATTGTGACCGAGGCCTTCCACATAATAAACCCTTCTAATTTCGATGTTTCCATTGATGTAATCTCCGTAGCCCATGATAGTTGTGAAGTGATCATTCGAATCAACGGTGCCAATGAACTTTGCAATAAAGTTTGATAACGCTTTAAGGTTGCCGTCATGTGCGGAGACATCCGCTATCAACAATCCAAAGAATGATCTGTATCACACATTACACATGACGCACAGATGAAATAGAAGTAGATGTGGAACCCGATGAGTTAAAGGGTTCCTCAGCAGTTATAGTTGAAATACACACATCAATGATTTTAGGCATCCATTTAAATCCTAGTGTATTATGTATCCATTTCTGCCATCTCCAACTACTCTTAGCTTTAGTCTTAGTGAAAGTACTAGGTGGTACTACATTCCTTGGAGGTGATACTGGAGCTACAGGGACATCAATTAGTTTCTTAGATTCTAAAGAGGGCGGTCTTCCAAGCACAGGCTTAGAAGCATTAGTGGGCCTAGAGGTATTCCGATTCATAGGATTCTGTAAACGAGACAAGATAGCCTTAGCAACACATTTATCATGACAATCAGAACGCATACTTTTACGACAAATAACACAAGAAGCATCAGACTGAATATCAAAAGTACTTAAAGGTTTAGTATTCGTTACAACACTTTTTCCATTACATTTGTCGACGATATCTAAAGTGGGTGCAACTGGAGTCTTATTCAAAGTCCTACGGTGTTCTTCTACATTCTTTATTTGTCTTTTCTTAGGTCGCAACTTCCTATTCTTCCTTGTATTGCTCTAGAGATGCGGACTTTTGGAAAAAGGCAACTAGTCCTGTTTCAGAGGGGAAGCACATTAACTTGTGTTTTGTGAGTAGGCATTCTGGGTTCATGTTTTCTAAGTGTTACAGGTGCAATTCTCTTCATGATGCTAGGCTGAACTTGTTCATACTTTCCTAACATTTCCCTTAACTTAATGATAGTGTGCACCAAATCTTGATTTTCATAACGAAGATTTCCAGCAAAATTCATGACTTCTTTAGTGTGTGCAAGATAATGATCAAGTTCATTTGATGCTTCAAAGCAGTGTTTGAGTAAATCAAATATGACACCATATTCCTGTTTAACTTTTGCAAGTTCTTGTTCATATTTTGAGATTTGAAACTCAAAAGACACGTTTTGATCATCCAGTTGCTCAAATTTTGGATTAAGATTTTTTTCATGCAACTTGGCGATTTTGTTTTGAAAAGCAAGTTGTTGATCGTGAATATCTTTTTGACACCAATTAAGACGACGTATTGCATTTGAAAGTTCGTTTGACAATCGTTCATTTTCAACTTTTAAAGACTCGAACTGAAGCACATTATCCGTATTTTTAACAATTTCAACAGAATCAACAGTATCAGCAGAGATAAAATCATATGCATATGGCAAAGAATGCAATAACACAACATTATAGATATCAGGACAGATAACATCTTCCAAGAGTCGATCAACATCTTTTCTCAATAGTTTCTTTTTACGTTTAGTATTTGAAATCGATGTTTCTGTTTTCTCGAAAATTGTTTTCATGAGACCAAGTTCCTTGTGAAAATCCCTTTCCCAATATAGTGCACAAGTTTTTAAATTTTTGACATGTGGTAAAATTCTTTGCTAAATAATATCTCTATGTTCTCGCGCCATTGGCGATTGAAAATGTTAAACTTTTATTTCAGAATGAAATTCAATCTCGCGTTCAAAATTTTGAGGTCAAATAAGAAAGTGTCAAAGTATTTGATAACGCGACAACTTTCGGCATTAGTTTTACTTCACTAAGTGAAGGTAAAGGACCATTAATGTGCCCATTTGGTTGGGGACTTAAGCTGGTGTGATAACCAAAGGTTTGTTAGAAGTATCTTGTTGTGTGACAAAAGTTACAGCTTTTGAATAGTTAAATGGTTTATTATAAACGACATTTTCCATTTTTGAGACTCTCGTCATGCAGATCTAATTCCTCCATCCGATTATATTCAACAACAGTCATAATTGAATCATCAATTCTATGTTACGCATTGTAAACTTCAGTTGGTTTGAATGCTCGTGTGAAAACTTAGGTTTTAATCGCAAGATTCGGTCCATCTCCATTTGGATTTGGTTTGAAAGAAAACTTTTGAATCGTTGTGATTGATTCACCATGTTTATAAACAACAGTTTTAAACTCTTTGATTTTGTTTTGTAAGTCGACAATTTCCTCAAGGTAGTCATCTATTCGTTTCGTGGAATGCTTTTTTACGAGAGAACTGTGTTGACAATTTAACAACTCATCTTGGCTTTTTGAGTTTCCAAAGTAAGCGTTAAGTTATTGTTTATGTTCATGTTTTGGTGTTCTATTTGAGACAATAAAGCATTCTTCGATGCGGCTAGATCACGTATCTGTCTTTCCTAAGATTTTCGTTTTGATAAGATTTAGGCGACTTCAAAACCCTTTTCACGTTTTTCTTGAGTTTTGAAAAAGTTGATTTGTCGAATTAAGCATTCATTATCCCTGTTAACATTGCATTTTTTCTTTTAATTTTGTATTGACATCATGGTAAAGTTCCCTCCGGGATTGTTGGTCTTTAACTAAGGTCCAGAGCTCAAATTCTGGATCAAACATAGAATCATTTTGTTCAACGTGAGTCTCAACATGGTCATTATTTAGATCCCCAAGTATAACCACGGAGTTAACTTGATCATCAAAGGTAACCATAAGGTCATCTTGATCATCAAATGTAACTACGGGGTCTAGTTGATGATCATCGGAATGAGATGTAGAAGACTCATGTTGAACACTCTGATCCGTCGGATGTAGAAGTGGGCGGAGATAATAGATCATTAATGATAATTGTTTGTTCATGTACTGAGACAAGCCATAGTGTCATACTGGGCCTGTGTCAATCATGTGTAGAGTTTGCATTTGTGCCATCAACATAACTGCTGCATTAGCCTGCAAGTCCTCCATAGCATCATCAGAATGCATGACGCCATAAAGCTATGTTCTTGTTGGAGAGTTTCCACACTTCATCCTTAAGAGCCAAGAGCATAGCCTCTTTGAAGTAAGCACTCACTCTTGTTCTCGGCTTAGGACATGCATTAGCCGATGACCCTTCTCATTACAGTTATAACGCGAAGACCATTAACCCCATCACGAGCATTTCCATTCAACCACTTGAGCCCTCGTTGTTGTGGAGCACCGGTTATTCCTGCCCAAGTATTAAACCCTGACTCCCATCGGCGACCATAACCACGATTGAACTTCAACGCGATCCATTGTTACAACAGCTGATTTCTAGTGTTTGATGAGGAACGAATGCGATTGTTGGATCTGTTTGTATACCAGCCAAAGGCTTTAGCAATCATAGCAAATCCTTGTTGCAATTCATCAAAAGCATCGGTCCTATCAAACAATTGTAAAGTGCTTGAGCATTGTTGTTGTTGTTGTTGTTGTATGGAACCAATTGAGTTTGTTGAGGTTGTTGCTTTGGCGGAGGATCATATGGTGTGATGGTTGCAGTTGGTTGAGGAGCAGGTTGAGGAACACTAGTTTGAGCCCACAAAGCAAGTTGTTATGGAAGTGACTTTGGAGCCGGGAGTCCACGAATAGCCCTTTCTTTGTCAACTTCTTTTTGGTGAGGCTTCAAATAGTCGTACAACAATCCGTATGTAGCATGATGAAGATTTTTAGCTTGACGGAGAAAAATGACATACTTCTCCCATTCCGGACCAAGACTACTTAGGAACTTAGAGTTGAAAGCAATTCGTGGCATGATGATATTTTGTTTGTCCAAATCATTGATGATGTCTGAAAATCGATGATGATATGACTCTAATGTCTCTCTTGGTTCAATCATGAAGTGTTCATAAGCCAAGTAGATTTTGGATTCCATATCTTCCTGATTGAGCGCTGTGCCTTCCATAAGAAGATGAATATGTTCCCACATTGCTTTAGCAGTATTTTGAACATCAACACTTCGAAGGATCGGATTGGGTAATCCTAAAAGGATGTATTGCATTGCTAGTTCATCGGCTTCAAAATGTAGAAGTTCATCACATGTGAGGTCTGAGACAGTTGCAATATTGGTGACAGCATCTCTTGGTGGATTGGCAGCTGGATGTGAGTGTAATAACAGTAGGCATTGAAATGGACCTTCCATGTGACCTTCTTTAAAACTTTCCATGTGGCTTTTTAGATCCC
>OU343216.1:24946765-25069704 GCA_910596185.1 Chrysanthemum makinoi
TTTTGCTTTTTTAAGTGACTTGTGATGAGATTTGAGTGAGAATTTCTGAGCAGATGATTTGAAAACAGTTTAGCAAGCTGAAATAAGTTTTACTAATGATTAATACTACAATTTCAAAAACTAAATTAGAACTTAGAACACTAATAAAATATTTTTTTATTTTTAAGAGATTTTATTATTTTTTTGTGATTTTTGATAAGATTAAACCATAAGCTAAAACTACACTTGAATAAGCTGAAAATATGATTGATAGAACTTAATAAGCTAATATGAGAGCTAAAAACTGGAATAAAATTGAAGTTGAGAAATTAACTAAAAATTGATTTCATTAATTAAAACAGATTACAAGTAAAAGGAAATACAAAATACTGAATGAAAACAAGCTTAACTATTATAAAACCTACTCAGAAAATTACATGATTACTGATTCGTGCTAAACCGTCAAGTTATCTCACACAAGCTAGCCACTTGTGAATGGCTAACCGTAAGAAACTTAAAACACTGCACACCAATGCAAAAGATCAAGAGGAGTATAGTGTTTCCTGTCCTATGTCCCAACGAGCTGTAGAATAATCAAACGATAAGTGATCGAGATTTTGAACGGAAAAGGAGATAGGATTGATTAAACCTAAAGAAACAGTTAATAAATTCTGGGGCTTAAATGCAAATAAAATAAAATTAAAAAGATAAAATATATTAAATAAACGCTATCACTATTTGCAAAATGATGTTTTTGATTTTCCTTTTATAAAATTTGACTTAAAAACTACGTAACGTACACAAGAAAATGTGAAACTGAAGCAATATTAATCCTAAAAATATGAAAATGACATTTTTACAAACCTAATGATAAGAGAAAATTTTAAGAAAAAGAAAATTATTTTTAAAACTATTTATTTAATTATTATTAATTAAAAACTATTTTTACTTATTAAATAATAACCTAAAATACAAGAAAATGTGAAATAAAGCTAGAAAAATGAAATTATCACTTAGAAAAATTTAAAATAACTAAAGAGAATTTTTAAAACTAATTTTATATTTTACTGATTATTTTTCTATTTTTTTATGAATTAAAAACTATTTAAAACTCCTTAAATTGCTTAAAAATACAAATTTAACTAAGAAAAATCTGAAAAAATATTTTTTTGACTTTTTATATTTATCTCAACCTAGGAAAAATGAAAACTTATTTTTTTGAAGTTTTTCTGATTTAAATGTATTAAAAGCTAATTAAAAAGGCGTAAAAACTGTTTTATATGAATAAAAATAGCAAACTGACCTAGAAAAATATGAAAAATTCAGGAAAAGTCTAAATTAATATTATGAATCTAAGAAAAATATAAAAACAGTAGCTTATGTGTAGGATTATGAAACTGCAATGCAAAGTGCTTATAAATAAGCACTTAAGTTAAGCTAAAGACCACAAATAAGCACCAAATGAAAACAGAAGCTATAATAAGCTATAACTACTCAAAAGAAACCAAATACAACTGACCTTAACCTCTGAAATACAAATTGCAAAGATTTGCTAATTTGAAATTAAGTGCCCAAAACAGTTTTGAGGTGCTTCTTTGCAGCTTGAAATTAAGCCACTCAATAAGCTGGAAATCAAAACCAGAAGTTGGACTCTAAAGAAGACCTGACTAGCTAGTTGTAAACCAAAGACCAGACCTGGACAAGCTCTTATGAGCTTGTGACAAGCTCTGCAAGAAGCTGAGAAAACTCAGTATTCACTGAGTTTGTGATTAGGGCAGATAAGCCCAACTTGACAAGCTAATTTAGAGCTTATAAAAAATTACTAAAAATCTACTAAAATCATAATAAGAAACTAGACCAGTTGAAGTTTTTGAACCCAAAGTTTTAATGAATTTGACCCAGAAATGAATCAATTAAAAATCCACTTATGTTGGGTCAAAACTGGTTTTTTCAACTTGTTTTTGACTTTGACAGTTATGAGAGTTTGACTTTAATGAGATTTGAAACCAAATTATGAACTGAGATTGATGTTTTATTATGAAATGGAATTGAATTAAGCTGCTCTAATGATATTTGAACACAAATCAAACTTTTGATATCACAAATTTCCAACAGTTATGAATTGAGGACAGGTTTAAAGTGATTTTGACTTAAAGCTAGTGTAGAAGCAATGTGATGACAGATATGATTCTAATGGACCTATTGGAGACTGAGTAGACAGACATCAAGCACAAAAAAGATCTTAAGCTCAAATAAAAAACTGATCCAAACACCATTTTAACCAACTGATTTGCAAATTTTAACTACCAAATTCAGATTTAAACAATGATTCCCACACATTTAGGTCCTAATATCATTAAAACACCTAAATTATGCAAGTACATAAACTATTACTATGATTTAGGCAGTACACTGATTATGCAGATTCAAAAAAAAATATAAAATACAAAGGAATTTGGAACTCACAACTTGTCCAGCCAAAATGCAGCTTATACAGAATCTAAAATATCCTAAACTAGTCTAATCCAACCCAAAATCAAGCTATGCAACACCCACATTCCAAAACCAAGCCCATTTGATGCTTCAGTTGACTTTTGTTGACCAAATTCCAAAGTTGCTTGAAACTGAATTGTAGGCTTACCAAAAGCTTTAAATAGCTTAAATAAACTTATTGGAACTTAAAAATAAGCTGTTAAAGGTTTGGATATAAGAATTTGAAACTGGATTTTGCAACAGTTAACATGAAAATATGAAACTTAAGTGAGACCTTGAATTAACACTTGAAAACAGATTATATTGATGAAATAACTTAAGTTGAGTACATAGGAGCAGAAAATTACAACTTTTAATTTAAACTAAAACATTGAAAAATGAAAACGACATACATATGAAAATAAAACTAAGTAATCTCTCTTCTTGCTTCTCTTCTTCCTTTATTTATACACCAAATGTCTTCTCTCTCTCCTCTGATCAATTCCCACTCATAATCTCAGCCATTGGATCAGTTGAGGTCATATTGGCCATTGATCAATTTTTGGCGGGAAAGTGTATATATGCCAGTGGGTTCTGATAGCTTGGACAGGGAAGGAAGCATTTAATGCATCTTGGCTTGGGGTGTTTGGAGGGTAGGAATGTGATGATGATGGAGTGTGAGTTGGGGTTGCAGGCAGGTGATGATGAGGGGGAAGGAACCCGTGAGCGGGTTTTATTATTTTAAACGGGTGGGTTGGTTTATAATTGACCGTAAAAGGGTTGGGTAACGGGTTGGATTTGGATTGGGCCGGGTTGTGGATATTGGACCAGGCTTGGGCTTGGGTTAGTTATAGGATTTAGGATTAACTTTGGACACATTTAGTAGTTAAGGGACCAAAAGTGTACAATTCGAATTTCCAGGGACCAAAACTGTAATTTATGAAGTTGTAGTCCAAGGGTCAAACTTGTAAATCTCAAATAAGTTAAGGACCATTTTTGCCAGTTGTGAAATTCCAAGGACTAAACATGACCATTTTTTAAAATCCAGGGATCAAAACTGTAATTTCTCAAAACTTTTGGAACTTTTCACCAAAGGACTAATTATGACAATTTATGATTCTAAAAGGACCTTTGGTGATTTTACTTTTGAAATAAGTGCTCAGGGACTATTTCTGACAATTTTTGAAACTTGGGGGACTGAAATTGCCAATTATGCAAACTTAGCTCATTTTTCATCTGATTTAAACATTTTGCATCTGAAACATATAAAATGCAATTTTGAGATATTTTCAGTATTTTGATGCATTTCTGAGCATTTTTAAACGTTTTGCAGTTCAGATTTGACCCAAAAATGATGAGTATTTACACACTCATCAATTACAATGAGAAAATGGGGTCCTATTTATAGCCACAGCTGAGCTTGTGGAAGAGTCTAGAATTTCCAATCTGTGCTTCTTTTGATCATCTGTCAGCCCTTGGATCTTCTCTTCATGTCATCAAATGAATTTCCACACTTGGATTAGACTTCACACGCACTTCCAACCAATCAGAGAAGGGAATGTAGTGATGTGACACACGGATTGCCAGCGTGGCATCCGTGTGTCAGTCATGTGTCAGGAAAATGTACTATTTTACCCTTCTATTAGCCTAATTGATCGAATTGAAGCTGGGGGTATATTTGGGTATTTAGGGTTCATGTGGCTGGGTTGAGAGGGATTTGGGAAAAAATGGCGCGTTTGGTTTTTTTATGTTATTTCATTTTTTAGTTGACCGGTTGACTTGGGTGGGAATAAAATGGGTAACCGGGTAAGGCATTTGGACTATCCATGGTTTTATAGGATTGGGTTTGGTAGTATTTTTGGGCCTTAGCGCATTGGTATGGACTTGGATTTTGGACTTAGCTTGTACCCATTTAGCATATTAAGGACCAAACTTGTACAAACTAAAACTCAGGGGACCAAACTTGTAATTCTGAAAATGTAATCCAAGGGATAATCTTGCCATTATTCAAATAACCAAGGACCGAATTTGCCAATTCTGATTTTCAAGGGTATTTTCTACCAATTTATTAAAGTTGAGGGACTGATTCTGACACTTCTCCAAAGTTGATCATATCTTTCAGAAATCATCTTCTCAGCATAGAAATCTTCACAGATGCTCAATTCTGACCTTCTGGCTTAGCTTTAGCACTCTTTATCTCTCGTGCTCGGGTTTTTGTCTGATTTGGCTATCTTTTGCGCGTTTTGACATATCCGTACCTGCACATGCATAAACTCAAGAAACCATCAAATATTAGTAATAAACGGCTCTTTCTTGGTTAATTTGGGTCATATTTGATAAAGAAATGATATGTGTTTTAGCACATATCAATAACACTAGCTTCCACCTTCAATTTTGGTGCTAGTGTTTGCATGTTGTCCCTTATGGTAGGGGCTCCCTTCATGCTTGGTTCAAAGACAAAGTAACTACACAAAATTTAAATCATATAAATATTATTATCACAATATTATTATTTTTTGTATGATTTTAAATAAGAAATAACAGACTTACACTGGATTTCCTTCCATTGAAAATAGCACGTCCGTTATCATCACTTCATCTGGTTGTGGTGGTGTGTGGATTACGCTTTTTCTGTTCATATATGGTGATATCGAAAACGTGACGCTTTTTGACTCTTTTTGCCAGATGTTCTTCTTGTTTGATTCTGTTTCAGCCTCAGATCGGCTTCTCTCACTTTTTCTGTCTTTTCTTCCAGTTTTGATGCCGTTTTCAGTCTCAACAACAACTTTGTTGCCATTGGGCTTATACCAAGACCGAAAGATGGTGGTTCATTGATTTTGATTTTCTCAGGGTGGCGTCATGATTTTTGATTATTCCTTTATTCTTTTTCACCTTTTTCTTTTGACCACCTCATCTCGTTGCCCCATGAATCTCTTTTGGGTCACTTATCATCTCTGTTGTCCCAGCAATCTCTTTTTGTTCACTCTTATCTGTTTTCCCATGAAGCTTTTCATAATGTTGTTCTGCTTGACTCACGAGATTATCAATGTTTTCTTCATTCCAAAATCATCTCAAATTTACTCTAACTTTTAACCCTGCACCTCCACAGTTGGGTTCCTACTTCCTTTGCAACTTCAATCGGGCTTCTCACTCTTCGCTACTTAAACTTCAGTTTGTTTATCCTCTCACTCTCACTCACCTTCGCATGGAACTTCAATTTGTTTTTTCCTATGATTTTCTTCTTTTGCGGAGCAGTTGGTTGAGTTGCCCAACGTTTTCCTTCTTAGTTTTGTTTTCCATATCATCTTTCTGATTTCATCTTTTGCTCTCACCCTCCTTTTCAACTACATCATTCTGTTTACTTTTTCACTTTACTTCCTATATTCTTTTGATTTCATTTTTTTGCTTTCTCTTTTCAACTACTCCTTCATTTGTTTTCTTGATTCTCGATTTGCCATTGTTCTCACTATCACTATCATCATCCTCTTCCATCGAACTACTTTCTATATCGAAATAGATCTTGTGAACAATCTCTTGTATTGAACAAGGTCAACATTTGTCTCCCTGAACCTTCAATCCCTCTCATCGTCTCAACCAACTCTATCTTTTCTTTTGAAATTATTTCAAATTTCTCATCTATCTTTTCATAAAACTCCTGTAAAGTAAGTATTTCAGTTTAGTTTTTTATTGTATACACAAAATCATATATGACTTTAAAAAATATCATATATGATATGTAATATCACATGTGGTATTAGTGTACTATCACATATGATATTACATATCATATATGATTTTACACTAATATCAAATGTGATACTCATCTTAGCTGAATGTTAGCTTGCTGAAGGCTTAGTCGCTGGCATAGCCTTCGGCTAAAGCCAAAGGCTATGCCTGAAGGCTTAGGCGCAGGCATAGCCTTCGGCTAAATCCGAAGGCTATGCTTGCGCCTAAGCTTAAGGTTTTGTTTTCTGTTAACTCTTTTAAACATGCTTTTTTAATAATAAGTAAAATATATCATAACATACTTTTTTATAACAACATTTTTATAAATGAATTCAATAAAATTACTTCTCTTTCCACTGGCTTTCTGGGAGGCAACGGTTCATAGTATATGTCTGCTCCCTTGTACAAATTCAGGCCGGTTTGCTTCTCATTAGGATCATACTCTCTGTGATGCTCTAACGTCCCCAAGCAACCGTCTCTCATTTCCATGTTTATTCTTTTCCTCATTGTTGGAGTGTTCCAACTTCTGAGTGCTGGGCGGTGACGCATAACTTGCAAGCTTGGGTAGTTTGTTGAGTCCAAGTATAGCAGCTTTTTTATACACAAAAAATAAAATTAAAATTTTGTTAGATAATTTTGTATATGAGTGAATCATAGTTGATAAGTTTAATAGAAAATAACTTACACATAAGAATGTTAGAGGACCGTAATAGAAGTACCCGACTTGACTTGGGCCCAGTTTAGCTTACTGATCTGCAAGCATTCCATTATGTAGCTGCACCAATCGATATCAGAGATATCATCATCTTCTTTCACGTTCCTAAGGATTTTTGTTGGCACTTTTCCTGCACTCTCCAAAGTGCCCATGGTGCTTGCAAACAAAGTTAAGAAATTTATCTTGAACATGAAATCTGCTTCAGTTGTGCTCGATATCTCGAAGGCTACAGCAGGTGGTGTAATTCTTCCAAGATGAGCATACTGTTCTTCCCATTCTCTAACAAAATCGTCATCATCAAATCTTTCCTCCAGATCTTCCAGCTTTCTTGTCCCCATCGGCACACCTAGCATATCATGAATGTTTTGCCTTGTTACCTTTATTGAACCTTTTCTTAATCTCAATTCCATGCTAGGTGGATGGAATTTATCGATTACATGGTACGCCAATGCAGCTGGAAGTTCAACGATAGGGAAGTTTATGAACCTCTCAAATCACATCTCTTTCAAGCATTTCTTTCTGTCATTTGATAAACTGATCATCGCTTCATAGAGAGGTTTTGGTTATGACCTTGTTGTACATGTTGGGTAATTTTTTGTTTTTGTTTTGTCCTTTTTCACCTTAAGCTTCTTTTTATCTTCCTGATCTTCAACCTCCTTCTCAACAACTATTTCCTTCTTTCTCTTTTTGGTTTCTTTTACAACCAATTGTTGATCATTCTCTTCTTCGATTTCCTCTTCAGTCTCTTCCACCTCAGTCTCTTCCACTTCAGTCTCTTCTACCGTCTCAGCATCCTCATCATCACTTTTATCAGCATCTTTTTCCTCTTCAATTCTCCTAGCATCACCTCTAGTAAATCTTTTTGGAGTACTTCGGATGCTTCGCCGTGGACGTTTCATTTGTTTCTTATCTGAAGTGTCTTTTTCTTCTTGATTTTTAGTTTTTCCTTATCCGCTTCATTCTTCCTTTGCTTTTCTAGCTCTGCTCTTCTTAGCATTTCTCGTAATTCATTCAATCTTTGAGCAACTGTTTTTGCTTTCGCAAAACAAATTTATATTATATCATTTGTGATTTAGTAATTGAAATATTCTTAGTACATAACGTGATTTTTTAATAACATGATATGTACCTTTGCTTTTCTCTTCACTTGTTTTGTAGTAGTGGCAATTTAGAGACTAGATGCCCTACATCATCTTCTCCGTCATCATTTTCTTTTTCACCTACATCATCAACAATGAACAATTACTTAATATCCTGACAGTTTTACTCAAAGGATTAGGTGCAGGCATAACTTTTTTTTGCAAATTTAGAGGCTATGCCTGTATATTACCAAAATTCTTTATAATATCATATTTGATATTCAACATAATTTTTTTTAGCTACTGAATAATTGTTTATTTTTGTCAAATTCTTAGCCACAGGCATAGCCTTCGGCAAAGCCGAAGGCTATGCCTGTGGCTAAGCCTTTGCTGAAGCCTTTGCTTATCTGCACCCTAGTCAATTCACAAAGTTGAATACATCTTTTATTATATCATATGTGATATTTAACATAAAATTTTTGGTAGCTACAAAAAATGTTACAAACATGTATTTGTGTTCAGAAATGTTGAATGCTATGCCTGTGGCTAAGCAAATGTTAATGATTGAAAGTTTTTTCCAAAGGCTATGACTGTATCTAAGCCAAATCCTTTGTTTCTAAGGAAATTTATAAGTTATCACATATTTAAAAGGCTATTTTAAAAGCAAATGTTTATTATATTGATCTGGTCCGAACCGTCAAGTCAAAAAGACTTAAAACAGCTCAGACACAAATGCAAATGAAGATCAGAGAATACAGTGGATTCCCGGGTCGTTAAGTCCCACGGAGACTCAATGGTGTGCAAGCACTAGATCAGACGATAGAATGATCACTAATGATAGTGATCAGAAAAGATTAGGATTTGAATATTACACTACTGAAAAAGGAAATAAATAAAAGCGACTTAAATACAAATTAAGAAAATTAAAAAGATAAAAGATATTAAATAAACGCTATCACTATATTTAAAGTGATGAACGTTTAAAACTTAAAACGAAAAACTTACGTTTAAATTAAAAACTACGTTAACGTACAAAATAAAACGTGAAAATAAAGGAGGAAAATACCTACGGATATGAAAAATACATTTTTACAATCCTAATTATATAGGAAAATTATTAGAAAAGGAAAATTATTTTCATAACTAATTAATTAATTATTATTAATTAAAAACTATTTTAAGCTATTTAATAATACTCTAAAATAAAAGAAAATATGAAATAAGACTAGAAAAATAAAATTAAGACTTAGAAAAATCTAAAATATGATAAAACTAATTTTAAAACAGAAAATATATTTTTTAGACTTTTTATGTATTTATTATTAATTTAATACTATTTAAAACTAATTAAAATGCTAAAAAATACTTTTTAAACTAAGAAAATCATAGAAAAATACTTTTTAAGCTATTTATATTTATCTAGACTTAAGAAAAATGAAAACTTATTTTTTAGAACTTTTTCTTAATTATTTGTATTTAAAGCTAATTAAAAATACTTAAAAACTAGATAAAATGTAGAAAAATACCAAACAAGCTAGAAAAAATCTGAAAAATTCAGGAAATGCTTAAAACAATATTAGGAAGCTAGGAAAATTGGAAAAACAGGGTCTTGTTTGGAGGATTAAGCAACTGATGTGGTAAGTGCTTAAAAATGAGCACTTTGAATAAGCTAGATGGACCAAACAAGCATTAACCTGACAAGCTTGAACAAGCTAAAATAACCTTAAAGAAACTAAAAACAACAACCCATAACCTCTGGATTGCCAGATACAGATTTGATGAATATGAGCTTAATGGCTAAAAACAGTTTATAAGACCTACTTTAAGCTTAAAAATAAGACACCTAAATAAGCTGGAAATGAGAAACAGATATTGGAACTTGGAGAAGACCTGGGTGAGAGTGTTTAAACCAAGAATCAGGCCTAGGTGAGCCAAGGTGAGCCCTACACAAGCTCAACACAGTCTGCTAAACCCCTGTGCAGGTTTGATGCCCTGCACAGGGCATTTAACCCCATGATCACAAGCAATTTTGAGTTTTCTAAAAAATTAGCAAAAATTTACAAAAATGAGGATAAGTAATTAGACCTACTGAAGTTTTAAAAACCACAAGATTCACTTGGATTGGTTCAAAACTGAGCTCAAGAAAAATCCTTCTTGTTGGCCAAAAACTAAGAATTTCAACATTTGACTTTAATGTAAACTGAATGTTGACTTTCTTGAGATTTATTTCCAATTTAAGGACCTAAAATGGTATATAATGATGAAATTAAACTAAAACAAGCTATACTTATAACTTTTGAACACAAAACAAACTTTTGATGTTTCAAAATTCCAACAGTGGAACTGTAAGGACAGGAAGCTTATGATTTTGACTTTGAGCTTATATGGGTACAAGAATAAGACAGATAAGGGTTCAATTTGACTAAACAAGCATGGACCAAGAGGTTCTCTCAACTGCTTAGGCCTCTAAGACAGATAAAGCAGCAGTGCCAAACACCCTTGAATCCTACTGTTTCACAACTAAAATGAGATAAACACTGAACCAAGTTGATTTCTTGATTACACTAAGTTTACAGGACTTAAATAAAACTATTTAAACAAGTATGAACTAAAATTAAACACAGATAAAGATACAGGCTTACTATGCAAATTGGATGAAAAGCTAAAAGTGAGAAGCTCACTCACAGGTACCCCACTTGCTTGCAGGCTAAACCAAGACCCATGACTACACTAATTGAACCTAATCCAACCCATATCAGATGTCTGCAACACCAAATTCATCACCATTTCCAACTTCAATTCTTGCCCATTTTGACTTTCATTGACCAATTTCCAAAAGTACTTGAACTTGAATATTAGCTTGTAAAAAACTATGATAAGCTTATAGAAGCTTGATTGAGATTAAAACTGAGCAGTTAAAAGCTTTAACAAAGGAGTTTGAAAATGAAAAGTTCAACAGTGAATATAAAACTTGGAATTTATATCAAAGACTTGAATTGCAACTCAAAAACACATACAATGATGTTATCACTTACATGTGATACATGAAAACTAAAATTACAACATTTTTACTAAAACTACAACATTTAATTAAGAAAACGACATTAAAGAAAAAAACTAAAAACTAGCTAACACTTTTCTCCTCTTCTCTTGCCTCTATTTATATTCCAACCTTCATTTCTCTCTCTTCTGATTTGATCCCAGCATATTTCTCAGCCATTGGATTGGTAAAACTGATCCTGGCCTTTCAATGTTTTTTGGCGGGAAAAATGAGGTTTAACAGTAGGGTTGAGTGAGATTAGGGGTGAAGCAATAAATGCTATTTGGAGTTGTGTGGAGGTGGGGACAGAAAGAAGATAAGGTGAAGGAGGGTGGTAAGTTGAGTGTCAGGTGAAACAGACATCGTGGGAGTGGTGATTGGCGGCAAAGGGGGGTTAAACCTCTGTTTGACTTGGGTTATTAATACCAGGGGGGGTCAAAATACATTATGACAGGGGGCCAAAATGTTTGACAAGGGTTCAAAATTGGTATAAAGGCTTTATTAAACAAGGTCTCTTTTGTAAATTCTGAAAATACAAGGACTAGAACTGCCAATTCATCAAAGATGTTTCAAGGGCTGAATTTGACAAGTTCCAAAAGTACAGGGACCAAATCTGTCATTTTCCAATTTTCCAGGGGCCATTTTTGACATTTTTCAAACTTGAGGGACCAAAGTTGTAATTTTGCAAATTTTATATTTCAAAGGTTTGTTTTAACAACTTTTGAATCCCATGGACCTTAAATGACATTTTTCTTTATTTTGATATACCAGGGACCTTTTTGACAACTTTTGAAACTTGGGGAACTAAAACGCAATTTTGCAAATTTGATATGTTTTTCATCCGATTTTGACATTTTGCATTTAAAACACATAAAACACTGATTTGTGATATTTTGATCATTTTGATGTGTTTCAGTTTTGATGATTTGCATGCTTTTATATTGTACAAAAATGATGAGTATTTACACACTCATCAATCCCCACATCGAGATATTGCTAGTCCTTAGCAATGATTTGAGAAAACTTGATGGATTTGAAAAACTCTTTACCAAAAGCCATCACTTCTGGAGTAGCCAAATGTTTCAGTTCAAGTAAGAACCATGGTACACCGATAACCATGTGATTTTGAGCAAACCACCTGCTTTCAACGGATTTGATTTTGTCTTTACAGAAGCACCCTTCTGGACTAGCCAACTCTTAGATAAATTATCAGAATTATCTTTGGTGAGCTGATACCAATTATGGTTTTTCCACCGCCTTTACCACGCAACCATAATCTTGCGGGCTAGCCAACTCTTCACTTTTAGGATATGGTGAGTTGAGAACCATACAATTTTGGGCAAATTGCAAGCCATATAAACGGATTTGAGAAATCTTTACCAAGAGCCGTTTGCTCTTGGATTAGCCAATCCTTTAGTTTATCAAACATGGCGGACTGATAACCAATTGAGTAAGTGTAAAACACTTACTCCAAAAAAAAAAATTTTGGCCAAAAACGGGGAAATTGGGTAGATAATACATGAAATTCGTGAGAATTCCCCCCCACACTTAGAAATGAATATTGCCCTCAATATTCAAAGTACCGGCGGTTGCCAAACAAAGGACGAAAAGGGAAATACTACGGCCATTATTCTGAAAGATTTTTAAGATTATATATATATATATAACATGGGCATCACCCCACACTTAGGTATGAAGGGGGTAAGAAGACGAAATATGGGTGAAACCCATATTGTGTGTACTGCTTTTTTGATTTCCGAGTCGCTAGCTTGACTCGCCCCCGAATTCATTGGTTCATGGGGAAGCAAAGTGGAAGAAACAATCTCCATCGGACTTTCATTCAAGATGTTTGGACAAACATTTGAAGCACGGAAAGTTCCACAACCGATGAGATATACAAGAGAGACAGCACCGCTCACAGATGATGAATGAAAATGCCAGGGTCAAAGATAGTGTCCTCACTCCCAAAGGAGTGAAGAAGAGAGGAAGTCACCGAGTAGGTGAAGAAAAGAAGGAAAATCATGATAACAATCATGATTAGATCTTCATCCTCGGGATTAAGTGCCGTTGCACTTATTTGGATTTTCTTGGTAGAGCTCTTTGGGTTGGAAGGAATCTCGGTGGGGAGGGTGGGAAGATTTGTCATAACTATGCAAATTGAGATTCTCTCCCCATCATGATCTTTGCCATCCAAGCAATCATACTCCAGAGGAGATATGATATGAGAGAGTTCACCGGCGAACTCCTCATGAAGAATATACGAGTGGGACATGTGCTGTATTGTGGGCTATAAATATGCACCTCGTCCATTATAGTCTCCGTGTCGACACATCACTATCAAAGATTGGATTAACTGAATTTAGAGTAAATTCATAATCGAATTCGAATAAGGGATTAGTGATAGTCGTATGAATTGTTGTGGAAACAACATGGTCAACATCCTCTTCTAAGTTGACGATCTCGGAAAGTGGAAGTGATGCATCAATAAATTCTATGTCATTAGAATATAAAGAATCGGCATCACTATAATCACTGTCAAAATCTGAGAAAGTCTCAACAAGATCAT
This sequence comes from Chrysanthemum makinoi, assembly GCA_910596185.1. NCBI lineage: Eukaryota > Viridiplantae > Streptophyta > Magnoliopsida > Asterales > Asteraceae > Chrysanthemum > Chrysanthemum makinoi. Next base: position 24,960,343 of record OU343216.1, read on the forward strand.
TTGTAAAGAGAGAAAACACATCACACTCATGGTCAAGAATTCTCAGCTCACTTGGGTTGGGATAAAGTTCTCAACATTAGATGATTCCGTTTCCGAATAGTGCTGATGCTTATCCCCATGTGAGAGTCTTGGGAGCTACTGTGTGATTTCAGTAGATTGAGGGAGTTGAGAGATAACATTGTTCAATGGAATAGCACTCTCCTCGTCATCGTCACCAATCAAGTGCATCTTGCAAGGCTAGCTTTAGCTCTTCAACATGAATTCTGCCATAGTTTTATCGCGAGACGCCATAAGAATTAAAACGAGAGGGTTGAGAAGATAGAATTATCGGTTTAGAGGATAAGGAATGGAGAATTAAACAGATTAGAGGGTAAAGATGAATATTTTGGATTTTGAAAACTTTACAAAAAACTTTTACAAAAGATGGGTATGTGCAAGAATGGATCTGGCTAAACACACGCTTAAAGCCTCACAATGCAAAATTTGATCCGGTCCGAACCGTCAAGTCAAACAGACTTAAAACAGCTCAGACACAAATGCAATGAAGTCCTGGAGAATAGATTGAATTCCCGGGTCGTTATGTCCCACGGAGACTCAATGGTGTGCAAACACTGATTCAGACGATAGAATGATCACTAATGATAGTGATCAGAAAGGATTAGGAGTTGAATATTACACTACTGAAAAAGGAAATAAATAAAAGCGGCTTAAATGCAAATTAAGAAAATTAAAAAGATAAAAGATATTAAATAAACGCTATCACTATATTTAAAGTGATGAACGTTTAAAACTTAAAACGAAAAACTTACGTTTAAATTAAGAACGCTAACGCATAAAATAAAACGAAAATAAAGGAGGAAAATACCTACGGATATGAAAAATACATTTTTACAATCCTAATTATATAGGAAAATTATTAGAAAAGGAAAATTATTTTCATAACTAATTAATTAATTATTATTAGTTAAAAACTATTTTAAGCTATTTAATAATACTCTAAAATAAAAGAAAATATGAAATAAGACTAGAAAAATAAAATTAAGACTTAGAAAAATCTAAAATATGATAAAACTAATTTTAAAACAGAAAATATATTTTTAGACTTTTTATATATTTATTATTAATTTAATACTATTTAAAACTAATTAAAATGCAAAAAAATACTTTTTAAACTAAGAAAATCATAGAAAAATACTTTTTAAGCTATTTATATTTATCTAGACTTAAGAAAAATGAAAACTTATTTTTAGAACTTTTCTTAATTATTTGTATTTAAAGCTAATTAAAAATACTTAAAAACTAGATAAAATGTAGAAAAATACCAAACAAGCTAGAAAAATCCAAAATCAGGAAATGCTTAAAACAATATTAGGAAGCTAGGAAAATTGGAAAAACATGGTCTTGTTTGGAGGATTAAGCAACTGATGTGGTAAGTGCTTAAAAATGAGCACTTTGAATAAGCTAGATGGACCAAACAAGCATTAAACTGATACAGAAGCTTGAACAAGCTAAAACAACCCTAAAGCAACTAAAAACAACACCCCATAACCTCTGGATTGCCAGTACAACAGATTTGATGAATATGAGCTTAATGGCTAAAAACAGTTTATAAGACCTACTTTAAGCTTAAAAATAAGACACCTAAATAAGCTGGAAATGAGAAACAGATATTGGAACTTGGAGAAGACCTGGGTGAGAGTGTTTAAACCAAGAATCAGGCCTAGGTGAGCCAAGGTGAGCCCTACACAAGCTCAACACAGTCTGCTAAACCCCTGTGCAGGTTTGATGCCCTGCACAGGGCATTTAACCCCATGATCACAAGCAATTTTGAGTTTTCTAAAAAATTAGCAAAAATTTACAAAAATGAGGATAAGTAATTAGACCTACTGAAGTTTTAAAAACCACAAGATTCACTTGGATTGGTTCAAAACTGAGCTCAAGAAAAATCCTTCTTGTTGGCCAAAAACTAAGAATTTCAACATTTGACTTTTAATGTAAAACTGAATTGTTGACTTTCTTGAGATTTATTTCCAATTTAAGGACTGAAAATGGTATATAATGATGAAATTAAACTAAAACAAGCTATACTTATAACTTTTGAACACAAAACAAACTTTTGATGTTTCAAAATTCCAACAGTGGAACTGTAAGGACAGGAAGCTTATGATTTTGACTTTGAGCTTATATGGGTACAAGAATAAGACAGATAAGGGTTCAATTTGACTAAACAAGCATGGACCAAGAGGTTCTCTCAACTGCTTAGGCCTCTAAGATGATAAGCTAGCCAAACACCCTTGAATCCCATCTTTTCACAACTAAAATGAGATAAACACTGAACCAAGTTGATTTCTTGATTACACTAAGTTTACAGGACTTAAATAAAACTATTTAAACAAGTATGAACTAAAATTAAACACAGATAAAGATACAGGCTTACTATGCAAATTGGATGAAAAGCTAAAAGTGAGAAGCTCACTCACAGGTACCCCACTTGCTTGCAGGCTAAACCAAGACCCATGACTACACTAATTGAACCTAATCCAACCCATATCAGATGTCTGCAACACCAAATTCATCACCATTTCCAACTTCAATTCTTGCCCATTTTGACTTTCATTGACCAATTTCCAAAAGTACTTGAACTTGAATATTAGCTTGTAAAAAACTATGATAAGCTTATAGAAGCTTGATTGAGATTAAAACTGAGCAGTTAAAAGCTTTAACAAAGGAGTTTGAAAATGAAAAGTTCAACAGTGAATATAAAACTTGGAATTTATATCAAAGACTTGAATTGCAACTCAAAAACACATACAATGATGTTATCACTTACATGTGATACATGAAAACTAAAATTACAACATTTTTACTAAAACTACAACATTTAATTAAGAAAACGACATTAAAGAAAAAACTAAAAACTAGCTAACACTTTTCTCCTCTTCTCTTGCCTCTATTTATATTCCAACCTTCATTTCTCTCTCTTCTGATTTGATCCCAGCATATTTCTCAGCCATTGGATTGGTAAAACCATCCTGGCCTTTCAATGTTTTTTGGCGGGAAAAATGAGGTTTAACAGTAGGGTTGAGTGAGATTAGGGGTGAAGCAATAAATGCTATTTGGAGTTGTGTGGAGGTGGGGGGACAGGGAAGAAGATAAGGTGAGGAGGGGGGTGGTAAGTTGAGTGTTGCAGGTGAAACAGCACATCGTGGGAGGGTGAAGTGATGGCGCCAAAAGGGTTAGTTAAACCTCGTTTGACTTGGGGTTATTAATACCGGGGGGTCAAAATACATTATGACAGGGGCCAAAATGTTTGACAAGGGTTCAAAATTAGTATAAAGGCTTTTAACAAGGTCTCTTTTGTAAATTCTGAAAATACAAGGACTAGAACTGCCAATTCATCAAAGATGTTTCAAGGGCTGAATTTGACAAGTTCCAAAAGTACAGGGACCAAATCTGTCATTTTCCAATTTTCCAGGGGCCATTTTTGACATTTTTCAAACTTGAGGGACCAAAGTTGTAATTTTGCAAATTTTATATTTCAAAGGTTTGTTTTAACAACTTTTGAATCCCATGGACCTTAAATGACATTTTTCTTTATTTTGATATACTGTGGATTTGTTTTTGACAACTTTTGAAACTTGGGGAACTAAAACCCAATTTTTGCAAATTTGATATGTTTTCCTGATTTTGACATTTTGCATTTAAAACACATAAAACACCGATTTGTGATATTTTGATCATTTTGATGTGTTTCGAGTTCAGATGATTTTGCAGTTTATATTGTACAAAAATGATGAGTATTTACACACTCATCATATATCATATTTGATATAGAATAAAAAACAGATTTAAAAGCTTATTTTAAGTTATCATATCTCCCCACAAAGCATTTTGTGCATCAGTCACAGCCTATTCCTTTGTCAAATGGTGATGAGTGCTTATTCACTCATCGTTTTTACCCACCTAAGACCACTAAAATGACCAAAAACACCCAAATACGATCAAATTATGTCAAAAATATCCTCGTAGTGTGTTTTATGTCTTGCAGGTACAAAAGGATTGAAAACAGAGCGAAAACGAGCAATATCGAGCCAATCAAAAAAGCGTGAAAAGCCGATGCCGTTTGATGTGATTTCACGATCGTTGATCAATTGAGGACCCGGACACGTTTTTAGAGTGGGTTTGGGAAAACCGTCTTAAAACCTAATCAAAAACCCAAAATTACCAAATTACCCTTCCCCGAATCTCAAAATGACAAATTTACCCTTTAAAACCAAAAATCAAAAAATCGAAAAATCTAATTTCACCCTAAAACCATTTTTTGTAAAAATCATTTTCCTTAAAACCAAATTTCTTTTAGTTTTCAAAAAAAAAAAAAAAAAATTCTTTCAAAAATAAAAAAAATACAAATAAAACACTTTTTAACCAAAGCCTTTTTAAACCCTTTTCTAACCCTTTCCAGTAACCCATGAACCCCCTCCTTATCCAATTGAACCCCACCTGTTCCCACTTGAACCCTCTCCCAACACAGAAATAAAAACAACCCACGACCTTTTTTCTCTTTTCACCCTTTTCCCTCCAAAAAAGACCTTCTTCTTGCTTTATCTGCTTCCCAGGAAACACTCAATCCTATTACCCAGAATCTCAAAACCCCAAACACTCAATCCCTAAACCCTCCTTTACCCAGTTATACCCATTTCCCAAACCCACTATCCATCTTTTCCTCCTTTCCATGGTCGCCACCAAGGCAATCCATGTCAAAAAGACCAACCAATGGCTCTGATTTCTTCTAATTAAATTTACTTAATCAATGGCCAGGATTGATGAGAGAAAGCACACATTTGGAGCTTGACTGATTTGCCTCACACAAGAAGCACAACAAAGACAATTGAAGACCTAGCTTTTGAGTATAAATAGATGAATGTATGCCAATGTATAAGGCACCCTTTTACTTAGTTTTAAAATCAGTTTTCATGTTTTTATGTTCTACTGTAATGTTTTTATTTTTATCAATGAGAAGCATCCTTTTCTTTATTCAGTTTTAGTTTTTACTTAAAAGTACTTATTGCTTATTAGTCTTTACTTTGCCTTCTAAACAGTTCTAGTTGAGCTTTATTTCAACTTCCATAAAAAAAAAAAAATTCCTAAAATCTAAAGTTTCACACCTATTTCAGAAGTGAAACAGTCCCTTAAGGACTGTTTGGGTCAAAGGAAAAAGGTGATCAAAAACTTGTTTTTACCCATTTTGACCACTAAAGTCAAAGGATTTAAGTTTTATATGGTTTCAAAAAGAAAAAAAAATTCGAGTTCAATGATTTCTTAACAAATTTAGTCCAGCTTTAAGAGATAAAATTTATAAAAAATCAAAATTTGTAGTTCAGTAGGTCACCTAGCTTGGGTTAAAAGAGAAAAATTCAAAAAAATGTTTTAAGGGGTCTGCTTATGGGTCAAAATGGGCCAGTTGGACTTTTGAATGTTCTGTGCAGGGGTATGCTGTCCAATCCAGGGTTTCTCTCAGCTTATTAATAAGCTGCACACAGCTTATTAAGGGTGTATATTGGGGGCAAAAGTTAGATGGGTTGGTGGACTCAAAGTGTCCAGAAGCTCATGACCTGTTTCTCTTTCTAGCTTATCCAAAATAAGCTCCAAACAGTCCCCTTGTGCCTGTTTTACTGCAGTCCCCACAACAGCTAAGTCTCTTTTGTTTTAGTGCTTATTAGGATTGTTAGTTAGCTTATTCTAGGATTCTTGTTGCCACTCAGAATAGTTAGTATAGGTGTAGTGTAAACATTAGCTTGCATTAGCTTTATTATACCTTTTTATTGCTTATTTCCTACTTGTAGTAGCTTAAGGATCCCTTAGTTTAGATCTATTGTGCCAACTGTTTTCCCACTTATATTTAATTGCTTATGGCTGTTTATAGCTGCTTCTAGTTAGATATCATTCATGTTAGTTTATTTCTGTTTCTGATTGTGCCTTTCTTTTGATTGTCAACTGCTTATTGGCTTATTCCCTTTGAGTTTTCAAGTTCAATACTGCTGATGCTAGGTTAGATAGCCTATCTATTCTGTCTTTGATGCCTTGAATGCATGTTGGTTGCTTATTGTACCCTTTCTTAGTGCTCATGTGCATTAAAACTGTCAAAGGGGTGTGTCTGGTTGGGTTCTGTCCACAATAGCATCAATAAGCTGTTCATACAGCTTATCTGTTGAGTTTTATATACAAAGTTTTCACAAAAGTTTTCCAATTTGATTGCATCTTTAATTTTCCAAAAGCTAAATTGAAAAAAAAAATAATTTCAAAAAGTGTTGGAGGCAGGATTCGAACCTGCGTCTCGACACTCAAACCTCAACACCACACAACTCAACCAACTGCCCTTGGGACTTCTTTCAGTTTGATTTTTGCATCATTAATGTCTTAAAGACAAATTGGCAGTTTAGGATTAAGACCTTATTAGCTTATATTCTACTTATTTTACAAAGCATTCACCATTTTTCTTAATTTTCCTAGATTCAGTTTAGTTTAAGGTACTTTTTGTGAATTTCTCAGATTTTTCAAAAATAGTTTAGTATTTTTAATGGTTTAATTAGATTAAATTAGATTTTAATTCGTAGTAATTATTTTAAAAGTCGAAAAAATTCCCGGGTTTTTTCTAAAATTATTTTTGGTCAAATAGAACGTAGGAAAATTGATTTCACACCCGTAACCCTAAAATTGCAAAATTTTTACGTTTTTGGATCGAGTGGTCACCCGATTTTTACGTTTTTTTAGTTTTAGTACCCTAGGACTTAGTTTAGCTTCGTTTTATCATTCCTAGGGCTTAGTAGTAGTTAATTTGTAGTTTAATAGGTTCCCGTTGCTTTAATTACCTTCCTGTTAATTAATTTGTAGAATACGTAATTCAAATCAACAATTCATTAAAACCAATTCAAGTTATAAATCACGAAACTCAACGAATCCTTCTATTCACACCTCGTTGGGACACGACCCGGGAAATCACTTTCCCGGTATCACTTTTATCACACCCTTGAGATTTGGCACGTTAACCCTTTTCCTAAAAGGTTAATTTGTGGGGTTTTACGGTTAATTTGATATATTGATATTGTGTTTTTCACCACTCACAAACAAGACGAATCAAATGTTAAAGCATCTTATGCGGCTAAGCAAAAGGCTTAGCCACATAAGATGCCTTTGGCGAAGCCAAAGGCATGTTCTGTAGCTAAGCCAAAGGTTTAGCCGCAGAAGATGCTTTAGCATTTTGACAAAGGCACCTTCCGCTGCCGAAAGAAGGTTAATTTCATAAGATGCCTTTGGCCAAAGGCATCTTCATGCTAATCCTTTTACTTATCTTCGAATGCTTTGTTGAAGCCTTTTGCATTCAAAGCTTCCAAGCTGAGCCAAAGGTTTAGCCGCATAAGATGTTTTATGAAGCCAAAGGCATCTTCTGCGGCTAATCCTTTACTTAGTCAGTGAATGCTTTGTTGAAGCCTTTTGCATTCACAAAGCTTCCACAAGTGAGCCAAAGGTTTAGCCGCATAAGATGCCTTTGGCGAAGCCAAAGGCATCTTCTGCAGCTAATCCTTTTACTTAGGCACACCGAATTCTTTTGTTGAGCCTTTTGCATTCGTCAAAGCTTCCGCACTGTGCCAAAGTTTTAGCCGATAAGATACCTTTGGCCAAAAGTCGATAGGCGTCTTATGTTGCTAAACCTTCGGCTAGCCAGTATAAGACGCCTTCGATAAGCACTTCTAATCTCGCAAACCTAGCTTCTAAACTGTTAAAACCTAACTCCTAATCATCATAACAAAAATCTATAAACAGTTCTAATCTCGCAAACCTAGCTTCTAAACTGTTAAAACACTTCTATTTGCACATTTTCTATCATAATCGCTATAAACAGTTCAAAACATAATATAATCATAAATAAGAGTTGTAGATATTGAAATAGTTGTTTAGAATCTAAGATTATACCTGAACCGGTTTTTGCCCCTTTTTGACCGGTTTTTGGCCGGTTGTTTGCTTCGTAGTTCCTTTTTCTCAGTTCTTTTAACGATTGTTTCGCCAGGATCTTCCATCTTCTCTGGTGATTTTGATAGTTTTTTCGGTGGTTTTTGATCGGTGTAAATGTGTGAGTAGTGTGTGTTTTTAGTTTGTTGCGTATGCGAATGTGAGAAATGAAGAGAGATGAAGGCCTTAGTATTTGGTGTGATTTGGCGATTATACCTCTCCGTTTTATTTTAGTGGATAGTGTATTTTAATATCAGCTATTGATTAAATTTGAATCAATGGTTGGGATGTGTCCCTTGGTATATGAGGATTATTTGGTATGCAAAATAACCTCACTCTAGTAATTGACCTTAGACATTACAGACATTAACTTAAAATAATATTTAACGAGTCACAAACAAGTTGAGATATATTTAACTGAAAAGAAAAGAAAAAAAAAGAAGAAGTTATGTATGAAAGATTGAAAGGCCTATAATTGAGATTCTTGTAATTTGTATATCTATTATTCTATTTTGTTTATTATTATACATTTCAAAAGAATAAAAAGATTGCCATTCATCACTATTGCATATTTGTATGTAACATGAGCCACTTAATTATTACTATTTTTTTCCGTATCTTGAGAAATACTAGTAATATATTTTCTTAATTTTTTTATATTTGCCAACCTGGATTGCTATTGTTTTTTGCAAGCCATATGACAATTGTAAATATCTTTTAAAATAAAACCACATGTCACATGTGGTCTATCTTTTATAATAAAGCTTAAATTAATACACGAACTACTTTAACATTAAACTATGATGTTCTCGTTCCAAAAAAAAAAAAAAAAAAAAGAGAGGGAGAGAGAAAAGAAAACAGCTACGGAGTTCACTTTGTTAAATACTACAAATGGGCTAATAATACCGTTTTTCCACGCTAATTTGGGTCAAACAAAATAAAAATTCTCAATATACAAACGTATGGGTGATCATCGGGTCAAACCCGGATCGGATCGAAAAAACGCGGAATGGACCGAGGCATATTTAGCCCACCGAGGACCAAACTGAATGTGTTCGGTCTTATCCGGATCGGTTCGTCCGGTCCGGTTCTTCGATTGGTCCAGTCCAACAAGGCAAAATGATCGGTTGTTCGTAAGACCGGACCGGATCGTACCAGACAAATCAACGAACATGAGGTATAGTGTAGACCGAGAACCTAACCGAAATAGGTCCGGTCCGGTCCAGTTTTTTGGTTCGGTCGGTCCAAGGTGAGATATATTATTTTTTTCTGAACCGCTGAGATATATATTAAATAAAAAGCTACTAGCAAGACGTTGTGAGCAAAGAGTACATATACAGACTAGAATGAATCACAAACTACATATTCTAAAATCTACTCGAGGCTTTAATTGCGAGAACTACAAAAGGGATGAAAAACTCTTGTTATCAATAAAACCGAGACAAGAAAAAAATCCCCACACACGGAGGGCGAGCCACCGGTTTTCACTCCAAAGTGTTTTTCATGTAGACCAAACAAGCCCCGGGGAAAAGAAAATAAAAAGACAACGATACAAAAGAGTAAACAATCCCGCAAAGCTCGAAACTCTCAGCAGCAAACATCAGGAACTCGCAAGAAGCAGGGTATTTTTTAGCCATTCTATCCAGTTACGCCATATGACCCCTACTATTGAGCCAAGAATAGGAAACCATGTGAATGTTATCGAAATATCACTTTTCCTCATTGGATGTGAGCAAACGCGATACTATTGCGATACTTCCAAAGCTACCAAAGGAAAAACAACGGAGAGACGGCGTTTCCTCTCATTAGAAGCATTATAGGAGTCAACCAAACATCCAGTGCTCGAGAGAATTAAGAATGGGAAGAGGTATATCACACCATTGTTGAATTAAATTCCAAACCTCCTTAGCTATGTCACACTCAAAGAAAATGTGATTTGAAGATTCCATGTTACCATTACAAGAGGGACAAAAGATCGTCGATATGTCAATTAACTCTTATGTACATAAAATGTTATCCATATGATATACATGCAAAATTTTACCAAATCAATTTTTGGCAATCGGTAAATATGAATGATCAAGGTCCGTCATGGAAATATGTGTGATTTCATATTTATGTTTGGAAAAACTTCAATATTCAATGAAACCCAATCTTCAAACCGGGTTTAACTTGGGAATCTCCGAGTCAACTAGGATAGAGAAGTGGACGGGGACAAGGATATCATAAATCCTTGAATCCGAACCCAACCCAATATTCGCAGTTCATATGCATTTTTATAAAATTTTACACGCATATAAGTGTATTTACGTGTACATGAATACGTATAAGATTTATAATATTTTAAAGGTCAAATACACTTATAGGTACAAACATTAAGACTCTGCGTAATAGAGAAATCACCCACGTATTAGTAACCTTCATCAATGTGTGCATGGTGATGAAAATGCAGAAATTGGTTGATAGAGCGACCGACTCGTGAAGTGGTTGTTTTGTGTGTGAGTTGTGATATTAGTTTTTGTATGTTATTACACTTTGTTATGTAAGATGAATAATATTGATTAATTGATCAATTGAATAATTATAGAATACATATGACCCAATATTTATAACCTAGCACTTGGGCTTATAACAATCCTAATCTAATAAAAATGCTATTATAATTCACTCTAATACAAATTTACTAACAGCCCCTCGCGATTGGAGTGAGAATAGAATGAACACTTAAACTGTCTAGAAACTCAACATACAAAGCATGCAGTACTTGTAGTGAACTTGTATAATCAATAATGATGTGCTCCAGGACATCAAAATAATCTAATTGTTTCATATGTCAGCAAACAAAGCAGACGGTACTTGTAGAAGAACTTTTGTTTTGACAAATGATTTGCTTTAAGACATCAAAAATTTCACAGTGATTCTTTAAAAAGTAACGCCATGTGGTACATTGCAGAAATAACACAATTGGTTGAGCTTTAGTTGACTTTAGTTGGACTATAGATGAAGACTAGTCGAGCTTTAGTCGAATTTAGGTGAAAAGAAATAAAAACGTGGAGAATAATAAAGGAACAAAACAAACAAAAAACAAACGAACTTGTTTCTTTCTTCAACTAATGCCAAATTGAAACAAATTTTCAATCAAAATCGAAAATCAAAACAAACAAATTCTCTAAACCAAACACAATCAAACAAATTTTTTTTCTTTCTTTTTTTGTAAACTGTAAGACTTGAAGACTAGTCGAGCTTTAGATGACCTATATCTTCATGTCGCTCCAAATCAAACAAAAAAAAAAAAGCGTTAAAACAAAACCAAACATCACCAAAAAACTTCATCAACTTTGGTAGTACTTCGACGGCCTATATGTCACACCCCTAAAACGGGTCGCAGCGGAATGGTAACCGGGGCGATACGTTCAGGAACAAAATTACATTTACATCGAACGACCTACATGAGCCATTTTGAAATACACATACGATAAAGTTTAAACAAGGTTTTGAATCATTACAAATGCAAGATCTACAATAATAAGCAAATACGCTTTTGAAAAATTTATCGAACGATGAATATTTGCACAAGTCTTCAAAAGACGCGACTCGGATGCTCGTGCTCCATGGTAGGTCAATCAACTATTGCAACTTGGGAAATACATGCTAAAAAGGTCAACATAAAGCTGGTGAGTTCATAGGTTTAAGTATTTATAGATGTGGAACACAAGTTTTATAATGTTTGGTTGATCGGTACACTCGTAATGACCATTACACTTGGTAGGGTGACTGTTACACTTGGTAGTTTGACTGTTACACCCGGTCCTGTATGTACATATATGTTCGTCCAGTACACCTGGTCAATGTATGTATTTTGTAGAAATAATTGTGTTCATAATTAAAAGCAAGCAACGTATTCTCACCCCAAAGTATTTCAAAATGAGTAATAAATCAAGTAAAAGTAATGAAACTCACCTCAAGTATTCAAAGTACACGTCACCTCAAGTATTCAAAGTACACGCAAGAGTGTAAAGTAATGAAATCAACCGGGAATCCTAACGCGACCTAGAAATATAAGTCATTTTAGAAAATATGCAACACATACTACATGCGTATGTGTTTTATGAAGTTTAGCACCTTCATATACTTGTATTGAAGTTTTAATATGTTACTCACGTCGGTCGTTAAAGAAATATATTTCAAAACGCGTTTTAGTTACTTAAAAATCCTAAAAATTTCAAGGCACGTAAGTCATGTTTAGCTCGTCTTGAAAAGCATGTAACTAACTCATTTAAGTCCATTTTTCCTTGTTAAACTCTCTAAACCTAGATAAACGTGTCTCTTTTCGCTATTTCAAAGTTCCGGTTGGAGAAAATAAGTGTTAAGTGTCGGTTTTCATTAAAACAAAGTTTGGGACAACAAGGTCTTATTTTCAAAAAACTTTCCTATAAATCGAGTCATTACTTGCTTATTTTTTAAAGAGTCCAATTGTTTAAAAGGGCCTAGATTCATCTTTTTTGAGTCTATTTTCCAAAAATGGCAGCCTCTCGGCTTGGTTCTTCACTAATTTTCCTATAAATTCAAAAACGCAACAAGGTATCAAAACTATTTCAAATTTAGAAAACTACCCCTACGGTGTCGGGGCCTTTTATCCTTCGTTATTTATCGTTAGAACATGGATTTACTGTCACTGGAAAGGTATTAGAGACCTTTACAAATGTCTCAATTAGTGCAGAAGCCAGAATTGCTCTTATATTAGGTATTTTTACACAATTAAACAGATTGCAAATTTCTTTTTCGGTTTTGAGTAACTTACTTGAACCATTTTAAAAAAATATCAATCTACTCAAATGACCACGAAATTTGGTACGGATTAGTTTAATACATGTATATAGGTCCACAAAAATTGGAAAGGTATATAAAAGTGTGTAGACATGATTCCTAGGTCGATTTACCCGGTAGTGGCGCCAAAAACTGATTCGGTCGTAATATAAACAGTTTTAATATTTTAAAGTTTTCCCGTTAGATTTAATAATCATTTGAGGAAAAATGATAATCAATCTTTCGGAGTCGTAATCCACGACTAGATATGAATTGAAATTTACGTTTGTGTCTTTTGTTTTATGCTTGATTATCAATTTTTTTTTTTTTTTTTTTTTTGGATTTTTTTTTGAAATGACATTTAAAACTATTTTAGCTAATAGGAAATATTTTAACTAATTAAAATTTGACTACAACTAATGATGAATAGAAATTATGCTAAGTATATGATAATACAAGCTATGCTTGTCAAGTGTGGTAAAAAAGTAATTGAGTGTGAATAATCGATTAAGCCTGTTTAATTAATACACATAAAAATAAAATTATTTTCTCACAACGTTGGCTTATATTGAAAATAATTCTTTTTTTTTCTTGGTATTTATCACTAGATTTTAAATAATCAATTATTCCCATGGCTTTTACCCGTTAAAACAATCAACTAATTATATTTAAAAATAATCCATAAATTATTAATCAACAATCTTTGATACCCGTTTAAAAAACTATCTTCTCACAACGTTGGTTTATTTTGAAAACAATTATTTATCTTGATAAAAATTACTTGATTTAGAAGATTAATTTTCCAAATGGCTGTTGCCCGTTTGATATAACCAAAAATCAACCCAACTAACCGAAGATTATCAATCAAGAATTTCTAAGTTTTTCACACTCAAATCCAAATCACTACTCACTTAACAAGCATATAAAAATCTAATCAATACTCATAACTACTAAGCTCACACTAATAATCTCAACAATAATAAGCATTTTTGTACTAAATATTTAAGTTAAACGAGAAAGGTAAGAGATTAGAACCTGATCCAACGAAACGAGACTAATTACCACCCGATCTCATAAACTAATACAAAAATCTAAAGATTATTTCTTTAGTAACTTTTATTTTACCAAATACTTAATAAAGTTGTTAAATTAATTAACCAAGAATCTTAATAAACTTTATTAAAGCTATAAACTTTAAGAAAATAAGCTAGCTTATGCCTTAGATGTAGGATTGGATGCATAAAAATCAAAACTTTATCAAATTTAGTACAAGTAAGCTAGTGAATAAGCTATAAGCTAGAAGCTTAAATCCAAAATATTAAGTATTTTGGAGTGAAAAAGCAAAAAGCTATAAGATTTAAAGCTAAATGCAAATATTAAATAAGCTAAAGTGAAATAAGGTAGTAAAAAGCTAAAAATAAGCCAAAAATTGAAACTTTTTAAAGCTAACAGTATAGATCTAAATCCACCCAAACTAAGTTGTCTATTCCGAAGAGAAAGCGTGGATTGGTTATGTTTAACGATGATATCTAATCAAATAAGCTATTAATAAAAAGAAAACAAGCTAAAGAAAAGCTAAAAAGATTAAGACTTTTTACACTAAAAGTACTAGATCTAAATCCATCCAAAATTAATATGTCTTGTTAATACAAATAAGCCGTAAAATCGTTTATTTATATTTTACGATCTTCTAATGTTTGGTTGATAACAAACGTAAAATCATTTTAACGAAACAAATAAAATACGTAAATGGTTTGAGCCAATAGTTTTCTAACACACTTACGTTTTCAAATAAAACACTAAAACAAGTATATATGTACAACAACTAGTTTTTACATATTGGGTAAATATATACGTAACTAGTATGTATTATAATGGGTAATATAAATGGGTAGAAACTTAAGTATTTGACCCATTGACCAAATACATTGAATGTAGTTGAGTATAACCCAAAATCCATGACCCACACCCATGGAGCTTGACCCACAACCCATTACATGACATCATGCTTATGTCATATATGGATAATATCCATGACCCATGGTTTTAATCCATGGCCCATAGTTTTAATCCATGAACCATGGACTAGATGCATTGCATCTTGTAGATACATTATATCTACTTGGATACCCATGATCCATAACCCATGACCCATGACCCATGACCCATGACCCATGACCCAAAACCCATGGGAAAAATTGAGCGTCCCACGGATCTCCAGTATTTTACACTATATGGATCCCTCAAGTGAGGGATCCGTGAAACAATAGCCATTTTCTCTCTATAAATAGTGAGCTATTTCTTCATTGTTTCGCACCCCTTTCTCACATATTTTCTCTTTGAGTTATAAACTATCTAACCTCAGATCCAAGTGATCTATGTATGTAGTTGTGTTTTTGTGTGATTCTCTAGGTTCCTCTTAAAGGCGAGATCACCACCTTTTGAAGTCGAGCAAGCTCAAGCCCATGAGTTGCCATGCTTCATTATCTTCAAGACTACTGAGGTTCTCTTGTTGATAGTTCTCTTCTTTCTCATAAGAAGTGTAGTGTCGAAGACATTAGTGAAAGATGTCTAAAATAGTCAAGACGAAGACATTAATGAAGGGTGTCGATCGTTCGTATTTATAGCACTAGTGAAGGGTGCTTAGAAGTCAAGGCTAAAGGTATTAGTGAAGGGTGCCTAGAAGTCAAGTCACAAGGCATTAGTAAAGGGTGCCTTGAGATCGAGTCAAAGGCATTAGTGAAAGGTGCCTAAGGTGTACATTCGATATGGTGTGTTCGATGTACACGATAGATTAGTATTGGATCAAAGGATATTGATATCCTTGTTGATATTGTTATAAGGAGTAGATCTCCTTTGGGGTTAGTTGTTGTTGTAGTGTTGGGGAGTAGTTCCTCCATTATAATGGAACTCGGTATCTAGCCTAGTACCGGATAAAAGGTAGGCGACGTTGTTGTAGGTTTGGTTCTACCTCGTGGAAGAACCCGGTATCTAGCATTGTACCGGATAAAGAGTAGGCAACGTTGTGAAGGCTTCTCTGCCATAAGGAGTTGGTGTCGTGCAGTGATTACAAACTCTCGAGTAGGTGACTCAGGGAGTGGAGTAGGGCAAGGAAGGTGTCCTTGTAGCCGAACCACTATAAATACTTGCGTTGTGGTTTTGTGCTTCTTACTCCTTATCTTTTCATTACATACTTATATATGCTTGTCTATCAACATCCAACACACATGTTTAAATAGATTGACATAAGTCGATCTAAATAGTTTAAAACCAAGTTTTAATCGGTAAAACTATTCAACCCCCCTTCTAGTTTTCCACAGTTGGCATCAGTGCTTCGTTACCAAGTTTCTTAAAGTATATTGAACTTTAAAAACTTGATATGATCCGTGTTTAATTGAAAACTACAAAGAAGGTCTTTTACAAAAATAAACACCATGTTTTTAAAACACTTTGTTTGGATGTTGATTAGATGACAACAATTTTTTTACTTACTATTTATTTAATTGCACTAACCTTCTTTGTCATGTTGCTTAGTTAAAGCTCATACCTACCAAGCCATAGGAATTTCTTGGTAACAAGAATACCTTCCCTAAGAAGGTATCTTAAACACGAAGGAACCGGAATTGTCTACTGACATTTGTTGTGTCTTTTGTAAAGACATTCCTAAGTGCATTATAGGTATTATTTTCCACTTATCTCTAAATAACATTAGCTTAATAAATAAGTGTGCTTACATAGGAATTTATCTCGATTATCTTTTGTGTATATTCATATATTACACGTAGCTTCGTTATGAAACTTTTCTCGCATACGTGTTGCTCTTTCGTCTAAAGTCGAGGTTTATAAAATTTGTGTTTTATTTCATTTAATACAAAAATCATATCTTTCTAATAATAAAACAAAACACAAATCTCAAAAATTCCTCCTTCCACATAAATCTCCCTCCGACGTCCACTCCACCAAATCCTCACTTTTTCAAATCTTCCACTTTCAAAAATTACCTCTCATTCAAAACTTCATCTTCCTCCTCATCTCATCTCATCTCAAACCAAACCAAGAAGGTTCTTCATCAACATGGTTTACATCGCCTTAACACTCATCGCTCTCGTGTTCCCTATGATGAAGTGCTCTTATAGAGACATATACTTTGTGTTGTTAATCTACATGGGTGTTATATACCCAATCCTTTGTATCGTTCTTAGCATTGAAATGAAATATTACTAATGTTCTAGTTTATCTAGTTTATTTCTCAAATATGTTTGTCATTTCGTTTACTTTTTATCTTTCGTATGTTTTGGTCTTGAGATACATTAGAAACCGACAATTCATGCTAAAGTAAAAATTGGCTAAAATACATATCTTTGTATAAACATATAAGATGCAAAAATCTCTTTTTGTCAAAACCCTTTTTCTGTCACTACAGATCCACGGATCCCTGTAGTTCTACTTGCCGGATCCCTCATGGAAGGGAACTGTGAGAACCGTCCTTCTGGATAACAGTTTTTCATGCAATATAAAAACCGTTTTCTTTCTAAAAGAAATGTTCCACTAGAATGTCAAACATTAGTGAGTAATTATCATTGTTAATAAACATCTTGTAAAAACGTTAGGTAATCATTGTTTTGCCCGTAATACGTCACATCCCATTAACTCTTCTTTTCTATAGGTTTTGCTATGTCGCATGAGTATGAGTTCGATTTTTTCACCACTTGCGATCTACACTCCCTAACATCTCTCTTGAACCCAACACACCTGGAAATCATGTCCGTGGGTTCAATAATCTCGAAACCCGTCACTTTCATAAAGGACGTATTGTCGACACTCCTCTACAATACGAAGAAGGTATCATGTAACATATTAGATTTCACATACACATCAAACCACAAACAAAGTAGGCGTACACAAGAGTTATAGAGAGAGAAAGTTAGAGGTTTGGGAACTTTAGTGAGAGAAAGAAAAATCTTATTATGAGCTCCAACTCTCTACCTTGGGAGGTAGAGAGTATTTATAGTACTACAATAAAATGCCACACAACGGGCTGTGGATCAGGCATACAGTGGGTAAATACCCGTCCGTCCTCCACGGTGTTACTAAACTAACTACTACTTAACATAAAATAACTATGACTATGAGCTTTCTAACGATTACATATACTTGAGGTGACCGACACTTTAACTGCTGGATTTTCCAAATCCTAACAATCTCCCCTAAGGGAGGTCACCTCAAACATACATTAAATTTCATAGAAAACAAACAGATATTACATTGAGATTGTTCTTGGATTCTTGTTCTGAAGCTCGTAGTCTTTGATTCTTCATTTTTGCATGTTTTGGATAATCTGAGTGGAGGTCTTTAACCGATCCACGGATACTGAAGTTTTGAGCCTTTGAGATCATCAGCAACATTAAATACTCATCCATTGTGGTGTTGGTATTATGTGATGTTGTGACTTTTGGACCGACATGCTCACATTCTCGGATCATGATTTATTCTCATCGAGTAGCGAAGCTTTCGTTGATTCATGATATTGGCAGCAGCGTAGCAGAAGCATGGAGTGAAAATATTAGAGTCATTGATGCACTAATCATGATTTCTTTAGATATGGATGTGTTGTGTGAGCATGCGGATATGGATTGACCGCTGCATTCTGATCAGCTGCAAACGTCGGGGTGTACCTGCATAAAACAGTTAGCAATAAAGCACACGAAAGTGTCTTTGATCACTTTCTATGAATTGAGGTACACGCCCACGCTTCCTCGCTGATCAAGTACAAGTACTTGCCTGTGATCGGTATAATTCTAAAGAATTTCCTTGACGGGTTTCGCAGCTGCTCTAGTTGTTCTCAAACCGAACGTCCTCAAAGAAGACAACACGAGTGAGTGAACCAAACGAGATTCACCGATTGATGAAAAGAGATTTGAAAAACAATCATGTATTGCTCAATAGAAATTGTTTTGCAATACAACGAAGGTTTTAATGAAAATCAATTATCAATCATAAACACCTTTTATTTTTGAGAAATAAGTACACAGTAGATGTGCTAAAGAAAAGAGTTTTTAAGCACAACGAACGGTTTTTCAAAGGTATCCGCAATCCATAACTCGAACCAGATTGATTCAAAAGATTGAATCTCTCCATTGTTTCGTCCCAGTTGTCACATGGTTGATCTATTGGATAGATCTCACATGCCACCTACCAGAGCTTGTTAGATGTTGGCTCTGAAGGCTTTCCATATTCATCGTGAATATGAAAGCATATCACTTAGATGTTCTGGCAATACCACAAGGATAATGCGTAGGACTCATAAGATATAATCTCCCTTTCCACATTGTGTGAAACAGAGAGTCTTCATTGAAAGTGTCCTAATGAGATTTATTGATGATCTCGTGGCTCTAGACTCAATTGTGCATATTTGGTTCCTATGCCGGAGACTAGGGAGAGGGTCTCCTTCTTCAATATCAACAATCTCTAAGAGAAAGTTGATAGATTATGTCGGTTCCCCGTGAGAATGAAACAAGCCCTTTTAAGAGGAACTTGAGTGGTTTGGAAAGTTGAAGTGCAGTCCGTCACTGGGTCCATGACGACTTGTCTTCAATACCGATGTTACCTCGGTAACCACCAGTTTCTGCCCTAGAGTTGAATAAATGGAGGGCTATTTCTTTTCACCCTTTTTCACATTCATTTCTTTTTCATTCTTCAACCCCTTCAGTGCTTACTGAGACTTCATTACTAGAACCTTGTTGGGTTTATTCCAAAGACTAGCTCACCTCAATCCAAGCACTCTTCCCATAACTCACTTTTCTCCTTTTTTCATCATACCTAAGGACTTCTACACTATCTAGTGGATTGTCCCTGGTAGATCCCTCCGGTTCTGGCGGATCATGGGACCTCAACCTAACCTTATCATCCTTATATCACCATACATAAAGTAAAGTTGATCGGTCTTTTTGGTATCGTTCATCTGCTATTGGAACCAATTGAAAACCATTTGAAAAATCAATCAAGATACTTGTGATATAGAATCAAATAATTTTGTATCTTAATTGTTTTGATATTTTAGAGATGCTCCCCCTCAACATATGCATAAAGATTTAGAAATTGTTTAGCACATTTAGGGAAGAGATCTTTGAAATCGTTAGATTAAGAGTGAAAGGTCCAATCTTTTGATTAACATTTTCTAAAATCATCATCATCACTTCCCAACCAATTTGAGTAGATAAAACATTTTGAGGAAGGATGAGTTTTTCAAAAGTTTGCTCCCCCTCAATATGTTTAAAATAGTTGCTCCCCCTCAACATGTGTATGGAAAATTTGAAACCGTTTGTCACTTGCGGGGAGGCAAACATGCTAAACACTTATGAAACCATTTATCGAATTATCAGTTTAAATCCAATTTAAATCACAAATTCTCCCCCGATCACAATTATCAAATCATTTGAGATTTGTGACCTCTGTAAATTTAAATTGATTTTGAAGGCTTTTAAGGAGAATTGTGACTTGATTATGAAAAAGTTTTAATTGATAAGGATCTGATTTTGAGACTTTAAACTCCATTGATTGAACATGCATGAATATCTTTTGAAAACATAATAATAACCAAGGTCTGGAATCAATTGTGTAACATTTTGTAAAACATTTAGTTTAGAGTAGACCTTACTCATTTAAGTGCAAATTGTTTGAAACGAACACTTTTTAATTTAAAAATCATTCTCTCCCTCAATCATTGACGAAAGTCGTTGATTGATGAACTGAGATTTTGACACTTGATAAGTTCTTTTGATTTTCAAATATAGAGTCCGAAGTGTTTTTCAAAACAATTGAGTTTTCAAAAGATTACAAATATTTTTCAGAGGAATCTTTAGAAGGAAAAATCTTTGAAGTTAAACATTTGTCTTGTTGATGACAAACGTTTGTTTTTAGAATCAGAGCATTAGGATTGAAACATGAGATAAAGCATGGCTCTGTTCTTTCTTTGAAAAGCGGGTTACTGCCTGAAATAACAGTAAACCATTGTTTCTCTTTCTCCCAAAATTTATTTATTTATTTATTTATTTTATTTATTTTTTTTTAATATTTTTTTAAGAACATACGAACAACATCTAAAGTCCTGTATCATTCTTTGAATGACAACATTAAGACCGTAGATATTATCGAATCGAGAAAAACATGACAAAATGACAATATTTTTGAGGATTTTTCGAATTTTTCACATTTTTATGGATTTTGAAAGTTTTATATTTTTCTATTTGATTTTTTGAAGGTTTTGTAATTTTGTATTTTGCTTTTTGGATAAATATATACAAAGTATAGATGAAGGAAAGACCTTTACTCCTCGCCTTCCTCCTCAAGACGCTTTGAGTGTTTCGGTTGAAGGCTTTTCAATCCAAGTCGTGGAAGAATAAACTCAAAACGTTCTCTTGGAAGAGCTTTGGTGAAGATGTCTGCTAACCGTATTCTCGACTTCACAAAATAGCGTTCCACCACACCGTTTTCCACTTGCTCCCTGATGAAATGATGTCGAATGTCGATGTGCTTTGCTCTTGAGTGTTGAACGTTGTTGCATGAGAGAGCAATAGCACTTTTATTATCACAATACATAGGGATTTTGTTGAATTCAAAGCCATAGTCGATAATTGTGGATCTCATCCAAAGGATTTGAGCACAACAAGATGACATGGCTATGTATTCAAATTTCAGCCTCTGTAGAAGAAAATAGAAGTACTCATTTGCTTCTTTGAAGACCAGCTTACAAGCTTATCACCCAAAACCGAGCACCTCCCGATGTACTTCGACGTGTATCTTGACATCCTCGCATGATCAAGATCTGCATAGGTCGTTAGTGACATACCGGTGTCCTTCGGGTACCATAGTCCCATATTGATGGTTCCTTGGAGATACCGAAAGACCCGCTTAACCGCTTCAAGGTGCTTTTTAGTAGGCTTAGCCTGATATCTAGCACACATGCACACAATTAAACAAGATGTTCTGGCTCTAGCTGTGAGGTACATCAGGGATCCAATCATGCTATGATATTTCGTTTGATCTACCATGATCCTTGAGTGGTCCTCATCCAAATTGTCGCTTCAATCATGGGAGTTTCAACGGTGTCACATGATACAAATCCAAATTTCTTTAAAATCTCATTTGCATATTTAGATTGATTTATGAAAATGCCTCCGGACTTTGTGAAATTTGTAATCCCAAGAAAAATGACATTTGTCCCATCATTGACATTTGAAATTTGGAACCCATTTCATTTGAAAACGATCACATTCATTGGGGTCAGTCGAGGCAAAGATAATATCATCAACATAAATTTGAACGTGAATTAAATGTTTGCCCACTTCCGGTGAACAATTTCGGATCACTTGCTCCTTTGCCAATCCGAAGATAGAAGAAACTTTAACAGCGTATCATACCATGCTCTAGGAGCTTGCTTTAAACCATAAAGAGCCTTTTTCACGCGATAGACATGAGTAGGATGCTCGGATTCACAAAACCATCAGGTTATTAACGTAAACCACCTCTTTCAAATCTGCATTAAGAAAGGCGGTTTTA
This sequence comes from Chrysanthemum makinoi, assembly GCA_910596185.1. Lineage (NCBI taxonomy): Eukaryota > Viridiplantae > Streptophyta > Magnoliopsida > Asterales > Asteraceae > Chrysanthemum > Chrysanthemum makinoi. The sequence goes on from OU343216.1 coordinate 24,982,714, forward strand.
ACATCCATCCGATACACAACCATGTTCTTGCTAGCAAAGATTAGCCAAGAAGATTTTGATTGCCTCAATACGAGCAACTGGAGCAAATGATTCTTCAAAGTCAATACCCTCCTCTTGACGGTATCCTTTGCAACTAACCTAGCCTTATTTTTCAACACATCACCATGCTCATCAAGTTTCACTTTGAAGATCCACTTTAGAGCAATGATCATAGCACAACTGGAGCAGGTACTAATAACCATACATCAAGTCGATCAAACTCATGAATTTCTTCTTGCATGGCATTGAACCAGCAGACTTCATTCATGGCGGTTTTAATGTCTTTTGGTTCGACCTTAGAGAGTACGGAGTTGAAGAAGCACCATAAGGCATCGGTTGCAAGTTGTTTCCATGGATACGGGCGAGAGGGGTTTCCAACGATGTTGTCTAATGGGTGATCATGTGTCCATTTTCTAAGGTGTTCATGTGGTTGTTGTTGTGGAACTGAAGTAGCAGAGTCGATGTCTCCGGATGAAGATGGTTCTGATGATGATTCATGAGCAAAGATATTTTCAAATGGAGCATCTTCGGGAGTAGCAAAGGGATTAACTTCATCATTGATGCCGGAAACACTTCCATGATGTACATTTGATGATTGATGATTTGTTGATAAGACAGAGTGATCAGCAAGCAGCGCTTCTTGACTTAGTGAAATTGAGACTGAAGGGTTCACTTCATTCACAGGGATAGGAGCAGCCTCTGTTGATGGATTTGACATTTCATCAACATTTGGTTCATAGTGTTCATCAAACATTGGATCAAACAATTTCTTTAAATCATCTTCTGATGGAGGTACATATGGAGTTGCTGGAGATGAGTTTGGTACAAGAGATGAACCAATGGGACTGCTTTTGAAGCGCGGTCCAGATTGTCCAGAGCCATTTGACCGTCACTCATCAAACGTAACGTGAATTGTTTCCATGATATTTCGGTTCTCTTGTTGTAGATTCGGTAACCCTTCTTGTTTGGTGCATAACCAACAAAAACTCCAATATCTGCCTTTGCTCTTAGTTTACCTAAGTCTTGACCATCATTAGTTGGATAGCACAAAGCACCAAACACACGAAGGTAGGAGAGATCAGGTTTCGTTTATGAACAAGTTCATATGGAGTTTTTCCATGAGAGGTGTGTATAAGGGAACGATTTTGGGTGTAGCAAGCAAAGTGGCAATGGCTTCAGCCCATAAAAACATTGGAACCTTCGAATAAATAAGCATTGTTCTTGCGGCTTCCACAAGAGTTCGATTTCGTCTTTCAACTACACCGTTCGGTTGAGGAGTTCGTGGAACACTTCTTTGATGACTGATTCCAATATTTCATAAAAATGAATTAAGTCTTTGTTGACAAACTCTGTGCCATTGTCTGTTCGAACAATTCTCGACAAGATTGTTGAGTCGAACCTGAAGCTGTTTGATTAGTTTGATGATGACATCCGGAGTTTCATCCTTTGTCCTCAAAAACTTTACCCAAGTAAATCGAGAGTAGTCATCAACAACTACTAGAATGTATTTCTTCCCATTTATAGTTTGCACTCTCATTGGTCCGCATAAATCCATATGAAGGGTATGAAGAACTTCCATTACTGAATTTGTGGGTTTGGTTTGTGGGCATATTTCGTGCTTTTTACCCAATTGGCAAGCTGAACAAAGATGATCTTTTTCATATTTTAATCTGGCTAAGCCTCTGACAAGATCCTTTCTGGAAAGGTTATTAATGGTGCCGAAGTTCAAGTGATTGAGACGACGATGCCATAACCATGACTTTGTTTTAGAAGCCTTTGACAGCAAGCAGATTGGAGAAGACTTCATCATGTCTTCGATAGAAATGGTGTATAGGTTAGAACCTCGAGTACCTCTTAATAATTCCACACCATCAAGTTGTCTAACGAAGCAAGTATGTTTTCTAAAGGCCACCTCTAGATCGGAATCACAGAATTGACCAATAGAGAACAAATTATGACCAAGACCTTCCACATAATATACCTTGGAGATTACACTTTTGCCAACTACATAATCACCATAACCCATAATTGCTCCAAAATGGTCGTTCCCGAATCTAACAGTCCCGATGAATTTGCTCACGAAGTTCATGAGCCGCGACCGTCTCCAAATATATGCTTGGAATAGCCGAGTCCAAGTACCACGTAACGATTTGAACGATCTCGCAGTTGAACACGAAAAGAATGGATAACTGGATAATTGGTATCCCCATGCAAGAATGGGTTCCACTTGGTTAGTAACAGTGATTGGAACACCCACATCAAATAGAAACATCCATATCGAATAGAAGCAATGGAATCATTGGGAATAGATGCAATGCTGGTGTCAGTATTTGACCTATTCAAAGTATGTTCACTTCTTAAGGGAATAGTTCTACCAAGAGGCATCCATTTTCTAGTGGGCATAGTCTTAGCGTTAGAGGGCAAACTGATTATTCTTATGGCCAAAAGGTATCCAATAATAACCTATCTTTATAAATGTTCTTCCTGTGGGTTTCCACTGTTTTCTAACAATCTTTCGTCTTTGCCTTTTAGCCTTCTTTGCACGATTATTAGCATTAACAATTTTAACGGCATTTGACAAGATTAGACAAAGCATTCACACCATAATCATGATTAGCAACAGAATTCATACGACATCATTACATGGTTTGCAAATAGTATCGAATTCAATTAATTACAAGACGCCTATGGCTAATAATAGAATCAACACGATTCATTTTATTCAACTCAAACTTAAAGTTCCTAGGTTGGTCTTCTACTCTCTTCCAATGCACATTTTAGCTTGCGAGGTCCTATCTTGCTTGGTATTGCCTGGAGGCTTTGACCGCTTGCTTTAATGTCACTGATTACTCCTGTAGAGGGAATTATGGGAACATTAGTTGGTTGATCTACTTTTGCATTCCTGAACTAGACGTGCAAGGATCTGTATTACTAGAAGGCACATTGATGTTCACTTTCTTAAAACTGGGCCTGGAATGGTTTGAATGCTTGGCACTAGGCATAGAACAAGGCATCACAGCTTTGCCTTTTGCACCTAAGGATTTAGGACATGTTGCAATTACACATTCTAGCGCTCTTGAGATCGCTTTGGCCTGAGGCAAGCAAACCTTATTTCTCTATCAAGAGGTTTGTTAATGAAATCCTCTTCGACAATCTCACTGAGACATTCTAGACTATCCTTAAGGTAAGCACAATAGTCATGAAACAGTGTTCATTATTCCTAAGATGAGGAGGAATGTATTTAACAGAACAATGTATTTGCAAATGAGAGATGACTTTGAGACAACATTCTTATTAAAAACAAGTGGCAGCTTTCCCATTTTCCTCGACTTCTCAGATTCTCAATTTCCATTTGTAAAGACGTTATTTTTTCGTTGTTTTGGTCACGGGTGACTTTCATTGAATCATATAACTCTTTAAAGTGTCGCTTAACTTTTTCATTTTCTTCTAGAAAACTCTCGTTTTCCTTTTGTAAGGCATTAACTAAGTTTTGAAGATGAAAAGTTTGAGAGTACCGAGAATCTAAAGGAGGAGGCATTTGGGATCCAGTCACATTGTTCTTTTCACCCTTTAATTGAGAGATTTGGGCTTTCAACTTTTTGATCGTGTTACAATGAGCTCGAATCGCTTCATCACGCTTGCTAATTTCAAAAACTGCATCAAATTCAGGAGCATCCAAGGATGTCTTGATATTTGAGGTTTTAACATTTTCTTTTAGATGTTGATATTTTAGTTGTAAATCAAAATGTTCAACTTCTAGTTTAGAAAGATGTTTTACCAAATTATCGTGATCATCCTGATAAATTTTCTCATTAAGTTTCAAATTAATCTTTTCAAGCTCAATGACACGATCATGGGAGACTTTCAGAGCAACAGATAATTCATGAAATTGAGAAGCATTAATGGAGCAATTCAGCAAAGATAAAACACATCTTGAGTAATACATTCATAAATAAGATTCTCATTCAAGGTATGCAAGTTCTTCCTCTCAATCTCATTATATTTTAATGCTCGCCCATAGTCACTAACCTCAACTATCATTGCATCAAATTCCTTTTCCATTCCTTTAATATCTGAATCTATCCCCTTTTTAAGACTCTCAAATTGATCTTTTAGTTGTTTAAAGAAAGGCATGACCTCGGTTAGATAGCATTCTTTTGTTTGCTCAAAACCCCTTTCCCCTTCAGTTATCCCAGTGGTGTGATCCTTTTCTTACAAGTTTTCTCAAAATCGACAAATAGTTGAAGAATAACATATTGGCTGATTAAGGTCTTGCTCTTAGTGGCAATAGTTCTAGGAACTAAATGCATTGGTGTATTTGGAGGATACACGAGTCGCAGGCATTTTCCTAAGGGGAGGGTTTGTTTCAACAAGATTTTTAGCTTTTTGCTTATCTAAATCTTTTTTCCAGAAAACTTGTTCAGGTGTTAACAACATTTGAGGCTTAAAATTGTTTAAGGAGATCCAGTTTTCCTTCTTGTAATCATAGGGTTTGATCGTGATGTTATTCTTTTTGCATTTAGGATCTTCTAGCTTCTTATTCATTTTCACCCTAGATGCATCATCTAATATTCTATCTTCCTCAGAGCACTCAACGCAACTAGGTTTCTGTCTAGGTTTAAGAATCTCATTGCCATCATAGATTACATTTTGAGCGCTTTAGCTAACTTAATGTACTGTGGTTGGGTTTATCTATTATGGGAACACTATGCTTATCGCTTAAAACTCTATGCTTAGTGACCATGTGAGCAATCTGAATGGTATTCCCTTGTACGTACAACTTATTTTCAAGCTTGTTCTTCAAAGTTTTAGATTAGAAAAATCATTCAAAAGTTTTGATTCCTTAGCATGAAATTCTTGCTTAAGCACTTTAACATTTTCTTGAAGTTCTTGTTTTTGCTTAGCAGTTTTAGAAAGCTTTTCTTGTAAGGAGTTTAACTCTTGTTTTAACACTTCTTCTCTAAAATTACCTTTTCTAATAATTGTATGCATTTGGTTATCCAACTCCCCGCTCACGAGTAGTTAAACTTAGCACATTGTTCATAAATGGCAACTCGTTCTTTATAGGCATTAAGTTCAGAGATAACAAAATCATCAGGGGCACATGCAAGGTATTCATAAAAACATAGTCATCATTGACTGCAGAAGATGCATCACTTGGTACTACCTCACTTTCACTTTGTTTCACATATTGATCATATGGGACAACATTGATATTACCCATATTTTCAATATTTGACTCAATAGTTTCACTTGATTGTACTTTGTCATGCATCTTTTGCACATCAGCATCATCGTATAGTTTTAATACCTCATAAATGAGTTTGTCTTTGGATGGACCAACTTGTGGTGATGAAGAGACTTTAGGAGAGACCATTGGAGAAATGCTAGCCATGAAGAATGGTTTGTGCAGAGGTTCATCATCAACGTCAAAGTCGTATGCATCACAATCAGCGACTTGAAAGGCATTCTGATGATTGTGGCCTATCTCCTGAATTGGTTGCTCATCCACATCTGCATCATATGTCTTAGCATTCCCTTCAGCAAGAAACAGCAACTCCTCTTCATCCAAGGTTGCACCATTATCCTGAGCTTGAACAAGCAACATCTTATCCCTCAAGTACTCTCTGCATTCGAGGGCGTTTTGGCGATGTGCAGTTCCTTGCAATGTGTCCCTCACCTCCACACTTGTAACACTTGATCGGCTTTGCTTGTCCCTGATTTCCATTCCTTCCCTGTTCTGATTTGTCACATAGCCTCTACTAACTCCACCTCTTCCTTGTTCATACTGCCTTTCTTGAACTGGTTGTACTATAATCTTCCCATCTCTGACAGTAGCTTGATTGTGTGGATTGGATGCGCTTCGTTAGGTTATTTTTGGTGTGTGGAGAGAGTTCATGTTTTGACTAATCAGAGAGCCAGTTGATTAATGAAGTTACCCACGGTGCATCAAAGCATCGCCTTGTTTGAACATAGGTTCGGGAATGAGTTTGTGATTACCATTACCCATGGGTATAACTTGAGATGCTTTGGTGGTAATTCAATGTTTGAGTAGAAAGCAGTTGAATCATTTGATGAGCTTGTCTCTCCCTGTTAGTTTTGAACTGATCAAGAATCCTTTTTTCAAACATAGCATGTCTCTCATTCTCAAGAAGGAAGGCATAGAGTTGCTCATAGTTTGTATTCTTCAATCCTTTGGTTAGCTTCACAGAGGTGACAAACTTGTGCCATTCGGGATTCATGTTGTTCACAAACTTTGAGTTCACCTGAATGTTTGGCATAGTCATTCTGATGTTCCTCATGTCATTAACAAGCTTGTGGAATCTCACGTAATACTCATAGACACTCTCATCCGGTTTCATCTTGAAGTGCTCAAATTCATCATAGAGTTGTGATTCTCTGTCTTCCATAGTTAATTGTAACCGTAGAGAAGCATCTTGACATTATCCCACACCGCCTTGGCTTCGGGTTGTTGATTGATAAGCTTGTAGATATCTTTTGGAAGACCTTGAAGTACGATGTTAGAAGCCCCGATATCGCCGAATCTCTTTTTCTCCTTATCATTGAGCTCATCATACGCCTTAGGCCCGTCCATTCCAAAAATCATAGTTCCATCTGCAGCAGTATCAATTATGTCTCTTGTAGTCTCAACCCGATAAGGTCCTTCATCAATCGATTTGAGAATGTTGACCCCATTTTCCTTTCCAAGACAAGATACAATCGATTCTTTGAGCCCAAGAATCGTAGTCATTCTGCAAGCATGGGTGGACTAGTATCGAACTAGCTGCTTGAACATCCTCGGCAACAAATGGAGATGATTGTAGGTAACGTTGGTAGACATGTTTAAAGATTACACAGGATTTTATAACTCTATGATTAAACCAGGAAATAGATTCTTTCACGGGATTTTACTAAATCAAGAGAAAATCGTATTATAAACAAAATTTAACCAAGTCGCTAAGATTTTTTGAATCAAGTCGCTCTAACCAAGTTGCTAAGATTCCTTGAATCAAGTCGCTAAAAACCAAGTTGCTAAGACAAGTCGCTAAGTTACCAAATCGCTAAGAATTTTGACAGCAAGGCGCTAAGCACCAAGTCGCTAAGAAATCAAGTCGCTAAATAGCAACTCGCTACTGGTCCAAATAGCTAACACCAAGTCGCTACGAAACTTAAGAACAAGTCGCTATCAAAATTGAAAGCAAGTCACTAACTTACCAAATCGCTACCCGTAGTGGAGAATCCACCAACAGTACTTTCTGTCGGCTAGTCTCTAAAGCAAGTCGCTAGGACCAAATCGCCACCAAACAACACTACAACTCGCTAATTTTGTCTGAAGCAAGTTGCTATCAACAAACTTACACCGAGACCCAAGTCGCTAACTTGAAAAACTTCCAAAACACACTTTTCAATCCAAAAACAACCCAACCACGATGATTCAAGCCTTCCAAATCACAACCTAAACACTTATGATGATCCTAAACACAAAAGTACAATCAAAATCAAAACTTTAACACTAGAGATCAACCAAATGATGCAAAAACCACTAAACTTTCTCAAACTCAAAAAACCACCTAAAAACCACTAGAAATCCAAAGATATGTAAGAGATGATCTAACCTGGCTCTGATACCATTTGTAACATATTGGATTTCACATACACATCAATCCACAAACAAAGTAGGCGTACACAAGAGTTTTAGAGAGAGAAAGTTAGAGGTTTGGGAACTTTAGTGAGAGAAAGAAAAATCTTTTTATGAGCTCCAACTCTCTACCTTGGGAGGTAGAGAGTATTTATAGTACTACAATAAAATGCCACACAACGGACTGTGGATCAGGCATACAGTAGGTAAAGACCTGTCCGTCCTCCACAGTGTTACTAAACTAACTACTACTTAACATAAAATAACTATGACTACGAGCTTTCTAACGATTACATATACTTGAGGGGACCGACACTTTAACTACTGGATTTTCCAAATCCTAACATATCAATACCTCCTTCCGAACCATAGGACTGGAATGTCTTCTCCAAATTAACGAGAAAATATGTCCAAGGTTTGTATTGGAGTTCTTCTGTCAAGTTGAACTCGTTCGTATCGAGGATCGCTCTCTATCTCTTTGGTTTTGGATAAAAAACCAAAAGTTTGTCTTAACCCTTGGGCAATTTGCTCACATCCTCTTAATTCCAAATCATGGACAATGTGCCGTCACTGAAGATTGGTCTCTTGATTCTCTCTTCAACTTTCGTGAAGAAAATAGTCCATATTGTTCACACATACCTTCCCCGCAAGACTTGACTCAAGATGATATGCAAACCTCGACCCTTATTACTCGATCCAAACATTATCTATACACGGGATATCCGAGAAGAGTACAAGGCTCGCACTCATCCTACGTGAAAATGTTTGGAGTCTTAGGAGAAATCGAGAAATTCTTCCCGCTTGTTGTGCTCACATAGTTTGCTAACACAACAACCATACAATCTTGGCTACTTTTTCACAAGGCGAATTGTAAATCTTCAAGGCTCCAAGAACAAACTAATCCCATATGGAATGTTCTTGACACGCCTTTATTATCACATCATGTACTTTCACCCTTAATTTCAAAGTCCGTTGTACGTTGATATAGGCTTAGGGGTTATGTGTGGGGATAAATCCTTAATATCAATATCAAAAATACTCACGAAGATAGATTCAAATTCTCTTAGGAAAAAGAATAATAAATCAAATCCCGTGTGTGATCGTGTAGTACGGATTAGTCAACCCGAATCGTTTTCCCAACGAGGCGTGAATTGCCAACGTCGTTCTTGGTTTGGAATTTAATGCTCGATGTTTTGATTTGTTTGATTTTGATTATTAAACTACGGGAATGGGGAAAGTAATTAAGGGAATCTATTTTACGGGAAATCCAAAATGCGATTATAACTAAAATGTAATTAATAAACGTAAATAAAATGCAACTACGTCTAGATTAAACCCTAAAATTGCCTAAATCTACTTTTATGCTAAAAATGATATTAGAAAACTAATTTAGAATTAAAACTAATTTTTTTGGATTTTTCTGGATTTTATTTAAATTAAAAACTAATTTTTAACTATTTAATCTAAATTAAATTCTAAAAATTATGAAATTTAAGGAGAAAAATATGAAACTGCTTTCTAAAAATCTAAAATATCACTAAAGACTTTTCAAAACTATTTTTGTATTTTTCAGATTAATTTCCTATTTTCTACTAATTTAAAACTAATTTAATCTAATTTAAATAGTGAAAAATATCAAATAAAGGGGGAAAAATATGGAAAAATCTTTTTTATGCTTTTTATATTTTTCTTAAACTGAGAAAAATGAAAAATTATTTTTTGGAACTTTTTCTCAATTAATTGCAATTAAAGCTAAGTAAAAATGATTAAAAACTAGTTTAAATCTAGAAAAATAGAAAACAGTGACCAATATTAATGAAAAATTCAGGAAAATGCTAAAATATATATCCGGGTTCTATTAAAATGAGAAATGTAGTGCTTATGTGACAGAATCAAGAGTCAGTAGTGTAATTGGATACCAAATAAGCACTTAAAATTGAGCTACAAGTCAGTAAAGCTAACCAAACAAAGGACTTAAGCTAATGTTTACTAAATTAAGCTCAAAGCAACTAACTAAACCTAATCCTAACAAGCCTAAAGCTCTGATCAAGATCTAAGCAAACTGATGAGTCTAAGCAAAAACAGTGAACACCCCCTTGGTTTGAGCTTATTCAAAAGCTTATCAAGAGTGCTAAAGCCAAAAACAGATAGGTGGTCTTATGAACCACCTGGCTAGCTACAAATGTGCCAATTACCAAACTTCTAACTCTCTAAATTGAACCTAATGCATCACCGCAAAATCTGCATAAACTGCTGCAGACATGGATTTTGACTTTCAAGAACAGATGTGAAGTTTGACTAACTTGAGATTCCAAGGCAAATTTAGGACTGAACTTGATGAAATATGATGTAATGTAACTTTATCAAGCAATCTTAACAAGTTTTAGACCTATTTGCATTGTTTTCTTATCACAGATTCCAACAGTGAGATTAACAAGACAGATTTTAGCAAAGTTTGACTTTCAGTGTTAAATGATGCACTAAAATGGCTAGAATAAGTATGCTATGGATATTAGAGACTAAAGCAATAACAATCTTATACCAAGACAGTTTTGAAATCAGTCTAAGCAAGCTATCCAAACACCCCTTTAAAAGCAGTTTAGCAAGCAATTCAGCTTAAACACAAAGCAACTTAAGCTAAGCTTCAAAACATATTTGTTATACTAGATTAATGCTAATGAAACAAGAGATAACGAGACTTAATCGATTAAGATAAATGCTACCACTACTTGTTTTGAAGCTAAATATGAAATGGGACTAGCACTTACAAGGGGTCCGTAGCCACAATGGCTTGCAAACCAAAACAAGAACCACTAATCCTAACCTATTCAACCCATATCCATCATCTATTCAAACCATCACCATTTCTGAACCAATTATGAGCACGAGTTGACTTTTGTTGACCGAAGAGTTTTGTGAATGAAATGAATATGATGGTGCAAGATAAGCTCACAGAAGCTATAAAGAACTTAAATGAACCTATTCCATTATTCAGATAAAGCTTATTGATCACTTAAAGTAGATTTGCAAGATAAAAAAAATGAAAACTTTGAACTTTTTATTGAAACTGAAATTGGATACAAGAACTGAAGAATACAATGAAAACTTAAGAAAACATTTTAAGAAAACTACTGAAAATGAAATACAATAAGCTTAAATGAAAACTAAGGATTGCACGATTCTCTTGAGAGCCAAAGGGGTCCTTTTATAGCAGTGGAGAGGCCTTGGGATGCCCTTGAGAAGATCCTAGAAGCAAATTCAGAGCCACTCATTCCTCCATCATCACTTTCACCAATCAAATTGCACCATCTAGCTCAAATAGGTGTTTCGGCCAATAGAGTATTGCCAATTGGACACGTGGCCATCTTATCCTGACAAGTCAGAGTAGATAAGGGTTTCTAGATAGATTCTAGTACGAGGTGGGTTGTTTGGGTGTGGGATTGGTGGTGTTTGGGTGGTGAATTGGTGGGAGGAAGGAGATGTCCTGTGTAAAGGGCGCGTTTGGTTTTATTTGTTTAATGTTTTTCAAAGTGGTTACCGGGTCGTGGTTTTGACTTGGGTTAAAATACTCGGGTCTTGGGTAATTCGGTAGAGAGGGTTTAATAACGGGTGTAGGATTTGGGATATTGGATTGGGCCGAATGGTTTATGGATTGGATTTATGACTTGGATAAATAGGATAACATTGGACTAGTATAATAATGAACTAGTAACCATAGGGACCAATGTTGTAAAAGTTGAAATTCCAAGGACTAAACGTGCAACTTCTGAAAGTATCTTCAAAGGACCGAATTTGCCAATCTTCAATAATCTAGGGGCTGATTTGCAAATTTCTGAATCTTCAAGGGTCATTTCTGTCATTTGCTGAAACTTGAGGGACTATTTCTGACATTTCTTCAAACTTTGCTCAATTCTTCACAAATCATCCTCAGAGATTAGAAATCTTCAAAAATGCATAATTCTGACCTTCCCACTTAAGCTCTCTTAATCTCTCGTGCTCGGATTTACGTCCTGATTTGGTTCCTTTTCGCTGTTTTACATATCCATACCTGGACAAGCATAAACTCAAGAAAACCACAAATATTAGCAATAAACGGCTCTTTCTTAGTTATTTTGGGTCTATTTTGATAAAGAAAAGGTATGTGTTTTAGCACATACCAAAATACCCCAGACGAAACCATTGCCGTGTCCTCACGCAATGCAATCAACTCACGCTTCTAAAACCAAGGATTTCAATCTCTTCCTACTAAACCTATGAAGAAGTAGCAAAGATTCCTCAAAAGAGATTAAGAAAGCCTTAATTCTAAAAACGCCCCGTTTACCTTTTAATTCACATGTATAGATATAACGATTAAGCACATTCCGGTTATGAATGACGGTTTGTTGAACTTTCATGTCGATCAATAACTCAAACATTTTTCAAACGACACGTTAGGATCACAGAGTAGAAAACACAACACAGCGTGAAGTGACCATACGGATAGAATACATCGTCCCTGATTTTTCACAAGTCCCAAACTAAGCGTAAAACCGAAATCATTGTTACAAATGATTCTAGATGCTAACACTACCCATGGAAGTTACTTGTGTACTTACTTTTCGTTCCCATTTTCCTATTTCCTCTAGATTTTTTTATTTTTGTGAGAAGTGAATTTCTTCAAATTCTCGTTTCGATAACTTTTATTCCAATAAAGATACAAAGCTAAGTCGATAATTAGTTGTCCGCCTTCTCTCGAGAACCATTGTCGTAAAAATGAGGTCCACATCAAGGAATTTTTATTTCACTTATACTTGATTTTTCATTTTCATTTTTTAATTTTCATTTTTTTTTTCTTCATTTTCATTCACTTAGACTTTTACGTGTATGAGCTATGAACCACGGAGCTTCACGGGGTAATTCCAAGACTATAGGCTTCATGAGATGAGGATCCCGGCTGGCTAGGCTAAGACCTCATTCAATCCCGGCTAAAGATCCAAGGGTCCGATCTCGACACCGCAGCTCACAACTTTACTTATTACTTTATCACATATCACTGATTACTCATTTATTTATTACGGATCCTTGATGTGTACCCAATTTTTAAAACAAAGATTCTTTTAAGAAGATAAAGAACTAACTATCGCCAAAAACTCGACATCTCTAATTATTTAGACATATATGGGGTGAAACAATTTTGTGGGAACAAAAAGCCATAAGTACCTTCGATGGGCTCTAAAGAGAACCAACTACTCCACGCTTAGCATCTAAACTCATAAGTAACTCTATCATTTCTCGATCTCTGCAAATTTAAAATCCCAAATAATGAGATCCGCAGATGCTTAGCCGATAATTTTTAGGTTATCTATGGTTAAGGGAACAAGCTAGGGCTCAACACGCCCGGTCAAGTCAGAATTCCATTCCTACTCTCACCAGCGGAAAGTCAATCAAGGTGTCAAAACATATATTAACTTAGCAAATGCTTCGTCTAATGAAATCAAGTTATGCATATTTAAAATCACTCAGGGAAACTTGCAAAAATCTTGGCCTTGTGAGCTAGAATTCGCATTTTATAGCTTCTTATCTAAGAGACTAGCAAACTTTTCAATCAAAAAGACTAAACAAAAGCTTGAAAAATTTTTAAATTTTGCTCATTTTTGCACAATTTTTCATTTTCTAAGGAAAAACGGGGTTACGAGAGAAACACAACAGAAATAAGCAAGTGCGGTCAAATCAAATCGAAGATTACCCTACCCCAGACTAGAACGGAACATTGTCCTCAATGTTTAAAAGCAAGGGTATCACGAAAATCTAAAAGCCGTTTATTAAGTATGCTAGAAGATAAACGTTAGTCGATAAGATTAGGATATCGGATTTCCATCAGCATCGATCATGAAACTCGAGTAGAGAAAATGACAAACTTCGAGCACGAGAGTATTTATATCGGGAACATCCTAAACACAACATCACAAACAACCAAACACGAGAAATCGAAGAGGCGGACCCCTTCGCGTCACTTATTAGAAAATAGAAAGAAGATAGATGGATAAGCATGGGGTGCCTCCCACGAAGCGCTATTGTTTTTCTTAAACGAGTCGCTAGCCTGACTCGTCCCCGAATTCATTTGTCCTTGGGGAAGAAAGTGGTAGAGATACCAGGGTCAAAAACGGTGTCTTCATTCCTGAAGGAATGAGACTGGGTGGGTTGGGTGGGGAAGAAAATGTCGGGCATCAGCACATAAGGTATATGAAAGAATGATCCATCATCCGGTGGTTTTGCGGGTGGACGTCGGGATGACGGATCAAGATGAGAATACTCCATAAGAGAAGGGAGTCCATGGTAAAGAAAGGTGTATTGCAATGGTTCAACAATGAAGGCATCCAAGTTAGGATCCTTTTTCCGAATAACTTTGGTGATAAGAATGTACTCTTCGAAGAGTATCCCAGGATTGAAAATCTTGTCCTCAGAAAGGAACGAAATCAAAGTATCATCCACGTGAAAATCCTCACGAGGAGAGGAATCACTCTCGGATAAAAAATAGTGTGGGACCTCTAAATCAACAAGTTCATCAGTCGAAATCTTAACTTCCTTATCTTTCTTTGGGTAAAACGGATCATCATATTCGTTTTCTTCATTTTTTGGAAGAATCGAGTCGGTGGGAGCAAGTTCATCGGTGAACTTCTCAAAGTAAATCGACGGATCTTGATATAACAAGTATTCAATTTCGCGTAAGTCGGCTCTAAAATCAAAGATATCATCCTCACTTCCCGGTGGAAGAGGATCCATGTGAGCGAGTTCATCGGTGAACTCCTCGAGAAGTAAATCAATGGGAGAATCCTTGAGCTCGGGCTCCGAAGGATTAAAAGACGGCTTGACTTCTTGAATAACTTTTTCAGAATCTCCGTAAAGCATTTTTTTAATCAAACGAATATCTCCTTCGATATCGATGGCGGCATTATCAATTTCCGGTGAAACTGAATCACTTTTCAAATAAGCCTCAATTTCTTTCATGATAGAATCATCTTCCTCATATTGAGTATGGGAAGGAATATTTTCAGAAGAAGGAGTGGGATTGCCACTCAAAGAAAACTTGGTGTTTTTAGGAACAAGATCAATCCGATACACAGAAAGCGGAGGTGGGACAAGTGGTGTGCTCTTAGAGCTAGCATTTTCCACCACAACCGTTGTAGTCTCCTTTTCTAGTTTCTTATTTTGTTCAGCACATATCGTAGACAAACTCTTAACCGTGAAACGTGAAAGACTTGAATCAATTCTCGATGTCTTAGGCCCAACTTTTTGAACTACCGGAGGTTGGACGTTTTTGGTACTTCCATTATTAGTAGGAATTCCCGGGTCCTTTGTCACCTCGGTGTTACTAATTTTGGCCACATCATATTGTTTGGTAAAAGATTTAGAAGTATGGTTAACGTTAAACGTGACGGCTTCTTTTCCAACTCTTAAAGTAATTTCTCCTCCATAAACATCAATCAATGCATGGCCCGTCCTTAAGAAGCATCTTCCGAGAATAAGGGGCACACGAGGGTCGGCATCGAAATCAACAACAACAAAATCCGCGGGGAAATCGAACTTCCCCACTTTAACAAAAACATCCTCGGCTATACCGATTGGTTGAGTCGTAGTTCGGTCGGCTAGCTCGAGGGTCATACATGTCGGAGTAAGTGGAGGCAATGAAAGTTTATCGTAAATTGATTTCGGCATCAAATTGATACTCGCGCCAAGATCGGCCAAGGCGGAGCACTGAATAATTCCTTGAAAATCACACGGAATGAGAAACTTGCCGGGGTCACCTAACTTTTCGGGAAGTTTCTTGAGAATAACCGCCGAACAATTCTCATTCAAAGACGTTTTTGCCAAATCAACAATTTTCTCTTTGTTACTTAACATTCCTTTTAGTGTCGAAACAAACTTAGGCATGAGAAAAAGAGCATCCGCGAAGCTAATTTCGAAGTGAAGATCTTGAAATATCTGAAAGAATTTTTCCATTTGAAGATTTGCTTGTTCACGTTGCTTTTGATCATTCATTCTTGACGGGTACGGAAGTGTTGTTTTTGAGTTATTCTTTTCAGCATTAACCGGAGCATCCTTGGGCTCAGACGTTGGGACAACCGTGGGTTGGACATTCTCAGTACTCCCCTTATCAGTAGGAAGCACCGGGTCCTTTGTCACCCCAGTCTCACGGTCTACCACACCAGACGGAGAAGAAGAAATAGTGGTAGGAACCGTGGGTCCATCGTAAGCAACACCACTTCGGGTAGTGATAGCTTTCATGTCACCTCTCGGGTTAGGAATCGTATTACTCGGAAGAGAACCGGAACCCGAGGGTTGAGAATAAGACGTAGAAGGTTGATTAGCTTGAAAGAAACTAGCCATCATATCCCTCATTTCTCTCATCTGTTTGTTATTCGTAACTTCCATATCTCTTTTGAAATCATTCCTAATGCCGTTAATTTGAGTTTGCAAATTTTTAATGATGCTATCAGAACTCTTCATGTAAGACGTAAAACTCATTGTTTGAAATAGCTTGGTGAGGTGATTGATATTGTTGTTGAGGAGGAGGTGTTTGTTGATAAACTTGAGCTGGAGGAGCTTGGTAGTTTTGATTACCATGATTGAGATTGGCTCCTCGGTTTTGATTGTAAGATTGGTTTTGATAACGGTTTTGGTTTTGTTGAGGAATGGGTGCAAAACCGGGTGGTCCCATTTGGTTGGCAAGGTATCCTTGGTTCTGATTTTGAACCGGATTAGCAGAGGCGATGGAAGCATTTCGGAGATCGCCATCGGTAGCTTGACAATTATAGTACGGATGAGGACCACCGCAAATAACACATGTTTCAGTAACGGCTTTGACGGATTCGGATTTATGAATCTTAAACTCTCTCATCATAGAATTAATAGCATCAGTCAGCCCACTCAACTCACTTTTCAAACCGTAATTATCATTAGTAGTGATCTTAGAAACAACCGATCGGTTTCTAGACGAAGAAACTTTTGACTTATTTTCGATAATCGTTCTAATATCGGTGGGCATACGACTCAAGATATTACCACCGGCGGCCGCGTTAAGCGAATCTTGATCGGACGGAGTAAGAGCATTATAGAACGTATCAATCTGATGAAGATCGGTAAAACCGTGATTCGGGCATTTACGTAAAAGTTCCTTGAATCTATCCCATGCTTCTCCAAAACTCTCGTCAAATTTCTGTTGAAAATTTATGATTTGATTTCGTAACATTGTTATCTTTGACGGAGGAAAGAATTGGTTCACAAATTTCTTAGAAAGATCTTCCCATGTTGTGATCGACTGAGGGGGTTCTTTTTCGAGCCAAGTCCGGGCTGCCCCCTCAAGGGAAAATGGAAACAATCTCAACTTAATCGACTCATGAGCGACGCCCCGAAAGTTAATCGTAGAAGCAACTTGATTAAACCAACGGAGGTGTGCGTGGGGCTCCTCATGATCTAAACCACAAAAAGGTTTATTAGACACCAATTGTATTAGATTCGTTTTTAGTTCAAAATTTTCGGTGTCAATTGGTGGAAGTACGATAGCATCACCGTAGCCGTCTACGGGAGCTTGAAGTAACTCGTTCATCGTTCGAGTGTCTGCCATGACGGGTTCTTCAACGATAGTACGTAACTCGGGTACGTCTATTCTCTGATTACGTCTACGTCGTGATTGAGAGCGAGTGCGCATGCACTTAAAATCCAAGTCAATTAAAAGAAACCGATATTCGAAAACACAGTGAACTTAAACCAATAATCCCAAGTGAATAAATCACCTCTACAAGACAAACGCACAAGCGAGCGGAGAAGCTTTGTAGGTCAGCGCGAAGCTTATTAAAAACCCGCTTCTTTACAGCCGCAATTTAATGTCAGGCCGTCCTTATACCCACCACACAGTTTGTTTGTCCGATAGAAATAAATAAACTCACAAGCGACACAAAGGCAAGTTTTTGATCTTTTGTTCGGGAACTTATAATGATAACACCTCCGTTGAGAATGTTATATAATTGGTTTCTTCTATTTATTATCAAAAACAAAGAGAAAATCTTTTTGTACTTTTAATCTGATATATATATATACAAAAGAAAAAGGAAAATATTTTTTACTTTTTTAATTTATAGAAAAATAGTAACTTCACGAATGAAGGATCTCGAGCCACTAATCGTCAAACCTCAAACGATATTGTCGTGACACAACCTCCCCGGCAGCGGCGCCAAAATTTGATATAGGCTTAGGGGTTATGTGTGGGGATAAATCCTTAATATCAATATCAAAAATACTCACGAAGATAGATTCAAATTCTCTTAGGAAAAAGAATAATAAATCAAATCCCGTGTGATCGTGTGTACTGATTAGTCAACCCGAATCGTTTTCCCAACGAGGCGTGAATTGCCAACGTCGTTCTTGGTTTGGAATTTAATGCTCGATGTTTTGATTTGTTTGATTTTGATTATTAAACTACGGGAATGGGGAAAGTAATTAAGGGAATCTAGTTTACGGGAAATCCTAAATGCGATTATAACTAAAATGTAATTAATAAACGTAAATAAAATGCAACTACGTCTAGATTAAACCCTAAAATTGCCTAAATCTACTTTTATGCTAAAAATGATATTATAAAACTAATTTAGAATTAAAACTAATTTTTTGGATTTTTCTGGATTTTATTTAAATTAAAAACTAATTTTAACTATTTAATCTAAATTAAATTCTAAAAATTATGAAATTTAAGGAGAAAAATATGAAACTGCTTTCTAAAAATCTAAAATATCACTAAAGACTTTTCAAAACTATTTTTGTATTTTTCAGATTAATTTCCTATTTTCTACTAATTTAAAACTAATTTAATCTAATTTAAATAGTGAAAAATATCAAATAAAGGGGAAAAATATGGAAAAATCTTTTTTATGCTTTTTATATTTTTCTTAAACTGAGAAAAATGAAAAATTATTTTTTGGAACTTTTTCTCAATTAATTGCAATTAAAGCTAAGTAAAAATGATTAAAAACTAGTTTAAATCTAGAAAAATAGAAAACAGTGACCAATATTAATGAAAAATTCAGGAAAATGCTAAAATATATATCTGGTTCTATTAAAAATGAGAAATGTAGTGCTTATGTGACAGAATCAAGAGCTGTAGTGTAATTGGATACCAAATAAGCACTTAAAATTAAGCTACAAGCTGTAAAGCTAACCAAACAGTGACTTAAGCTAATGTTTACTAAATTAAGCTCAAAGCAACTAACTAAACCTAATCCTAACAAGCCTAAAGCTCTGATCAAGATCTAAGCAAACTGATGAGTCTAAGCAAAAACAGTGAACACCCCCTTGGTTTGAGCTTATTCAAAAGCTTATCAAGAGTGCTAAAGCCAAAAACAGATAGGTGGTCTTATGAACCACCTGGCTAGCTACAAATGTGCCAATTACCAGCTTCTAACTCTCTAAATTGAACCTAATGCATCAGCTGCAAAATCTGCATAAACTGCTGCAGACATGGATTTTGACTTTCAAGAACAGATGTGAAGTTTGACTAACTTGAGATTCCAAGGCAAATTTAGGACTGAACTTGATGAAATATGATGTAATGTAACTTTATCAAGCAATCTTAACAAGTTTTAGACCTATTTGCATTGTTTTCTTATCACAGATTCCAACAGTGAGATTAACAAGACAGATTTTAGCAAAGTTTGACTTTCAGTGTTAAATGATGCACTAAAATGGCTAGAATAAGTATGCTATGGATATTAGAGACTAAAGCAATAATAATCTTATACCAAGACAGTTTTGAAATCAGTCTAAGCAAGCTATCCAAACACCCCTTTAAAAGCAGTTTAGCAAGCAATTCAGGCTTAAACACAAAAGCAACTTAAGCTAAGCTTCAAAACATATTTGTTATACTAGATTAATGCTAATGAAACAGTAGATAACGAGACTTAATCAGATTTAAGATAAATGCTACCACTACTTGTTTTGAAGCTAAATATGAAATGGGACTAGCACTTACAAGGGGTCCGTAGCCACAATGGCTTGCAAACCAAAACAAGAACCACTAATCCTAACCTATTCAACCCATATCCATCATCTATTCAAACCATCACCATTTCTGAACCAATTATGAGCACGAGTTGACTTTTGTTGACCGAAGAGTTTTGTGAATGAAATGAATATGATGGTGCAAGATAAGCTCACAGAAGCTATAAAGAACTTAAATGAACCTATTCCATTATTCAGATAAAGCTTATTGATCACTTAAAGTAGATTTGCAAGATAAAAAAAAATGAAAACTTTGAACTTTTTATTGAAACTGAAATTGGATACAAGAACTGAAGAATACAATGAAAACTTAAGAAAACATTTTAAGAAAACTACTGAAAATGAAATAACAATAAGCTTAAATGAAAACTAAGGATTGCACGATTCTCTTGAGAGCCAAAGGGGTCCTTTTATAGCAGTGGAGAGGCCTTGGGATGCCCTTGAGAAGATCCTAGAAGCAAATTCAGAGCCACTCATTCCTCCATCATCACTTTCACCAATCAAATTGCACCATCTAGCTCAAATAGGTGTTTCGGCCAATAGAGTATTGCCAATTGGACACGTGGCCATCTTATCCTGACAAGTCAGAGTAGATAAGGGTTTCTAGATAGATTCTAGTACGAGGTGGGTTGTTTGGGTGTGGGATTGGTGGTGTTTGGGTGGTGAATTGGTGGGAGGAAGGAGATGTCCTGTGTAAAGGGCGCGTTTGGTTTTATTTGTTTAATGTTTTTCAAAGTGGTTACCGGGTCGTGGTTTTGACTTGGGTTAAAATACTCGGGTCTTGGGTAATTCGGGTAGGAGGGTTTAATAACGGGTGTAGGATTTGGGATATTGGATTGGGCCGAATGGTTTATGGATTGGATTTATGACTTGGATAAATAGGATAACATTGGACTAGTATAATAATGAACTAGTAACCATAGGGACCAATGTTGTAAAAGTTGAAATTCCAAGGACTAAACGTGCAACTTCTGAAAGTATCTTCAAAGGACCGAATTTGCCAATCTTCAATAATCTAGGGGCTGATTTGCAAATTTCTGAATCTTCAAGGGTCATTTCTGACAATTGCTGAAACTTGAGGGACTATTTCTGACATTTCTTCAAACTTTGCTCAATTCTTCACAAATCATCCTCAGAGATTAGAAATCTTCAAAAATGCATAATTCTGACCTTCCGGCTCAGCTTAAGCTCTCTTAATCTCTCGTGCTCGGATTTACGTCTGATTTGGTTCCTTTTCGCGTGTTTTTACATATCCATACCTGCACAAGCATAAACTCAAGAAAACCACAAATATTAGCAATAAACGGCTCTTTCTTAGTTATTTTGGGTCTATTTTGATAAAGAAAAGGTATGTGTTTTAGCACATACCATACGTACTTGTGAACAAGATGATGGAACCTCTAAACACATCTCTCATGAAGAGTTTCTTCATCCTTGAATCGACAAACACTCATCAACCATTTGATGATCCATCTAGCGAAAATGCTCAAGGAACTTAGTTTTCTTTCAAAATAGGGTCAATCCTTAGTATTCATGCTTTATCAATGTAATGCAATTTCTTTCATGAAATAAAACATTTAACATTTGATATCTCCACTATATTAGTGTTAGAACTTCTTAAGAAAACACTAACCTTGAAATATGATGCCTTGTGCAACCCTTGCATACCTTTTTTAAAGGTTCTGTTTAGCAGGAAGATGGATCCCTACTCTTAGGGAACCGTGGGATCCGGCAAACAGAAATGCAGTTGCAATCATTATACTTCAAACCATGCCTCTAGATCACTTCACACTAAGCTTAACATAGTGTCTTAAGACAAATTGAGTCCTTATCAAGCTGAGTAAAAGTTTCATACTCATGCATAACTCACTTAGATCACACTCAAGGCACTTGTAGATCTATCATTTCATCAAAACTCGTTACTCTTCCGCTCTTATACTCACACATGATCCCTCACATGTTAATACATCTAGCTTTAGAAATCTTTCAATTTTAGCAAATGTATTGTAGTCATCTTTACCTCAAAATAGGTCGAAATGGGTCAAATTCTAGTTTTCCATCTTAAGCTTTTAGGATATCCTCCAAGACATTATCTTAAGTTACTATCTGGTCTCTAGGATCATTTAGCTCCATTTAACACTCTCAAATCTTTAGTGTCATATTTGGTCACTCATTGGTACTCATAAAAGTTCCAATTTCTTCCATAAAAGGCAATCATGAGCTACATCACTCATTACCCTTAAGCATTTAAGTACCCTTTCATTTAAGACACTTAGATGGACTGAAACACTCGAGAAGGTATAGGCATTAAACCTTACAAAACATCATTGTTATCTTTTCCTAGCTGCTGAGAGCCGGATCCCTAGGATTAGCCTAGATGGATCCCTCATTGAAGGGAACCGGTGGGATCTGTGTGACAGATTCATGTCAACTCTAGCTTAAACAATCATTTCAAGCTCATCTTGATAACTTGAACATTCCACCTCATCTTAATTAAGTCCCTATATCAGTACAAATCTGAAGTTGACTCTTGTGCATGATAATCATCACATTCCAAAGGATCTTAGTGGCTTAAGTCTTGAATGCACTTTGCCAAATACCTTGCTTTATAAACCACATTGTTAGGACTCCTAAAGTCATCACCTTCATCCTCATTTTTAGCACTTAGAAACCTTTACAAACCTCTTTGAATCATCTCATCATGAGGAAAGCTCCAAGTGGTAACTTATCCAGCAAAGGACCACCCAAGAAAATTGTCGTGTTGTACACGAAATTTCTTCAACCGAATCATCTCTGGTTAAATCCACAAATGCTAGGATTTCTCGTCCACCAACTCAACCAATCAAACCAATCCCTAAAAAGATAGTTCCCACAAAACTACCAATGCCAAACACCACCATACCTCCTAAACCAAACAATCTCATTTCCACTAAACCATCACCATTGGTGCCTAGAGCCCTATCATTCACCACTCCACTGTCATCACCACACCTCTACAATATAGAGGAATTGCCTCCTAGGCCATCTCATCCTCCACCACCGGTAACATTCTCCTCATTAGGAGGAATAATGGAACAAAATCAAGGTGTTGAGTCAACATTAGCTCCAGCTTCCTTTTCTCCGTCACCATCAAATAATCCCATTTGGAATATGAGAAATCATCAAAGTCAATCACCCGACCACATGGAAGTTGACACCTCTCTACCACCACCATCATTCTTGGTCGAGCCATTTCGAACGCGCCTCCACCAATCCCTCCCTCGTTTAAGGCTCCTCAACCCGCTTCACTTGATCCTTCACATCAAGGAATTTCCTTTCTTCCATCATCACTACCTCGCCATGACAAAGATTGTTATCATTGTCAACATGTTGAAAGTTTGATACATGAAGTACGGGAAGATAAACGTTTCATGTTTTATCACCTCCTCGAACGTTTCGACGAGATTAAACCTAAACAAACTTGAGCTAGAGGATTCTAGTGGTGTCCTTGGTATCAAGCGTGACTTCGATAGTCTAGTAACTCAAAGTCATGTATCCTTCATTTTCTTAGTTTTTAGAGTCATGTATATCATAACTCTAGTTTTATTAAATGAAATTACATGATATTTGCTATATTTCTGAGTATATGATTATTGGTCTAATACATATCTCATTTTGATGCCAACATATTTTTTTGGTACATCACATTTTTTGTATTTTAGTTACAGATAGACGGATCCCCTACGTTTTGCCTAGACGGATCCCTCCAAAGAGGGAACCGTGGGATCCGTGCAACAGAAGACCAATTTTCTACTAACTCGAGTCTTATTTGCAGGAAATTATGCATTATATTCTTGTCCTCTAACCTTTGTTTTGTAGATTTTCAATTTACACGTGAATACTTTGTCACCCTAAGCTAGGGGGAGCTTTGTGTCAAAGCATTACATTGCAAGATCACTTGCAATATTAGGATTACATTTCATGACGTCCCTTTGCAAAGTTGCAATCATCAAGGGGGAGCATTATCGTCACTAAGACGAAACCATTTGCAAACATAGTTGCAATGCATTAGCTTAGTAGCTTTGATTTACTTAAAGCCCTCACAAAGGGATGGCTCGTCAAGGGGGAGTTAAGACGAGAACTCTTCCCGTCACTTGCTCTCTATTTTTTTTCTTCACAAGTTTTTCTTAAAACAATGTGTTAATTCCTTTCCAAAGCTCCTTTTGTTTCGACAAAAAGGGGGAGAAGAAAGTAAAAACTACAAATTCAAACTTTTACGAATTTTACTTTTTCCTTAAAATAATTTTATGTTTTGTCACCAACAAAAAGGGGGAGATTGTTAATACAAATAAGCCGTAAAAACGTTTATTTATATTTTACAATCTTATAATGTTTTGTTGATAAAAACGTAAAATAATTTTAAAGAAACAAATAAAATACGTAAATGGTTTGAGCCAATAGTTTTCTAAGACACTTACGTTTTCACATAAAACACTAAAACAAGTATATATGTACAACAACAAGTGTTTACATATTGGGTAAATATATACGTAACTAGTATGTATTATAATGGGTAATATAAATGGGTAGAAACTTAAGTATTTGACCCATTGACCAAATACATTGAATGTAGTTGAGTATAATCCAAAGTCCATGACCTATACCCATGGAGCTTGACCCACAACCCATTGCATGATATCATGATTATGTCATATATGGATAATATCCATGACCCATGGTTTTAATCCATAACCCATAGTTTTAATCCATGATCGATGGACTAGATGCATTGCATCTTGTAGATACATTATATCTACTTGGATACCCATGATCCATAACCCATGACCCATGACCCAAAAACCATGGGCAAAAGGGAGCGTCCCACGGATCCCTAGTATTACACTGGACGGATCTCTCAAGTGAGGGATCCGTGGGATCCGTGGAACAGTAGCCATTTTCTCTCTATAAATAGTGAGCCATTTCTTCATTGTTTCTCACCCCTTTCTCACATATTTTCTCTTTGAGTTATAAACTCTCTAACCTCAGATCCAAGTGATCTATGTATGTAGTTTTGTTTTTGTGTGATTCTCTAGGTTCCTCTTAAAGGCGAGATCACCACCTTTTGAAGTCGAGCAAGCTCAAGTCCATGAGTTGCCATGCTTCGTTATCTTCAAGTCTACTGAGGTTCTCTTGTTGATAGTTCTCTTCTTCCTCATAAAAAGTGTATTGTTGAAGACATTAGTGAAAGATGTCTAAAAGAGTCAAGACGAAGACATTAGTGAAGGGTGTCGATCGTTCGTATTGAAAGCACTAGTGAAGGGTGCTTAGAAGTTAAGGCTAAAGGTATTAGTGAAGGGTTCCTAGAAGTCAAGTCACAAGGCATTAGTGAAGGGTGCCTTGAGATCGAGTCAAAGGCATTAGTGAAAGGTGCCTAAGGTATACATTCGATATGGTGTGTTCGATGTACATGATAGAGTAGGATTAGATCAAAGGATATTGATATCCTTGTGGATATTGTTATAAGGAGTAGATCTCCTTTGGGGATAGTTGTTGTAGTGTTGGGTAGTAGTTCCTCCATTATAATGGAACTCGGTATCTAGCCTAGTACCTGATAAAGGG
This sequence comes from Chrysanthemum makinoi, assembly GCA_910596185.1. NCBI lineage: Eukaryota > Viridiplantae > Streptophyta > Magnoliopsida > Asterales > Asteraceae > Chrysanthemum > Chrysanthemum makinoi. Next base: position 25,008,020 of record OU343216.1, read on the forward strand.
TAGGCGACGTTGTGATAGGTTTGGTTCTACCTCGTGAAAGAACCCGGTGGCTAGCCTAGTACCGAAAAAAGAGCAGGCGACGTTGTGATGGCTTCTCCGCCATAAGAGTTGGTGTTGTGTAGTGATTTCGAACTCTCGAGTAGGTGACTCGGAGAGTGGAGTAGGGCAAGGAAGGTGTCCTTGTAGCCGAACCACTATAAATACTCGCGTTGTGGTTTTGTGCTTCTTACTCCTTATCTTTTCATTACATACTTATATATGCTTGTCTATCAACATCCAACACACATGTTTAAATAGATTGACATAAGTCGATCTAAATAGTTTAAAACCAAGTTTTAATCGGTAAAACTATTCAACCCCCCTTCTAGTTTTCCACATATCTAATCCGAAGATTAGGCGCAAATTAAGTATGTTTAAGGATTAGATATAACAAATAAGCTATTGAATAGCTTATTATTAAATAAAAACTAATAAATATTAAACCTTTTTGTTTTTTTTATTAAATAGATTGTAATATAAGTAGGTCTAAGAAAAATAAAAGATTTTGAAAGAAAAAGTAAATAAGAGAAGTGTTTATTTGAATAAGTTATGAGAGAGATTATCCAAAATAAGCTTGATCTAAATACACCAATATAATCTATAAGAGAGCTTATTTAGCTTATTAGATAAGAAAAAGAAAAATGAAAGAAAATAAAAGAGAGAGAAGTAGAAGAAATAAGCTAAGTTGGATAAATAATCTTCATCTTCATTAATCTTTAATAAGTAGTACAATAAGAACTTGAAATAAGATTACAAAATAAGCACTAAAATAAGCTACCTAAAACTATTACAAAGAGAAAGAGAAAAAAAAAAACTATGTTTAAATTGTGTGTTGTGGATCCGGTTATGAGAAGCTGTGTTGGTATCTTTATATAGCCCAACCCACAGAGGTATAATAGTATTTTCCCATGCTTGCAGAGCTGTTGATAACCACATGGAATGAGACGTGTCGCCCTCTTATTTGCCAGCCACTATTCCAGATGCTTCCTCTTACCAACGATGAGCGCCGCCACCGTACCTGCATTTAATAATCCTCGTACACAATGATTAGTTTAGCGGCGCCACTGCCACGCGGTGACATCTGATTGGCCAGCCGCCACTGACGTAGCAGTGCCACGTGGCATATGCCTCGTGGCGAGTCAACGAATCAATGGGTCCGAGTCGGTCAAGTCAGGTCTGGTCTGTATTCGGGTCAAGTCTCCACATGGACCACTAAGGTGGTGCCACGTGGCATGGGTATTAATACCCGTTTTTGCTCCGCCTAGGGTCGAACGTGTGGCCTCTTGGATGGGAGGAAGGAATGCTTCCAGCTATGCTACATTCCTTCAGTCGTTATACACCATTTTTAATATTTAACCCACTAGAACTTTTGGCCCAGTTTACTAATAACAAAAAGGTTTTGGCCTATCAATTTCAAAATGTTATGGCCCGGACCAAAAATGAAAGAAAGTACCGTCGGACTCATTTGAACCTCGAAAAACACAAAAACATATTCGAAACTAATCCGAAAATCACCGTTTTTGCTTTGTTTTCAAACCCTTGTACCTTCCAGATATAATAACACATATCCAATATATTTGCAATATAATTTAACGTATTTAATGGTTATTTGTCCGTTTTAGTATATTTTTAGATATAAAATGATGTGTGTTTAAGCACACATCAAAATACCCCACGCTTAAGCCATTACTGGTCCCACACACAATGTTTATTACACACGTAGTGAAAGAAAATATTTTAAACCCCCTAAACTAAAAATCCCTCACATCAAACAAGAACAGAGAGATGTTCATCAAGGGGTACAAAAAAAATTTACTTTGAAAATGCCCTGTTTTAACCACTTAAATAATTTATAGATAACAAGAAATTTTTCAAATTATATAAAAGGCTTTAAGAACGGGAAACACGCAGACTGAGTGTTTCTAGGAGACAAAGATCACCATCCTCGATTTTCATAATCCCTAAACCAAGCTTAAAACAAAATCACAGATAAATAAAAAATTAGATGCTAACACTACCCATAGATGCTAATTGTGTACGCGCAGCGACTCCTTGCTCCCTTATTTCTAGTTCCTCTAAGGATTTTATTTTGAAAAACGAGTTTTTCTTATTTCGATATATTTTAGACATATAAAGTCACCCAATTTAAAAAATATTTAGTTCAAAATCCTTCCCTAGAGAACGGCTGCATATAAAAATAAGGTCCACACCAAGGTCCTAATTTAATACGATTTAGGGGATATCCTTTTTATTTCATCTGAAACAAGTCATCTACGAGTCCAAAGATAGAAGCTTTATTTAGATATCCTCAGAGTTGAAGTTTGGCTTATTAACATTATTATTAAGAGAAATGCTTGATTGTGCCCTCCGAGCAGAATTTAGAAAGACTCATTTTATTTTTCATTTTTCTTTCGTTATTTTCTGTTTTGCAATATATCATCGATCCTTTAAACAACTGAGACAACGGCAACGAACCGTCAATAAACAGTTCTATTATTTTGGCTTTGGAATTTCCTCCATCTTTTGAAGTCCGAGTCAACGGGAGCGAACCGTCAGGAAACATAAAACTTTTATCGGCTTTGGATTATTATGACATTTACCTCCACCCTTTAAAAAACTGAGACAACGGGAATGAACCATTAGGAAATAGTAGTATATTACGGCTCTGGTTTATTACACTTTATTAGGTTTCAAACCTTGATTCCTATGGTCTTTCAACATCCGAAACAATAGCAGCAAACTATCAGGAATCAATTGTATTATTTCCCCGTAATATTGGCAGTACCTTGATGTGTATTGTTAGGTCACCATATTAGTAACACAAGCATCAATATAACAAAGATAGATAAATAGTGATCGGTTGAACACTTAACACACACACACGAATGTATAAGAAAGGTTACGCGTAGAGTGAAATGATAAAATGAACAACCAACTCTCAAGTGAGAGTTTACAAGATTATTTATAGGAGGGAACTAGGGCAACACACTAGGTTCCCATCCTTTACTTATTGGGCTTCGGATAGGCTCATGGGCTTTCTACATGAGCCTAGCCTTGATTACTAACATAAAAGCCATAATTAAGCTAACTATTACATATTAATTATTAACACTTGAATTCTAGTTTAGGAGTGATTCCAACAATCTCCCCCTAAGTGTTAGTGATTGATGATTTGATCTTTAAACGTTGTAGGTGCTGATGTAATAGTAGCTTTGACGTCTTCCGACATTCTTCTTTCTTGTGAAAAGAAGTGCCTTGATTCGAACAATCTCCCCAGTGTAGAGAAATTGTTTCCTTTGAAGTATTCTGATTTGACGTCATTATTTTCTTTGTTCTTTGATCTTTGTTCTTTGTGGTGGTAGTGATAGTATGTTGTGGTTATCTGCATCAGGTCCGCTTCGTTGCTCCAGTGTCTCCACGTCTTTCTCCAACATGCTCACACGCTCTTTAACGTTGGATTTCAATACTTATGTAGTTCTCTTAGTCTTTAAACTGTGTAGATTCTTTGACTTAGACGAAGAATTATTCTGACTTTGTGTTGCCTTTTTGAGAGAGCTTCAATTAGTGTTGTTATCGGTGTGAACATGTGGAGAATCTGCACGATCTTTTCCACCCGCAAGCATCCATAAGAAGAAAACATAAAACATGGGTTAGAAATAATCCAGCGCTTACAAGTTTGAACTTCGAGCATGTTAACAGCATAGTGTGAAAACATATCTCTAATTCTCACAAAGGCTGTTTCTGAACTGGAGTCCCACAAGTGAGATAACGCGATGTACCAAAGTACACCTATAGTTCAGATGAGCCGCTGAGGTACACCGAAGCATCACCCCACGAATGTAGACCGTTTGAGACACACTAAGCGTAATCCACGGGGAGTTACCGAAGTGACCGGTCAGTGGTTGTTTGATGTTGACCCGGCAGTGAGTTTCCATTAAATCACTGAGGATCACAATTATGAACCTCTCATAAATGTTCTCGACAGATTGCTAAGATCTGTGAAGGACTCGATAATGTATCACTTGCGTCCTTATTGTTGAACAACAAGCGATGAATTTTCAAGTGTACCTAAGAGATCTTTTGATGAATCTCGTGGCTCTAGACTCAATAGTGCGCTTTGGTTTTCCTGAGCGGAGACTAAGGAGAGGGTCTCCTTCTTCAATATCAGTAATCTCGCAGAGAAAGCCGATAGTTTGCGTAGGGTTCCTTGTGAGAATGAAACAACCTTCTGTTGAGGGAAACTTGAGTGGCTAAGAGGGTCATGCATCACTGGGTCCATGACGACTTTGATCTTCAATACCGGTGTCATCAAGTGACAACCAATAGCATATGAATTGAACCCTGTTCTGCCTCTAAGTTGAATAACTGAAGGCTATTTATTTTCACCCTTTTCTTTACTTTTCTATTTAATTATTCAACTCCTTCTTTCTCCGATTCTCATTTTCTCCTTTTTATAATCATACCTAAGGAGTTCTAATTCTAACTATTGGTGGTGTCCTTGGGTATATCCCTCCGGCTCTGGCAGATCATAGGACGGTTATTCCTAACCTTAGTCACCTTATAACTCCACGACTAACCTATGTTGCCATAAAACCATTTTCATGAAAAATCTCTCATAGTGGTTATGAGTAAAAACATTTAATACCACTATTTGAGAGTTGTAAGATTTTGCAGAAATACTCCCCCTCCACTCGTGCTTAAGTGTTTTGACAGAAATATGCACGGTGAGAGAAGAATGCGCACTTTTGAATTGATCAACTCAAGACAGACAATCCCCCGCGAGACACGGTTACGTTGCATAGTTAAAGAGTTACATTGTTAGCTTTTAGGTAACAACTAGCTCTAATAACTACCTTGAAGTTGTGGACAAACCTTGAAAGGTTGTCAAACCCGTCAAAGTTCATGTCTACCAAGAGTTTCTCGAATGGTACATTTAAGATCTCGTCAATTCATTAGTTAAGTCTTTTAGCACGAATATTCAATAGCAATTCACAACATATTTCTTATCACATAATTTTTCTCCCCCTCAAAAATGGCATATAAATGTTATTTTTGATGAAATTTTGATATCGAATATGACCATTTTGAGTTTTGCGGGAAGATTACCACGAAGAACAATTTGTGAACAAAGTTTATAAGCAAATACTCCCCCTCAACAAGTGATATTAACTTTTGAGGTTTTGAAAATCATAAGGGGAAGTACTTGTTCTTTTGAGCAAAACTTTGAAGATGAAAGTTTTGATTAGTTTTACTCAAAAGTAAGAAGCTTTCGCTCCTTTTATAGGATTGTGGCACTGAAGCGTACCACAGGGTCCTTTCATTACAAGAACGGGTTGTACACTGTTATTTGAGCACAAGCCATTGTCATAAAAAATCACACATCCAAATGATAAGATAATGAAACAAATCAAGGGTTACCGTGAGAATCCTAGTCCAAGAATAACCTGTGAATGCGTTCGGACGTTGATAGCATGTGAGATATGCCGACAACCACCTACGAAACTCTCCAAGGTTCTGAACCATCCCTTCGAACAAACTTTCATCGATGCGAGTGATGATCTTCTTCACATCCCTTCTCTCCCTCGAATTCCATCTCTTAGTTGACCAAATGCCTTCTTTTATCGCCTTTAACCGATAAGCTAACCCGTCCCTGACTTTCTTCAATGTGTGATCCCCAAACTTATGAAGCTCTTTGCACGCCATTAAGCAAGTGTGTAGTTCACTAGAGACTCCAAATGGTTTGTGATGAGGGTGTACTGTGTGGTTAATGTCGGAAGGTCTAGTGTGGTTTAGTGAGGTTAACACGCTGCCCGATACGATTCTACGGCAGTCGTATGTCTTCTACACGTTCTTGGATGACTATGCTTCTGATGTAGATGAGTAATGACTTGATGTATTCGCGTTGGACAGTTGTAGAGAAATGTCGGATTCGCCCTTGCACCTTAGCGAGATACATATCTTTAATGTCATTTAGCTGACGCCGGAAAATCTGCTTCACAGAAGTCATAGTCCTCTTCGTCTTGTCGTTTGACCATAATGTTCTTGAGGAATGTGTAGTCCCACTTTGACGAAAGAGTAACATGCTTAATAGCAACAATCCGTTTCCTTCTTCGATTTTTGAACCTGGCAGCTTTTGTAGAAGATTCTTCGGTGTTCAGGCCAATGATGAATCCCATACATCGCATCAAGGTCATACTTTTCCACTGTGGCAGCAAACATGTGTGAGGCTTCTTCCTCGATGGCTGGATTGTTAGAGTAGATTGTCACTGAAAGGAAATGTGAGTGATGTAGCGTACTTCCTTGTAACATCACTATCATGTAGAAGAAATTCGAGGTCATTGTTGAAGAAGTAACGGTATGGAATTTGAGGTTGATCCGGTCGGCCAATTGTTGGTAGCGGTCCGTCCACTGTAGTATGGAGCTTGTCTTGTCTTGTGAAGTCGATGTTAGCCGCGGATTGAGCCAATCAATATTGTTCGACATGGCTCGTGCAATGTTTTCAAGATGGTATTCAACTTCAATTGCACTTTCGAGCTGCTTTAAGCGTTGGAAGGCTTCATTCTTAATTCACTTTAGCTCAGCCTTAGTCATCTTCTTCACTCTAAACTGTTCTTGAATCAGCTTCACATGCTCCATAGTACGGCCTTTTACCATTTCTTGACCTTCCGGTAGTGAAGGAGTAGCATCAACAAGTGTAGAAAACCAGTCATATTCTCGGGTCATCTTCGCTCAGCCATGAGACAACATTGGTCTTTGTCTTCTTCTTCTTTGGCCTTTAGGAGGATTCTTTCTTTGTTGAAAGGGAGAGGGGTTGTTGGGGCTCTGATCTCTTCATCGTTACCACCGTAATTCGAAATGATCACCTCTCTTTGTGGTGGTAACTCAAAGTCCTAAGGTTTTCAAGAGTGCCAGAACTTGGAGGAGATCTTGTTTTGGTTGGATTCCTTTGGAGTGGTGGTGGCATAGAGGAGGATTCTCCAGCTTTTGCTTTGGACGGTGCGTAATCCTTGTCCTTGTCATCATCATCTCTTGGTCGTTTAGGTTGACCTGCTAACTCTTTGCATGAAGACCTGAGTTGATAATCTAGTAGACCCTAAAAAAATTTAGCTTCATCCGAAGTAATGGTTGCAGATCATTTTGACATTTGCATCACCAATTTCGAAATTAACTAAGCTTCAGAGAGATCAGGTGCGTTGGCCATTGTATGTTTAACCAATGCGACGATATTAGGAGTAAGTTGTCTGGAAAATATCTCCCTTGTCACACAGGATAGTGTCGAGAAGAAACTTGTGAGTATATTCTCTTGCCGTCTTCTCCATTTCCTTTTGGAAATATCCTTTGAGAAACTTCTGGATATGCTCCCTTTCTTTCAACAACTCGTTTAGCCCGTTTTGAAGAAAGTTGATTCTGTCAGCGAGTTGATTCAGCTTTTTTATGGTCACGTCTTTCTTCCTGACTTGGTTGACAGCTTTGACAATCTTTGACAATCTTTGTCTTAGCTCGGGATATCCAAGAGTCGGTTGGTTTCTTTACAGACTTGGATGCGGATCTGGTTGAGTCTGGATGGAGGTGAAGAGTGAGAAGACGAGTCTGATGATGATGAGACATGAGGAGGCTCAGGGTCTTTTGGTGGTTCAGAAGTTAGTTCCTTGGAACGCGCTGGATTATCTAGAATAAAATCATCATAGTCAACTTCGTCATCTTTTCCAGATTTAGCCATTTCTTCAGCTTTAATCATGGCTTCTTCATCTGCTTGAGCTTGAGCTTCTTTTTCTGCTTTTTCTTTAGCTGCAACCTCAGATCTTCATCGGAATTTTCTGACTTCTCCTTTTCTGGTTCCTCAAAGTCATAGTTGATAGAATCCTCAAGTTGCCTTTGTTGTTGATCGGTGGTGGTACCGCCTTATCGGGTTGATTAACGCATCAGAACTGGTGTAGATAGTGCACCACCACTTGACCCTCCGGTGCCACGAGCTTGTTCACGGGTAATTTTCTGAGCAACATGTTGGAGTCTGATATTCTTCAACTTCTTTATGTAGTCTCTGTCTTCATCCAATGGATCTTCATCTGAGCTCTCTTCTTCTTGTTCAAGTACCAAAGTTTTCCCTTTATCAGCCTTGGGACTTGGAGGTTTGGCTACTGTCAAAGTATCATCGATTGGAGTTTTAGAGTAGATGACCTCTTCGTCTATATCAATATCCTCTGAGTCTTCATCCATTAACTTTTGTTGCGGTTCAGGTTTGGGAATAGGGACAACATCTTTTGATGGAATTTTCCTTTAGAGAACATGAGTCCTCTTAGGATACTTTCTAATACTCTAAGTGCTCGTGACACTTCCTGCACTGCCTCTCCTGGTTTTCCTAGTAGGTGTACTAGAGGACTTTTCATCAAGGAAACCTACTTTTCCTGCTTCAACAGCTACCAGATATCGTTTGTACGAATAAAGTCCTTTGATAGCATCATAGAAGATGATCGGCAACACCGTACCTTGTTTCTTGTTGAGTCCCAATCTGACCGGTGAGTGTGGGCTCACACAACACGGAGTGTTGGTTGGGGTCATCAACTCTCAAGGGAATATCGTGGATTATACCCTAGAGCTCTTTGGATCAACAGTTTGGTGTATCCGATATACTGGGATCTTGGTGCTAGGTTTTAAGGTAAGACATCATGTCATCCCATATCGAGCTTCAACTCTATGTCTTTCATGTTGACCAAAGCCCAAAATATTTGTAGTTCCATGAGCTTGGGATGCTCATGATCACTATCACGTCCGGAAACGGATTTGGTAATCATTATGTAGAGGGTTCTCCATGGCTGGGGAATGTTCTTGAGATCCACATATGAGTGCTTTGTGATTACCCCGGTGGCTTCATCATAGCCGATGTCGACCATGAACTGGAGAACAAACTCTTCCATTGGAGTAGCATTGTATTCAAGAGGCTCGATGACAGAACAAGAAGAATAGCCCTCAATCTGGCTGGTGTGATGGTGACTTGTTTGTTGTTGTGTCACCCACAAGACTTTGACCTTTGACCTTATGTATTGTATGCGAATTGGTGAATGTAGATCTCGGTACGAGCGAATTTGTGAGCATGTTCGTAAGGGCGTGTCTCGAATATCCACTGCACTGACACGAAGACCTCAACAAGTGAAGTTATCAAAATCAACTCTGAAGTTGTTCTTTCCGATCTTCATTGGGTAACCATTAGGGAAGATATCTTCAACAAGGAGAACACTGGTGCATCCACATTTTCCATTTGAACGTCCATATCATGATCTGAAAGATATTTAGCCAAAAGAACCAACATATCTAAAGACATTACGTTAGTCAACAGTTGATTTTATTATCTATTTATTGAATGTGATATGTCAATGATTGTTACGAGTCCAATGTCACTTGTTAGTCTAATAGTCCAAAGACGTCGTGATAAGTTTCGTGAGTAGATTAACTTTGAGTTTTAAAGTCCAAGTTTTCACTTATTTTCACAACTTATTAAACATTTAAGCTTATTGGTGACATTTTGGTTTCGTGACATTATGATTTATTTATTTACAAGTTTGCACGCGTAACAATTCACAATTTAGGTTAAAACTAGGCTAAGGCATAGGTGTTGCAAGCTTATGCGTAAACAGGAGTGGTTATACGCGTAAGCATAAGCTTATGCGTAGGATCTTGACTTACGTGTAGGAAAAGAAAGCCTTAGGCATAGAGCTTACGCGTAAGCGTATGTGGAACCTTACGCGTAAGGCTTACTCGTAAGAGTGAACGTTATGCAAAGTTTACTGCTACGTACGATATCCTTCACAGGATACGCGTAGTCCCCATTGTGGAACCTTACGCGTAAGATTTCTCTTACGCATAACATGCTACGCGTAAGGTGATCCTTATGAGTAGAAGTTCTGATAACCTTGATTCTGAATTTTCACGCGTAATAACCTGAAACAAATGCATCATAACTCATTCATTAAGATATTAATTCAAACCCGTTCAGTTTAATCATGAACACACAATCAAAATGGTTTACGCGTAGGATACAACTTAAGCGTAGAACTTAAACCCTAGGATTCAAATTTTACGAGTAACTAATCTAACCATTGGATTGACACCAAATCATTTCTGGTATATCTTAGAGGCCTATTGAGATGACCTAAGCAAGTTTTAACATCAAACACCCCATGAATCAAGAATACCCAAATCGTATGAACTTAAACCCTAAATTTTAATTCACACACACTTGATGATTCTGGGTAAGTTTTAAACTTGGATTTGATCAATTCAACATGTAAACAACATCTCTTAACCATCTATTTAACCAGAAACTCTCCCACATGAAAACACCCAAAATTACGCATAAACCCTAATTCATGAATCACAAACAAAACGTTTTATGGGTAGAAATTAATGTTCTAAATGTTTATGGTATATGATTTTGAACATATTAACATCATTTTAAAAACATCACAAACACTCAAGTGATGACTTTGTGTTCATACGCTTATGCGTAGAACACAAAGATCATCAAAACACAAATTCCAACCGTTGGATGTTTATGAAATTAAAAACCTATGTTTGTAAACATGTTAGGATCATAAAAACACTTACAAATCAGGAGTTTAATACACGAAATTGTGGTTTGATTGATAGGCATAGGATGATATAGATTAAGGTAATAAATGTTTTAAGTGAGTTAGGTGAAGAGATTTTATTAAAATGAGTTTAAAGTTTTGACAACATTGGTCCCTCCACCTTAACCTTTTTCATCTAATTCCCATAACTTCCATTTTGGTTACCAAAAGTATGATTTATGGAAAGAAACTTGACGACACTCCCCCTCGACTTAAGAAATAATGAAATTTTATAAATTTGAGCCTGTGGAGTAAACCGTAAATGTGACCACCATGATCAAAGAAACAACCGGGATGAGGTAACATGCAAGTACAAGGTTTTATGAAACCAAAATATTATTTCCCCTCAACACTTGACCGAGAAAATACTTAATTTTGAAAGAGTAAAGTGTTGACGGAAGATTTGTACTTGCCATGTTAAAAGAAATATAGATAGAAGAATATTTTGTTGTTTTATCAGATTTTATAATTTTGTATTTTGTTTTTGAAAATATTTACAAAAGATGTTTTGGTGTTTAACTGGTTTTAAGAATGTTTTAAAAGTTCATCCAGTTCCTCTGGAGTCAAACACCGCATACCAATCCTGGACCAACTCATTAAACCTAGGGAGCTAAGGCTTTGGTGAGAAGATCCGCCAGATTGGTATTCAGACCCACAAAGTATAATTCAACGGTATCCTTTTCCACGTGTTCCTTGATGAAATGATATCAAGATCGATGTTTTGATTTTGAATGTTGAAAGAGTTGCACGAGATCACAATAGCACTCGATTGTCGCAGCATTACGGGATTCTCAAATACGTAACCATAGTCTTTAAGTTGTGTTCTCATCCAAATGACTTGAGCAGAATACGCCGACATGGCTACATATTCTCGGCTTCTGGGTTGAAGATGTATACGATCCTGCTTCTTCGATTGCCATGACAATTTATCACCAAGAAATGGTAATGCCTCAAGTACTTTTCCGAGAATCTAAGCAAACTGCTGATCGAGTCTCAAAAGCTATTAGTTCAAAACCAATCCTTCGGATACCGGATCCCCAGTTAATGGTTCCCTTGATGTATCAAAGGATTCTTTTAGCCTCGAGATGGTTTCAGTTGGTCTCGACTGATAACGGAGCAAAGATATACGCAAAAAAAATATCGCCCGATTGTCATAGATACATGAGAGATGCAATAATACTTCGGTATTTGGTAGGGTCAACCAATTTCCCATGCAAATCAGCGTCTAGTTTCTTGGTGTGTGCCATTGGGGTGGCATAGGTATCACAAATTGTCATTCCATGTTTGTTTAAAATTTCAAGGGCATATTTGGACTTACTTAGGAAAATACCACGAGGTGATTGATGAACTTGCAATCCTAGAAAGAATGTAAGTTCACCCATCATGGACATTTCAAAATGTTTTTTCATGAGTTTTGAAAAAGCGTTTGAGTATTTTAGATGTGTTGACCCAAAAATGATGTCATCCACATAAATTTGAACAATTAAAATGTGTGCCCCGTGATACTGCATGAAAAGTGTTGGGTCGACCGAACCTTTGACGAAATTATTAGCGATTAAAAAGAATGATAACTTATCATACCACCGAGGGCTTGTTTGAGACCGTGATAGCCTTCTTCGTTTGTAGACATGATTAGGGAACGCGGGATCAACGAATCCTTCTGGCTGGCTAACATAGACCGCTTTCTCAGTTGTCCATTGAGAAAGCAGTTTTGGCATCCATCTCGAAAGACCGTGATGTTCATGTGAGCCGCAAAACACCAAAAAATCCATGTACCTCAAGACGAGCAATTGGAGCGAATGATTCTTCAAAGTCAATACCCTCTTCCTGTCTATAACCTTTAGCCACCGACGGACTTATTTCTCGACACGTTCCTTCAAGATCCAATTTGTTTTTCCAAATCCATTTGAGACCAATGACGAAGACCCTTGTTGGTCTTTTAACCAATTCCCATACTTCAAGACGTTTAAACTGATTGAGTTCTTCTTGCATGGATTCAATCCAGTTGTCTTTGGTCATTGCATCTTTAATGTTTTAGGTTCGATTTGGTGATGCTGAGTGCATAAATGCAATGTTCACCATCTGCGGTGAAGACGTTGTCTTGTTACGACTGGTTGATTCGGGTTACCAATAATGTTCTCAAGAGGATGGTCTTTCGTGCAACAATGTGTGGAAGGTTGATGTTGATATACATTCTGCAGATTGGGAGGATTCAAATGGCTTGTAGATGATTCCAACATCGGTCAGCGTTTCATTAGCAAACGGTTGAAAACGATTTGGATCATAATCGCATGGGGTACTTAATTGTTCGTAACATCATTGATTCGCCGTTGGATGCGGTTTGTTCAACTGTTGTTGTAGAATCAATGGTGGTGCTTACTCAACAGAGCTATTGTAGCAGTGTGTATCGTATTGAATATGATCGTTGGCAGAAACATTGGATACACATGGAGTACGATCATCAATATCATCACTAAACAGAGGAGCAAATATCTATTCCATTTGACGTCGAGTTAGTTGTAAACTAGGTTCAGCTGATGATGGGGTTTGAGGGAAGTTTAAACGGTTATGACCGGGTTCCAAGCTGTTATGCTCAGAAGCCATCTTTGTAAGCTCATCGAAATTGGCATGAATCGTTTCCATAATCTCCCTTGTTCGACAATTCCAGATCTGAAAACCCTTAGAATTGTCACAATATTCTACAAAGACTCCAATGTCAGCTTTGGCTTTGAGCTTACCAAAATCATCACGATCATTATTCGGATAACAAAGGGATCCAAATGCACGAAAGTGTTTGAGGTTCGGTTTACGGTTGTGGATAAGCTCATAAGGTGTTTTGTTGTGGCGCTTGGTCATTGAGCGATTCTGAGTGTAGCATGCAGTTGACACTTCTTCCCCACAAGTAATCAGGAAGTTTAGCATTGATTAACATTGTTCTTGCAGCTTCCACTAACATACGGTTTCGTCTTTCAACAACTCCATTTTTTTCTGGTGTACGTGCAATAGATGTTTGATGCTCAATTCCCACTTTCTCATAAAATGCACGAAGAGTTTGATTCACAAATTCAGTTCCTTTATCTGTTCTAATTTGTCTGGCTATGTTCTAGAGCTGAACTTGAATTTTTATGAGAAAGGTAATGATCATCTGTGGAGCTTGATCTTTACTTCGAAGAAAATACACCCAAGTCTATCTTGAGTATGTGTTCTGATTTGCCATTAATCGTCTGCACGCGCATCGGGCCACACAAATCCATGTGAAGAAGATAAAGCACATGCTGAGAGCTGTGTTCCACCTTTGAAGGAAAGTGAGCACGAGTGCTTTTCCTTGTTCAAGTGAGCATAGATGATCTTTAGAATATCGGAATCTTGGGAGACCTTCAACAAGTTTGTATCGAGCAAGGTTGGTTATAGTTTGAAAGTTTAAATGTGAGAGACGCATTGCCATAGCCAAGATTTTGTATATGTGGCCTTTGAAAGTAGATGATGGGAGAAGAAGCAATCATGTCTTGCATGAGATTGTGTAGAGACTTGATGTGCGCTTGACCGGACATAAGATCGTTTCCTTGTAGATCACGAATGAAACAAGTTTTCTCCCAAAAGCAACTTCCAAATCTCCATCACGAACCCACCAACGAGAAGAGATCGTGACCGAGGCCTTCCACATAATAAACCTTGCTAATTTCGATGTTGCCATTGATGTAATCTCCGTAGCCCATGATAGCTGCGAAGTGATCATTCCCGAACCTGACAGTGCCAATGAACTTTGAAATAAAGTTTGATAACACAGATTGCCTCATCATGTGCGGGAACATCCGCTTAACAATCCAAAGGATGATCTCATCACCCTGACATAATACGCATCGACACAGATGGAATATAAGTAGATGTGGAACCCGAAGAGTTAGTGGGTTCCGAAACAGTTATAGTAGAAACACACATATCAATGATTTTAGGTATCTATTTAAATTCAAGTGTATTATGTAACCATTTCATCCATCTCCAACTAGTCTTAGCTTTGGTCTTAGTGAATGCACTAGGTGATAAGGTCTTCCTAGGAGGTGAAGGTGGGTCTATGGGTGCATCAATGCTCGTAGTTGGAACACTAGAGGGTGGTTTACCTAGCACAGACTTAGAAGCATTAGTGGGCCTAGAGGTATTCCGTTTTCTGTTCTTCCGCTTACGATTCAAGATAGTCTTAGCAACACATTTATCATGACAACCAGAAAACATGCTTTTATGACAACCAACACAAGAGGCTTCAAACAAAACATTAAGAGTACTTAAAGATTCAGCATTCGTTACATCACTTTGTTCATTACATTTGTCGACGTAATATCTAAAGTGGGTGCAACTTGAGTTTTATTCAAAGTCCTAAGGTGTTCTTCTACTTCAAAGATCTTTATTGTTCTTTTCTTACGTCGCAACTTCCTATTCTTCCTTGTATTGCTCCTAGGCTGTGAAGTTAGGGCGTTGGGAAAAGAGGCAACAATTCCTGTTCAGAGAGGGAAACACATTAGTTTCTTGTGGTATAGCATTAGATGTTCTAGAGTCATTTTGAATCGTAGATGCCGATACTACAGGTTACTATTCCTATCTAGCTTAAGTTTCACCAACTCTGCTTTAAGATCATGAATTTTGTGTAACAAATCTAGATTTTCGACGAGTGAGACCATCTCGTTGTAAGACATCTTTCATGTATGCAAGATGATCATCAAGGTCTTTTGAAGCTTTAGCACGAGTCTTTTTGAGTGAATCAGAGATGACACTATGTGCATTTTTAATTTTTGAAAGTTCTTGTTCATGTTTTGAGATTCGACACTTCAAAGACACATTTTCATCAACCAGTTGCTCAATGTTTGGAGTAAGATTTTTTGAATGCAAGTGGTGGAGTTTGTTTTGCCCAGCGAGTTCACGAGTATGACAATCTTTTTGATAACATTGAAGACGACGTTTTGCATTTGAAAGCTCGTTTGTCACTCGTTCATTTTCAACTTTTAAAGACTTGATTTGTGACACAAAATCAGTATTCTTAACTTTTGCAACAAAATCAACAGAATCAGTAGAGATATAATCAAATGCATATGCAATGTAATGAAGTAACACAACATTATGGATATCAAAGAGATAATATCTTCCAAGAGACGATCAACATCTTTTCTCAACATTTTCTTTTTGCGTTTAGTATTTGAAATAGATGTTTTGTTTTCTAAAACTATTTTCATCAATCCAAGTTCCTTATGAAATTCCCTTTCCCAATACAATGCACAATTTTCAAATTTTGAACATGGGGTAAAATTCTTTTCTAAAAATATCTTTGTTGTCGCTCCTGAGGCGATTGAAAATGTTCAACTTTTATTTCAGAATGAAATTCAATCTCACGTTCTAAAAGTTTGATGTCAGATAGGAAAGTGTCAAAATATCTAAGAATTTGACGACTTTCGGGTATTGATTTTACTTCACTGAGTGAAGGTAAAGGACCATTAATTTTTTCAGTATTGGGTTGGGGACCAACATTAGAAGACTCAGAGATAGGTGTGATAACCCAAGTCGTGTTAGAAGTATCCTTTTGTGCGACGAAAGTGACAGCTTTTGAATATTTAAATGGTTTGTTATAAACAACATTTTCTAATTTTGATCGACTCTCGTCTTCTGCATCTAATTCCTCTTGACGATTATATTCAACAACACTCATTATGGAATCATCAATTCTATGTTCTCTGACTGTAAACTTCGTGATTTGGTTTGAATGTTCTATTTGAAAACTTAAGTTTGTAATCAGCAAGATTCGGTCCATATCCATTTGGACGGAAAGTAAACTTTTGAATAGTTGTGATTGATTCACCATGTTTATAAACAACATTTCAAAACTCTTTGATTTTGTTCTGTAAGTCGACAATTTCTTCAAGATAGTTATCTATTCGTTTCGTGGAATGCTTTTTGTACTCGTGAGAATTGTTTTTTGACAAGTTAACAACTCAGCTTTGGCTTTTTGAGTTTCCAAAGTAAGAGCGTTAAGTTATTGTTTATGATCATATTTTAGTTGTTCTATTTGAGACAACAAAGCATTCTTGGATGCGACTAGATAACATATTTGTCGTTCTAATGATTTTTCATTTTGGAAAGATTTAGCGAAAGCGACTTCAAAACCTTGTTCACGTTTGTCTTGAGTTTTAAAAACGTTGAGTTGTCTTTTTAAGCATTCAATATCCCTGGTTAATAGTGCATTTTTTGTTTTAATTGCTGATTGAGTTCACAACATTGTTCCATTCGGGATCGTTGGTCTTTAAGTAAGAGGTCAATATCTAGATTAGGCAAAGGTTCAGTGTTCATGTGAGTCTCAACATGATAATTATTCAGATCCTCAAGTATAACCACGGAGTCAACTTGATTATCAATGGTAACCAGGAGGTCATCTTGATCCTCAAATGTAACTACTGGATCTAGTTGAGTATCATCAGAATGAGATGTGGACGGCTCATGTTGAACATTCCAGCCTCTTTCAATTCAGATGTTCTTAACATCACAACCCGCATTAGCCTCAAGAAGTCCTCCATATCATCATCGAATCGCATTGGCCATAAAGTCTGTGTTCCTTGTTGGTAAGAGTTCCACCAGCTTCATCCATGAGAGCCAAGAGTAAAGCCTCTTTGTGATAAGCGCTGCCTCTTGTCCTCGGCTTTGGGTATGCATTAGCCGATGACCCTTTTCATTACAGTTATAACAACGAAGACCATTAACCCCATTATGAGCGCAACCTGTTCAACCACTTGAGCCCTTTGTTGTTGTGAGCACCCATTTTATTCCTTCCCATTGATTAAACCCGACCACCGCCCATCCGACGAACATTACCACGATTCTCAACTTCAACACGCCCATTGTTAACAATAAACTGATTCCTTGTGTTAGATGAGGTACGAATGCGATTGTTGGATTTGTTAGAGTATCGGCTGAAGGCTCTAGCAATCATGACAAACCCTTGTTGCAATGCATCGAAAGCTTCTGCATCTTCATTGGATTCACTATAAAGTGCTTGATCATTGTTGTTGTTGTATGGAACCAATTGAGTTTCTTGAGCCCACAAAGCTAATTGTTGATTATCCGGAAGTGATTGTTGCAGTTGGTTGAGCAGTGGGTTGTGAAGGATTTGTGAATACAGTTTGTAAGGTCAGGAATTGAGGATAACAAGCTTGAGCCCACAAAGCTAATTGTTGATTATCCGGAAGTGAAGGTGAAACATTTTGTCCACGGATAACCCTTTCTTTGTCAACTTCTTTTTGATGAGGCTTCAAATAGTCGTACAACAAACCGTATGTAGCATGATGAAGATTCTTTGCTTAACGGATGAAGATGACATACTTTTCCCAATCAGGACCAAGACTACTCAGGAACTTAGTGTTGACTGCAATTCTTGGCATAATTATACTGTGTTTGTCCAAGTCATTGATGATGTCTGAAAATCGATGATGATATGACTCTAATGTCTCCCCAGGTTCAATCATGAAGTGTTCATAAGCCAAGTATATTTTTGATTCCATGTCTTCTTGATTGAGTTATGTGCCTTCCATGAGAAGATAAATATGCTCCCACATTGCTTTAGCAGTCTTTTGAGCATCAACACTTCGAAGGATCGGATTGGGTAATCCCAAAAGGATGTATTGCATTGCTAGTTCATTGGCTTCAAAATGTAGAAGTTCATCGCCAGTGAGGTCGTAAGACTTGCAATGTTGGTGCGTCACACCTCTTGGTGGATTGGCATTTGGATCTCCTGTGTAACGGCTTAGGCATCTGAAATGGACCTTCTAGGATGACCTTCTTTAAGAACTTTCCATGTGGCTTATTTAGATCACAAAACCTAAAGAACCTAATCACCCATTGATCGTAGTTTCTGGGAGTGAGCATTGGAGGTCTATCAAGTGATCTAGCCTCATGAACGTATTGTTGGCTACTTAAAGCTTCACACATCTTTGCAAACCAAGATGGTTCCTTCATTGTATTCCTGGACGGATGCTGATTGTGAATGTTTGTGTAAGGTTGTACTTGAAGACTAGGTGGTGGTTGAATCATTTGTGGTTGAATTGCTCCTTGTTGTGGAAAATGTTGTTGTTGAAATTGTTGTTGATAAACTTGTTGTTGTGGATTGAATTGTTGTTGTTGAGGACTAAGTTGTTGTTGTTGTTGTTGTTGAGGATACACATGAGGAAAGTAGTTAGAGTATGGTGGTTGAGACATCTTGAAAACATGTGTTGTAAAATGGATCTTTGTAGTCGAATGAAACTTTGTTGATGAAGAGTCCTTAGGTGTAGAAACCAAGTTTAGGCAAAGAAAAAACCTTAGGCGTAAAAACACCAAACTTACGCGTAAAATGTTGGTTTACGCGTAGGATTAGATTACGCGTAGGGTTAGTTAAACCTTAGGTTATGCGTAAACTAAAGACTTAGCAGTAAGAAACTTATTCGTAAGTTTTCCTTAGGCGTAAGATGTGCTTATGCGTAGGAAATGCTTAGGCGTAAGATTTTTTACTCGTAAGCTTTTATGCTTAGGAGTAAAACTAGAGTTTTGCCCAAAAAGTCCTTTACACTAATCTCAGTGTAAAAGATATCCAAAGTCGAAGTGTTTTCAGGCTTATCCAAGCAAGAAAGAACTGAGTAAACCAAGAAAACTGAAGATCAAACCACGGATAACTTACGCGTAACTTTAGGATTTTGTTACGCGTAGAATTTTCCAAAACTGAGCTTTCAGCCCAAAGTGTTTCTAAACCAGATTTTTGTGATGAGACAGCTTCAATATCACCAAAATAACACAAAAGTGTGAAACTTGATGATCCAAAACTTAAATACACCTTACACGTAGAATAGGCTACACAATTAAAACCAATCTTAAAAACCAAGAAATACACGTAAAGTTTGAAACTTTTTGCCAAAAACTTAAACTTTAACACCAAATAACCTTAAAAGTGCAAGAATCTTGGATTTGAAAGTGTAAAAAGTAAAGCTTTTTGCATTTGAAAGTTTGTTTACCGAGACTTACGCGTAGACTTTAAAAACAAAATAAAGTTTACCCAACTATTTGGCGATTGATACGACTGTTAGGTCACCATATTAGTAACACAAGTATCAATATAAGAAAGATAGATAAAGAGTGATTGGTTGAACACTTAACACACACACACGAATGTATAAGAAAGGTTACGCCTAGAGTGAAATGATAAAATTAACAACCAACTCTCAAGTGAGAGTTTACAAGATTATTTATAGGAGGGAACTAGGGCAACACACCAAGTTCCCATCCTTTACTTATTGGGCTTTGGATAGGCTCATGGGCTTTTTACATGAGCCTAGCCTTGATTAATAACATAAAAGCCATAATTAAGCTAACTATTACATATTAATTACTAACACTTGAATTCTAGTTTAGGAGTGATTCCAACATGTACCCAATTCTCATATGAAGGAATTCTCTAGAAAAGGCGTAAAAACTAACAATCTTAAAAACCGTGCATCTTCGTTTAAGAAAAACATTATTATTTTTATGTGTTTTTTAGCTGGTGGGAGCAAAAAGCCACAATTTAACCGCTATGAGCTCTAAAGAGAAACAACTACTCCACGCTTAGCATCTAACTTATAGTCTCAAAAGCTAAGGGAAAAGCTAGAGTGCAATACTCAATCAAGTCAGAATCTCCCTTGTTCTAGACTACTTATTTATACACGAAATAGTTTTATTATTATTATTATTATTATTATTATTATTATTATTATTATTATTATTATTATTATTATTATTATTATTATTATTATTGTTATTATTATTATTATTATTATTATTATTATTATTATTATTATTATTATTATTTTTATTATTATTATTATTATTATTATTATTATTATTATTGTTATTTTATTTTTATTTTTTAATATAAACGTCTCTTTATTAGAAATTCAAAGGATTTACAAGAAATTAGTGGAGAGCCGAGAGACTATCTTGGCCACACTCCTCTAGCTACAACAAAGCTAATCCTACTAAAAATGTGAGCAGCAACAAAAGCAGGAAAAGTCATATTTTGATAGAACTCTACCCCACACTTAAAACTAAACATTATCCTGAATGTTTAAAAATCACGGCTATTAACTCCACACTTAGGATCAAAAAAGGCAAATGTTTTAAAAAATCTAAGTGTGATAGGGGAAAATCATTTTTATTTATGAAAAAGGGTTTCCCTAGATATAACATGTAAATTATCAGAAACTGAGTGTTGCAGGGTTTGAAAACAAGCACGGATGTCTTCTCGATCATAAGGGATTCTACAAGCAAAATGAGTACCTGCAAACACATATGGAAAGAAACACAACCCCACACTTATCCAAAAACTACGACACACTTATTAGAAAAAGAAAAATAAAGATAGATAGATAGATACACGGGTTGCCTCCCGAGAAGCGCTTGTTTATTAACGAGTCGCTAAGCTTGACTCACCCCCGAATTTAGTTGTCCATGAGGGAAAGATGGAGATCCGGGACATCCAAAGTAGGAATGTCCCCTCCATGGTAGTGCTTGATCCGATGCCCGTTTACCGTAAAGTTTGGACTGTCAGGTTGGGACAACTAAACAGTTCCATAAAGAAACACTTCAATAATAGTAAACGGGCCGGACCAACTAGATTTCAATTTACTCAAGAAAATGTTTAATCTAGAATTAAAAATAAGAAAACGATCACCGACATGGAATTCTCCGTTTTAGATTTTTGAGTCGTGAATCTTCGTTGTCTTTTTCTTATAGATCAAAGAATTCTCATATGCTGGATCACGAAGTTCATTAGTTCATTTAATTGAATATTTCGGTGATCACTCGCAGTTTTGGGATCAAAATTAGTACATTTCAAGACCCAATAGGCTTTGTGCTCAAGCTTAATTGGTAGATGACGAGCTTTACCGTACACAAGCTTATAAAGGGTACAACCAATAGAAGTCTTAAAGGCGGTACGAAAAGCCCATAAACCATCATCTAATTTGTCAGCCCATTTAGCACGATGCTCACCCACAGTCCTCTATAATATCCTTTTCAAACTACGATTAGAAAGCTCCACCCTAGCAAATTGATCGTTGCAAAAATGCATTCCTCGATCACTAATAATGGCCCGTGGGGTTCCAAACCAGTAAAATAATTGCTTCAGAAATTTGACGACAACTCGGGCATCATTCGTGGGTAAAGCCTTAGCTACCACCCATTTGGACACATAATCGACAACCACAAGTATATATTTTCTCCCTCGTGAAGACGGGAACGGCCCCATAAATTCGATGCCCCATATGTCAAAGATATCACAAATCTGGATCGAATTTTGGGCATTTCGTCCTGTTATGAGATTTTTTCTTGACGTTGACATGAGTCAAAATTTTTGACCATGTCATAGGCATCATGATATCGTGGGCCAATAGAAACCAGAATCGAAAACTTTCTTGGCGGTGTAGTTCGGGCCATGATGTCCTCTGGTGGAACCATGGTGACAAGCTTCTAGAATATCCATAACTTCTTTCTCGTCCATACACCGCCTAATTATTTGATCAACATAGATTCTAAACAAATAGGGTTCATCTAAAAAATTAATGTCTAATATCCTTGAAATTTTTTTCTTTTGTAGGGATGACATGCCTTTAATAAGCACATTACCCGCTAAATAGTTTGCAATGTCGGCAATCCACGGGGGTTGATATTCATAGTTAAGGGAATTCATATTCAGGGGCTCGTGTAGAAAATTATCATTCATTTCCATCTCATCGAGATCCTATTTATAAGGATTTTCGAGTCTACTTAAATGATCAGCCGCAAGATTCTATTCTCATTTTTTATCGCGAATCTCGATATTAAACTCTTGGAAGAGGAGAACCCATTGGAGGAATCTCGGCTTAGCGTCTTGTTTAGCAAATAGATACTTTAAAGCCGAGTTATCCGTATACATTATTGTCTTAGACAAGAAAAGGTAAGAACATAATTTCACAAACGCATACACCACCGGTAGTGGTGTAATGTGTCTGAGCATCTGATAAAGTCTTACTCGCATAATGTATAGGCTGAGAATATTTGTTCTTTCGTTGGCCCAAGACTGTTCCTACCGCAAAGTCACTAGCATCACACATAATTCTAAATGGTAAATCACAGTCAATGGCCAAGAGAATTGGAGCCTCACTTAATTTCTTTTTAAGATGTTCAAATGACTCCATACATTCCTTGGAAAACACAAAAGGAGTATCTTTCTCTAAGAGATGGGTTATAGGCTGGGCTATTTTAGAGAAGTCTTGAATAAATCTTTGATAAAAGCCAGCATGGCCTAAGAAACTCCTAATTCCTTTAACCGTGGTGGGAGGAGGTAATTTAGCAATAACATCAACTTTAGCACGATCAACCTCGATACCACTCTTAGAAATCTTATAGCCGAGGAAAATACCTTCTTTAACCATAACGTGACATTTCTCCCAATTTAAGACAAGATTAGTGTCTTCGCAGCTTTTAAGCATCATTTCTAAATGGGAGAGGCAGGAAGAGAACGAATCCCAAAGATCGAAAAATCATCCATGAAAACTTCCATGGTTTTCTCAATCATATCATTAAAGATTGCCACCATACACCTTTGGAAAGTTCCCGGGGCACTGCAAAGACCGAAAGGCATCCAACGGTAAGAAAATGTCCCATAAGGGCAGGTGAAGGTGGTTTTTTCTTAGTCTTAGGGATCGATAGGAATTTGGAAATAACCAGAAAAGCCATCAAGAAAACAGTAGAATTCATTTCCAGCTAAACGTTCAAGCATTTGGTCCATGAAAGGAGGACGAAAGTGGTCTTTACGGGTGACGTCATTTAACTTCTGATAATCTAAACAAACGCATCACCCTGATATCAATCTATTCGGAATCAACTCATTATTATCATTAGTAACCACCATCATACCACCTTTCTTTGGTACGACATGCACAGGACTAAACCAAGGACTATCGGAAATAAGGTAAATCAATCCAGCATCTAGAAGTTTAATAACTTCTTCTTTAATGACTTTATAAATTTTTTGGTATACCCTTCTCTCATGTTGGACAGCAGGCTTAAAGTCATCTTCCTTTAATATCTTGTGGGTGCAAAAATTAGGATCAATGCCCCTTATATCATATATTTTCCAAGAAATTGCTAGTTTATGTGACTTTAAAACCTTAATAAGTTCATCCTTTTCCCCCATCTTCAAATCTTTAGCCATAATTACGGGAAAATTTGAAGTCCCCTATAAAAAACGCGTACTCGAGTTGGGAAGGTAAGTCCTTAAGTTCTAATTCTGGAGGTTCTTCAATAGAAGATTTATCCTTTTTATTTTCATCATTTTCAAGTTCTTTTGGAGGAGGATCTTTGGTCAAATCATCATTTAATAATTGTTCAAGAAAAAGAATATCCCGCTCAGAATCATAAATACCATTATCAATTTCCGATGAAATTGAATCATCAAGAGCAAGAAAAGCGTCGGTCTCCTCCAAGAGAAAATCACTATCCCCGAAGGGGTTAAGAGATGGAGATGAATAAGAAGAGGGAGTGGGACTGCCACTCAGAGGATTAATTGATTCTGAACTTTTAACACCTCGTGAAAATAGTCCTCGCATATAATGTCAAGGACATCAATCTGATTGATTGATTCATCTCCATGCTTAAGGGTATATTTCAAAGTGTTTGCAATATTGAGGATCAATTTTTCATCACAAACCCTAAGTGTCAACTCTTCTCCTTCAACATCGATAAGAGCATGGGCCATCCTCAAGAATGGTCTCCTTAGGATAAGGGGGACACAAGGATCGACCTCATAGTCAACGACAAAGAAATCAACACGAAATGTGAACTTTCCCACTTAAACGAAGACATCCTCAACTATACCAACCGGGTAAGCAACCGTTCGGTTAGTTAATTCGAGGGTCATACGAGTGAGTGTAAGTTCATGTAACATTAACGTTTTCTAAATAGATAGAAGCATGAAGTTGATGCTAGCTCTTAGATCGGCTAGGGCCATGCATTCCTCTAGCTCACTAAAATCACAAGGAATGAGAAATTTCCTAGGGTCTCCAAGTTTCTCTGGTAACTTCTTAAGGAGGAACCGCTGAGTAATTCTCATTGAGAGGTGTATTAGACAATTCAAGAAGTTTCCCCTTAGTTGTAAGGAGATCTTTCAACATTTTAGCATACTTTGGCATCTGAGCTAACGCTTCAGCAAAACTGATATTAAAGTGAAGTTTCTTGAACTACAAGAACTTATGAATTTGAATATCAGATTTTTCTTGAAGCTTATCCTTATTCAACCTCAAAGGATAAGGGATTGGAGGTTGATGAGGATTTCACTCAGGGATCTCTTTTGGTTTAGAAATGGGAGCTGGCTAGATAACCGAAGGTAGGACTCGTGCGGTACTTCCTAAACTTCAATTGTGCACCTGGTCCATGATCGTCTCCGAGTCTCGCTCCACCTCCTTAGAAGAAGAAGGAGGATTAGGTGGTGGAACTGAGGTTCCAACCAACGTAATACCACTCCGTGTGGTAATTACTTTAATATCTTCCCTCGGGTTAGGAACGATGTTGCTAGGAAGTACACCTTGAGGTCTTTCATTAACATCTTTTTCCATTTTTGTCAATTAATTTGCCAATAATTGAAACTTAGCATCAGACAAAATTATGTGTTGTCTTAATATCTCATCCGTGGGTGGATTATTTGGCATTTGATTAAATTGAGCCTCAACTTGATTTTGGTTAAAATTTTGACTTTGGTTTTGATTAAATCCTTGATTTTGACAATTATTGTTTCCTTGATTATAGTTTTGACCACGGTTGTTTTGATTGAACACTTGATTAGAATGGTTTTGAAATTGATTTTGATTATATCTATTTTGAGAGTTTTGATCGTTCTGATTGGGGTTATTTGCTTGATTGAAACCGGGTGGCTCAAGAAAATTGTTGGAACGATTGTTTAAGAGATTACGGTTTCCTTGAGGATGGTAAGAATTACCTCCCGCATTGAAGTTTCCCGTAGCAATACAAATCTCACAACGTGGGTTAACGACATTAATTTGTTGATTGTTTTGGTACATTTTTAGAAAAAATTTATTCATTTCAGCAATTTGTTGAGTGAGAGTTGCTATTTTAGGAGATGAAGACGTGCTCGATCTAGATGACTCGCCCCTTTGAGCAGGAGTGTCCCAATCATTGTGATGGGTGGTCATATTTTCGATAAGATCATAGCACTCTTCAGGGCGCCTTTTCATAAAGGTCCCTCAAGCAGCAGCATTGATTGTATCCCGATGTCTCAAAGTTAACCTGTTATAAAACGTATCTATGATTGTAACGGGTAACATATTATGGTTAGGACACCGGTCGATTGACAATTTGTAATGTTCCCAATCTTTGAATAAAGATTCGTCGGGAAGCTGACAGAAGTTACTGGTTTTATTTCTTAATTTTGTCAGCATAGAAGGAGGAAAGTACTTTTATAGAAACTTAGTGACCATCTCCTCCCAACTATGGATAGAATTTTTTGGTACACGATCAAACCAAGCGGTGGCATGATGAATCAAAGAATAAGGAAAGAGACATATACGCAAGGTGTCATGCGGGACACTGTTTTGCTTCATGCTCTGAGTGATGGTTAAGAACTTGTCAACATGCTTATTAGCATCATCACTCGGTAAATCGTAGTATTGACAGCTCTATTGGACTTGTTGAATCATATGATTCTTAAGTCCAAAATCTGTTGCCTGAATGTTAACAGGGGTGATTCGTTTGGAATAGTATATATAATAAATATCAAATAAAAAATGTGCGCGAATCAACAAGTCAACCCTTTAGGAAGAAGGTCAACATGCTAAACTCACAAATACGATATATGATACTGGGAAAGTGATACCCGGGTCGTTTCCCAACGAGGTGTGAATTGAGGATGTCGTTTGAGGTTTGGTATTAAAGTGCTTGAAAATTTATTTTTTTTGTTTTTGATTGTTTTCTAAGTTCTAATTGAAATACGGGGAAGTAAATAAGGCAAGAAACGAAAGCAATTATTAAATACGCAATTAATAACCAAATAAAGGAAGAAAATGAAGACCTAAGGCAAAGAAAACTAAAACGAGCTTAACCGGGAACGTAACTAACCTAAAAACCTAAATGATGCAAATTAAAGCCTAAGGGTGCAGTTTTATTTTTCCTAGGTCCTAAAGGATAAAAGAAAGTTTTAGAAACATGTTTTGAAATTTTCTGCTTAATATTTAATTTATTATTAATTAAAAACTGAATAACAAAAGGAATAATTAAAAATAGTTAATGAATTTGAAAAGTTACCAAAAATTCATGAAAACTAGCTTTTGTTGAAAGGAATTTAGGAAAAATAAGCTGGAACAAACAACTTATCTAAATAAGCTGTAAAAAAAGCCAAAACAGCCTATTAAGCTTAAAAACTGAAATGCCTTTAAATAATTAATTATGCAAGTTATGAGTGTAAGTCCTTCGGACACAATTGGTATTGGTATGGTGTGTTGAGGCTTTGGTAAGGGGAGGTCATAGGTTTGAATCCTGTGGCCTACCTTTTTGCTATTTTTTTTTTGATTTTTTTTTTGCAAAACTTGAAAATAAGCTATAATTAAGACTTTTGAAAAATAAGCTATAATTAAGACTTTTGAAAAAGCAATATTTTTTACAATTCACCAATAAGCTGGGAAAAAGCTTAAAAAGGCAGATAGTTTCAATAATAAGCTACAACCAAACACACCTACTGATCTTAGCTAAAAACCTATAATAAGCTGTCAAATGATAAAATAAGCTAAAGCAAACTAAAGGGGAACCTAAATAAGCACTAATAACCCAAAGTTGAGTCTAAAATAAACCAGTGAAGCAAAAAATAAGCAGATAAGCACTAAGTGAATATTAAAATTCCTAAATGAATGTTAAGGGCTGCTAGGGGCTTTTTGCTACTAATAAGCTCTTAGTAAGCTAACAAGTAGATAAAACCAGAGGTTTTTGGTTAATGTGAAATGTATGGGAGGTAAATGTTAGTTACTCGATGATTGAAGTCATACTCGTGAGACATATTGAGACCTATACAAATGGATCAAATGTAATTAGACAAAAATTGTTACATAGCAAACATGTATCTAGTACGTTATTGAATTAGAAAGACTTCTTTGGAATATGAATGTTTTAGTTAAAGACGCTTCATACTTTCTTTATCAAGAATCAATTAAATGGGGTTTAAGAAGATTAGCAAATGTTGGCTGATTGTTAAGTATTACAAATTATGTATTTACTTGCATTAACAATGCTCAATTGGCCTTTTAATCCATTATTTCAAAGGATCATCCATATGAGATGAAAGACAATTCAAGTTTTTAGAGGGATGCAATATCTAAAGATAATCATGAATTAATTTCAAATTTGCATACTTAAGTTTGTAGGAATGATTTAATTAACCAATCTCATCAACTTTTGATAAAGAGAAAAACCTTTGATTTAAATTGAGAGAAGTTTTAGGAAGATGTAATTACTTATGAAGGTCATTAGGAAACCAAGGTGGATAATTTAGTGTTTAGACTGAGAGTGTGTATGTTTTTGGTCATTTTAGAGGAAAAGGAGAATATTGTCTGTGATGGTTAAAGAGTATAGACAAGTGTCTGTCATGCCAGTTCTGCCGGATCCTTTACAAAAGGGATCCGACCCATTAAGAAGAACGGATCCGGAAAGACGGCATACAAGAGGATTTTGAATGTTTGGTTTTCGATGTATTGCTTGTCACTAGTTCTTTTATTTCATTTGTTTTAAGGTGATTTTTGAATATATGATAATTGATCCTAAGTAATTAAAGCTAGAGTTTGAGGGCTAATAATATGAGGAGAGTTTTAGACGAAAACATACTTTTACTCAAGTTTTCTTTAATGCATAAGCCAATACAAGGAAATGGATGATCATAAAAAAATAGAGATGTATGTGAGGGAATATATTGCTGTGAGATAATTTGACACGGGAATAGAGGAGTAACATTTATGATGATGATCTAGCTATAAACAACTTTTATTTGCGTCAACTTAACCTTTTCATTTAGAGAGTTTTAAAGAGATGAATTAAGAAATTGGGGATCGATGGAGTGGAATACTATTTTTGACCTATTCTAAGGAATGTGAAAGTTCGTGAAAAGAGTATTTTGAAAGATGTGATTTGGTGTGACAAGTAATTCACGTGAACATATCATTTAGGTAAGACACATAAAATCAATGATAAACTAAGAGGTTTAAAAAAAGAGATCATGCATATGTTAACATAAGAAAACTAGACCAACGCTTTTAACCATACACAACTAGAACCTTTTAAGATATCATCTATTAGTGAGAAAACAAACATTTGCCAAATTTTCTTAGATAGACGCGAAATACTTCATGAGCTTTTTAAAAGGGGGAATTTCATATATACCCAAGGAAACTTCAAAAATTACATATTTCCCCAAAATACAAGTTTTTAATGCATGATGTACAATGCTATTAAAGCATGCTTTGGGGAAATATGTAATTATTGAAGTTTGAGTGGGGATGTATGTAAATGCCCCTTTTTAAAATACCTGCATATTTTTTGGTAAAGAAGGCTGACAACTCTTTTAGGTTCTTCTTTGTTTGAAAACTTCATTGATCCTTTAATAGGATAAAGTTTTTGAAGATTTCTATCATGAAGATAAAAAAAAATAAGTAATACCAACACTATCATCATCCAAACATAGAAGTTTTATTCTTTTTGTAAAAGTAGATTTGATGTCAGTTTTTTTGTAGTTTTAAAACATTCACGGATCGTTTCAAGTTTTTAAATTACAATATACTCTAAGAAACTTGGTAACGAAGCTCTGTTGTCAATTGTAGAAAACTACAAGGGGGGTTGAATAGGTTTACTGATTAAAACTTTGTTTTAAAACTTTTTAGATCGACTTATGTCAATCTATTTTGGTGTGTTGGATATTAATAGTTAGATGCAATTAAACTATACTACGAGATAGAGAAAGAAAGACACAACCATAAAATTTTTTTTATAGTGGTTCGGCTACAATATCACCCTCCTTGCCCTACTCCACTCCCCGAGTACCCAACTCGAGAGTTTTAATGACTACACACCACAAGCTCATTTTCTTGGCGGAGAAGACTCACAACGTTTCTTACACTTTTTCTGGTACAAAGCTAAATACCGGGTTCTTCCAAAAGGTAGAACCAAACCGACGTCGCACTTTATCTAGTACAAGGCTAGATACCTGGTTCTTCCATAAGGTATAACAAAACCTACGTCGTCTATACTTTATCGGGTACAAGGCTAGATACCGAGTTCCTTTAAAATAGAGGAATTAATCAAATCACTACTAGCTAATACAAAACACCTTTGACATGCTTGAGAGAAACCAACAACAAGAGAAACTTATGTGATCTTGTGATGATGATGATAAAGTCTAGCAACCCATGTCTTCAAGCTTGCAAGTCTTCTATGCTAAACGTCGTGATCTCTCCTTTAAGAGGAGCCTAGAGACTCACTAAGAGAAAAGCTACATAGATGATCCTTGGATATGAGGTTAGAGAAGTAAGAATATAAAGAGAAGATATATCTAAAAGTGGTGAGAAGAAATGAGGAAATGACAAACTATTTATAGGTAACATGTCCTCTGATCAGCCGGATCCACCCGATCCTTTCCCAAAGGGATCCGACCAGTGTAAACCAAGGGGTCCGACAACTGGGTCAGTCCATTCCGGATTTTGGGTTATAATTCCGAGTTTTGGGTTGCTGGTTATGGACTATGGGTCATGTGATGTCATGCATGATGCATTATATATTTTGGGTCATGGGTTATGAAATTTGGGTCATGGGTCATGGACTTTGGATCATGGGTCATGGCTTTCACCCATTGTGATGTCACGCATGATATAATGAGAATGGGTCATGGATTATGGATTCTAGGTTATGGATAGTCCAAGTCTATTTACTAATATATTACATTTAACTAGTTAGTTCTAAAATATGTATTTTATGAAAATGTAAGTAAGAAATATTACTTATATGTGTTTCATAAAAATTGTTTTGGTTTTATATAAACTATTAACTAAACATGTTTGAGGGTTTATTTTTTTAGTGAAATGTGTTCGGAAACTATTGGCTCAAAAACTTACGTATTTTATTTATCTTGTTAAAATGATTTTACTATTGTTATCGAAAAAATATAAGAAGATCGCAAAATATAAATAAACTTTTTCTTGTTTATTTTATTAACAGAGACTGTTTGCTAAAAAAATAATAATCAAAAAAAAAAAAAAAAAAAATTACCAAAAAGTTTCTGATTTAGTTGAGAATAGCCTGTTATTATTCTTATCATCATCATAAGGACGTTGAACCAATAATGACTCTAATCTATGACACTAAGAGTTCAAGGTCAGAGTTTATATCCTCTTCAACAACAACAAGGAATCAGTCTATAATTTTTTTATCATTTTATTCCTTGTTACAATTCAGTATGTAAGAAGAAGCCTTTACGCTCACTTAATGCTGATCTAGATTAGGCTATTTGTATATTCAAATAAGGGGACGTTGTTGGATACGATTTTCAACCCAATGGTTTCTAACAATGTATTTAAAGATAAAATAGCCTAATTTATTAAGTCTGTGATATAAGTTAGCGAGAACAACACTCACTGATAAGGATCAGAGAGTATATCACCCTTTGATGAAAATCAAAGACTTACTCTTTGATGGTTATCAGAAAGTGTTAGTCCCTGATGGTTATCAGAGCGTATACCCTGATGTTTGTGAGTGATTGTTGGGAATTATAATTTGAAGATAGTTTTGATTATTACAAAACTACAAGGACTTTATATGACAGCTTTGGATATTCATGTGGAAGAAATAAAAGCTGGAAGATCTTCTTGTGATGATAGAATATTTAGAAGATAATATTTAAAGTTTAAAAGATTTGATATTATCTTCTTAGTTAGCTTCTATGGAAGTCTTGTAAGCCTAATCAATATTATATAAAGAGATGTAGGTCATTAGTTTTTAGCATCTAGAAATACTAGAACTCCCATGAGAGTGGTCTAGAAAAGTGTGTGTGTAAAACCCTAAAAATCTAAAACGTATAAAATGACTATTATGCCCCTCTAGTAATGATTGAGAAATTCGTAAACTACGTCAAACTCGTTAAATACATTAAACTCTTAACTCGTAAATGACGTACGCAAGTTAATTATTAACGTACTCTCACTTCATGTCTATTAAGATAAAAATCGCACATTAATAAGTTACTTGGACCACGTTATGTACAAATTTACAAAAAAACATTAACACTAAAATAAAACTAATGCATAAGTAAATATGGTGGATTAAATAAATTTAATTTGGTCCTTATTTTCCTCCCCCTATTTTAGGCAAATTAAATCTCCCTAATTACTTCCTTGATTCTAGCCGATCCCCTCCCCAATTACCGTTCAAGCTTCATTTTTTTTCCTTCTTCCAACCTATTTTTTTGTACATTCAAAAGAAAACACGTGAAACCCTAATCTACAAAAATGACGGCTACACTATTCCTTTCTCTAATCCATTCGACCACAAGAAGAACACAAGAGATTCGTGAAGTATTTCCAAGAAGGTTGTGATCTTCTGATTCGTGAGGTGTTTTTAGGGGGTCGTGAGTCTTGATTCAAGAACCTTGGTCGTGGGTTTCTGGTCGTGGCTTATAGGACTTATAAGGGTCAGTTGATTATGCTCCTGGTTGAACTCCTGCTGATCGTTTCACGCTAGGGCACAAAGGGGAGTACTAATGCTTTATTTGATCTCGTTTTCCTTCCTCTTTCACGCCACAAGGTAACCATATAAATGGTCTCTGTTGGGTTTTTGGTTCCTTGAATCATGAATTACTTTAAGTACTGGAACCACGGACAGGTTTGATATAACCACGGACAGAAGAATGTAACCGCTGATAAAGACAACCACGGCTAGTAGTAGTGTGTAACCACGGATGATATATTGTAACCACTGCTAGTGTTTTATATAGTCGGTTTAGTTTATTGTATTAGATAAATATGGTAAAGATATTTATCTTGTAGGTTACGTATTGTATTATGTAAAGGACTCCTTAGTCTATAAAAGGAGGTCCTAGGTTAGATTAGATATATGAGTAAGTTTTATATCTAAGGTCGATACACTTCAAGGTTGCAAAACCCTAATACTGTAAGAGTATTCGAATTAATAAATAATATTGAGGTGTTGAATGTTAACTGTTCTTCTTCTTAAGATTAAGTGTTAAATTCCGCATAATACTTAATAAGCTTTTATTCTAAGTCAGTTTCTATATTAGATCGTTGCTCAACTGGGATCAACAAGTGGTATCAGAGCTTGTGATCTAGAAACTGTTATCAAGAAGAGGTCAAGTTAAGTTTTGTTCAAGGAAGATAAGATGTCTGACGAAACTCACATGGTGACTGCTTCAAAGGTACCCATGCTCAAGCATGGTGAGTATCAAATCTGGAGAATGCGAATGAGGTAATACATTCGCATGATTGATTATGCTCTCTGGGATGTCGTTGAAAAGGGAGACACTCTTCCTAAGAAGGGTGAGGATGGCAAAGAAATTACCATTGTTAGTGAAATTGATAAGGCTAAGAGAAAGCTGGAGATCAAAGCACATAGTATTCTCTCCATGGGAATACCCAATGATTATGCTTTGGATTTTGAACAATATGAATCTGCTAAAGAGTTACTGGATGCTCTTGAGACAAGGTTTGCTGGTAATGAAGCCACTAAGAAGTCCAGGATGAATATGCTCAAGCATCAATTTGAAACCTTCACTGCTCTTAGTGGAGAAAAGATTGATGGCACATACAATAGACTTCAAAAACTTATCAGTCAACTGAAGTCTGTAGATTATAAGGTTCTTCAAGAAGATATTAATTTGAAGTTCATTAGGAGTTTATCATCTGAATGGGCTATTCATACAATTGTGTGGAGAAATAAGGTGGACTTTGATAAGATGACTCTGGACAATCTCTTCAACAACTTGAAGGTTTATGAGTCTGAGAATAACTTTGCTAATGCGTCTTCTGCTAATCAAAACATTGCTTTTGTATCCACTAATCACAAGAGCCCACAAGATGTATCCACTGCTGCCTATGGTATAACCACGGCTATTGCAAACAATACCACCGTTAGTGATAATGTCAGTGATGGTGCAATTTGTGCTTTTCTGGCTGTTTTAACTACTAGTGTTACTGTGTTGAATCAAGATCTGGATCAAATTGATCCTGATGATCTTGAAGAGATTAATCTACAATGGCAAATGGCAATGTTGACTCTCCAAGCAAGGAAGTTTCTGAGGAGGACTGGAAGACAGGTTAAGTATGATGGTCAAAGGAGAGCTGGGTTCGACAAAAGCAAGATGGAGTGCTTTAACTGCAAGAAGAAAGGGCACTTTGCTAGGGAATGTCGAGCTCCTAAGAGGATTGAAGGTGTTAAGAAGATCACTGAAGAGTCTGCTCCTCCTTCAGCATTGGTGGCTCAAGATGGTCTTGGTGATTATGACTGGAGTGATCAGATTGAAGAAGGACCCAATGCAGCTTTTCTTGCTAGTGAAGCTTCAAAAGAGCATAACTTTGCTCTTATGGCTTATGCTTCATCTTCTGGTTCAGATTCTGAGGTATCTAATGAGTCTACTTGTTCTTTTAAATCATGTCATGATAACTTAGAATCTCAAAAAGCTATCACTGAGAGTATGAGGAAAGAAGTAGAAAGACTGAC
Organism: Chrysanthemum makinoi; assembly: GCA_910596185.1. Lineage (NCBI taxonomy): Eukaryota > Viridiplantae > Streptophyta > Magnoliopsida > Asterales > Asteraceae > Chrysanthemum > Chrysanthemum makinoi. The sequence continues at coordinate 25,042,474 of OU343216.1, forward strand.
TATGGATAACTTAGGTTATAGAGTTGGTCTAGAGAGTGTGGAAGAGAAGCTTAAATACTGTATTAAATGTGAGTTTGAGTATGTAGATAAGATCAATATATTAGGTGGTGAAATTGATCTTAAGAATAGAGAGATTAAAATGCTTAAAGAGAAACTTGAACTTGCAGAGAGTGCAAAACAAAAGGCCCTAGATGAAAAAGAAAAACATGTTGTTAGGGTAGCTAAAACACAATTTGCTTCTGATATGGTTAATAAATCTATAGAGAGTCATCTAATGAAAAAGGTTTCTGGGATAGGATACAATAATATGCCACCACCCACTCTTATGCAACATGCACCACCTGCTAAATAACTGTCATTTAGTAGTGAATTCAGTTTTAACAAACCCAGAGAAGGAATAAGTAAGACCTGAAACACCTAAGATAAGTTCTCGATAAGTCATCCGATGCACCCATCATCGAAGATTGGGAATCGTTGAGGAAGATAGTAATGTATCAACACAGCCTAAAAAGTTAGAACCTCTTAAGAAAGTTGATACTAGACAAGCTAACCTTGTACCTAGATTTGGAGCTCAAATTACTAAGAAAGTGGTAGAATACCGTGAAGTACCTAGGGAACAAATGAAAAGATATATTCCTAGGGGCAATCAGAGAAACTTTAATGGCCTAATAACTAATAGGTTAGGTAATGAGTTTCAATGTGTCAAGAAAGCTTGTTATAAAAACAGACCACAAGTGTGGAATCATTGGAGGACGGTAAATCACCAAAACTTTTCAAAGAAAACAAACCCTCATCCTAACAAAAACATGATTCCTAGAGCAGTGTTAATGAGGAATGGGAATACAAAATCAATTGTCACTGCTTCTCCCAAATGGGTTCCAACCACTGCTAAGCAAAGTGTAAACACGGCTAAGCAAAATCAAACCACTGATAAGCCAAAAATCACCACGGATAACAAAGAAGTTTTAAAAATTCCAAAGGTGATAACGATACATGTGGTTGGAAATCATATTTATGCTGTTAAGGCCTCAGCTAGTTGGCAATGGAAACCTAAGACCAAGGTTTTACATCATGTCAACTGTGCATCAATGGACCTAACCAAATTTGATTATATTGATGCACAGGGCAGACCCAAGTCAGTATTGGCTTGGGTCCACAAAAGGAACTAATTTGTTTTATTTCATGTGTAGGGCAATCTACAAGATGAGCTAAAAGACAAAGGAGTTTTTGATAGTGGATGCTCTGGGCATATGACTTGGGATGGGAGCAACCTGTAAGATTTTGAAGCTTTTGATGGAGGATATGTGGCATTTGGCAATGATCCAAAGGGAGGAAAGATACTTGGAAGAGGCACAATCAGAACAGGGAATTTGGACTTTGAAAAATTCTACTTGGTACAGGGACTTAAGTACAATTTATTCAGTGTTTTTCAAATGTGTGATAAGAAAAACTGGGTACTTTTTGGTGAAACTGAGTGTATGGTGTTGTCTCCTGAGTTTAAGATGCCTGATCAGAAGTATATACAACTTAGGGTACCTAGGAAGGAAAATATATATTGTTTTGATCTTAAAGATGTTATTCCTAATAGGTCCTTAACTTGTTTGTTTGCTAAAGCATCTGTGGATGAATCTAAGTTATGGCATAGAAGATTAGGTCACCTCAATTACAAAACAATCAATAAACTGGTTAAAGGGAACTTAGTGAGAGGGTTACCTTCTAAGGTTTTGGAGTGTAAGGAACTGTGTGTGGCCTGTCAAAAAGGAAAACAACATAGAGCTTCTTGTAAGTCCAAAACTGTCAACACCATTACACAACCACTGTTTATGCTTCAAATGGACTTATTTGGACCTACTTTTGTCAAGAGTTTGAACCATAAGTGTGATTGCCTAGTTATCATCGATGATTATAGTAGATTATCTTGGGTTTACTTTTGGTCGCTAAGAGTGAAACTACTGAAGTTCTCAAGAGTTTCATTACTAAGATAGAAAATCTAGTAAATCATAAAGTTAAGATAATCAGATATGATAATGGAACTGAGTTTAAGAATGCTGTAATGAATCAGTTTTGTGTAGATAAAGGTATAGAGAGACAGTTTAGTGTTGCTAGAACACCACAACAAAATGGTGTAGCTGAAAGAAAAATAGAACATTCATTGAGGCTGCTAGAACTATGTTGTCAGAGTCTAAGTTACCAACTACCTTTTGGCTGAAGTGAGGCACTGCATGTTATATGCAGAATAGAAGTAAGGTAGTGAAGCCTCATAACAAGACCCCCTATGAGTTGTTACATGATAGGAAGCCAATGATTGCATTCCTAAAACCTTTTGGGTGTCCTGTTACTATCTTGAATACCATAGACTACCTAGGCAAGTTTCAAGAAAAAGCTGATGATGGATACTTTTTAGGCTACTCTTCTAATAGTAAAGCCTTTAGAGTATATAATAGGAGGACTAAAATTGTTTAAGAGAACTTACATGTTCAATTTAGTGAAAAGACTCCTAGTGGTGAGACCAAAGGACCAGACTGGCTGTTTAACATTGATATGCTAACCAAATCTATGAATTATGAGCCTATCATTGCAGGAACTTTCACTAATGTTGATGCAGGTACTCAAAAGAATTCTCGAAGACAATTTCTAAGGAAGCTGATTCTCTTCAAGAGTTCTATTTGTTTGAAAAGTGGAAAGCTAGTTCTGACTCACCCATCATTGATAAGCAAGGTCCCACTGATGATGATGTCTTGAATATTGGAGGCAATGGTGATCATCATCAAGATAAGGATGAGTTATTGAAAGATAATTCAAAGTGTTGGTAGAAGAAGTTGAAAAGAAGAAAAAGTAGTGCAAGACTGTTAATCAAACAGTGATTCGCTGATCGAGAAACAATGGATTCTGAAGAAGAGCTTTCTGCGAAGTAAAATAAACATACAAAGTAAACTGGCGAAGTTATCTATGAAACAGTTGAGTACTGTCGTGGAATCTACGGTGAAGCCGGTTTCTGCTGAGAGCACGTGGATTGCCGAAGTTACATTTCTACTGTCGGCAGTGTGCGGAAATCGTGATTATGCTAATAGAGTGAATCCACGTAGGATAGGGAGGTGCAGTATTATTTAATGCTAGCCTGTTTTATTAGCCGCTGCTGTTAAGTGACGCCAAGGATAGCATGGGCATAAGCGTATGGGCTTTACATTTATTTAGTTGCATGCTTAGATGCATGTTGTTCTTTTTCAAAAGGGAATAGTGTTCCTTATCTATAAAAGGAACTTAGGTCTATTGTATTGAAGGACTTTTGATAAAAACATTGAAGAAAACCTCTTTAGAGAGGGTGTAAAGATCCATAGAGGATCATTAGTTTTATTTGAAAAAAAACCTTGTTGGTAACTTTGATTGTGTTCTTATTATTTCATGTGCATTCGATCAATCATTGTTATTATAGACTCTAGTTGAGTTCGGATCTTGTGTTTTAACAATTGTTATTATTATAGATATTGTTAAAACACAAGATCCGAACTCAACTAGAGTCTATAATAACAATGATTGATCGAATGCACAGCGAAATAATAAGAACACAATCAAAGTTACCAACAAGGCTTTTCTATTAAAACTAATGATCCTCTATGGATCTTTACACCCTCTCTAAAGAGGTTTTTCTTCAATGTTTTTATCAAAAGTCCTTCAATACAATAGACCTAAGTTCCTTTTATAGATAAGGAACACTATTCCCTTCTTGGGAAAAGAACAAGCATGCATCTAAAGTACAAGCATGCAACTAAATAATAAATGTAAAGCCCATACGCATGCCCATGCTATCCTTGGGCAGTCCACTAAAGCTAACCTCGGCAGTAATAATAAAGATGGGCTAGCATTAAATAATACTGTGCCTCCCTATCCTACGTGGATTCACTCTATTAGCATAATCACGATTTCGCTTTACTACTTCAAGAGAAATGTAACTTCAGCAGTAATCCACTTGTGCTTCAAATAAAACCACGGCTTCACTACTTCAGAGATTCCACGGCTTCAGATTTCAACTGTTTCACTACTTCAGAGAATAACTTCAAAGATAGTTCCTACTTTGTATGTTTATTTTACTTCAGCAGAAACTCTTCTTCAGCAGAATCCATTGTTTCTCGACACAGTAATCACTGTTTCACGTAATTCCCAACAATCCTCCCCTACACTGGAATTTAAATGATACTGATTGTAGAAGCCAAGAGGATTGGATCATTTAAGTTCCAGTTTCCAGATCTTTAATAATTTCAGAACTAGAGGATTGAATCATTTAACGAAAAATTTCCCAACAATCCTTCCCAACAATCTTTAACACTTCGAACCGAGGATTGTACTCGAACAAAAGAAGTAGCAAATAACCAAAACAATTACATCTCTATGATGACCAAACTTTGAAACGCCAGTGTCTTTGCAAAAGAACAAATGACATATGGTACATCAATACATATCAGTTTCATACTATTCTCATCACATCCAGGTGAGTTAACTCCTGTGAGAGGTGAATCATTGAAAATAATGGATTTGATGTCTCTTTACCAATAGCCATCACTACTGGAGTAGCCAAATGTTTAAGTTCGAAAACTATGGTACATTGATAACCATCTGATTTATTGGCAAACCAGCAACCATATCAACGGATTTGACTTGTCTTTACCTGTAGCCGTTTGCTCAGGACTAGCCAACTCTTTGATGGAATGCCGTCATCATCATGGTGAGTTGATTACCATTTATGGATTTCGCAGAAATTTACCACAAGCCATAATCTTGTAGGCTAGCCAACTCTTGTGTCAGAAAGACATGGTGAGATGAAAACCATGAGTGGTGGGGTAATGAACCAACACCAAAACCTGCAATCAATAATGAGTAGAAACTGAACACATGCAGGTTAGAGGGATTTTTTAACTAAGAAAGAATAAAAAATAACCAAAACATGTACAAGATACCAACAAGCAGCAGCAGAAACCAAAGACAAAAGTAGTGTCAGCAGAAACACTAAGCCTCCCCTCAGGCGTATGAGGATCCAAACAAATGCAAAATGGTTAGACTAAAAAAATTACAACAATAAGCCTCCCCTTAGGCTTATGCCTCCCTCAATCAATGCATCTCGACTTGACTTTTGTTCTTGGGTACCAAGAATGAACGTTTCCTTTGAGTTTTCCAAGAATAACATGTTGAGGGCTTAACAACATTTGCCACACTAACTCCACCATGTGCCTTGGTCATATGAGATACATAAGGTGTATATGACTGAAAATAAGAACTTTTAGGTCTATAGGGCATAAGCCTAGCCTTATCTGTTCCACCAACAGCAGTCCCGGTGAAGAATATCCTCCACCGTAGGAACTGGAAAAGGCTTATGAAGCCAGCGTAAAACAGATGCATACACCTTTGGTTTACCAAGAGAAACCGGTTTACCTACTCTCACATGTGTGATTTAGGAACAAATGGAGGAATACTAGCAACATTAGTCCATGTGGGTCTAGAAGTCTTATGGCCAGAGGAAACACTCATCTTTTTCTCATGATAATCATAGTCTATAATAAGATGGAGTTTACTACCACACACAAAACAAGATTTCTTCTTAAATGACTTATTCTTAACACAACTTTGTTTATTACATTTAAACTTATCGAAAAGTAAGTAGAAGCAAATTTGTGTTTAATAGCATAAGCAACTGGCTTTGTTTTGAGCTCATCATCACTACTATGGACTGGTGTGGTCATGGATGTGCAACTAGGTGAGTCAGACTTTTCACTTGAATCACATGAGGTATAGTCAGTGGACTTTAGATCTGATGACTCGTCACTTGTAGAACAAGAGACAAATGACGTCAAGAGTTTTGCTACTAAGGTCGTAAGTCACTTGACTTTTGCCATATAAATGGTGTGATCCATCAAAGTCAACAGAAATGGTCGTCAAGCATGAATTCACCTCTAATAGGTCCAGTGGACAAAGCATGTAAATCACCTTCCTTCTTAAAATTAGCTAAGCCTGCTGGTGTTGATTTACGACCATCATTCCTAGCTTCCAATCCTACATATTTTTGAAAACCTAAACCTAGGCCAGAGGTTACAGATTGACTGTTATAGATTTCTCTAGCCAGATTGTCTCCTGAGATTAACCATTGTTTATGCCTAGCTATTTCCTCAGCTAGTTTTTCTTTAAGCTCTAGGTTCTCAGACAAAGCTTCAGACTTTTGCTTTCTCATATATTTTCAAATAATTATTTGCAACTTCTAGATCACTTTCTAGCATTCTAATATTTTCCTCATAAGCCACTTGATTCTTTTGAAACCATACCTTTTGTCTTTCTAGTGTTTTTAATGCTAGTTTATGAGCTTCATTATCAACGTAGCATTCATTATACTTAGGTTTCATATCATCATAGTCGCTTTAGTTCATTATATCTCTCTTTACAACTATAATCACAAGTATGTACCTGAGATGCCCATGAAAAGCAATTGAGGACCGTAAATCTTTCAAAGATAACCTTCAAGCATCAACTTCTTTGCTCATCTTCTTGAAATCAGCCTTTTCACCATACCTTGCTTTGAGAGCATTCCATATAAGACTTCCATCATCCATATGGCGAAAATCTCCTACATGATCACAGAATAGATTTAAGCAAGATAGTTCTGGCCTTTGACTCTCTTTGCACGCCATGTGTTCATCCGCAATCGATGGAGGACTAATAATGAAGTTACCATCACGATCACGCCCAACCCTTTTAAACTGTTGCCACTTTGGATCACCTTCCAGACATTCATATCATTATTCATGATCCAGTGTTCCATCTTTTTAGCCTTGACTTCGTACTCATCATCCATCAAATAAGGAAATATAACATCATCCCTATTATTATCAAATTCTGCCATGTTGAGGAGAAAAGATTGCACAGAGTGAATGTAGCAAGAAATTCCAAAGAACAACCTTATGAACTTCAGTAGAAACAATAAAATAGTGGGGACCAAAATTTTGTTTAACCTTACGTAAACCTTCAGCAACGGCGGAGAGAGAAAAAATTTGACTACACGTGATCTCATGTGATAGACCTCTACACTTTGTAACCCACGTGATAACCCAATAGACCAATCAGATTAATGATCCACACCATAACAATCATACATCACCCCACATTGAATTTCAGCAGAAATGAATAAAAATTCTGTCACCAATCGTAACCTTTTCCCCACGTCAACCAATCAAAACCCTCGTGGGTTACGAACACAGTCAACGTGTTTATATCATACCACGACAAGAATATGGAAATCAAATTAAAGACGACACTTTTTGGTCTTTAGTGACACTTTTTGGTGTTACTAAAAACTTGAAAAATTTAACTTACATGATGGTGTCTGCAGCAGCTTTTCCGGCACGGTATCTTTTGACTGAGACCTCAGATCAACAATACCTTCGGTGGAAAGTTAGATGAGTATATAGAGAAGCTCCAGCCAAAATTTCAGCTGATCCAACCGTTCACGAAAAAGTTATGATCGTTTGAAAACCGTGCCGAGAAACATTACGAATTTTTTTAAAGAACTGCGAATTTTGTATCGTCTTCGAAAAACCTTGTAAACTCAAGATCGAGAGCCACCCGCTCTGATACCAATTGTTAAAACACAAGATCCGAACTCAACTAGAGTCTATAATAACAATGATTGATCAATGCACAAAGAAATAATAAGAACACAATCAAAGTTACCAACAAGGTTTTTCAAATAAAACTAATGATCCTCTATGGATCTTTACACCCTCTCTAAAGAGGTTTTTCTTCAATGTTTTTATCAAAAGTCCTTCAATACAATAGACCTAAGTTCCTTTTATAGATAAGGAACACTATTCCCTTTCTTGGGAAAAGAACAAGCATGCATCTAAAGTACAAGCATGCAACTAAATAATAAATGTAAAGCCCATACGCATGCCCATGCTATCCTTGGGCAAATCCACTAAAGCTAACCTCCGGCAAGCAATAATAAAGATGGGCTAGCATTAAATAATAACCGCTCCTATCCTACGTGGATTCACTCTATTAGCATAATCACGATTTCTGCTTACTACTTCAAGAGAAATGTAACCCAGAATCCACTTGTGCTTCAGCAGAAACCACGGCTTCACTACTTCAAGAGATTCCACGGCTTCAAAGATTTCAACTGCTTCACTACTTCAGAGAATAACTTCAAAGATAGTTCCTACTTTGTATGTTTATTTTACTTTAGCGAAACTCTTCAGCAGAATCCATTGTTTCTCGATCAGCAGAATCACTGTTTCACAGAATTCCCAACAAGCACGGATAAGCCAAACATAAGCACGGATAGAGTTAATACAACCATTGCTAAGCCAACAACTTCTACCACTGTCATTACAAGTGAAATCCCGGCTGTAGTACGATAGTAGTACTTTCTATGGACCACATGCAAAGCCATTACATGGTGAAGAGGAGTATCCACATGATCCCGATATGCCTGCTTTGATTGAAATTGATACTCCTACTGATGATGAAGACATGGATGATTTCATTCATGAAAGTCCTGTTACCTCAACAAGGATACACAAGATTCATCCCAAGGAACAAATACTTGGAAACTTGAATACTCCAGTTCAAACAAGAAGCAAGGTTAAGAACACTGAACCCTTTCCTGAACATGGGTTCTTTGCAAGATCACTTCACAAAGGAAACAGTCATAAAGATCTGCAAAATTGCTTGTTTGCTTGTTTTCTGTCTCAAAAGGAGCCCAAGAGAGTTGAAGAAGCATTATCTGAAGAAGGATGGGTCGAATCAATGCAAGAGGAGCTTCTTCAGTTCAAACTTCAAGAGGTTTGGACATTGGTAGAACTTCCAAATGGTAAGAGGGAAATTGGGACAAAATGGGTGTTCAGAAACAAAAGGGATGAAAGAGGAATTGTTGTGAGGAACAAGTCAAGGTTGGTTGCTCAAGGATACACACAAACTGAAGGCTTGGATTATGATGAAGTGTTTGCTCCAATTGCAAGAATTGAGGCTATTCGATTGTTTTTAGCTTATGCTTCATTCAAAAATTTTGTTGTGTATCAAATGGATGTTAAAAGTGCATTTTTGTATGGCACAATTGATGAGGAGGTTTATGTTTGTCAACCTCCTGGTTTTGAAGATCCCGATCATCCTGACAAGGTCTACAGGGTGAGGAAGGCTATGTATGGTTTGCATCAAGCTCCTAGGGCATGGTATGAGTGCCTGTCCACTTATTTGATGGACAATGGCTTTAAAAGAGGATTGATTGATAAAACTTTGTTCATAAGGAAGCACAAAGATGATATTTTATTGGTTCAGTTTATGTAGATGACATCATCTTTGGCTCAACCAATAAAGAGCTATGCAAAGATTTTGAGAAGCTTATGCATGATAAGTTTCAGATGAGTTCTATGGGAGAACTCACTTCTTTTGGGGCTGTGTTCAACAACGGACTGATGGTATCTTCATTAGTCAAGATAAGTATGTAGCAGATGTTTTGAAGAAATTTGGGTTTCAGGATGTGAAGAGTGCTAGTACACCAATGGAGACTCAGAAACCATTGCTACCTAATGATGGAAGTACCAGAGTTGATCGAAGTTGTACAGTGCCCATGATTGGATCTTTGATGTATCTCACCGTGCATCTAGGCCGATATTATGTTCTCTATCTGTGTGTGCAAGATTTTAAGTCACACCTAATTCATCACACATGAATGCTGTTAAGAGAATCTTTAGGTATCTTAAGGGTCATCCTAAATTGGGTATTTGGTACTCAAAGGATTCTCCTTTTGATTTGGTGGCCTACACAGATAGTGACTATGCTGGTGCTAGTTTGGATAGGAAGTCTACAACCGAGGATGTCAGTTTGGGAAGCGACTTATTTCATGGCAATGTAAAAGCAAACTATTGTGGCAAATTCTACAACTGAAGTGAATATATGGTCACGCTAGTTGCTGTGTGGTCAAGTTCTTTAGATTCAGAATCAATTGCTGGATTTTGGGTACAATTTTATGCATACTAAGATTTACATTGATAATACCAGTACAATATGCATCATTAAAAATCCTGTTTTACATTCTAGAACTAAACATATTGAGATAAGACATCATTTTATTAGAGATTGTAATGAGAAAAGGTTGATACAAATGGTAAAAATTCATACTGATTTCAATGTTGCTGATCTTCTCACCAAAGCTTTTGATGTGGGAGGTTTCAGTACCTTGTTGTTAGTATTGGCATGATAAATCTCTAAATTCTAAAATTGTTTTGTACTAATTTGTATAAGTATTGGACTGTTATTATGTAATCTTAGTTTTGCTATTCTTGTTTCTAACCACTGATAGTTTGTTTCTAACCACTGATTGTTTGGTTCAAACCACTGCTAGTTGTCCTGTTTTCACTAACCATTTTGCAGATACAAGAATGATCATTATAGAAGTAAAAGAAGTAATCCAAGTTCATTGTTCTTTCATTCAACAAAACATGTTTACACTTACAGCTTACAATAAAACTTCAAGTGCAAATTAAAAGACTACTTCTATACATGATTTCCTACTACTATCCTTGCTCACATAGTTCCTTCCAGTTTGCTGGATATGCATTTATCATATGCATGACCAGTACGACGAAGAAGCTACGGATCAAAATGGAAAGGATGGATTGATGAAAACGAAGATGATGACGGTGACCACAGTAGATGAAGTACACAGGACATAGTCATATCATACTTGCATCTGCTGGTTTCACCAAAAAGCATCACTCCATTTTCCTTTTTCCCTTTCCCCATACGATATGTGAAGAAGCACCACAACCTGGTGCAAGAAGACCAAAAACCACCTCTCTGTTCTTTAGGAGTGGTGGGTTTCTTGCTCGTAGTCTTGGTTGGGGTTGGGATGATGAAGGTTGGGGGTTTGAAGTTCTCTTCTTCGAGGAGTCATCAGAGTCCTCAGATGCATCACTTGGATTCACCACACTATCATCTTCTGATGATGGAAGAAATGGGGATTGTCTTGGTCTTGTTTCTTGTGGAGGGAGGTAAAACTGCCATGGGTTAGTATATTCACTTGCTGATGATGAGGATGTGGAGGATGTTAGATCAACAACTTCTGGTTTATTCCAACTAGGGTTCCACATGGTGATTAGAATTGATTGTGGATTTTGGAGGAATTAGGGTTTTGATTTTGATTGGTGTGTGCGTTATATGAGTTTTAGGTTCTTTATATAAGCAGAGTAATGGTCTTTGGAAGTAAATAAGGGGCAGGTTAAATGTGGTTGAGGAGTTAATGAGATTCTTGGGTATTGGACTGATATTAATCCACAAAGTTGACCATATTGATTTACCTGTTCTAACTGCGGATAGGTCATTTGGTTCCACTGATGGTTCTTTTTCTAACCACTGATAACCATAACCTTCTTCTCTGTGTTTGTTTTGTATGTTTGTCTTGCAGGTGTGAAGGATTTGAGTTCATAGGAGATAATATGTTAGCTGTGTGTGTTTGGGTTAAAAAAAAAATTGTGTAATCCTTCATATTTTTGTAAGATCTCTTTTCATAACACAGATTTGCTTGCTATAACTCTTGGAAGTTTGGTTGAAGTGCTACTTTCTATCCACGGATGGTTTGTGTCTAACTGCGGATAACTATTCTGCAACCGCGGATAGCATTTCGTTAGAGTTGGATACTACAGGGGCTGCTTGGTAACTTTTGCAAAAGTATATTCTTTTCCCCAAATCACGGATGGCTAATTTATTTGCTCTTCAAAACACTTCTATTGGCGCTCTCACTAACCCTAATCACTTATCTTTGCATAATTCACAAAACCCACATCATAATAATCATTCATCACAATGGCTGAAAAGTATTCCACTTCACATAACCTTGTTGCTATTCTCACAAAGAATGATCGATCTGAAGGGTTTCATCAAATGATTGATTTCCTTGTTCACAGTTCTATTCACTATGCCTTAAATGTTACACCAACCATTTTTAAAGCCTACATACATCAGTTCTGGAGGAATGCTAAGCTTGAAAAGGTTGAAGGAGTGGAAGTGTTTAGCACTGTTGTGGATGAGAATGCTATTTCTGTTTCTGAGGAGATCATTAGGGATGTTTTAAAGTTTGATGATGCTGATGGAGTTGATAATCTTTCAGATGTTGAGATTGTGGCTGGTTTGAAAAGATTAGGTTATACCCACAGAGGTGATAAGGTACAATATTTTAAGAGTTTGTTTTCAAAACAATGGAAGTTTCTTATTTACACTTTATTGATGTGTATGAGTAATAAGACCACAGGATTTAATGACTTTTCTTCCAAAATTGCTACTGCTATTATTTGTTTGTCTGATGGTAGAAAGTTCAATTGGTCTAAGATGATCTATGAGGGGCTAATTCAAAACATTAGGAAAAAGGGTAAATACTATTTGTATCCTAGGTTTGTTAAGTTGATTGTGGAAAGTCAAATATAGGAGCCTGTTGAGCATACTCAGGAGTATGAAGTAAATTATATGCTTTCTAAGGTTTTTGCACATATGAGGAATCAGCCACAAAATGTCAATATTATAGATGTTCCTTTATTTCCTCATATGATTCCTTTGCCTACTGATCATGAGTTTGATGAAGATTCTGCATCAAATGAAACCACTGCTGATGCATCTCTAATCCCTGATAGATTACCTGTAAACGCTGATAGTGTATTACAACTCCTTTCTAGTCAACCTCAAACCATTGATACAACCATTGTTTTCACTAGGATATTGAAGGGCACTGAGCTACCTCAGGCTTGTGCTAGTGGTGTTGCTCATGAGGCTGTCACAGGTGATGAAGGTGACATGATTGGAAGGGCTTCCACTACTAATACATGCTTAGATGCTGGTCAGGATAGTGGAAACATTAATAAGACCCAACATTTGGCAACTCCTAATGTGGAGAGTTCCTTGGAACTTAACACAGGTGGAGGAATGCCTAGCCACTTGGCTAATACAGGGTGCATAGATGTTCAGGCTCGGTCTGATGCTATGTTTTCTATATCCAAGGATTCACCTCTCGGAGCAGTTAACACAGCTCGAAGTGATGAGGATAGGTTGGAACCTGAACATGAATTGACGGATTCTGAGTTTGTACATGCTGACTTTTCCAATGAACCACCTCTCGGAGCAGTTCACACAGGTCGAAGTGGGGAGGATATTCTTGAACGCTTAAATGAATTGACGGCTAAATGTACCAAGATGGAGGAGACGATCTCTAATCTCAAGGAATTGGCTGGGTTTCATGAAAAGGATATTAGGCGCTTGAAGCACAGGGTTTTGGTTTTGGAGAAGATGAAAAGGCCTGGGATTGCTGCTTTAAGGAAGCTAAGGAAAAAGAAGGTGGACTCCTCTCCAGCTCTGACTATGGTGGCTGCATCCAAACAGGGGAGGAATGAAGGAAAGAATTCAGGGGAGGCTGTTAATGTATCTATGGAAGAAGATGTTGATAGTGGAGATCAAACATTTTTGGTATCTGATAAAGATGGAAATGAGGCAGTTCTTGAAAATGTGAAGAAAGTTGTAGAAGATGTAGTACAGAACACAAACACTGATGGTATGTCTGAAACCACAGTTAGTACTTTTCTAACCACTGATGCTGTAAGAGACATGGCAACTACAACTATACCTACTACAATCATACCCACTGCTATCATAACCACTTCCACTGTTGTCACAACTCTCTCTGTATCACCACCTAAGTCTAAAGAAGTTGAGAAAGAAGTTGCAAGTACTTTGATAAATCTAAGTGAAACTTCATCTATTTCTACACCTGTCATTGTACCTGTTTTATCTGTTCAAACTACTGCAACTAAACCCAAATCCAGAGGAAAAAGTTTAGTTATTGGTGAACCTTTGAAGAAGAAAGTGGTTCAATCTGATGTTGGCAAAGGTAAAGGGATTGTAGTACCAGAGTTGAAATTTAAATCTAAAGCAGAACAAGAAGCTTATGATGCAGAGTTTGTAAAGAATATGGTTGCTGAAGAACAAGAAGCTTTAGAGAAAAGAAATCAGAAAGAAGAGGAAGCTAGTCAGAGAATGTTAGCTATATGGTATGAATCACAAAACTTTCTTGAAGCTTCTCAACAAATACATGATGAATATACTGCACATGAATGGAATTTGTTGGATGATAAGGAAAAAGCTAGGCTTTTGGGTGAATGGGCAAAGAAGGTTGGTAATGAAAGGAAGCAAGTTATAAGAAAGAAACCTCTTTCAATAGCACAGATGAGGAATGTATTAATGAAAATTATTAAGAATTCAGGCATTCACATTTCTGAAAATCTTAGTAAATGTTCATTTGAAAGAATTCTTGAGATTTATGAAAGATGTATGAAGATTAATCATGATGATTACTGTCCAATGAATTCTGAGAAGGGAGAAGAGTGGATTAAGAAGCATGATGAGTGGATGCAAAGTAAAAGATAGAGAAAATCTGAGATTTAAGAGACATCTGATTCTAAAAGATTGAAAGAAGTTGCAGATGTTAATCAAATTGTTTCTTATGAGTTTAAGCTTAATGATGGAAGTGAGTTTGGAAAATTCAAAGACTCAACAATGAAGTTTATGAGTATAATAAATTTTCAAAAATGCTTCAGTATTTTGAAAGAGATGATTTGATGAATCTTTGGATACTTTACAAGAATAAGTTTGGTGAAGTACATCCAAATGATTATCATGAGAGACTGGTCTATTATAATTTGAAGATTTTATTTGAACCAACTCATGATGAACCTGAGTGGAAAGGACTCTACAATGGTACTGTAACAAGATGGTTTTTATATCAAACTTATGGAGTTCATGTTTTAACTGTTTCTGGAAAGATTATTCATATGCTTGTAGAAGGTGAATATCCTCAGTTGAATAAGTATCCAGAAATTATTGCTCAGATGTTGAAACCTGGTATTATCAAGATGTTGTTACCCTATGATGGTCAAGCTTATGATTTGTTGAAGAAATATGAGACAATTCTTAAATCTCATAAGTGTTTGGCTACATCCTCCATTTCAGATGTTTTGAGCTTAAAGGAAACTTGAGAATTCTGTTGGAATGTATCAAGTTTAGGGGAGGATTGTTGGGTTTTTGGTTCCTTGAATCATGAATTACTTTAAGTACTGGAACCACGGACAAGTTTGATATAACCACGGACAGAAGAATGTAACCGCTGATAAAGACAACCACGGCTAGTAGTAGTGTGTAACCACGGATGATATATTGTAACCACTGCTAGTGTTTTGTATAGTCGGTTTAGTTTATTGTATTAGATAAATATGGTAAAGATATTTATCTTGTAGGTTACGTATTGTATTATGTAAAGGACTCCTTAGTCTATAAAAGGAGGTCCTAGGTTAGATTAGATGTACGAGTAATTTTTATATCCAAGGTCTATACACTTCAAGGTTGAAAAACCCTAATACTGTAAGAGTATTCGTATTAATAAATAATATTGAGGTGTTGAATGTTAACTGTTCTTCTTCTTAAGATTAAGTGTTAAATTCCGCATAATACTTAATAAGCTTTTATTCTAAGTCAGTTTCTATATTAGATCGTTTGCTCAACTGGGATCAACAGTCTCATATTTTTTTTTGTTTTCTGAATTGGGTCATGTCTATAACCAGCCATACGCATGTGTGTCTTGAACCTAACAACCCATCACATAAATGTTTTAAAAGAAGTGTTATAAAGACCAAAAAGCACTACAAGAAAAAATGCCTTTAGTGACAACACGATTATGGTCACTAATAGTAGATATTTGGTCACTAAGCTGATTTAGTGACCATATCAAAGTGGTCACTCGTGGTCACTAAAAGTCGGTCACTAAAAGCAATAGTGATGACATTTCAATATGGTCACTAAATTGTGACGACTAAAAAGTGGTCATTAAATTTGTGATGACCTATTTGGTCACTTATTATGGTCAGTAAAGTGATAAGTGGTCACTATTTGACCCAATTAGTGACCAAAATAGTGACCACTAAAGCAAAATTAATCACAAAAATATAGTGGTTACCAATTTGTAAAATATGGCCAAAAAAAATCTGCTTGTAATCACAATATAATTATAAAATTCGAAATGAAAAGGAATTCATTCAAAACAGAAATCCAAAATTCATTACATCCACAAAATCTATATTTCTTTATTCAAAACTAAATACAAGAATCGTAATTACTGCATAATTCGCGTATAAGGAACCTTACAAGGCTTTCCACCAGAAAGTATGTTGCTCCTTGTAGGTTTTACACCAATGACCTAAATCAACCAATATAACGGAAGTTGTAGCCTTTTGTTCATAAGTACAAAATCATAAAAACGGAAAAACTGTGTGTCCTTGGAGATAAGCATGTGTAGCAAATTCCCTATGTGAGACATCTATTTCTATCAACATACACATTCGATACTTAAACTTACCATCAACATCATTCAATACCAATCTACGCTACATATAAACCTCCTATCATTAGTCAGATAACTTCTTGCTCGTGCCCATCATCATCTGGTCCAGCATACTCTCCATGCTCCTGCCCATCATCTGGTCCAACATACTCTCCATGCTTCTGCCCATCATCTCCATCATCATCGTCATCTCCGTCATCCATATCCGCATCATCATCATCGCCATCCCCATCATCATCGTCATCTGATCCAGCATACTCTTCAGACCCTTGCCCATGCATAAAACGAATAATGAAGTAACAGTATAGCTGACAATTTGATCCCATATCTGTAAAAGTGGGTACCTTTACCTCAAGTTTTATGCTTTCTGGGCCATCCGGTTTAGGCTCAGAACCAGAGTGTTGGGTCTAATGGGTGGGGTACTGAACTACATCTAGATTATAAACGGGTCCAATGGTAATTAACAGGTCGAATGGGTCACTTAGTGTTCTTAATTTTCAATCTCCACTACCCAATCTGCCATCAAATATGACTGTGCCAGCTTACTTCACACCATTTTTAAACCTTCAAGTATCTTCAGTTTCACAAAGTAGTCATACACAGAGCTCTATCTATGGCTACACCACCGATTCGGTATTGAAGGTATAGTCCAATCAATAGTGAATCGACATTCGACTCACTTCTGTAACATATATATTACATATTCAGTATTGAAGGTATCAGTGATCAAGATGAAGGTTCTTATTTCAAGGATTCATGTAAAAAGAAAATGCATTCCAAAGTGATTATTCTAGTGATAGCAACAGTTGCTGCATTCTTTGTGCTAATAACCATGTTATCCATAATATGGATTATTAAAAGAAGAAAACCACAAGGTTTGAAATATGTTTAACGTTACCACTGAGTCAAGTTATAAATGATATATTGTAGAATCTATAACCTTGGTTATATGTGAGCTCAATTTTAGAAATAGTGAATGCAGATGAACCTGGTAATATAATCGAATCAAGAAATCAACATTTCACATTTTTAGAGATACAGAGTATCACTAACAACTTCAATACTGTCCTTGAGAAAGGAGGATTCGGTACAGTGTTTTACGGATGTCTTGGGGATAAGCAAGTTGCTGTAAAGATGCTTTCCGAGCATCAGCACAAGGCTACAAGGAAAGGCTGAAGTAAGTTCTACCCTAAATTAATCTACCTTCTAAGTATATTACGTAAATATTTACAAGCTTAAATATATATAGTTTATCTAAACACCCACTAAATCAACAAAAAAAGCTTGATACCAACATCAGATTCAATCCTAAATCAGTATACAAAATATTTCACATAAATAATATTTTAACGTAGCGTACCTGAGATTGCCATCCAGATAAGTGGGGCAAGTGTTTCATCAAGTAATCCACTTTTTGCTTAAGGTTGTTATGATTCTTCTTGATTTTGTTAATGTGTATCTGGAGTTTCTTTGTTTTTTCCTTTTCTAACTGGAGTTCCCTTTGTAAGCTTTCATTTGCCAAAATAATCCTTTTAGATGTTGAACGTCCCTTTAAATGTCCCGGGATATAACCTATTTTTTCCATACAAATCTCTGCGGGTGTAGAGGAAGAATTAGCTTCCTCATTTTCCAGATCATGCTGCACGACAAAACAACTTATTATGTCCAACCACATATGCTGATATGCATTGACTATAATAATAATATGCCAAAGTAGGTAGGAATAGAAAATGACCAGAATTTCATCAGCCTTGTCATTGATAATTCCATTCTTCTTAGTTGAAAAATGACATATTTTGAATCCTCCAATAACCGTCACTTTTTCTCCTTGCTTCGTTTTCTGTTTCAAGTTAATATCAGTTGTCACTTTTTCTCCTTGCCCATTACTTATTAAATCTAAGAAAACATAAAGCATTTAATCAACTACTCACCATATGAATTACTCTTGCCATCGATTTTGTCCCATTAGCAGGTGGAATTACATTTTTGGATCGATTCAGTTTATTTCTGATGCTAATCTTCTGAAAAATTAATTAGCATTGTAACTTCAGAGTGCTAAATATAATAAAATATTCTCATATGAAGTCAAAGAAGTGATAGGTTATAACCTGAAAATCCTCGCTTGCAAATCTTTCGCACAAGATTACCCAATCGGGAACCTTTACACCTCTTGGCGGGTTCATGATTGCCTGCTCCTTAGTAGGGTAAGTCTTGTAATGATTGTGCAATCTCCACAGCCTACTTTTATGTTGGCTAGCAAGCTGTGTGTCTATAGCATGTACCATCGATTTACAATTTCCATTGAAACTTGAATTTTCCTACAAAAAAAAAGATTGTGTCATGTGAGAAGTAACTAATTGGTTGTACAAATTTATAGGTTCACAGATTAATATATGATTTACACTCGACAAAACACAAATTAATAAGAGGTTCACAGAAATACATATTAAAGTATAAGTAATAACTTTACCACACACTTCGAGATGATATATGTCTTCAACGAAAGTTCTTGCTTTCTCCATGTGGTTCCATCAAACTTTGCACGCTCTCTCACCAAACATCCACCTTTGGTGATAAAAATTTGGCTATCATCCCCAACTATACGTCCAGCACAATCGTCAACTTCAAAGGCTAATTTTCTATTATTCAAGCGACTCTTTTTAGCTGCACTTAAAGCTCTAGTTTCCTTCCTGGTAGCAGTTGTGCCTAAATATATTTAATCAGCAAAAAATGCCAATTCATTACAAAGTATACACATTAAAGAAACATTGTTCTAATCTAAGAAACGTACCATTTGAAGTTGAGCCAATGTGCTCTTCACTTTGGGGATCATTTGTGTGTATATCAGTTAGTGGAGAATTAACTTCTAGATGATCTTCTAAGTCCTCGTTCCTCGTTCTCTTATTAGAACCACCTCTTCGAAAACTTGGATTATGAGAGAAATGTTTAGCTCTTTCACGTACAGGGGAATCTTCATCTTGCAGTCGCAATGAACCATCTCCTTTATGAATAGGCTGACTACGATGATTGGTACTTGAGTTGAGACCAGGTCTTTTCAATACTCCTTTTCGAGGTCCAGAGCGGGAATAATCCATTTTGCAGTGGCCTTTATTCTTCATGGAAACATAAGAACTCTGCAATTATCATAAGCTCAAGGTATTCATTCTTAGCATAAGGTTTAAAGAAGCAAAACTGATATTGCTTACCATAATGGCGTCGATCTCCTCTTGAGTCATTGGTGTTTGTTTGGGTTGAAGAGAGGCTTTTCCACCTAGAGAGGCTTTCTTAGAAGCGGCGGGTTTTGAGAAAAAGGTAGAAGGAACATCACTGGCAACATGTGTTGCTTGGGTCTGAGTCACAGAACCTGCATAATGATTTAAGTAAATATAATCAGATATACTCAAAACAAAGTGTAGAAAAATAATGGAAACTTTTCTAAATCTATCCAATTACATGTTGACACAATGAGCATGTGCTTTATAAATAGGCTTACCACGATGATTGGTAGTTGATTTTTGAAGACCAGGTCTTTTCAATACTCCTTTTCCAGGTCCATCAACACCACCAGACACCATGGTTTGTTCTCTTATAGTTGAAAGCCCACAATCTCCTATCTGACAAGTAAGAATAGTGCTAATATGAGTGCAACCTTTTTATGGGTAAAAAAGATTATACCTTTGGTCGAAAAATAAAGAAAGGTGCAGCTAACTACAGAACCAGCAACACACATACAAGTTATTCTAGTCTAACAAAATAACGATAAGAACTTTAAAGCTACTCTAAAGGAGCATGAAGGAAATTGACTATCATTTTTGGCAGCAGCAGTCGAAATCACTAATACATTGCTAAATAGTGGTAATACAGCCTCATTTACATGTCGAAATTGATACATACATTTATCTCGGCTGTGTTTTATTGCGTGTAAAATAAGGTCTATTTGTGTTATACTAATGAAAAAACCTAACTTAAAAAGGTTATAAAAGGTTAGAGTATGTTGGTTTTTTTGCTGGTTTAATCATTCATTATTGCTAAATTTACAGACTTGAACAAAAAGGAATGATAGATCAAGCATAACTTGCCAACCACTTGTTAACCCGTTATGCAATCCTGCCCACCCACCCGCGCGCCCCCATTTAGCCACCCCTCTGCACCTGACTAGAATTTAAATAAAACTAATCATTTGCCTTAAGATACAATACAAAACTGATATTTAAAAATTGGGATAATGTATCGGCTGCTCAAGTTTTCAACTTTTTACAAACAGGGCCACCTATCTACTGAAATTAACTTATAGACCATTCAATTATGTGATTGTTTTCGTTCAAGTTTTCATATTAAATTACAGTGTTGTTCAAATCATTGTAACTATGTGCAGACTGCAGACATCCATTGTGCTTCACAGTTTAGTAAAAACAAACACAAGTAACCAATGCTCCTAAAAATAACTAGACTCCTAGAAACAAGAAATAGTTAACAAACACTTAAATATATATTTGCTCTATTGATGAATGCACCAAAACTGCTTCAAGTTTATACCATGGGGTCTGCTGGTCCCTCATGAGTATAAAGATTTCTTCCACGTTATGACTTTAACGTCATATAGTTAATAACTTGATTTGATATAAATAAGATTAATTCGTACATTATAAATATCTTACAATCATATGATTAACATTGATTGAATTATTCTAAAAACTCATGTATTAATCAAACAAAAAGTCCGAGTTTGCTTTTCTTGATCAATGGTCAAATTAAGTTTCTACGGTTGTTACTACATTGCTACCTTCGTCAAAGTTGAAAGTTTTCAATAAACACACATGTACTTGGTCAATAAAAGCGCAAAAAAGTCATGCCTGATAAAAACGTTTTCAAATATTTAAGTACTTAATAGCGTTTACATCCATATAACATTAGAGGAAAGTTTCAATATGTCACTGTTCACGTACATCATTGTCTACACAACCAACATTTATATCGTATTTATTTGAAATGTTAAAAAATATATATATATAAATCATTAATAATTTTATTATTTTATTTTGCAGAAAAGAGTGGGATTTCTACCAGTAAGCCAGGAACTACCTGCTGAAGATCCCACATGGATGTAATAAATAGTCATCAAAAACACAGTAGCCAAGAAGAGTGATATCTCTGTATATGATTCACATTGTTCTTTTTCTTAGAATGATTCAGTTTTCTAGCCATAATATTTGTAGTTTCATGCTTAATTAATCGTCTTATTCATTACTATGATTAGTTAAAAAATGAAACTACAAATACAATGGTCAGAAAATACATTCCTTTCTTTCTTGTAAAAGTAGCTCTCTGGCGCTGTGGAATGAAATTTTGTATTCTCATTCTGATCAATGTATTTTCGCGATTATACTACCCAAGTCTTTTATTACTCTAGGTGTTATTTTATTAAGTTTATGCATGTGTATAAGCTATTAGAATTAAGAATACAATTACGTTGAAGTGAAAAAAAAGAGTACCGAATGCTGAATGCTGAATGCTGAATGCTGAATGCTCAAAATAAACTTTCTAGCATAGAATAAGTTTTCTACCTGAATATGTAGCTAGCAATGAATAACCAATTAAAAAAAATCAGCATACGCGGCTTAATTAAGGCACGTAAGTTTGTAGCAATGAAAACGTTTCAACACGACAAAGTCCAAAGTTATACTGCTTCAAGCCAGTTACCCTCACTAATACGAAAGCATCGACTGATGTTCAAGGACAAATCATACAAGGAAAAGTGTGCAGACACGATATTTTCATCCGAGCTGCCTATAACAAGATGTCTTTTTGCCCCCACATCTTACATGATCACAGTTAAAAGAAATTTAGCTATGGTTTAAAACATAAGATGATAATAATATTTCTTGCAAACACAATTGAAAATATCTTCATTAGATAATGTAGTGAGGGGATGTCAATGAAGGTGTTGCTAATGACATCTTAAAAAATAAGACAGAGTAAAGGATTCAGATAAGGCACTTATATAATACTTGTACCATGACATGGTGATTTATGTTTGAACAAAGATGGACTAAAAATCAAATGCCAATGAAGCAGATTTGCTGCTAAAGAGATCAGGACAAGATAGTAACATAATCATGAGCATAATAGACTTTTAAGTACCAAAAAAACTTGTAGTAGACTAAAACGAGTAATGGGAGTACCTTATTCTTGCGGATAAACATTCCAGAACTTGTTCGAACCTCACTAAGCCGACTCTTACCAGAAACATCAGCAACTGCAGATCTCTTTAGTTCAGTTTTAGCCTGTTACACATAAGTTATGCACTCAAATGAGACAGTGGATAAGCACATGAGTCTCAAAAATAAGATAAAACAAACACCCTTTTTTAAATTTAACGAATATTGCAGGTGTTTTAACACATAGGGTGTTTAAAATTTCACTTACAGAAACGTTATCCAGCCTATCTTAATAAGTGTATCTTTGAAGCTCAGTATTCCAATTACAGCACATGGGTCAGTGCAAAAAGGTCATTTGAATAAACCTACAGCGTGAATTTAGTATCTTATGGCTTATCGTAGGCATGTGCAATGAAAATAAGGTGCAAGAACAGATCCTTTATATTTTGAGTTTGATAAGACCAAGATGGGCGTAGAGATTACTATTCATAACCACATACTGCCCGATGACTCTCATATCCAAATTTCTTCAAATCAAATGTATTACAGGTTTGTTATGAGTGGTAACTTAACCTATAACCTTCGAAGGCAGCAACTAATATTAGATTATAAAAAAAAAAAAAAATTATTTGTACCCATCCAGTTGCTACTCGATGATAAACAGGTCTTTAGTCTATCTCTCAAATTAAAACCAACAGACACTAATTATCAAGCGCCAGACACTAATTATCATGTAAACTTTACGCTGTGCAGACCAAACCAATCGATCTGATTAAGATTTCCTAAACTGATTCTATCTGATCCTAATCTCTGTCCACCTACAAAACCATAACCAATATATTTCTGCCACAGCAGATAGCTTTGCTGATAAACCATTGAATCTATCCTGAACAATTATAGCTTCAATATCATTATTTGTAGAAGATCCATTTAATCAAAAGTGATACCTACATAGCCTATCAAAGGGACTAATGGATCTGCCATAACAATAAGGTTCTACATCAAAACCAAACCGTTATAGAAGATGCCAGTATATCCTTCGAAGAACTTTGAATACTGATTTTGTTTCTGGATAACAAAATAACAATAGGAACTTTAAACTTACTGATCCATTTGACTTATGCTTCAGTTTTCGGTTACATGGGTTCTCCATCTCTTGTTGTCTTGTCCAATCCATCTAGTAGCTTGGTAAGGCTTTACTCTTGTGTATACCTTTATTCCAACAATTGAACCTAAATGAAGTTAATAACAAATCATTAGGTTCCGTTAAATAGATTCCACAAACCAAGTATCAAACAAGGAAGTAGCTTCATCACCATATCACTAATACATTCACCATACATCCGGTGTATCGATTAACAGATTTTGATGGTCCACGTGACAAAATCCGAACTTCTGATGTATATGATTGTAGATGTGTATCCGCCTAAACACACAACAAAACATAACTTAACTGTTATCACAAGGTGTATATTTCCATTTTATTTTCTTTACATAAATAACAAATGTCAAATGTAGTTCTTACACGTTCTTGAAGCCATAGAGCAAATTGCTTGCGATGAAGTTCATTCACTTTGTTAGGGCTACTTTCTTCAAGTTCGGTTTTATGTTCACTATATTAAAAAGTAAACTAAGCAACGTTATCAAAAAAAAAGAAAAAAAATGCTTATTAGGAGTGCACTTACTTTATTAGGTCTGCAATTTCATGGCAATTATTTAAAAAGTATGTATGAATCTTCTCGAGTTTTTATCACTTGGAGCACATTTTTGGGGACCGCCTAATGGACGCCCTTTGCATGCAAAAACTGAAAGTTCACCACCACTCTCCATCATTTCATTGTTACGCTCAACCTTGTTGAAGACGGTATCAACATCATTCATATACATAGAGCAAAAAGTTAGACATTCATTATCCATGTATCTCTCAACAATGCACCCTTCTGGACGAGCTTTGTTTTTAACATACCCTTTTAATATACTCATTTTCCTGAAAATAAGAGCTAGTTAGTGTCATGAACATTAGCTAAGTGAATCAAAACATTAGAAATATATGATTACCTCTCAAAAGGGAACATCCATCGATATTGAGGCGGACCTGCCATCTTCGCTTCATATGGCAAATGAATGAGAAGATGTATCATGATGTCAAAGAACGAGGGAGGTAACAGCCTCTCTAACTTACACAAGATGACAACAATCTTCTCTTCTTGCTTCACAAGAACATCTAAATACATAGTTCGTCCGCATAATCTTTGGATAAACTCACTTAGCTCGTATAACACAACTCTAACTTCTTTTGTCAAGCAACCCCTGATTGATAAGGGTAAGACTCGTTGAATGAAGACATGAAAGTCGTGACTTTTCATGCGAGACAACTGAAATTCCCCCTCTTTTATGCATCTCGAAATATTTGAAGAAAATCCATCAGGAAACTTGAGTGACTCTAGAAAGTGTAGCACTTTTTGTTTCTCATCCTTTGTAAAGTGGTAGCAACCCATAGGCATTTTGAATGAATCCCCACATTCCTCTAGATGCAAACTCTTTTTTAACCCCAATTCCATCAAATCTTTACGAGATGCAAACTCTTTAGTCTTTCCCTTAATGTTGAATAATGTGGCTGTCAAACTCTCCGCGACATTCTTTACAACATGCATAACATCTAGATTGTGTCTAAGTTTCAGTTTTTTCCAATATTCAAGCTTGAAGAATATACTCTTTTTTTTCCATCCCCGCTTGTCCTTTAAATACTTACGCTTTCTCGTGTCAACAAATCGATACGGGTCACTTATTGTACAATTAATATCAAGCAAAATTTCACGTCCAGACTTAGGTGTGATTGGTTCCCGTGTTTCAACATCCCCATCAAAACTGGTTTTATCCTTTCTCCATCGATTTGAGGATGCCAAAAATCTTCTATGGCCCATGTAACAGATTTTTCTACTATGAGTCAAGTAATGAGATGATGTTTCACACATACATGTTGGACAAGCATCGTAACCCTTGACACTCCAACCAGAAAGCATACTATAGGCTGGAAAATTATTTATGGTCCACAAAAGAGCTGCACGAAGTGTAAAACGTTCTTTTTTATGTGCATCATAAGCACCAACACCTTTCCATAAGTCATTAAGTTCTTTGACAAGAGGTTGTAAATATACATCAATATTGATGCTAGGAGATTTTGGACCTGGAATCAATAATGACATAAAAATGTACGGGTCTTTCATACATTTCCACGGGGGAAGATTATATGGGACAATAAATACAGGCCATATGCTCCGAGGACTACTCAAGTTACCAAACGGAGTAAATCCATCGGTCGCCAACCCTAAACGTACACTTCGTGGGTCACTGGCAAATAGAGGATATTTCCTATCAAGGTGTTTCCAAGCCTCACTATCCGCGGGATGTCTAACTATATTTTCATCATTAACCCGCTTCTCTTTATGCCACCTCATATCTAATGCAGTTGACTCATTTATGAACAACCTTTGAAGCCTAGGCTTTAGAGGAAAGTATCGGAGTACCTTTTTTGGTACCTTCGAATCCTTTTCAAATCTAGGCTCATTGCACTTCTCATTTGGACATTGGGTAAGCAAAGCATACTTCTTTCGATAAAGGATACAACCATTGACACAAGCATGAATCTTTTGTCCCCCGAACCCTAAATCACGTATGTACTTTTTTGCTTCATAAAAGTTCCTTGGAACTAAAGATGGAGTTGGCAAAGCTTTCCTAAATACACCAAGCAATAGATCAAAGGATTTGTTGGACCATCCACTCGTTGTTTTCAAATGTAAAATAGTAACAATGAAAGAAAATTTCGAGTAAGTTGGACATCCTAAATAAAGTGCTTGGTGTGAATCATCCAGTAATCTATGAAGAGCTTCTAAATCTTTGTCAAGCCTAAGTTCAGATTCACCACTAGTTTTCCAATTATCGCCCCATGCACTTTGCCCTATATCATCTAACATATCACCAAGGTCATTATCGCTCATATCATCATCACTCTCATCTATTAATGTATCATCTTCACAATCATCTACATCATCTTCACCATCAGAAACCTCACCATGTTCTTTCCACCTTACATAATCAAGAGAAATTCCCTTTTGCATCAAATGCGAATACACATTGTCCTTTTTTTGAGGATGAAAATTGTGGCACATTTTACACAGACACGGAATTTCTAAACGCCTGTCTTTTTTACGATATGCAAAATCAAGAAATTTCATTACACCCAATTCATATCTATGGTCGCTCAACCTATGAACTATGTTCATCCAAGACTTGTCCATTAGTAGAACAGAACACAAAATTACCTGAAAACAAATGGTGCTAAATTACATACATGTTCATATTTTCAAATTTTCTAGTTATGCTAAGCCATTAGTATTATATACAAATATGACTAGTTATGTAACCATACCAAAACAGTTCATAAACACTATCTATGTACTCTTAATTAGTTTAAATAAGTTGCCCTAAACAAAAATCGATTCTAAAAGTGCACATAGAAACAAACACAATCTCTTACTTCAACAAATCCGTTAAATAGCTCATCAATCCTTTTATTCAACAAATCAATCACATACTATGAATACTTAAGCTCAATAAACACTGATATAGATGTCACATATGAGAAGATCGAGCCACATAACT
>OU343216.1:25069804-25098372 GCA_910596185.1 Chrysanthemum makinoi
ATGGATTTTCTTCAAATATTTGAGATGCATAAAGAGGGGAATTTCAGTTGTCTCGCATGAAAGTCACGACTTTCATGTCTTCATTCAACGAGTCTTACCCTTATCAATCAGGGGTTGCTTGACAAAAGAAGTTAGAGTTGTGTTTATCGAGCTAAGTGAGTTTTAATCCAAAGATTATCTTGGACGAACTATGTATTTAGATGTTCTTGTGAAGCAAGAAGAGAAGATTGTTGTCATCTTGTGTAAGTTAGAGAGGCTGTTACCTCCCTCGTTCTTTGACATCATGATACATCTTCTCATTCATTTGCCATATGAAGCGAAGATGGCAGGTCCGCCTCAATATCGATGGATGTTCCCTTTTGAGAGGTAATCATATATTTCTAATGTTTTGATTCACTTAGCTAATGTTCATGACACTAACTAGCTCTTATTTTCAGGAAAATGAGTATATTAAAGGGTATGTTTAAAAACAAAGCTCGTCCAGAAGGGTGCATTGTTGAGAGATACATGGATAATGAATGTCTAACTTTTTGCTCTATGTATATGAATGATGTTGATACCGTCTTCAACAAGGTTGAGCGTAACAATGAAATGATGGAGAGTGGTGGTGAACTTTCGGTTTTTCATGCAAAGGGCGTCCATTAGGCGGTCCCCAAAATGTGCTCAAGTGATAAAAACTCGAGAAGATTTCATACACTTTTAAATAATTGCCATGAAATTGAAGACCTAATAAAGTAAGTGCACTCCTCATAAGCACTTTCCTATTTATTTTAGTGTAATAACTCCTTAGTTTACTTATTAATACAGTGAACACAAAACTGAACTTAATGAAACTAGCCCTAACAAAGTGAATGAACTTCATCTTAAACAATTTGCTCTATGGCTTCAAGAACGTGTAAGAACTACATTTGACATTTGTTATTTATGTAAAGAAAATAAAATGGAAATATACACCTTGTGATAACAGTTAAGTTATGTTTTGTTGTGTGTTTAGGCGGATACACATCTACAATCATATACATCAGAAGTTCGGATTTTGTCACGTGGACCATCAAAATCTGTTAATCGATACACCGGATGTATGGTGAATGTATTAGTGATATGGTGATGAAGCTACTTCCTTGTTTGATACTTGGTTTGTGGATCTATTTTTAAAGAACCTAATGATTTCTTATTAACTTCATTTAGGTTCAATTGTTGGAATAAAGGTATACACAAGAGTAAAGCCTTACCAAGCTACTAGATGGATTGGACAAGACAACAAGAGATGGAGAACCCATGTACCGAAACTGAAGCATAAGTCAAATGGATCAGTAAGTTTAAAGTTCCTATTGTTATTTTGTTATCCAGAAACAAAATCAGTATTCAAAGTTCTTCGAAGGATATCTGGGCATCTTCTATAACGGTTTGGTTTTGATGTAGAACCTTATTGTTATGGCAGATCCATTAGTCCCTTTGATAGGCTATGTAGGTATCACTTTTGATTAAATGGATCTTCTACAAATAATGATATTGAAGCTATAATTGTTCAGGATAGATTCAATGGTTTATCACAAAGCTATCTGCTGGTGTCAGAAATATATTGGTTATGGTTTTGTAGGTGGACAGAGATTAGGATCAGATAGAATCGGTTTAGAAATCTTAATCGGTCGATTGGTTTGATCTGCACAGCGTAAAGTTTACATGATAATTAGTGTCTGGCGCTTGATAATTAGTGTCTGTTGGTTTTAATTTGAGAGATAGACTAAAGACACTGTTATCATCGAGTAGCACTGGATAGGTACAAATAATTTTTTTTTTTTTTTATAATCTAATATTAGTTGCTGCCTTCGAAGGTTATAGGTTAAGTTACCACTCATAACAAACCTGTAATACATTTGATTTGAAGAAATTTGGATATGAGTCATCGGGCATATGTGGTTATGAATAATAATCTCTACGCCCATCTTGGTCTTATCAAACTCAAAATATAAAGGATCTGTTCTTGCACCTTATTTTCATTGCACATGCCTACGATAAGCCATAAGATACTAAATTCACTTATTGTAAGTTTATTCAAATGACCTTTTTGCACTGACCCATGTCTTTGTAATTGGAATACTTAGTTTCAAAGATACACTTATTAAGATAGGCTTGGATAACGTTTTGTAAGTGAAATTTTAAACACCCTATGTGTTAAACCCGCATATTAGTTAAATTTAAAAAGGGTGTTTGTTTTATCTTATTTTTGAGACTCATGAGCTTATCCCTTGTCTCATTTGAGTGCAAACTTATGTGTAAACAGGCTAAACGAACTAAAGAGATGCTGCATTGCTGATGTTTCGGTAAGAGTCGGCTTAGTGAGGTTGAACAAGTTACGGGAATGTTTATCTGCAAGAATAAGGTAATCCCATTACTTCGTTAGTCTACTACAAGTTTTTGGTACTTAAAGTCTATTATGCTCATGATTATGTTACTATCTTGTCCTGATCTTCTTTAGCAGCAAAGCTGCTTCATTGGCATTTGATTTTTAGTCCATCTTTGTTCAAACATAAATCACCATGTCATGGTACAAGTATTATATAAGTGCCTTATCCCGATCCTTTACTCTGTCTTATTTTTTAAGATGTCATTAGCAACACCTTCATTGACATCCCCTCACTACATTATCTAATGAAGATATTTTCAATTGTGTTTTGCAAGAATATTATTATCATCTTATGTTTTAAACCATAGCTAAATTTCTTTTAAACGTGATCATGTAAGATGTGGGGCAAAAAATCTTGTTATAGGCAGCTCGGATGAAAATATCGTGTCTGCACACTTTTCCTTGTATGATTTGTCCTTGAACATCAGTCGATGCTTTCATATTAGTGAGGGTAACTGGCTTGAAGCAGTATAACTTTGGACTTTGTCATGTTGAAAAGTTTTCATTGCTACAAACTTACGTGTCTTAATTAAGCCGTGTATCTGATGTTTTTTAATTGGTTATTCATTGCTAGCTACATATTCAGGTAGAAAACTTATTCTATGCTAGAAAGTTTATTTTGAGCATTGAGCATTCGCATTCGTACTCTTTTTTTTCACTTCAACGTAATTGTATTCTTAATTCTAATAGCTTATACACATGCATAAACTTAATAAAATAACACCTAGAGTAATAAAAGACTTGGGTAGTATAATCGCGAAAATACATTGATCAGAATGAGAATACAAAATTTCATTCCACAGCGCCAGAGAACTACTTTTACAAGAAAAAGAAAGGAATGTTTTTCTGACCATTGTATTTGTAGTTTCATTTTTTAACTAATCATAGTAATAATAAGGCGATTAATTAAGCATGAAACTACAAATATTATGGCTAGAAAACTGAATCATTCTAAGAAAAAGAACAATGTGAATCATATACAGAGATATCACTCTTCTTTGGCTCTTGTGTTTTTGTTTATGACTATTTATTACATCCAGTGGTCTTCAGCCGGTTAGTTCCTGGCTTCTGGTAGAAATCCCTCTTTTCTGCAAAATAAATATATAAAATTATTAATGATTTATATATATATATATTTTTTAACATTTCAAATAAATACTACTATATAAATTTGGTTGTTGTGAAAATGATGTGCGTGAGCATGATATATTGAAACTTTCCTCTAATGTTATATGGATGTAAACGCTATTAAGTACTTAAATATTTGAAAACGTTTTTATTAGGCATGACTTTTTTGCGCTTTTATTGACCAAGTACATGTGTGTTTATTGAAAACTTTCAACTTTTGACGAAGTAGCAATGTAGTAACAACCGTAGAAACTTAATTTGACCACTGATCAAGAAAAGCAAACTCGGACTTTTTGATTGATTAATACATGAGTTTTTAGAATAATTCAATCAATGTTAATCGTATGATTGTAAGATATTTATAATGTACGAATTAATCTTATTTATATCAAATCAAGTTATTAACTATATGGCGTTAAAGTCATAGCGTGGAAGAAATCTTTATACTCATGAGGGACCTAGCAACCCCATGGTATAACTTGAAGCGTTTTGGTGCATTCATCAATAGGCAATAAATATTTAAGTGTTTGTTAACTATTTCTTGTTTCTAGGAGTCTAGTTATTTTTAGGAGCATTGGTTACTTGTGTTTGTTTTTACTAAACTGTGAAGCACAATGGATGTCTGCAGTCTGCACATAGTTACAATGATTTGAACAACACTGTAATTTAATATGAAAACTTGAACGAAAACAATCACATAATTGAATGGTCTATAAGTTAATTTCAGTATGATGGTGGGCCTGTTTGTAAAAAGTTTGAAAACTTGAAGCGCCGATACATTATCCCAATTTTTAATATCAGTTTTGTATTGTATCTTAAGGCAATGATTAGTTTTATTTAAATTCTAGTCAGGTGCAGAGGGGTGGCTAAATGGGGGCGCGCGGGTGGGTGGGCAGGATTGCATAACGGGTTAACAAGTGGTTGGCAAGTTATGCTTGATCTATCATTCCTTTTTGTTCAAGTCTGTAAATTTAGCAATAATGAATGATTAAACAGCAAAAAACCAACATACTCTAACCTTTTATAACCTTTTTAAGTTAGGTTTTTTCATTAGTATAACACAAATAGACCTTATTTTTACACGCAAATAAAACACCGCCGAGATAAATGTATGTTCAATTTCGACATGTAAATGAGCTACATATTACCACTATTTAGCAATGTATTAGTGATTTCGACTTGCTGGCTTTGCAAAATGATAGTCAATTTCCTTCATGCTCCTTTAGAGTAGCTTTAAAGTTCTTATCGTTATTTTGTTAGACTAGAATAACTTGTATGTGTGTTTGTGCTGGTTACGTAGTTAGCTGCACCTTTCTTTATTTTTCGACCAAGGTATAATCTTTTTTACCATAAAAAGGTTGCACTCATATTAGCACTATTCTTACTTGTCGGAATAGGAGATTGTGGGCTTTCAACTATAAGAGAACAAACCATGGTTCTGCGGTTGGTGTTGATGGACTCTGGAAAGGAGTATTGAAAAGACCTGGTCTTCAAAAATCAACTACCAATCATCGTGGTAAGCCTATTTATAAAGCAGATGTTCATTGTGTCGACATGTAATTGGATAGATTTAGAAAAGTTTCCATTATTTTTCTACATTTTGTTTTGAGTATATCTGATTATATTTACTTAAATCATTATTCAGGTTCGTGACTCAGACCCAAGCAACACATGTTGCCAGTGATGTTCCTTCTACCTTTTTCTCAAAACCCGCCGCTTCTAAGAAAGCCTCTCTAGGTGGAAAAGCCTCTCTTCAACCGAAACAAACACCAATGACTCAAGAGGAATCACGCCATTATGGTAAGCAATATCAGTTTTGCTTCTTTAAACCTTATGCTAAGAATGAATACCTTGAGCTTATGATAATTGCAGAGTTCTTATGTTTCCATGAAGAATAAAGGCCACTGCAAAATGGATTATTCCCGCTCTGGACCTCGAAAGGTATTGAAAAAGACCTGGTCTCAACTCAAGTACCAATCATCGTATCCAGCCTATTCATAAAGGAGATGGTTCATTGCGACTGCAAGATGAAGATTCCCCTGTACGTGAAAGAGCTAAACATTTCTCTAATAATCCAAGTTTTCGAAGAGGTGGTTCTAATAAGAGAGCGAGGAACGAGACTTAGAAGATCATCTAGAAGTTAATTCTCCACTAACTGATATACACACAAATGACCCCCAAAGTGAAGAGCACATTGGCTCAACTTCAAATGGTACGTTTCTTAGATTAGAACAATGTTTCTTTAATGTGTATACTTTGTAATGAATTGGCGCTTTTTGCTGATTAAATATATTTAGGCACAACTGCTACCAGGAAGGAAACTAGAGCTTTAAGTGCAGCTAAAAAGAGTCGCTTGAATAATAGAAAATTAGCCTTTGAAGTTGACGATTGTGCTGGACGTATAGTTGGGGATGATAGCCAAATTTTTATCACCAAAGGTGGATGTTTGGTGAGAGAGCGCGTGCAAAGTGTTTGATGGAACCACATGGAGAAAGCAAGAACTTTCGTTGAAGACATATATCATCTCGAAGTGTGTGGTAAAGTTATTACTTATACTTGAATATGTATTTCTGTGAACCTCTTATTAATTTGTGTTTTGTCGAGTGTAAATCATATATTAATCTGTGAACCTATAAATTTGTACAACCAATTAGTTACTTCTCACATGACACAATCTTTTTTTTTTGTAGGAAAATTCAAGTTTCAATGGAAATTGTAAATCGATGGTACATGCTATAGACACACAGCTTGCTAGCCAACATAAAAGTAGGCTGTGGAGATTGCACAATCATTACAAGACTTACCCTACTAAGGAGCAGGCAATCATGAACCCGCCAAGAGGTGTAAAGGTTCCCGATTGGGTAATCTTGTGCGAAAGATTTGCAAGCGAGGATTTTCAGGTTATAACCTATCACTTCTTTGACTTCATATGAGAATATTTTATTATATTTAGCACTCTGAAGTTACAATGCTAATTAATTTTTCAGAAGATTAGCATCAGAAATAAACTGAATCGATCCAAAAATGTAATTCCACCTGCTAATGGGACAAAATCGATGGCAAGAGTAATTCATATGGTGATAGTTGATTAATTGCTTTATGTTTTCTTAGATTTAATAAGTAATGGGCAAGGAGAAAAAGTGACAACTGATATTAACTTGAAACAGAAAACGAAGCAAGGAGAAAAAGTGACGGTTATTGGAGGATTCAAAATATGTCATTTTTCAACTAAGAAGAATGGAATTATCAATGACAAGGCTGATGAAATTCTGGTCATTTTCTATTCCTACCTACTTTGGCATATTATTATTATAGTCAATGCATATCTCATATGTGGTTGGACATAATAAGTTTTTTTTGTGTCGTGCAGCATGATCTGGAAAATGAGGAGCTAATTCTTCCTCTACACCCGCAAGATTTGTATGGAAAAATAGGTTATATCCCGGGACATTTAAAGGGACGTTCAACATCTAAAAGGATTATTTTGGCAAATGAAAGCTTACAAAGGGAACTCCAGTTAGAAAAGGAAAAACAAGAAACTCGGATACACATTAACAAAATCAAGAAGAATCATAACAACCTTAAGCAAAAAGTGGATTACTTGATGAAACACTTGCCCCACTTATCTGGATGGCAATCTCAGGTACGCTACGTTAAAATATTATTTATGTGAAATCTTTTGTATACTGATTTAGGATTAAATCTGATGTTGGTATCAAGCTTTTTTTGTTGATTTAGTGGGTGTTTAGATAAACTATATATATTTAAGCTTGTAAATATTTACGTAATATACTTAGAAGGTAGATTAATTTAGGGTAGAACTTACTTCAGCCTTTCCTTGTAGCCTTGTGCTGATGCTCGGAAAGCATCTTTACAGCAACTTGCTTATCCCCAAGACATCCGTAAAACACTGTACCGAATCCTCCTTTCTCAAGGACAGTATTGAAGTTGTTAGTGATACTCGTATCTCTAAAATGTGAAATGTTGATTTCTTGATTCGATTATATTACCAGGTTCATCTGCATTCACTATTTCTAAAATTGAGCTCACATATAACCAAGGTTATAGATTCTACAATATATCATTTATAACTTGACTCAGTGGTAACGTTAAACATATTTCAAACCTTGTGGTTTTCTTCTTTTAATAATCCATATTATGGATAACATGGTTATTAGCACAAAGAATGCAGCAACTGTTGCTATCACTAGAATAATCACTTTGGAATGCATTTTCTTTTTACATGAATCCTTGAAATAAGAACCTTCATCTTGATCACTGATACCTTCAATACTGAATATGTAATATATATGTTACAAGTGAGTCGATTCGATTCACTATTGATTGGACTATACCTTCAATACCGAATCGGTGGTGTAGCCATAGATAGAGCTCTGTGTATGACTACTTTGTGAAACTGAAGATACTTGAAGGTTTAAAAATGGTGTGAAGTAAGCTGGCACAGTCATATTTGATGGCAGATTGGGTAGTGGAGATTGAAAATTAAGAACACTAAGTGACCCATTCGACCTGTTAATTACCATTGGACCCGTTTATAATCTAGATGTATTTGAGTATATACCCCCCCACCCATTAGACCCAACACTCTGGTTCTGAGCCTAAACCGGATGGCCCAGAAAGCATAAAACTTGAGGTAAAGGTACCCACTTTTACGGATATGGGATCAATTGTCAGCTATACTTTACTTCTTCATTATTACGTTTTATGCATGGGCAAGGGTCTGAAGAGTATGCTGGATCAGATGACGATGATGATGGGGATGGCGATGATGATGATGCGGATATGGATGACGGAGATGACGATGATGATGGAGATGATGGGCAGAAGCATGGAGAGTATGTTGGACCAGATGATGGGCAGGAGCATGGAGAGTATGCTGGACCAGATGATGATGGGCACGAGCAAGAAGTTATCTGACTAATGATAGGAGGTTTATATGTAGCGTAGATTGGTATTGAATGATGTTGATGGTAAGTTTAAGTATCGAATGTGTATGTTGATAGAAATAGATGTCTCACATAGGGAATTTGCTACACATGCTTATCTCCAAGGACACACATTTTTTCCGTTTTATGATTTTGTACTTATGAACAAAAGGCTACAACTTCCGTTATATTGGTTGATTTAGGTCATTGGTGTAAAACCTACAAGGAGCAACATACTTTCTGGTGGAAAGCCTTGTAAGGTTCCTTATACGCGAATTATGCAGTAATTACGATTCTTGTATTTAGTTTTGAATAAAGAAATATAGATTTTGTGGATGTAATGAATTTTGGATTTCTGTTTTGAATGAATTCCTTTTCATTTCGAATTTTATAATTATATTGTGATTACAAGCAGATTTTTTTTGGCCATATTTTACAAATTGGTAACCACTATATTTTTGTGATTAATTTTGCTTTAGTGGTCACTATTTTGGTCACTAATTGGGTCAAATAGTGACCACTTATCACTTTACTGACCATAATAAGTGACCAAATAGGTCATCACAAATTTAATGACCACTTTTTAGTCGTCACAATTTAGTGACCATATTGAAATGTCATCACTATTGCTTTTAGTGACCGACTTTTAGTGACCACGAGTGACCACTTTGATATGGTCACTAAATCAGCTTAGTGACCAAATATCTACTATTAGTGACCATAATCGTGTGGTCACTAAAGGCCTTTTTTCTTGTAGTGCTTTTTGGTCTTTATAACACTTCTTTTAAAACATTTATGTGATGGGTTGTTAGGTTCAAGACACACATGCGTATGGCTGGTTATAGACATGACCCAATTCAGAAAACAAAAAATAAATATGAACTGTTTGATCCCAGTTGAGCTAACGATCTAATATAGAAACTGACTTAGAATAAAAGCTTATTAAGTATTATGCGGAATTTAACACTTAATCTTAAGAAGAAGAACATTTAACATTCAACACCTCAATATTATTTATTAATACGAATACTCTTACAGTATTAGGGTTTTTCAACCTTGAAGTGTATAGACCTTGGATATAAAAATTACTCGTACATCTAATCTAACCTAGGACCTCCTTTTATAGACTAAGGAGTCCTTTACATATTACAATACGTAACCTACAAGATAAATATCTTTACCATATTTATCTAATACAATAAACTAAACCGACTATACAAAACACTATCAGTGGTTACAATATATCATCCGTGGTTACACACTACTACTAGCCGTGGTTGTCTTTATCAGCGGTTACATTCTTCTGTCCGTGGTTATATCAAACTTGTCCGTGGTTCCAGTACTTAAAGTAATTCATGATTCAAGGAACCAAAAACCCAACAATCCTCCCCTAAACTTGATACATTCCAACCAGATTCTCAAGTTTCCTTTAAGCTCAAAATATCTGAAATGGAGGATGTAGCCAAACACTTATGAGATTTAAGAATTGTCTCATATTTCTTCAACAAATCATAAGCTTGACCATCATAGGGTAACAACATCTTGATAATACCAGGTTTTAACATCTGAGCAATAATTCCTGGATACTTATTCAACTGAGGATATTCACCTTCTACAAGCATATGAATAATCTTTCGAAACATTTTAAACATGAACTCCATAAGTTTGATATAAAAACCATCTTGTTACAGTACCATTGTAGAGTCCTTTCCACTCAGGTTCATCATGAGTTGGTTCAAATAAAATCTTCAAATTATAATAGACCAGCCTCTCATGATAATCATTTGGATGTACTTCACCAAACTTATTCTTGTAAAGTATCCAAAGATTCATCAAATCATCTCTTTCAAAATACTGAAGCATTTTTGAAAATTTATTATACTCATAAACTTCATTGTTGAGTCTTTGAATTTTCCAAACTCACTTCCATCATTAAGCTTAAACTCATAAGAAACAATTTGATTAACATCGCGCAACTTCTTTCAATCTTTTAGAATCAGATGTCTCTTAAATCTCAGATTTTCTCTATCTTTTACTTTGCATCCACTCATCATGCTTCTTAATCCACTCTTCTCCCTTCTCAGAATTCATTGGACAGTAATCATCATGATTAATCTTCATACATCTTTCATAAATCTCAAGAATTCTTTCAAATGAACATTTACTAAGATTTTCCGAAATGTGAATGCCTGAATTCTTAATAATTTTCATTAATACATTCCTCATCTGTGCTATTGAAGAGGTTTCTTTCTTATAACTTGATTCCTTTCATTACCAACCTTCTTTGCCCATTCACCCAAAAGCCTAGCTTTTTCCTTATCATCCAACAAATTCCATTCATGTGCAGTATATTCATCATGTATTTGTTGAGAAGCTTCAAGAAAGTTTTGTGATTCATACCATATAGCTAACATTCTCTGACTAGCTTCCTCTTCTTTCTGATTTCTTTTCTCTAAAGCTTCTTGTTCTTCAGCAACCATATTCTTTACAAACTCTGCATCATAAGCTTCTTGTTCTGCTTTAGATTTAAATTTCAACTCTGGTACTACAATCCCTTTACCTTTGCCAACATCAGATTGAACCACTTTCTTCTTCAAAGGTTCACCAATAACTAAACTTTTTCCTCTGGATTTGGGTTTAGTTGCAGTAGTTTGAACAGATAAAAGGTACAATGACAGTGTAGAAATAGATGAAGTTTTACTTAGATTTATCAAAGTACTTGCAGTTTCTTTCTCAACTTCTTTAGACTTAGGTGGTGATACAGAGAGAGTTGTGACAACAGTGGAAGTGGTTATGATAGCAGTGGGTATGATAATAGTAGGTATAGTTGTAGTTGCCATGTCTGTTACAGCATCAGTGGTTAGAAAAGTACTAACCGTGGTTTCAGACATACCATCAGTGTTTGTGTTCTGTACTACATCTTCTACAACTTTCTTCACATTTTCAAGAACTGCCTCATTTCCATCTTTATCAGATACCAAAAATGTTTGATCTCCACTATCAACATCTTCTTCCATAGATACTTAACCGCCTCCCCTGAATTCTTTCCTTCATTCCTCCCTGTTTGGATGCAGCCACCATAGTCCAAGCTGGGAGAGGAGTCCACCTTCTTTTCCTTAGCTTCCTTAAGAGCAATCCAGCCTTTTCATCTTCTCCAAAACCAAAACCCTGTGCTTCAAGCGCCTAATATCCTTTTCATGAAACCCAGCCAATTCCTTGAGATTAGAGATCGTCTCCTCCATCTTGGTACATTTAGCCGTCAATTCATTTAAGCGTTCAAGAATATCCTCCCCACTTCGACCTGTGTGAACTGCTCCGAGAGGTGGTTCATTGGAAAAGTCAGCATGTACAAACTCAGAATCCGTCAATTCATGTTCAGGTTCCAACCTATCCTCATCACTTCGAGCTGTTTTTACCTGCTCCGAGAGGTGAATCCTTGGATATAGAAAACATAGCATCAGACCGGGCCTGAACATCTATGCACCCTGTATTAGCCAAGTGGCTAGGCATTCCTCCACCTGTGTTAAGTTCCAAGGAACTCTCCACATTAGGAGTTGCCAAATGTTGGGTCTTATTAATGTTTCCACTATCCTGACCAGCATCTAAGCATGTATTAGTAGTGGAAGCCCTTCCAATCATGTCACCTTCATCACCTGTGACAGCCTCATAAGCAACACCACTAGCACAAGCTGAGGTAGCTCATGCCCTTCAATATCCTAGTGAAAACAATGGTTGTATCAGTGGTTTGAGGTTGACTAGAAATGAGTTGTAATACACTATCAGCGTTTACAGGTAATCTATCAGGGATTAGAGATGCATCAGCAGTGGTTTCATTTGATGCAGAATCTTCATCAAACTCATGATCGTAGGCAAGGAATCATATGAGGAAATAAAGGAACATCTATAATATTGACATTTTGTGGCTGATTCCTCATATGTGCAAAAACCTTAGAAAGCATATAATTTACTTCATACTCCTGAGTATGCTCAACAGGCTCCTATATTTGACTTTCCACAATCAACTTAACAAACCTAGGATACAAATAGTATTTACCCTTTTTCCTAATGTTTTGATTAGCCCTCATAGATCATCTTAGACCAATTGAACTTTCTACCATCAGACAAACAAATAATAGCAGTAGCAATTTTGGAAGAAAAGTCATTAAATCCTGTGGTCTTATTACTCATACACATCAATAAAGTGTAAATAAGAAACTTCCATTGTTTTGAAAACAAACTCTTAAAATATTGTACCTTATCACCTCTGTGGGTATAACCTAATCTTTTCAAACCAGCCACAATCTCAACATCTGAAAGATTATCAACTCCATCAGCATCATCAAACTTTAAAACATCCCTAATGATCTCCTCAGAAACAGAAATAGCATTCTCATCCACAACAGTGCTAAACACTTCGACTCCATCAACCTTTTCAAGCTTAGCATTCCTCCAGAACTGATGTATGTAGGCTTTAAAATGGTTGGTGTAACAGTTAAGGCATAGTGAATAGAACTGTGAACAAGGAAATCAATCATTTGATGAAACCCTTCAGATCGATCATTCTTTGTGAGAATAGCAACAAGGTTATGTGAAGTGGAATACTTTTCAGCCATTGTGATGAATGATTATTATGATGTGGGTTTTGTGAATTATGCAAAGATAAGTTATTAGGGTTAGTGAGAGCGCCAATAGAAGTGTTTTGAAGATCAAATAAATGAGCCATCCGTGATTTGGGGGAAATAATATACTTTTGCAAAAGTTACCAAGCAGCCCCTGTAGTATCCAACTCTAACGAAATGCTATCCGCGGTTGCAGAATAGTTATCCGCAGTTAGACACAAACCATCCGTGGAGAGAAAGTAGCACTTCAACCAAACTTCCAAGAGTTATAGCAAGCAAATCTGTGTTATGAAAAGAGATCTTACAAAAATATGAAGGATTACACAAATTTTTTTTTATTTTTTTATTTTTTAACCCAAACACACACAGCTAACATATTATCTCCTATGAACTCAAATCCTTCACACCTGCAAGACAAACATACAAAACAAACACAGAGAAGAAGGTTATGGTTATCAGTGGTTAGAAAAAGAACCATCAGTGGAACCAA
This sequence comes from Chrysanthemum makinoi, assembly GCA_910596185.1. Lineage (NCBI taxonomy): Eukaryota > Viridiplantae > Streptophyta > Magnoliopsida > Asterales > Asteraceae > Chrysanthemum > Chrysanthemum makinoi. Next base: position 25,083,395 of record OU343216.1, read on the forward strand.
ATGACCTATCCGCAGTTAGAACAGGTAAGTCAATATGGTCAACTTTTTGGATTAATATCAGTCCAATACCCAAGAAACTCATTAACTCCTCAACCACATTTAACTGCCCTTATTAACTTCCAAAGACCATTCTACTGCTTATATAAAGAACCTAAAACTCATATAACGCACACACCAATCAAATCAAAACCTAATTCCTCCAAAATCCACAATCAATTCTAATCACCATGTGGAACCCTAGTTGGAATAAACCAGAAGTTGTTGATCTAACATCCTCCACATCCTCATCATCAGCAAGTGAATATACTAACCCATGGCAGTTTTACCTCCCTCCACAAGAAACAAGACCAAGAAAATCCCCATTTCTTCCATCATCAGAAGATGATAGTGTGGTGAATCCAAGTGATGCATCTGAGGACTCTGATGACTCCTCGAAGAAGAGAACTTCAAACCCCCAACCTTCATCATCCCAACCCCAACCAAGACTACGAGCAAGAAACCCACCACTCCCAAAGAACAGAGAGGTGGTTCTTGGTCTTCTTGCACCAGGTTGTGGTGCTTCTTCACATATCGTATGGGGGAAAGGAAAAAGGAAAATGGAGTGATGCTTTTTGGTGAAACCAGCAGATGCAAGTATGATATGACTATGTCCTTTGTGCTTCATCTACTGTGGTCACCGTCATCATATTCGTTTTCATCAATCCATCCTTTCCATTTTGATCCTTAGCTTCTTCGTCGTACTGGTCATGCATATGATAAATGCATATCCAGCAACTGGAAGGAACTATGTGAGCAAGGATAGTAGTAGGAAATCATGTATAGAAGTAGTCTTTTAATTTGCACTTGAAGTTGCATTATAAGCTGTAAGCTGTAAACTGTTTTGTTGAATGAAAGAACAATGAACTTCAGTACTTCTTTTACTTCTATAATGATCTTTCTTGTATCTGCAAAATGGTTAGTGAAAACAGGACAACTAGCAGTGGTTTGAACCAAACAATCAGTGGTTAGAAACAAACTATCAGTGGTTAGAAACAAGAATAGGATAACTAAGATGACATAATAACAGTCCAATACTTATACAAATTAGTACAAAACAAATTGAGAATTTAGAGATTTATCATGCCAATACTAACAACAAGATACTGAAACCTCCCCACATCAAAAGCTTTGGTGAGAAGATCAGCAACATTGAAATCAGTATGAATTTTTACCATTTGGATCAACCTTTTCTCATTACAATCTCTAATAAAATGATGTCTTATCTCAATATGTTTAGTTCTAGAATGTAAAACAGGATTTTTAATGATGCATATTGTACTGTTATTATCAATGTAAATCTTAGTATGCATAAAATTGTACCCAAAATCCAGCAATTGATTCTGAATCCAAAGAACTTGACCACAGCAACTAGCAGCAGCCATATATTCAGCTTCAGTTGTAGAATTTGCCACAATAGTTTGCTTTTTACATTGCCATGAAATAAGTCTGCTTCCCAAAAACTGACATCCTCCAGTTGTAGACTTCCTATCCAAACTAGCACCAGCATAGTCACTATCTGTGTAGGCCACCAAATCAAAAGGAGAATCCTTTGAGTACCAAATACCCAATTTAGGATGACCCTTAAGATACCTAAAGATTCTCTTAACAGCATTCATGTGTGATGAATTAGTGTGACTTGAACTTGCACACACGATACTGAGACATAATATCTGGCCTAGATGCAGGAGATACATCAAAGATCCATCGGGCCTGTACAACTTCTGATCAACTCTGGTACTTCCATCATTAGGTAGCAATGGTTTCTGAGTCTCCATTGGTGTACTAGCACTCTTCACATCTGAAACCCAAATTTCTTCAAAACATCTGCTACATACTTATCTTGACTAATGAAGATACCATCAGTCCGTTGTTGACACTGTAGCCCCAAAAGAAAGTGAGTTCTCCCATAGAACTCATCTGAAACTTATCATGCATAAGCTTCTCAAAATCTTTGCATAGCTCTTTATTGGTTGAGCCAAAGATGATGTCATCTACATAAACCTGAACCAATAAAATATCATCTTTGTGCTTCCTTATGAACAAAGTTTTATCAATCAGTCCTCTTTTAAAGCCATTGTCCATCAAATAATGGACAGGACTCATACCATGGCCTAAGAGCTTGATGCAAACCATACATAGCCTTCCTCACCCTGTAGACCTTGTCAGGATGATCAGGATCTTCAAAACCAGGAGTTGACAAACATAAACCTCCTCATCAATTGTGCCATACAAAAATGCACTTTTAACATCCATTTGATACACAACAAAATTTTTGAATGAAGCATAAGCTAAAAAAAATCGAATAGCCTCAATTCTTGCAATTGGAGCAAACACTTCATCATAATCCAAGCCTTCAGTTTGTGTGTATCCTTGAGCAACCAACCTTGACTTGTTCCTCACAACAATTCCTCTTTCATCCCTTTTGTTTCTGAACACCCATTTTGTCCCAATTTCCCTCTTACCATTTGGAAGTTCTACCAATGTCCAAACCTCTTGAAGTTTGAACTGAAGAAGCTCCTCTTGCATTGATTCGACCCATCCTTCTTCAGATAATGCTTCTTCAACTCTCTTGGGCTCCTTTTGAGACAGAAAACAAGCAAACAAGCAATTTTGCAGATCTTTATGACTGTTTCCTTTGTGAAGTGATCTTGCAAAGAACCCATGTTCAGGAAAGGGTTCAGTGTTCTTAACCTTGCTTCTTGTTTGAACTGGAGTATTCAAGTTTCCAAGTATTTGTTCCTTGGGATGAATCTTGTGTATCCTTGTTGAGGTAACAGGACTTTCATGAATGAAATCATCCATGTCTTCATCATCAGTAGGAGTATCAATTTCAATCAAAGCAGGCATATCAGGATCATGTGGATACTCCTCTTCACCATGTAATGGCTTTGCATGTGGTCCAAAGAAAGTACTACTATCAGTACTTACCGCCGGGATTTCACTTGTAATGACAGTGGTAGAAGTTGTTGGCTTAGCAATGGTTGTATTAACTCTATCCGTGCTTATGTTTGGCTTATCCGTGCTTGTTGGGAATTCTGTGAAACAGTGATTCTGCTGATCGAGAAACAATGGATTCTGCTGAAGAAGAGTTTCTGCTAAAGTAAAATAAACATACAAAGTAGGAACTATGCTGAAGTTATTCTACTGAAGTAGTGAAACAGTTGAAGTACTGAAGCCGTGGAATCTACTGAAGTAGTGAAGCCGTGGTTTCTGCTGAAGCACAAGTGGATTCTGCTGAAGTTACATTTCTACTGAAGTAGTAACGCAAAATCGTGATTATGCTAATAGAGTGAATCCACGTAGGATAGGAGACGAGTAATTATTTAATGCTAGCCCATCTTTATTATTGTACTGGCCCGAGGTAGCTTTAAGTGGACTGCCCAAGGTTAGCATGGGCATGCGTATGGGCTTTACATTTATTATTTAGTTGCATGCTTGTACTTTAGATGCATGCTTGTTCTTTTCCCAAGAAAGGGAATAGTGTTCCTTATCTATAAAAGGAACTTAGGTCTATTGTATTGAAGGACTTTTGATAAAAACATTGAAGAAAAACCTCTTTAGAGAGGGTGTAAAGATCCATAGAGGATCATTAGTTTTATTTGAAAAGCCTTGTTGGTAACTTTGATTGTGTTCTTATTATTTCGCTGTGCATTCGATCAATCATTGTTATTATAGACTCTAGTTGAGTTCGGATCTTGTGTTTTAACAATTGGTATCAGAGCGGGTGGCTCTCGATCTTGAGTTTACAAGGTTTTTCGAAGACGATACAAAATTCGCAGTTCGTTAAAAATTCGTAATGTTTCTGCAGCACAGTTTTCAAACGATCATAACTTTTTCGTGAACGGTTGGATCAGGCTGAAATTTTGGCTGGAGCTTCTCTATATACTCATCTAACTTTCCACCGAAGGGATTGTAGATCTGAGGTCTCAGTCAAAAGATACACGTGCCAAAACTCTGCTGACAGAACCATCATGTAAGTTAAATTTTTCAAGTTTTTAGTAACACCAAAAAGTGTCACTAAAGACCAAAAAGTGTCGTCTTTAATTTGATTTCCATATTCTTGTCGTGGTATGATATAACCACGTTGACTGTGTTACCCACGAGGGTTTTTATTGGTTGGACGTGGGGAAAAGGATTACCTGATTGGCTGACAGAATTTTTATTCATTTCTGCTGAAATTCAATGTGGGGTGATGTATGATTGTTATGGTGTGGATCATTATTCTGATTGTCTATTGGGTTATCACGTGGGTTACAAAGTGTAGAGGTCTATCATGAGATCACTTGTAGTCAATTTTTTTTCTCTCCGCCGTTGCTGCTGAAGGTTTACGTAAGGTTAAACAAAATTTTGGTCCCCACTATTTTATTGTTTTCTGCTAAGTTCATAAGGTTGTTGCTGGAATTTTACTTGCTACATTAGCTCTGTGCAATCTTTTCTCCTCAACATGGCAGAATTTGATAATAATAGGGATGATGTTATGTTTCCTTATTTGATGGATGATGAGTACGATGTCTGGGCTAAGAAGATGGAACACTGGATCATGATATGATATGAATGTCTGGAAGGTGATCCAAAATGGCAACAGTTTAAAAGGGTTGGGCGTGATCGGATGGTAACTTCATTATTCGTCCTCCATCGACTGCGGATGAACACATGGCTGTGCCAAGAGAGTCAAAGGCCAGAACTATCTTGCTTAAATCTATTCCTGCTGATCATGTAGGAGATTTTCGCCATAGTGGATGATGAAGTCTTATATGGAATGCTCTCAAAGCAAGGTATGGTGAAAAGGCTGATTTCAAGAAGATGAGCAAAGAAGTTGATGCTTGAAGGTTTTCTATTGAAAGATTTACGGTCCTCCAATTGCTTTTCATGGGCTCTCTCAGGTACATACTTTTGATTATAGTTGTAAAGAGAGATATAATGAACTAAAAGCAGCCTATGATGATATGAAACCTAAGTATAATGAATGCTACATTGATAATGAAGCTCATAAACTAGCATTAAAAACACTAGAAAGACAAAAGGTATGGTTTCAAAAGAATCAAGTGGCTTATGAGGAAAATATTAGAATGCTAGAAAGTGATCTAGAAGTTGCAAATAATTATTTGAAAATATCTGAGAAAGCAAAGGCTGAAGCTTTGTCTGAGAACCTAGAGCTTAAAGAAAAACTAGCTGAGGAAATAGCTAGGCATAAACAATGGTTAATCTCAGGTGACAATCTGGCTAGAGAAATCTATAACAGTCAATCTGTAACCTCTGGCCTAGGTTTAGGTTTTCAAAAATATGTAGGATTGGAAGCTAGGAATGATGGTCGTAAATCAACACCAGCAGGCTTAGCTAATTTTAAAAAGGAAGGTGATTTACATGCTTGTCCCTGACCCTATTAGAGGTGAATTCTGCCCACTGACCCTGACCATTTCTGTTGATTTTGATGGATCACACCATTTATATGGCAAAAAGTCAAGTGACTTACCAGACCTTAGTAGCAAAACTACTGACGCTGTCTCTTGTTCTACAAGTGACGAGTCATCAGATCTAAAGTCCACTGACTATACCTCATGTGATTCAAGTGAAAAGTCTGACTCACCTAGTAGCACATCCATGACCACACCCAAGTCCATAGTAGCTGATGATGATCTCAAACAAAGCCAGTTGCTTATTCTATTAAACACAAATTTGCTTCTACTTCTGTTTCTGATAAGTTTAAATGTAATAAACAAAGTTGTGTTAAGAATAAGTCATTTAAGAAGAAATCTTGTTTTGTGTGTGGTAGTAAACTCCATCTTATTATAGACTATGATTATCATGAGAAAAAGATGAGTGTTTCCTCTGGCCATAAGACTTCTAGACCCACATGGACTAATGTTGCTAGTATTCCTCCATTTGTTCCTAAATCTGCACATGTGAGAGTAGGTAAACCAGTTTCTACTGGTAAACCAAAGGTGTATGCATCTGTTTCTGCTAACAGGCTTCATAAGCCTTTTCCAGTTCCCTCTGGTGGAGGATATTCTTCACCAGTGACTGCTGGTTGGTGGAACAGTAAGGCTAGGCTTATGCCCTATAGACCTAAAAGTTCTTATTTTCAGTCATATACACCTTATGTATCTCATATGACCAAGGCACATGGTGGAGTTAGTGTGGCAAATGTTGTTAAGCCCTCAACATGTTATTCTTGGAAAACTCAAAGGAAACGTTCATTTGCTGTACCCAGAACAAAAGTGCTGTGTTCAGATGCATTGATTGAGGGGAGGCATAAGCCTAAGGGGAGGCTTATTGTTGTAATTTTTTTTAGTCTAACCATTTTTGCAGCTGTTTGGATCCTCATACGCCTGAGGGGAGGCTTAGTGTTTCTGCTGACACTACTTTTGTCTTTGGTTTCTGCTGCTGCTTGTTGGTATCTTGTACATGTTTTGGTTATTTTTTATTCTTTCTTAGTTAAAAAAAAAAAAAAAAAAAAAAAAAAAAAAAAAAAAATCCCTCTAACCTGCATGTGTTCAGTTTCTACTCATTATTGATTGCAGGTTTTGGTGTTGGTTCATTACCCCACCACTCATGGTTTTCATCTCACCATGTCTTTCTGACACAAGAGTTGGCTAGCCTACAAGATTATGGCTTGTGGTAAAGGCTGCTGAAATCCATAAATGGTAATCAACTCACCATGATGATGACGGCATTCCATCAAAGAGTTGGCTAGTCCTAGACAAACGGCTCCAGGTAAAGAACAAGTCAAATCCGTTGATATGGTTCTTTTGTTTGCCAATAAATCAGATGGTTATCAATGTACCATAGTTTTCGAACTTAAACATTTGGCTACTCCAGTAGTGATGGCTATTGGTAAAGAGACATCAAATCCATTATTTTCAATGATTCACCTCTCACAGGGGTTAACACACCTGGATGTGATGAGAATAGTTTGAAACTAATATGTATTGATGTACCATATGTCATTTGTTTTGCTGCAAAGGAACCTGGCGTTTCAAAGTTTAGTCATCATAGAGATGTAATTGTTTTGGTTATTTGCTACTGCTGTTCGAGTACAATCCTCTGGTTCTGAAGTGTTAAAGATTGTTGGGAAGGATTGTTGGGAATTTTTTTTTTCGTTAAATGATTCAATCCTCTAGTTCTGAAATTATTAAAGATCTGGAAACTGGAACTTAAATGATCCAATCCTCTTGGCTTCTACAATCAGTATCATTTAAATTCCAGTTTAGGGGAGGATTGTTGGGAATTCTTGAAACAGTGATTACTGCTGTCGAGAAACAATGGATTCTACTGAAGAAGAGTTTCTGCTGAAGTAAAATAAACATACAAAGTAGGAACTATGCTGAAGTTATTCTACTGAAGTAGTGAAGCAGCTGAAGTACTGAAGCCGTGGAATCTACTGAAGTAGTGAAGCCGTGGTTTCTGCTGAAGCACAAGTGGATTTCTGCGAAGTTACATTTCTCTTGAAGTAGTAAGCGAATCGTGATTATGCTAATAGAGTGAATCCACGTAGGATAGGGAGGCGCAGTATTATTTAATGCTAGCCCATCTTTATTATTGTACTGCCCGAGGTTAGCTTTAGTGGACTGCCCAAGGATAGCATGGGCATGCGTATGGGCTTTACATTTATTATTTAGTTGCATGCTTGTACTTTAGATGCATGCTTGTTCTTTTCCCAAGAAAGGGAATAGTGTTCCTTATCTATAAAAGGAACTTAGGTCTAATTGTATTGAAGGACTTTTGATAAAAACATTGAAGAAAACCTCTTTAGAGAGGGTGTAAAGATCCATAGAGGATCATTAGTTTTATTTGAAAAACCTTGTTGGTAACTTTGATTGTGTTCTTATTATTTCGCTGTGCATTCGATCAATCATTGTTATTATAGACTCTAGTTGAGTTTGGATCTTGTGTTTTAACAATATCTATAATAATAACAATTGTTAAAACACAAGATCCGAACTCAACTAGAGTCTATAATAACAATGATTGATCGAATGCACAGCGAAATAATAAGAACACAATCAAAGTTACCAACAAGGTTTTCAAATAAACTAATGATCCTCTATGGATCTTTACACCCTCTCTAAAGAGGTTTTTCTTCAATGTTTTTTATCAAAAGTCCTTCAATACAATAGACCTAAGTTCCTTTTATAGATAAGGAACACTATTCCCTTTCTTGGGAAAAGAACAAGCATGCTAAAGTAAAGCATGCAACCTAATAAAATGTAAAGCCCATCCATGCCCATGCTATCCTTGGCGCCACTAAAGCTAACCTCGGGCAGTACAATAATAAAGATGGGCTGCATTAAATATACTGCGTCCCCTATCCTACGTGGATTTACTCTATTAGCATAATCACGATTTCTGCTTTACTACTTCAGTAGAAATGTAACTTCAGCAGAATCCACTTGTGCTTCAGCAGAAACCACGGCTTCACTACTTCAGTAGATTCCACGGCTTCAGTACTTCAACTGTTTCACTACTTCAGTAGAATAACTTCAGCATAGTTCCTACTTTGTATGTTTATTTTACTTCAGCAGAAACTCTTCTTCAGCAGAATCCATTGTTTCTCGATCAGCAGAATCACTGTTTCACAGAATTCCCAACAGTGCTTGCAGACTACTTTTTCTTCTTTTCAACTTCTTCTACCAACACTGAATTATCTTTCAATAACTCATCCTTATCTTGATGATGATCACCATTGCCTCCAATATTCAAGACATCATCATCAGTGGGACCTTGCTTATCAATGATGGGTGAGACTGAACTAGCTTTCCACTTTTCAAACAGATAGAACTCTTGAGGAGAATCAGCTTCCTTAGAAATTGCTTCTGCACCAGAATTCTTTTGAGTACCTGCATCAACAATTAGTGAAAGTTCCTACAATGATAGGCTCATAATTCATAGATTTGGTTAGCATATCAATGTTAAACAGCCGGTCTGGTCCTTTGGTCTCAACACTAGGAGTCTTTTCACTAAATTGAACATGTAAGTTCTCTTAAACAATTTTAGTCCTCCTATTATATACTCTAAAGGCTTTACTATTAGAAGAGTAGCCTAAAAAGTATCCATCATCAGCTTTTTCTTGAAACTTGCCTAGGTAGTCTTTGGTATTCAAGATAGTAACAGGACACCCAAAGGTTTTAGGAATGCAATCATTGGCTTCCTATCATGTAACAACTCATAGGGGGTCTTGTTATGAGGCTTCACTACCTTACTTCTATTCTGCACCTAACATGCAGTGCCTACAGCTTCAGCCCAAAAGGTAGTTGGTAACTTAGACTCTGACAACATAGTTCTAGCAGCCTCAATGAATGTTCTATTTTTTCTTTCAGCTACACCATTTTGTTGTGGTGTTCTAGCAACACTAAACTGTCTCTCTATACCTTTATCTACACAAAACTGATTCATTACAGCATTCTTAAACTCAGTTCCATTATCATATCTGATTATCTTAACTTTATGATTTACTAGATTTTCTATCTTAGTAATGAAACTCTTGAGAACTTCACTATTTTCACTCTTAGCAGCCAAAAAGTAAACCCAAGATAATCTACTATAATCATCAGTGATAACTAGGCAATACTGCTTATGGTTCAAACTCTTGACAAAAGTAGGTCCAATAAGTCCATTTGAAGCATAAACCGTGGTTGTGTATGGTGTTGACATTTTGGACTTACAAGAAGCTCTATGTTGTTTTCCTTTTTGACAGCCACACACATTCCTTACACTCAAAAACCTTTAGAAGGTAACCCTCTTCACAAGTTCCCTTTAACCAGTTTATTGATTGTTTTGTAATTGAGGTGACCTAATCTTCTATGCCATAACTTAGATCTCCACAGATGCTTTAGCAAATAAACAAGTTAAGGACCTATTAGGAATAACATCTTTAAGATCAAAACAATATATATTTTCCTTCCTAGGTACCCTAAGTTGTATATACTTCTGACAGGCCATCTTAAACTCAGGAGACAACACCATACACTCAGTTTCACCAAAAAGTACCCAGTTTTTCTTATCACACATTTGAGAAACATTGAATAAATTGTACTTAAGTCCCTGTACCAAGTAGACTTTTTCAAAGTCCAAATTCCCTGTTACTGATTGTGCCTCTCCAAGTATCTTTCCTCCCTTTGGATCATTGCCAAATGCCATATCCTCCATCAAAGCTTCAAAATCTTACAGGTTGCTCCATCCCAAGTCATGTGCCCAGAGCATCCACTATCAAAAACTCCTTTGTCTTTTAGCTCATCTTGTAGATTGCCCTACACATGAAATAAAACAAATTAGTTCCTTTTGTGGACCCAAGCCAATACTGACTTGGGTCTGCCCTTTGCATCAATATAATCAAATTTGGTTAGGTCCATTGATGCACAATTGACATGATGTAAAACCTTGGTCTTAGGTTTCCATTGCCAACTAGCTAGGGCCTTAACGCATAAAAATGATTTTCAACCACTGTATCAGTTATCACCTTTGGAATTTTTAAAACTTCTTTGTTATCTGTGGTGATTTTTGGCTTATCATTGGTTTGATTTTGCTTAGCCGTGTTTACACTTTGCTTAGCAGTGGTTGGAACCCATTTGGGAGAAGCAGTGACAATTGATTTTTTATTCCCATTCCTCATTAACACTGCTCTAGGAATCATGTTTTTGTTAGGATGAGGGTTTGTTTTCTTTGAAAAGTTTTGGTGATTTACCCTCCTCCAATGATTCCACACTTGTGGTCTGTTTTTATAACAATTTCTCTGTAAGTGCTCAAACCTACCACAATTATAACAAGCTTTCTTGACACATTGAAACTCATTACCTAACCTATTAGTTATTAGGCCATTAAAGTTTCTCTGATTGCCCCTAGGAATATATCTTTTCATTTGTTCCCTAGGTACTTCCTGGTATTCTACCACTTTCTTAGTAATTTGAGCTCCAAATCTAGGTACAAGGTTAGCTTGTCTAGTATCAACTTTCTTAAGAGGTTCTAACTTTTTAGGCTGTGTTGATACTTTACTATCTTCCTCAGAACCTGATTCCCAATCTTCGATGATGGGTGCATCAGATGACTTATCAGAACTTATCTTAGGTGTTTCAGTCTTACTTATTCCTTCTACAGGTTTGTTAAAACTGAATTCACTACTAAATGACAGTTATTTAGCAGGTGGTGCATGTTGCATAAGAGTGGGTGGTGGCATATTATTGTATCCTATCCCAGAAACCTTTTTCATTAGATGACTCTCTATAGATTTATTAACCATATCAGAAGCAAATTGTGTTTTAGCTACCCTAACAACATGTTTTTCCTTTTCATCTAGGGCCTTTTGTTTTGCACTCTCTCTGCAGTTCAAGTTTCTCTTAAAGCATTTTAATCTCTCTATTCTTAAGATCAATTTCACCACCTAATATATTGATCTTATCTACATACTCAACCTCACATTTAATACAGTATTTAAGCTTCTCTTCCACACTCTCGAGACCAACTCTATAACCTAAGTTATCCATAGTCAGTCTTTCTACTTCTTTCCTCATACTCTCAGTGATAGCTTTTTGAGATTCTAAGTTATCATGACATGATTTAAAAGAACAAGTAGACTCATTAGATACCTCAGAATCTGAACCAGAAGATGAAGCATAAGCCATAAGAGCAAAGTTATGCTCTTTTGAAGCTTCACTAGCAAGAAAAGCTGCATTGGGTCCTTCTTTAATCTGATCACTCCAGTCATAATCACCAAGACCATCTTGAGCCACCAATGCTGAAGAAGGAGCAGACTCTTCAGTGATCTTCTTAACACCTTCAATCCTCTTAGGATCTCGACATTCCCTAGCAAAGTGCCCTTTCTTCTTGCAGTTAAAGCACTCCATCTTGCTTTTGTCGAACCCAGCTCGCCTTTGACCATCATACTTAACCTGTCTTCCAGTCCTCCTCAGAAACTTCCTTGCTTGGAGAGTCAACATTGCCATTTGCCATTGTAGATTAATCTCTTCAAGATCATCAGGATCAATTTGATCCAGATCTTGATTCAACACAGTAACACTAGTAGTTAAATCAGCCGAGAAAAGCAAAAATTGCACCATCACTGACATTATCACTAACAGTGGTATTGTTTGCAATAGCCGTGGTTATACCATAGGCAGCATTGGATACATCTTGTGGGCTCTTGTGATTAGTGGATACAAAAGCAATGTTTTGATTAGCAGAAGACGCATTAGCAAAGTTATTCTCAGACTCATAAACCTTCAAGTTGTTGAAGAGATTGTCCAGAGTCATCTTATCAAAGTCCACTTTATTTCTCCACACAATTGTATGAATAGCCCATTCAGATGATAAACTCCTAATGAACTTCAAATTAATATCTTCTTGAAGAACCTTATAATCTACAGACTTCAGTTGACTGATAAGTTTTTGAAGTCTATTGTATGTGCCATCAATCTTTTCTCCACTAAGAGCAGTGAAGGTTTCAAATTGATGCTTGAGCATATTCATCCTGGACTTCTTAGTGGCTTCATTACCAGCAAACCTTGTCTCAAGAGCATCCATTAACTCTTTAGCAGATTCATATTGTTCAAAATCCAAAGCATAATCATTGGGTATTCCCATGGAGAGAATACTATGTGCTTTGATCTCCAGCTTTCTCTTAGCCTTATCAATTTCACTAACAATGGTAATTTCTTTGCCATCCTCACCCTTCTTAGGAAGAGTGTCTCCCTTTTCAACGACATCCCAGAGAGCATAATCAATCATGCGAATGTATTACCTCATTCGCATTCTCCAGATTTGATACTCACCATGCTTGAGCATGGGTACCTTTGAAGCAGTCACCATGTGAGTTTTGTCAGACATCTTATCTTCCTTGAACAAAACTTAACTTGACCTCTTCTTGATAACAGTTTCTAGATCACAAGCTCTGATACCACTTGTTGATCCAGTTGAGCAAACGATCTAATATAGAAACTGACTTAGAATAAAAGCTTATTAAGTATTATGCGGAATTTAACACTTAATCTTAAGAAGAAGAACATTTAACATTCAACACCTCAATATTATTTATTAATACGAATACTCTTACAGTATTAGGGTTTTCAACCTTGAAGTGTATCGACCTTAGATATAAAACTTACTCGTATATCTAATCTAACCTAGGACCTCCTTTTATAGACTAAGGAGTCCTTTACATAATACTATACGTAACCTACAAGATAAATATCTTTACCATATTTATCTAATACAATAACTAAACCGACTATATAAAACACTAGCGATGGTTACATATATCATCCGTGGTTACACATTACTACTAGCCGTGGTTGTCTTTGTCAGCGGTTACATTCTTCTCGTCCTGGTTTATATCAAACCTGTCCATGGTTCCAGTACTTAAAGTAATTCATGATTCAAGGAACCAAAAACCCAACAAGACCATTTATATGTTTACCTTGTGGCGTGAAAGAGGAAGGAAACGAGATCAATAAAGCATTAGCACTCCCCTTTGTGCCCTAGCGTGAAACGATCAGCAGGAGTTCAACCAGGAGCATAATCAACTGACCCTTATAAGTCCTATAAGCCACGACCAGAAACCCACGACCAAGGTTCTTGAATCAAGACTCACGACCCCCTAAAAACACCTCACGAATCAGAAGATCACAACCTTCTTGGAAATACTTCACGAATCTCTTGTGTTCTTCTTGTGGTCGAATGGATTAGAGAAAGGAATAGTGTAGCCGTCATTTTTGTAGATTAGGGTTTCACGTGTTTTCTTTTGAATGTACAAAAAAAATAGGTTGGAAGAAGGAAAAAATTGAAGCTTTGAGCGGTAATTGGGGAGGGATCGGGCTAGAATCAAGGAAGTAATTAGGGAGATTTAATTTGCCTAAAATAGGGGGAGGAAAATAAGGACCAAATTAAATTTATTTAATCCACCATATTTACTTATGCATTAGTTTTATTTTAGTGTTAATGTTTTTTTGTAAATTTGTACATAACGTGGTCCAAGTAACTTATTAATGTGCGATTTTTATCTTAATAGACATGAAGTGAGAGTACGTTAATAATTAACTTGCGTACGTCATTTACGAGTTAAGAGTTTAATGTATTTAACGAGTTTGACGTAGTTTACGAATTTCTCAATCATTACTAGAGGGGCATAATAGTCATTTTATACGTTTTAGATTTTTAGGGTTTTACACACACACTTTTCTAGACGACTCTCATGGGAGTTCTAGTATTTCTAGATGCTAAAAACTAATGACCTACATCTCTTTATATAATATTGATTAGGCTTACAAGACTTCCATAGAAGCTAACTAAGAAGATAATATCAAATCTTTTAAACTTTAAATATTATCTTCTAAATATTCTATCATCACAAGAAGATCTTCCAGCTTTTATTTCTTCCACTTAATATCCAAAGCTGTCATATAAAGTCCTTGTAGTTTTGTAATAATCAAAACTATCTTCAAATTATAATTCCCAACAATCACTCACAAACATCAGGGTATACGCTCTGATAACCATCAGGGACTAACACTTTCTGATAACCATCAAAGAGTAAGTCTTTGATTTTCATCAAAGGGTGATATACTCTCTGATCCTTATCAGTGAGTGTTGTTCTCGCTAACTTATATCACAGACTTAATAAATTAGGCTATTTTATCTTTAAATACATTGTTAGAAACCATTGGGTTTTGAAATCGTATCCAACAATGTCCCCTTATTTGAATATACAAATAGCCTAATCTAGATCAACATTAAGTGAGCGTAAAGGCTTCTTCTTACACTGGAATTGTAACAAGGAATAAAATGATAAAAAAAATTATAGACTGATTCCTTGTTGTTGTTGAAGAGGATATAAACTCTGACCTTGAACTCTTAGTTTCATAGATTAGAGTCATTATTGGTTCAACATCCTTATGATGATGATAAGAATAATAACAGGCTATTCTCAACTAAATCAGAAACTTTTTGGTAAT
>OU343216.1:25098472-25159559 GCA_910596185.1 Chrysanthemum makinoi
TTTAAATTTATAGTTTCCAAACGCTATGAATATAATGTCTATTGGTTTTAAAGGTTATTAAGTCAGTTACCGGCCTAACCAACCCCAATTTCAAATATTTTGAACCCATACCAGACCCTAGTTCGCATCGTTAATCGCTGACCGATGACCTGAATTGATTTGGACTAGTAACCCTCGACCAATATCCTTCGTCCCCGTCCTGCCTGTCGGAATATGACACCTTAGTTACAACCCTGTAAAGACCTCTTAGATATTGTTCCTAGGTGCTTACCAAAGGTGGAGGTTTGATCTATTCTCAAGCTTATGGTAATCTATGTACTATGCCGTGTAATGAATGTTTATCTTCCATTTTCATTCATATTATATTTCATATAAACCCAGAGAGAGAGAATCCAAACACCACTGTGAGGTGCTAGGTATATTCCGTACTGTTATGACTATGGTGGTGCTTTTATTTGTTATGAACTATTTTAAATCAATGCTTCATGCCCCCTAACTTATAAATTGATTGGTCAAAAGCACATTTGCTTGAGGACAAGCAAATACCAAGTGTAGGGATATTTGATAGGATTTTAAACGCATGCTTTTGGGTCATTTAAGCCCTATTTCAAAAACATTTTATATCCGTTCATTGCTTAATTTTGTTCCTTTTACTTTTAGGTCTTTTGGAAGCAAAATGCCGAATAAAGCACATTTCGACGAAAATGAGCAAATACATGAAGAAAATGGCAAAGTCAAGATCGAAGCCACTCAAGATCGATCAATATGACACCGACGCCGCCCCACCAAAAGGCGACGCCCCTATATGAAGACTTGATCAAAACATGCACGCCACTCGCTGAAAACTCCGTCTTATAACCCGACGCGCCACGCTTTAATTATGGATAGGCCACTACGCCACCCCGCACGCCAAGATCTAGAATCAAGAGGACGCCTCAACTTAAGACCCAGAAATATGTCACAACTCTAGTACGACGGCCCCATCGATGACTTGGCCCGACGAAACCTAATGACGCTGCACCGACCTGTCCCATGCAAAAGGTGACGCCGTCGCGATTGTAAATCTATATATAGAATTCGATTATTCTGTATTTGGAGAGGTAGACTTTTGGAGAGCAAACCCTAACTAAGTTGTAGTACTACTTGGACAGTATTCGAGGGTCCTATGCCCTATTTTACACATCGAGATAAGTTTGTTAATCCAGTTTATCATTATGTCTATCCCATATTCGATTGATTGTGTGTATGCTTGCTTGTCTATCATGTCTAGCTAAATTACTTGTGTGTTTGCTTAGATCTATGAAACCTAGTTATAGATTGTTGTTAGGTTGTTTCTTGTCTTAATTGAAATTGGCTTAGGATTGCAACTAGGCATCTTCGTTGTATTTAATGCTTGAGTATGCTTTATGATGATATGATTCATGGATGAAATAGATTAGGCTTGCCGACTCCGTGAGTCATATACGAGAGATAACCTCAAAGAACTGGGGACCACACATACCTTACGACCTTTTGGAATAAAACGCGTTAAGATAAAGGACGTGACAACTCAACCAACCAATAAAAGATAACTAGAGAGTAATAGTATCTAAGTGAACACATCTTTAATCATCATACTAGCACACCTCAATTAGACATAGCTACCCGTAGTAATTAGATAATTAGTAGAAGTAGAGTAATCGGTAGAAGTACCACCCCCAAACCCATTGCCCCGAGATTTTACCTTAGCTTTCTAAAAAACCATAAAAAGATAGAAAAAAAAAATCATCCTGAACCCCACCTTCTCGTCATATATTTCTTACTAGCATTCCTATTCCCCCAGAGAATGATATCAATCCCCGAGGCTTACCCCATATTACACTACAACGATTAGGTTCACTGCCTAGGAGGTTGAAAAACTTGCTCGAAGAAAATGAAGTTTCCTTGACCCCGAACGCGCCTTCCGCGCGCATCACTGTTTTTATCCCGCTTTGTCCATTTTTATCCGTTTTTGTACGGTTTTATCATTTTTTGTCCGTTATATCCCGTTTTTATCCAGTTTGTCCGTTTTTATTCTGTTTTTTGTATATTTTTATCCGTTTTGTCCTTTATATCCAGTCTTTGTTCGTTCATATCTCGTTTTTGCATGATTTTATCCGGTTTTTAGACGTTTTATCATTTTTTGTACTTTTTATCTGTTTTTGTCCATTTTTATTCGTTTTTGTACGTTTTTATCCGTTTTACTTTTTTATCCGTTTTTGTCTGTTTTTATCCCGTTTTCTCCATTTTAATCCGTTTTTGTCCTTTTATTCCATTTTTGTCCATTTTGTTTGCTTTAGTACATTTTCTACGCTTTTGTACGGTTTTATCCGTTTTTGCATGTTGTTGTTTGTTTTTATACGATTTTATCTGTACGAAAACGGATAAAAATAGGTGGATAAAAGCGTACATAAAATGGAAAAAAATGTATAAAAATAGATAAAAATGTACAAAAACTGAAAAAAAGGAATAAAACAGAGAAAACGGATAAAATGGACAAAAACGGGATAATAACGGATAAAGGTACAAAAACAGATAAAACGTATAAAAACGAGATAAAAACAGAAAGAAAAAAAAATAAAAATGGATAAAAACAAGATAAAATTGGAAAAAAATGGATAAAGCGTAAAAAAAAATGGATAAAAGCGTAAAAAAAAGGATTAAAACAAACAAAAACGGGATAAAACGGAATAAAACGTAGAAAAGCGGATAAGAATGGGATAAAACAGACAAAAACGGATAAAATGTTCAAAAACAAATATAACGTAAAAACAACTGATGAAAACGTAAAATAACGGATATAACAGACAAATACGGGATAAAAACGAAAAAAAATGGATAAGACGTATAAAAACAGATAAATACGTAAAAAACCGTATAAAACGGACGAAAAGGGGATAATAAGGACAAAAACGGATAAAAACGTATAAAACGGAAAAAAGAGGACACAAACGGGATAAAAACGTATAAAAACGTACAAAAATGGGATAAAATGGACAAAAACGGGTAAAAACGTACAAAAAGGTGATAAAACGGATAAAACGTTAAAGCGGACAAAAACGGATTAAAAGCGGACAAAAAAGTATAATAAAAAAAAGAAGAGGACTAACGGTGCGAATACCGTTTGTCTAAAGGATTAACGTGTAACTATATTCTATCTCGTTAAGTGATAACGGAGAAATAATTTGCACTGTTAGTCCTTATTTTAACCGAAGGATGTATGGTGGTTAACTTTTATAAACGGAGGGATATATGACAAAAAAAAAATTAGGAATGTGATGTATAGTGTGAAATGGGGTAAACTACAGGGATGTATTTTGGAGTTTCTATATTTTTTTTATGATCTAGTTCTACCATATTTTCTAAACTTTTGTGCTCTTTAATTCAACATCCATTTTGATATATTTTTATGAGTTTTTAACTTTTACATTTTTTGTTATTTTGATTCAAAATTTTACACTTTAACCTTTATTTCAATCAATACAAACTTGATTCGTCAAAATCATATACTTTTGGAGGGAGTGTTTGGCGGGTAAGAGATTGCGAGGGTCTTTCTATATGCGAAAATAATGATATCACGGTAAATACCATCAAACACATACAACTAATACATATACATTCGGAGTGTTGTGAAACGAATTTACTAAGCGGATAAGGAATTGCGGGGAAAGTTGGGTCAGCAATTCATTTATTATATTTATAATATAACTATATTTATCACCGCTATGCGCGGATATCCAATTAGTGTAATAAATGAGGACTTTTTTTTACCCGCGCTTCTATCATATCTTAAATTGGATATGATGAAGTATTTGTAATCGTTAGAAGTATTTGTGTACTAAATTAGAGAAGACTTCATCGTATCTTCGATATAGATGATGTATAGATTTGAACCACGTGTTCCTCTTAAAAGTTCCTTACCATCAAGTTCTCTAACGAAACAGTATGTTTTAGAGGCCACTTCTAGATCAGAATCACGAATTGACCGCGAAAATAAGTTATGACCAAGACCTTCTACGTAATATACCCTGGAGATAACACTATCACAGACAACATAATCTCCATAACCCATAATAGCACCAAAATGATCATTCCGAATCTAACAGTTCGATGAATTTACTCACGAAGTTCATGAGCCGACCGGTCTCCAGGTCATATGCTTGGAACGGCTGAGTCTGGTACCAAATTACGTAACAATTTGAGCGATCTGCAAATGAACACGACAAGAATGGATAAGCGGATAATTGGGATCCCCATGCAAGAATAGGTTCCACTTGGTTAGTAATAGGTGATAGGAACACCCACATCAGAAGTAGAAACAATGGAATCATTAGAAATAGATGCAGTGCTAGTGTCCATATTTGACCTATTCAAAGTATGTTTATTTCTTAAGGGAATAGTTCTACCAGTAGGCATCCATTTTCTAGTGGGCATTGATTTAGCAACTTTAAGGCAAAGCTCATTAATCTTACGCCAGCGGAGGTATCCATTGATAACCTATTTTACTAAATTTCCTTCTGTGGGTTTCCTTTGTTTTCTAACTTTCTTTTGCCTTTGCCTTTTAGCCTTCTTAGCTTGACTTTTAGCATTAACAATTTTATCGGGCATTTAACAAGATTAGACAAAACATTCACACCACATTCATGATTATTAACATAAATCAAGCGTCATCATTACATGGTTTGTGAATAGTAGCGAAATTGAATTAATTACAAAACGCTTATAGCTAATACTAGAATCAACACGATTCGTTTTATTCAACTCAAACTTAATATTCCTAAGATGATCTTCTACTCTCTTCCAATGCACATTCTTAGCTTGTGAGGTCCTATCTTGCTTGGTGTTGCACTCGGAGGCTTTGACCCGCTTGCTTTAATGTCACTGATTACTACTGTAGAGGGAATTATGGGAACATTAGTTGGTTGATCTACTTTTGCATTCTTGAACTAGATGTGCAGGGATCTGAACTACTTGAAGGCACATTAGTGTTCACTTTCTTAAAGTTGGGCATGGAATGGTTTATATGCTTGACAATAGGCATAGAACAAGGCATCACAGCTTTACCTTTTGCACCTAAGGATTTAGGACATGTTGCAATTAGACATTCTAGCGCTCTGAGATCGTTTGGCCTGTATGCAAGCAAACCTAATTTCTCTATCAAGAGGCTTATTTATGAAATCCTCTTCCATTATCTCACGGAGACATTCTAGACTATCCTTAAGGTGAGCACAATAGTTATGAAACACAAGTTCATTATTCCTAATATGAGGAGGAATGTATTTAACAATCACAGTATATTTGCGGTCGAATGAGGATGACTTTGAAGCAACATTCTCATTAAAACAAGTGGCGGTTCCCTTTTCGACTCCTGATTCTCAATTTCTTTATGTAAAGAAGTTATTTTTTCGTTGTTTTTGTCACGAGTGACTTTCATTGAATCATATAACTCTTTAGAGTGTCGTTTAACTTTTTCATTTTCTTCTAGAAAACTCTCGTTTTCTTTTGTAAAGCATTTACTAAGTTTTGAAGATGAAAAGTTTGAGAATACTGAGAATTTTAAGGAGGAGGCATTTGGGAGCCAGTCACATTGTTCTTTTCACCCTTTAATTGAGAAATTTGGGCTTTCAACTTTCTGATCGTGTCACAATGAGCTTGAATCTGTTCATCACGTTTGTTTATCTAAAATACTGCATCAAACTCTGGAGCATCTGAAGATGTCTTGATATTTGAGGTTTTGACATTTTCTTTAAGATGTTGATATTTTAGTTGTAAATTAAAATGTTCAACTTCTAGTTTAGAAAGATGTTTTACCAAATTATCGTGATCATCCAGATCAATTTTTTCATTTAGTTTAGAGTTAGTCTTTTCAAGCTCAATGACACGATCATGGGAGACTTTAAGAGCAACAGATAATTCATGAAATTGAGAAGCATTAATGGAACAATTTGTAGCATTGTAAAACACATCTTGAGTGATACATTCAGAAATAAGATTCTCATTCAATGTATGCAAGTTTTTCCTCTCAATCTCATTATATTTTAACTCTAGCTCATAGTCACTAACCTCAACTATCATTGCATCAAATTCCTTTTCCATTTCTTTAATATCTAAATCCATCCCTTTTTAAGACTCTCAAATTGATCTTTTAGTTGTTTAAAGAAAGGCATGACCTCAGTTAAATAGCATTCTTTAGTTTGCTCAAAACCCCTTTCCCCTTCGATTATACCGTGGGTGTGATCCTTTTCTTACAAGTTTTCTCAAAATCAACAAATAATTGAAGATAACATATATTGACTGATTAATATCTTGCTTTTAGTGGCAATAGTTCTAGGGACTAAATGCATTGGTGTATTAGGAGGATACACATTCTTTGAAGGCATTTTCCTAAGGGGGTTGTTACAACAAGATTCTCTGCTTTTTGCTTATCTAAATCCTTTTTCTAGAACATTTGTTCGGGTGTTAACAACATTTGAGGCTTAAACTTGTTCAAGGAAATCCAATTTTCCTTTTTGTAATCATGGGGTTCGATAATTATGTTTTCTCTGTACATATAGGATTATTGAGTTTCTTATCCATTTTCTCCCTAGTGACTTCATCTGATTTCTTATCTTCCTCGGTGCACTCAACGCAACTAGGTTTCCGCCTAGGCTTAAGGATTTCATTGCCATCATAAATTACCTTATGAGCAGTTCTAGCCTTTTTAATGACCTCTAGATTTGGTTCCTCAACAAGGGGAGTACTATGCTTATCACTCAAAACTCTATGCTTAGTGATTAAGTGAGCAATCTAAATGGTATTTCCTTGTATGCATACAACTTATTTTCAAGCTTGTTTTCAAGGTTTTCGATTGGAAAAATCATTCAAAAGTTTTGATTCTTTAGTATTGAATTCTTGCTTAAGCAGTTTAACATTTTCTTGAAGTTCTTGTTTTTGCTTAGCAGTTTTAGAAAGCTTTTCTTGTAAGAATTTAACTCTTGTTTTAATACTTCTTCTTTAAACCTACTTTTTCTAATAATTGTACGCATTTGGTCATCCCATTTTCTGCTCACGGGTGGTTAACTCAAACTTAGCATGTTGTTCATAGATAGCAACTTGTTCCTTATAGGCATTGAGTTCGAGGTACTTGAGAATCATCGAGGGCACATGCAATGTATTCATAAAAAACACAATCATTATTGATCGTAGAAGATACATCACTTGATACAATCTCACTTTCACTTTGAGCCACATGTTGATCATATGGGACAATATTACTATTTCCTATATTTTCAACATCCGAATCATAAGTTTCAAGAGATTGTACTTCATTATGTATCTTTACTCATCAACCTTGTCGTATGCAGTTTAATACCTCTGAGATGATTGATTCTTTGGATGGACCAAATTGCTGTTTGTGAAGGAACCTTAGGAGAGACCATAGGAGAGATCCTTGCCATGAAGATTGATAGGCGGCTTGGTTCATCATCCATATCCGAAGCATAAGCATCACAGTCAGCTACTTGAAATGCATTTGGATTGTTCACCCATACCGTGACCGTGCTGCTCATCTACGTCAGCATCATATGTCTTAGCATTCCCTTCAACAAGAAACAACAACTCCTCTTCATCCAAAGTTGCTCCGTTGTCCTGAGCTTGCACAAGCAAAGATCTTGTCTCAAGTATTCGTGCGGGACGCTTTGGAGATGTACAGTTCCTTGCAATATGTCCCTCACCACCGCAGTTGTAGCATTTGCTTGGCTTTGCTTGACCTTGATTCCTAGTCCTTCCCTATTTTGATTTACCCATATCCTCTACCAACTCCTCCTCTTCCCCGATCATCTTGCTTTTCTTGAAGTGGTTGTCTCATAATCTTTCCATCTCTGACAACCGAATGATTGTGAAGATTGGATGCGCTTCGATCTCATTGTTAGTGTGAAGATGTTGGTATGTGGGTGAGGTCAGTTTTGTTTAACCATAAGATCAGTTGATTAATGAAGTGTCCATGACTGCAAAGACATTTGCTTGAACCTCGGATCAGGAATGAGTTTGCGATTACCATTACCCGTGGGTATGACTTGAGATGCTTTGGTAGTAATACCAATATTGGTGTAGAAGGCAGTTGAGTCATTTGATGAACTGGTTTCTCCTCGCTAGATTTGAACCGCTTCAAGAATCCTTTTTTCAAACAAAGCATGTCTCTCATTCTGAAGAATGAAGGCATATAGTTGCTCATAGTTTGTGTCCTTCAATCCTTTGGTTAGCTTCACAGAGGTGACAAACTTGTGCCATTCGGATTCATGTTGTTCACAAACTTTGAGTTCAACTGTATGTTTGGCATAGTCATCCTGATGTTCCTCATGTCATTCGCAAGCTTGTGGAGTCTCACGTAGTACTCATAGATACTCTCATCAGGCTTCATCTTGAAGTGCTCAAACTCATCATAAAGTTGTGATTCTCTGTCCTTCCTTGGTTAATCGAACAGAGAAGCATCTTGACATTATCCCAAGCCTTGGCCGGTGTTGTGATTGATCGGCTTGTAGATGTCTTTTGGAAGACCCGTAGTATGATGTTTGAGGCCTCGATATCGATCATCGAACCTCTTTTTATCATTATCATTGAGCTCATCATACGTCTTTGGTCTATCTATTCCATAGATCATTGTTTCATTGTAGTCAGATCAATTAAGTCTCTTGTAGTCTCAATATGATAAGGTCCTTCATCAATAGACTTGAGAATGTTGACTCCATTTTCCTTTCCAAGACAAGTACAATCGATTCTTTGAGCCCAAGAGTCGTAGTCGGTTGTCAAGCATAGGTGGGACGAGTATCTGAACAAATTTGCTTGAACATCCTCAAACAACGATGGAGATGATTGTAGTTACGTTGGTAGACATGTTAACAGATTACACGGGATTTTAAAACTCTATGATTAAACCGGAAATAGATTCTTTCACGGATTTTCTTGAATCAAGAAAAACCGTATTACAAACAATAATTCAACCAAGTCGCTAAGAAACCTTGAGCCAAGTCGCTAAGTACCAAGTTGCTAAGTATTATGAAATCAAGTCGCTATAATGTCAAGTCGCTAAGACACCAAGTTGCTACGAATTTTGACAAAGAAGTCACTAAGCACCAAGTCGCTAAGTAGTCAAGTGGCTAAATAGCAACTCGCTAATGTCCAAGTCGCTAACACCAAGTCGCTAAGAAACTTAAGTACAAGTCGCTAACAAAATTGAAAGCAAGTCGCTACCTTCACCGTAAGCTACCAGTAGTGGAGAATCCACTAAATGTATTGTTTGTCGGCTTGTCTCAATAGACAAGTCGCTAAGCACCAAGTCGCTACCACTTCCACTACAAATGTTGCCAACTTACAAAGCAAATCGCTATCAAGATTAAAAAATCCGTGGCTCAAGTCGCTAGCTAGAATAACTCAAAAACACCACTTTTCAATCCAAAAACAACTCAACCAAGATGATTCAAGCCTTCCAAATCAAAACCTAAACACTTATGATGATCCTAAACACAAAAGTACAATCAAAATTCAAACTTTAACACTAGAAATGAACCAAATGATGCAAAAACCACTAAACTTTTTTAAACTAAAAAACCACTAGAAATCCAAGGATATGTAAGAGATGATCTAACCTGGCTCTGATACCAATTGTAACATATTGGATTTCACATACACATCATAACACAAACACAAGTAGGCGTGTAGATGATTTTCTAGAGATAGAAAGTTAGAGGTTTGGGAACTTTAGTGAGAGAAAGAAAAATCTTATTATGAGCTCCAACTCTACCTTGGGAGGTAGAGAGTATTTATAGTCTTTACACAAAATGCCACCTAGCCGTGGATCGCATACATGGGTAAAGACTCGTCCGTCCTCCACGGTATTACTTAACTAAATACTACATGACATTAAATAACTATAACTACGAGCTTTCTAACGATTACAAATACTTGAGGTGACCGACACTTTAATACATGGATTTTCTAAATCCTAACAATCTCTCCTAGGGAGGTCACCTCAGATTACATAGAATACAAACAGATATTACATTGAGATTGTTCTTGGATTCTTGTTCATGTTCTTTGTTCAGTAGCTCGTAGTCTTTGATTCTTCATTTTGCATGTTTGGATAACTGAGTGGAGGTCTTTAATGATCCACGTGATATCTGAGTTTTGAGCCGCTTTGAGATCATTAAAAAACATAAATCTTTGACTCATCCTTTGTGGTGTTGGTATTATGTGATGTTGTGACTTTTGGACTGACATGCTCACATTACGGATCATGATGTATTTTCATCAGAATAGCGAAAGCTTTCGTTGATTCATGATATTGGCAACAGCGAAAGCATGGAGTGAAAAATATCAGAGTCATTGATGCACTAATCATGATTTCTTTAGATATGAATTGTTGTGTAAGCATGCGGCTATGGATTGACCGCTTCATTTTGATCACAAGCGTCGGGGTGTACCGCATAAGCGATTAGCAATAAAGCGTAAGAAAGTGTCTTTGATCACTTTCGTTGAATTGAGGTACACGGCCCACGGTTCCCCATTGATCGATACAAGTACTGCTGTGATCGAGGTAAAATTCGAAGAATTTCCTTGACAGGGTTTCGCAGCTTGCTCTAGCTCGTTCTCAAACCGGAACGTCTCAAAGAAGACAACACGGAGTGAGTGAACTAGCTAATTGAGATTCACTGATTGATGAAAAGAGATTTGAAAAACAATCGTGTATCGCTCAATAGAAATTGTTTTGCAATACAACGAAGGTTTTAATGAAAATTAATTATCAATCATAAACACCTTTTATTTTGAAATATTTGTACACAGTCGATGTGCTAAAGAAAAGAGTTTTAAGCACAACGACCGGTTTTTCAAAGGAATCCGTCAATCCATAACCTGAACCAAGATTGATTCAAAAGATTGAATCACCCCATTGTTTCTGTTCAGTTGTCACATGGTTGATCTATTGGATAGATCTCACATGCCACCTACCGAGAGCTTGTTTGATGTTGGCTCTAAAAGGCTTTCCATCTTCATTGTGAATATGTATGCATATCACTTTCGATGTTACCGGCAATACCACAAGGATAATGCGTAGGACTCGGAGATATATAATCTCTCTTCCACATTGTGTGAAACAAAGAGTCTTCATTGTAAGTGTCCTAATGAGATTTATTGATGATCTCGTGGCTCTAGACTCAATTGTGCATATTTGGTTCCTATCTGTCAAGACTAGGGAGAGGGTCTCCTTCTTCAATACCAACTATCTCTAAGAGAATGTCGATAGATTATGTCGGTTCCCCGTGAGAATGAAACAAGTCCTTTTAAGAGGAACTTGAGTGGTTTGGAAAGTTGAAGTTCAGTGCGTCACTGGGTCCATGACATCTTGTCTTCAATACCGATGTTACCTTGGTAACCACCAGTAGTATATGAATTGAACCCGCCGCCTCTAAGGTTGAATTATTGGAGGGCTATTTCTTTTCAACCTTTTCATATTCATTTCTTTTTCATTCTTCAACCCCTTCAGTGCTTACCGAGACTTCATTACTAGAGCCTTGTTGGGTTTATTCCATACTAGCTCAAATCTCCGACTCTTCCCATATTCACACTTTTCTCCTTTTTCATCATACCTAAGGACTTCTACACTATCTAGTGGATTGTCCTGGGTAGATCCCTCCGGCCTCGGCGGATCACGGGAACAAAATACCTAACCTTATCATCCTTATATCACCATACATAAAGTAAATTTGGTCGGTCTATTTGGTATTGTTCATCCGCCATTGGAACCAATTGAAAACCATTTGAAAATCAATCCGGATACTTGTGATATATTATCAAAGTATTTTGTATTCTGAATTGTTTTGATAATTTTAGAAATAGAGCTCCCCTCAACATGTGCATCATGTATTTGAGATGGTTTTAGCACATGGAGGCAAGAGGGCTTGAAAATCTCAGATTTAAGAATGAAATCTTCTTTCTTTGATCAACCATTTCTAAAAGTTATCTACATCACTTTCCCGATTTAAATTAGCATTTTTCATACTTTGATAAAGATATTTATATGGGAAAGGATGTGGTTTTCAAAAGTTTCTCCCCTCAATGTGTGCCTAGAGATTTGAAATTGTTTTGCACGAGGAGGAAAAAGTTCTTAGAAGCATATTTACGATTATACCGCCATATCTGAACCGATTGAAAATCAATCAAGGTAGATTATGATGAAACATATAAATCTTTGTACCTTGAAAGTTTATTTTCCCTTTGAAAATGCTCCCCCTTAATATATGCTTCGAGATTCGAAAAAGTTTAGCACATATTAGAGAGCAGTATGCACTTTGAAATGGTCATCTTTTATCATCTTTCATATTTATATCACATTTTCTCCCCCGATCAAAAAATTCAAATCCTTTGAGATTTTGGATCTCAAGTGATTTAAATATGTATGAATCAAAACATTTGTTGGAGAAGACACATTACATAACCTACCACTAATACATTCATTATAGTTGTTTATATAGTACATACACCACATTATACAAAAAAAAATACAACACATAAATTACTTAGAAGATGTCTTCATTCAGTTCTTTGAAGCAAAGATGTAGTGACCTTAAAGTCGACCTCCCACAAAGCTTTCAAGGATGTGATAAATCATTCTAGTCTTTAATCTTCTACCAATTGCAGCAATGAAATCTTCACACATCTTCAAGTCTGCTCGACCGAATCTAGCTTTTGTTCCACGGCTTCATGTCAATCTTGATTTCCTTCACTATTGAGTTCAATTCTTGTTCAACCATCCTGAGTGTACCATCAATGAACTTAAATAGCTTCGCATAATCTCATTAACATTCTTGACCAGATCTGGGTTTGGGTAAAGATGATGCCTCTAGGAGTGTCAATCACTTTATATTCGTGGTGAAATTCAAGACCTGAGGCATCCCATTGCGGCCTTGTAAGGTTGACTCTAGTCTGGTAGCTTTCCATTCCTAGCTGAAAATCCTCAACCCTTTTACGTATAACCAAGCCTCTGATCCAAAGATTGACAGAAGCCGAGAGAGCCTTCTTCTCACGAACCGGAAGATGTGTTAGGTCACTAGTTTTACAACACAAGCAACATAGAAAGAGATAGAGAGGCGGTTGAACAATAAACCAAACACACACACACGAAATAATGAAATGGTTATGCGTAGAGTGAGTGAAAGAAAATAAATTGTACAACCAACCCTCAAGTGAGGGTTATACAAGAGTATTTATAGGAGGGAAGCTAGGGCAACACTCCTAGTTCCAATCCTTTTCCTTATTGGACTAGGCCTAGGCTTATGGGCCTTCTACATAAGCCTAAGGATAATAACAAACATAAAGGCCATAATTAAGCTAACTATCACATTTGAATCACTAACACTTGATTAAGGTTTAGGAGTGATTCCAACAATCTCCCCCTAAGCGTTAGTGATGAATGAATATGAATGGTGAAGGCGTTGATGTAATAGTAGCTTTGACGTCTTCTGACATTCTTCTTTCTTTTGAGAAGAATTGCCTTGATTCGAACAATCTCTCCAGTATAGAGAAATTGTCTTCTTTGAACAGTTCTACTTTTGACGTCATAATTATCTTTGCTCTTTGATCATTGTTCTTTGTGATGGTATTGATAGTATGTTGTTGTTGTCGATCAAGTCGCCACATTTGCTCAAAGTGTCTCCACGTCATTCTTCAACACGCCATACTTTTGGACGTTGGATTTCGAGATTGATGAAGTTCTTTAAGCCTTTAACTTTGTAGATTCTTTGGTTTGATGAAGAATCATTCTGACTTTTGTGTTGCTTTTTAGATAGAACTTCCATTAGTGATGATGTTGGCATGAGCATGTGAAGAATCATGACGATCATTCCGCTTTAGAGCTTCCATAAGAAGAAAACATGAAAACGGTTAGTAATAAGCGGTACCGCACTTACAAGTTTGAACTTTGAGAGTGTTAACGATAGTGTGAAAACACAACTCTAATTCTCACAAAGGCCGCTTCACGAACCGAGTCCCACAAGTAGGATAACACGATGTACCGAAGTACATCTACGGTTCGAATGAGTCGCTGAGGTATACCGGCAAGCATCACTCATCGTGTAGACCGTTTGAGACACCTAAGTGTAATCCACGGGGAGTTACCGAAGTGACCGCTTTGTCAGCTTTTGATGTTGACCTTGGCAGGAGTTTCCATTCAATCACCGAGGATCACAATTGTGAACCTCTCATAAATGTTCTCGACAGTTGCTAAGATGCGTGAAGGACTCGATAACGTACCAATGATGTTCTTATTGTTGAACACCAAGTGATGAAATGTCAAGTGTACCTAAGAGATCTTTTGATGAATCTCGTGGCTCTAGACTCAATAGTGCGTTTGGTTTTCTGGCGGGAGACTAGGGAGAGGGTCTCCTTCTTCAATAATCTCTAAGAGAAAGCCGATAGTTTACGTAGGGTTCCCTGTTAGAATGAAACAAGCTTCTGTTGAGAGAAACTTGAGTGGCTAAGAAGGTTTAGTGCATGCGTCACTAGGTCCATGACGACTTTTAATCTTCAATACCGGTGTCATCTAGTGACAACCAGTAGCATATGAATTGAACCCGGTGTCTGCCCTAGATTGAATAATTTGGAGGGCTATTTCTTTTCACCCTTTTCTTTGCATTTCTTTTTAATTCTTCAACTCCTTCTTTCTCCGATTCTCAATTTATCCTTTTTACAATCATACCTAAGGACTTCTAGTTCTAACTATTGGTAGTGTCCTAGGGTAGATCCCTCCGGCTCTGGCGGATCATAGGACGGTTATTCCTAACCTTAATCTCCTTATAACTCCATTGCCATAAAACCATTTTCAAGACAATCTCTCGTAGTGTTTGTGAATGAAAAACATTTTTGTACCACTGTGAGAGTTTTATCTTTTAGCATAAATACTCCCCCTCCACACGTGCTTAATAGTTAAGACGTGAAAATCGCACGGTGAGAGAAGAGCGGACTTTTGAATTGATCGACTCAAGATAGACATTCCCCGCGAGACACGGTTACGTGGTATAGTTAAAGAGTTACATTGTCGGCTTTTAGGTGACAACTAGCTCTAGTAACTATCTTGAAGGTGTGGACAACCCCGAATGGTTGTCAAACCCGTCAAAGATCATGTCTACCGTGAGTTTCGAATGGCACATTCTACTCGGACAAGTCCTTTACGAGATACGTTTACATCACTAGCGAACTAGCTTGAAATTATTACCCGTCCAGGACAAGTCTTTTCGAGTTACTAAAAGTTAAGATCTCGTCAATTCGTTGGTTAAAGTTTATTCTCATGAGATTCATTTGCAGTTACACAACATATTTCTTATCACTTAAATTTTCTCCCCCTCAAAAATGGCATATAAATGTTATTTTTGAAGAAATGTTGAGAATAAATATGACCATTTTGAGTTTTGTGGGAAGATGACCACTGTGAACAATTTGTGAACAAAGTTTTAAAATCAAATACTCCCCCTCAACTAGTGATATAAACGGTTGAGGTTTTGAAAAATCATAAGGGGAAGTACTTGTTCTTTTGAGCAAAACCTTGAAAAGTGAAAGGTTTGATAGGTTTTACTCAAAAGTAAGAAGCTTTAGCTCCTTTTATAGGATTGTGGCAGCGCGTACCACGGGTCCTTTATTTACAAGAGCGGGTTGTACACTGTAATGTGTGCACAAGCCATTTTCATAATAAATCATACATCTAAAGTTATAATGAAAGAAGCGGTTCAAGGGGTACCGTGTAGTCCATGATGTTGCCAGGGGTGTGAGTGTGAACCGGACGTTGAAAGCCAATGATGTTAATCCTAGGTCGACCACCAACAAAGCTTTCCAATCTTCTGAACCGATCCCTTCGATACAACCGTTCATCAATCATCGTGATGATCCTCTTCACATCCCTTCGATCTTGAGAATTCCATCGCTTAGGAGACCCAATCTTTTGATGTATATCCTTCAACCGATAAGCCAATCCGTCCCTAACCATCTTCAAAGTGTGATCCCCAAACATGTGAAGATCTCTACACGCCATTAAGCAATTTCTTTGAAGTTCACTGCGGTAAACGACGCCGAATGGTTTCCTGATGAGTGTATATTGTGAGAGCTGGTTGATGTCGGGAAGATCAAGCTCTTGGTAGAGTGAGGTTGACACGGTCGATAAGATTCAATCGCAATTTGGAGATCTTCTACACATTCTTTGATGACTATGTGTCTGATGAAGATGAGCAATGACTTGATGAATTCACGTTGTACTTCAGTTGAAAATTGTCTCATGCGACCACTCGTGACTTTGGCAAGGTAGATGTCTTCAATGTCATTGATAGACAAATTCTCAAAGTCGCCGAGAGAATGCATAATCCCTTTCGTCTTGCCATTTGACCACAATATTCTTGAGAAAAGTGTAGTCCCATTTGGACGAAAGATCAACGTGTTTGATGGCAACGATACTCTTAGTAATCAACACTACATGTTGAGACTTCGAACCGGCAGCCTTCAGTAGTAGATTCTTCTGGCTCCTCGCCAATGGTGAATCCCATACTTTGCATCACGGTTATACTCTTCCACTTTGTTGGAGAACAAGTGGTTAGATCTTTCCTCGATGGCTATGCGCTTTGAGTATATTGTCAGGGAATGGAAGTGTCAACGATGTAGCGTATTTCCTTGAACCATCGCCACCGTGTAGAAGAAAATCCGAGTCTTTGTTGAAGAAATATCGGAATGGAATTCTAGGATCATCTGGTTGGCCAATTGTTGGTAGAGGTTTAGACCAGTCGGTGTAATATGGAGGGTTGTCCCGTTTTGTAAAGTCGATGTTTGCTTTTGGGTTGAGCAAATCCATGTTGTTAGACATAGCTCGAGCAATGTTTTCGAGGTGATATTCGACCTCAATGGCACTTTCTGAGCTATCTTTTAACAGTTGAAAAGCTTCATTCTTGATTCACCGCAACTTCGATTTCGTCATCTTCTTTATTCGAATTTTTCTTGCGTATTTTAGCATGCTCCAATGTATTACCGTCTACCGGATCTTGACCTTCGCCAGGTAGGAGTGGAATTAACAAGTGTATAAAACCATTCAAATTCCTCTGTGTTATCTTCATCTAGCCATGATAAGACGTCCCGGGTGCCTTCTTCTTCTTTTTCTTAGGACTAGATGAGGGTACGGTTTCGTGCTTTGCCGAGAAGGCGGGTTGTTGTTGGGGCTCATGGTATTCCTCATCGTCACCAACCGTATACTCAAAGTGATCACCGGTTTTCTAAGTCCGGGGTGGTGTCTCGAATCCCGAGGTTTATCTGCGTAAGAGCGAGGAGGGATCTTTGTTGACAATTCGGAGTCCTTTGGGGTGGAGGTTGCATTGAATCTGAATGGAGGATGATTCACGGACTTCTTTGTGCGTTTCGGCTCATTATCCTTATCTTGATCTTTGTCTTCGTCGTCTCTTGAACGTTTGGGCCTTACTGCTTCTTCTCTGTATACGACTGAGTTGGTATTCAGCAATGCTTCAAATAATTTAGCTTCGTGTGAGGCAAAAGTTGCAGAGCGTTTCGACATTTAAGCTACTAGCCGGTTCACCAATTCATCATCTGAGAAGATTGTGGATTCAACTGGATCGATGCTCAAATTCATTGGAGTTGATTTCATGGCTTGCTTGGCTAGGTGTAAGAGATTTGGATAAAGTTGTCTGGTATACATTTCCTTTGTCAGTTTAGGAACGACCTCCATGAGGAACTTGTGAGAGTATCCTTTGATCATCTCGTCCATGCTCCCTTGAAGATCATCTTTCATGAGCTTCTGGACATACTCCCTTTCAAGTTTCATCTTGTCATTCTCATCATGAAGATACGTTATTTGATCAGCGAGGAAATTCAACTTTCTATAGAGAATATCTTTCTTTCGACTCGCTTTGACGCTTTAACGATTCGATTCTTTGATTGAGAGATCCAAGATGGAGTTGGCTTCTTCACTGATTTGGATGATGATTTGGTTGATCTTTTTGATGGTGGTGGTGAAGAGTGAGAAGATGAATCCGATGATGATGAGATGTGAGGAGACTCGGGTCCTTTGGTGGCTCGAAGTTTCTTCCTTTGATCGATGCGGGACTATCTAGAAGAAACTTATCATACTCAACATCTTCTTCATTTCCGCACTTAGCTTTTTCATCGGCTTTGGTTTTGGCTGCAAACTTCATCAACTTTTACCTTCTCTAACTTCTCGATTCTCGGTTCTTTAAAGTCATACTCAAGAGTGTCCTCCAAACGTGTTTGTTGTTGTACCAAAGTGGTGGCACCGGATCCCTATCGGTTAATTAACCGCATCGACTGGTGAAGGTTTAGCTCCAACACTCGACCATCCGGGGCCACCTATTTGATCTTTAGCAAATTGTTGTGCGACGTGTTGAAGTCTAACGAATTTGAACTTTTTCACATGTAATCGGTTTCCCAAAGTGGCTCTTCATCCGAGCTTTCTTCAAAAGGCACAAGTACTGGAGTCTTCCCTTTTCCATGGTCATCGGAGGACTAGGAGGTTTAGATACCGCTTGTAGTGTCATCTTTAGCGCTTTAAGAGTAGAAAGTCTCTTCATCCGATGCGTGCCCTCAGAGTCCTCTTCCATTAGCTTTCTCGTGGTTCAGGCTTAGGTATGCGGAAATAGGAAAGCTTCCTTGGAGGGAACTGTCCTCTTTCTTGGAGGATTCCTCCCGGGAACATCCTCGACTCTCGGTGCTTGCGCGACTTCCTCGCACTTCCTCTTACGGTTTTCCTTAAAGGCTGTACCGAAGATTTTTCATCAAGAAATCCAACTTTGTTCTCTTCCACGACAAGAACCAAATATCTTTTATAGGAATAGAGTCGCTTAGTTCATCACGTGAGAAGGTGATCCGCAACACATCACCTTGTTTCTTAGTCGTTGACTCCTTAACTGACTCATTTGTTAGAGTGGGTTCGATCAACATGTCATGAATGTCGGGGTCATTGATTCTTTTAGGGATGTCGGGGTTGTACCCAAGTGCTCTCTGGATCAACAGTTTAGTATATCTGATGTAGGGAACCTTTGAGCCAAGCTTTTTGAGGAATGTCATCATGTCATCCCAAATCAGAGCTTCAACTTCTATGTGCTTCATGTTGATTAGAGCCCAAAAGATTTGCGTTCTAATGAAGCTTGGGATGCTCATAGCTTATTTATCCACGCACCGAGAAATGGATTTTGTGATGATGATATAAAGGGTTCTCCAAGGCCGAGGGATGTTCTTGAGATCCACGTGAGAATGCTTAATGATAACCCCAAGCCATTCATACCCAATATTAATCAAGAATTGCGAACGCAGTTTCTTGAGGTGCGCAGAGAATTCAGTTGGAATGATGTGGGAATGAGGAGAACGTACCGTAAGTCACAGGAGTGATGGTGAGTTGCTTGTGATTGAGCGCCACCGCACAACATTTTGACCTTTGATCATCGCATTGTATTCCGAATTGCTATGTAGACCTCTCGAATGAAAGCAGAGTGTGAGAGCATGTTACGGTATGGATGATTCTTTAGAACATCCACAATGAATGAGACATGAAGATTCCGAAAGCTTGAGAGTTTCAAAGTCACTCGAGATTGTTCTTTCCAATCTTCCTCGATAGCCATTAGGGAAGATATCGGAATGGTGAGAACCTCGAGTGCATCCACATTCAATTGAGCGCCATGTCGTGATTGAAATAACATTAGCTAAAAAAACCAACATATCGAAAGACATAATGTTAGTCAACAGAAGGTTTTATTGTCTAATTATTGAATGTGCAATGTCAATGATAGTTACGAGTCCAAAGTCACTTGTTTGTTCAATAGTCCAATGACGTCGCGATAATTTTTGTGAGTTAGTTAACTTTAATTTTTAAAGTTTATGTTATAACTTATTTAACACAACATATTAAACGTTTAATCTTATTAGTGACATTATTGGTTTCGTGACGTTATGATTTATTTATTTACAATTTTGTACACGTAACAATTTATAATGAAGGTATATTCAAGGCTTATGCGTAGAAATGGTAGCTTATGCGTATTAATGGAGAAGTATATTTCGTAGAAAAGCTTATGCGTAGGAAACTTACTTACGCGTAAGAAATATTACGCGTAGGAAAAGGGGACCTTATGCATAAAGCTTACTAGTTTTTATTAGAAGTGATGGTCATTCACATTTAGGAACTTTGTAACGTGTGTTAGATATCGTGCTACAATAGTCAAAGGGCTCGTGGATTGGGCTAAGCTAAATGGTTAGACGTTTAGTTAAGTTAGCCTTGTATAAGTTCATGTAACCCAATCCATGTCCAAGCCCACATACAAGGCCCATGGCCAAGCCTTAGGGCATCATCTCTCTTACTATAAATACCCCTCAAGTATGTCATTTGAGGGGTGTGCTTGAGTGTGTGTGTGTGTGTGTTTTCCTTTGAAGCAATATACAACTTATTGTTTTCATCTTCTTCTCTCTACATCTCTAAACATATACACGAATATACATCAAGTCACCATATCTTATCTTAATCTTTCTCTTTATTTACGCATAACAGTTTGGGTTTAACGTGGTATTCTTGTGTTCATAACGTGGGTATTTGATAAGGTTGGTATATCTTAGGTCCTACAATTGGTATCAATCGCCTAACAATAGTTTAGGAGTGTTTGTGTTTGTTTTGAAGGGTTACGCATAAAGCTCTCGTTTTACAAAGTTGTCACGCTTAAAGCTTTAATTTTTGCACTTAAAAATTCAAGATTCTTGTGGTTTAAGGTTTATTTGGTGTTAAAGTTTCGGTTTTTTCAAAAGTTGAAGCTTTACGCTGCTTTGGTTAAGTTTTAAACTCAGTATTTGGTTCTTTGGTCATTTCTACTCAGTAACTTTTATAAGCACTTTGGGTGAAAAGGTCAAAAGATTTGTGTTATTGGAGTGTTTTTAAGGATATCTGTGCAAGCGAAATCATTTGAATCGTTGGAAATTTCTTACGGGTAGAAGTCAAAAAGTCAAAACCCTAGTTTTCTACTCTAACTTTCTAAGCACTTTGGGTGAAAAAGGTTAACATTTTTGTGTTATTCGAGTGTTTTTTAAGGATATCTCAGTGTTTAATTTGTTTGAATCGTTGGAAATTTTTTACGAGTAAGTCAAAACCCTAGTTCTACTCGTAAGAAAAAGTCAACTACTCATAAGTTTTCTACTCGTAACTTTTTGGTGAAGAATCTTCGAGCTATACTGGTTACTCGTGCTTCCTCACTTGGATAAGTGTGTGGAACACTTCGACTTGTGGATATCCCTGGCACGTTGTGGCGTGGATGTGTAAAGGATTTTTGGTTTCTTAACCATAGTTTACGCATAAGCTAAAAGCTTACGAGTAACTCTCCGCATAACTTCAAAATTACGCGTAAGGTTTACGAGTAACTTTTTTCACGCATAAGCTTAAGGTTACGCGTAAGATACTTTCTACGCATAAGATCCTACGCCTAAGATCCTACGCCTAAGATCCTACGCATAAGATCCTACGCCTAAGCTTCCTACGCATAAGATCCTAGGCCTAAGCCATCCTACTCGTAACTACATCCTACTCGTAACCATATCCTACTGTAACTTCTTTGGTCACGCCTAAGCTCTTTCTACCTTAAGGTTTAAAAAAAAAAAAAAAATTAATTTAAGTAAAATTGAGTAAAATTTAAATTTTTGAGGGGAAAACTTGAGTAAAATTTAAATTTTTGAGGAGACTAAACGTTCAATTTTTACGCGAGATTCAAATTTTGGTTTAACTGTGAAAATTTTGGTCAAAAATTCAAATTTTTGAGCCTAAATTCAAATTTTTCGGATCAAATTTGGCGTCAAAATTGTCATAACTCAAATTTTTCATACGACCTTAGAATTGATTTTAAAGTGAATTTCAAATTTTGGGCGAAAATTTTTTTTCGACTAAGAACCAAGGTTACGAGTAAGACTTTCAGAAACACCTCAACCGGGCTTAATCTTCATCAACCACAACTCCTTTATCGTTGAATCGATCCTACATCAACTTTATCATATCATACCTTCATCAATGGCTACTCAACAAGACATTCATGCGTACCGGTGCTTGAAAACCCACCTCCTATGTTGGCTAAAGGTGGTTATCTTCAATGGACAAAGTCAGTATGCTCGCTACATCAAGACCAAACCTAATGGCAAACTCATGATTAAATCCATTCAGATGGACCCTTCAAGCCTCGACAAGTTAATGTCCCCGAAATGCAGATGCAACACCTCCCATCCCACCATCCTCTCATCTTCAAACTGAATCGAATACGAAGAGGATCGTAAAACAAGTCGTCATGCAGATGACATGGCAATTCATATTGTCCAACCGGGTTTACCAATAGACATCTTTCTTTACTTGTAGACGCGGTTGTGAAACCGCTTTTCGATATGTGGGAACGTGTTAGAAGCGGCTATGTTATGGAACGTAAATTGGTAAACAAGACATGGAGAACAAGTTGCTAACTGAATGGGAAAAGTTTACATCTACAGAATCCATTGAATCCTACTATGGAAGGTTTTGCACTTTGATGAATGAGCTTATCGAAAACAAGTTGGCACCGAACAATCGCTTCAAAACATCAAGTTCCTGAATAATCTTCCAAAAGAATGGGGACGATATGTCACTATTGTCAACCAAACAAAAGACCTTCATCAGGTGAACTTTGATCAACTCAATGCGATTTTCTCAAACAAAACCAAGTTTGAAGTGAATGAAGTCAAGAAAGAAAGATTGGCAAAGAATCATGATCCATTGGCACTTATTGCAAAGACTCAAACTACAGTGAATACACAACAACAAGCTTCATCATCTTCCAACAACAACAACTTGCGGCAATACATTCCACAACCACAACAACAATTCTATCGGATCCACAATACCAGGAACAAGGAATCACCGATCTAGAATCACGATCAAGAAGACCCTATGTCCCAAATAATTACTCTCTTGGGTCAAGTAATCAAAGGTCGCTATTCCACACCTACTAACAACAACCAAAGGATATCATCAAACACTTTCGCAATGTGCAAAGCCGGCATGTCCGGTGTGAATATGGGTAATCAAGGACAAATGGTTGGAGTTATTGGGAATCGCGAGGATATGCTCTTGGATTTCGCATGGGTAATCAGCGGTTCGAATCGAAATCGAATGGATGAATGTTGGGAATAGAGCATGGGTAATGGTATGTAGCTGACGATCGTTGGAATTATGGAAATGTGAATCGTGGTAATCGATTAAGTGTTATAACTGTCAAGGACCGGGTCACATGGCAAGGAATTGTCCCAAAGCGCACAAGAAGAATGGTGATTTTCTTCGAAATGCTTTGTTAGCGTGATAAGCAAGAAGGGTTACTGTTGAGTCTTGAGGAACATGACTTTTTCGCTATTATGGATGATTTAGAAGACCGAGAGGACATCAATGCTAACTAGCGCCTTAATGGCAAATCTTGAGGAGACTAAGTACGACAATCACTCACGACGCACCTCCCGTCTATGACGCAAATGCGATCTAAGGTACCAATCATTGATCCATGCTATAAAAATGTCATATGTGATGTGTTTACTCATGATGCACGCGATTCGTGACATCGCCACCTACTTATGATACATACGGACAATCCGAAGTTGTAGCAATACTGAACTCGAAACTCCAGGATGTGGATCCTAGTGGAGGTCAGTGTGGCACAAAATCTTGAGGCCGATGAGGAAACACGTGCTTATGTTGAATCTTTAATTAATCAATGTGGCATTGAAGTTGAGAAAGTAAGAACGGTCAATCGCGAAGTTAAGGCCCTTGAATAAAAAATTGACCGATGAGCTTGAGAGTTACAAGGAGCACGCCAAAGCCTATGAATTTCATACAAACAAAATGTCGGAATTAGAAATTGGTTATCGAGATTAGCTTTTAAGAGAAAAAGCTTTGCAACTCAAGTATGACACACTTGATGTGAATCTGAATTTGAAAATCAAATCTTTAAACAAGAAAATTTCAGAACTAAATGACCAACTTTCAAAACAAAAAGCAATCTGTTTCGATCTTGAAAAAGAGAAGAAACAATTAATTGTCTTGATTTTGCAAAGCGAGAAGATTCTCTTCTAGATGAAATTCTTGATAAAACGGAAAAAATCAAAACTTTGGACAATTTGCTTCTTACAACGGGTCATTCATCTAAATCAAACAAGATGCTTTCTAACCAAGTAAATCCACGTTTTCATACTTCACATAAGATGGCACTTGGTAACGACCCTTCTTCGTTCCTCAAGAAAGCTCGAAATCTCGAGAATGTGTTGAACAATAGACAACCTTTGCATGAACCCATAATTGTTCGTGATTCTCTTGAAACGTTGGAACTATTTGAGGAGAGTAGATCAAAAATGAAACAAAAACATCCGAAAATCAAACCTATTGATTATAATAAATGGAACCAAATTAATGGTATTTCGTTTGTTTCTCAATCAACGCTTTCCACCAAACCAAGTGTTTCAAACAAAGTGTCAACACCGGTTTCAAAATCAGTTTCAAAACCAGTTGTTGTCTCCAAATCTCTTTCGAACATTGAACAAATGTCTTCAAACAATCTTTTAACACAAGTGATGCTAGAAGTATTTTGGAAAATGTGAAAATGAGAATTGCAGATCTTCAAGAGACCGTTAAAACTAAAACCAATATTACAACAAACATCCGGTTTAATAGTTTTGATAATAAACGTAAAAGTTTTTGAAACTCAAATTGCCCCTCATTGAATAACATCGGTCAAGGTAATTCATTTTGAACATGCTTTTGAAAGAAACAGCTATCTTTGTCAAGGACCATAAATCCCTGGTAAAGCAAGCTAATGAAAGTGTTGAACAAATCAAAGTTTTGGAAACTTTAAATGACTCTCTTCAAGATGTTAGACTACGATATTATGTCCATCATTTTGCAAACATATTACTTTGAAGATCATGAAAGACTCCACCGAGACCTCCGCAATTGTTTCAAAATATGAAAAGCTCTTGAAAAACTTGAAAAAGAAAACGTGTCCTATTTTAAACAACTTGATCGAAAAGCTGAGGAATGCAAGTATGACAAACTGTCGTATGAGCGTGCCTACAAGGACATGCAAGAGCAAAATGATCTTTTGAGAGTTCAAATTGGAAAGTCTAAAAGGAAAGGTCGTGGATACTAAGTTTGTAAAACCATGGACCTGAGGAGAAAACAAATGTTCCCAAACCGGTTTTCAAACCAAAATGTCTATTTCTCGCTTTCCTCCAAAAGTCAATGAGAAAATGATTTGTCAAAAACAAATACCCACAGTCCTTGCCTATTAAAAAGAGAATTTTAAAAGTTTTGAAAAGAAAAAGCAATTTGAAAACCTAAAGTTATTTCACACCGGCATCTCTAGGAATATTACACGGAATGTGACCAAAAATCCAGTTAAAGAATCTGCCGGTTCTAACGACATGGTCAACAATCACTATCTAGAAGAAGCTAGGAAAAGGCAATGACTGAAAAGACGGAATTTTAGGTGCAACATCTAGGGTGATGAATTCTACAAGATTTCAAGGCACTTCTAGTAGTAGTAAACCATTACCTAGGAACACTCTACATAAGACTAGGGATTGGCTTACATCTAAGAGTAGTTGCGAAAAAGAAAATGCTATGCCCTTAGAAAACATCACTAGGAATTCTAAGTCTTTTTCGAACAAGAATCAATTTCCAAAAGACTGTAGTGACAAAGTTAAAGCTGCTGTTTTAAACAAGAATATTGAATTTGTCGTACTACATGTAAAAATGTGTCTTTCACTAATCATGATGCATGTTCCTTACAATATCTCAAGAAAGATAATTCTCGTGCCGAGGCACAATCCACTAAGACACCAAATAGAAACAAACCCGTTGACAAGATCAACATCAAAAGGAAACCTAATAGGTGGATCTCTTCAGGACGTAGTTTTTCTAAAAAGAGTCTTCCGCTGCATCTGATAAGAAAACAACTCCTAGATCTTACCTTAGGTGGAAACCCACGGGAAAAGTTTTCAACACAATAGGTCTTAGATGGATTCCCACAGAAAGATTTTGATACTTGCCCAACACGGATAATAGTGAAAATCATCAGGATAAGGAAGTAGAAACCACTACAACCGTTGATAGTGATCTCCCTCGCCGTGAGGAAACATATACTTCTAACATGTATTTGTGAAAATTCTTTTTCTGTGGATGCAGGTACTTGTAAAAGTGTTGAAGGTTCATATACCTCATGTGGTAAAGAAGAACTTTATGCCAATTTCGCAAGTGGAAATCCTTTTCTTATTCCACTCTTAACTCCACTTTTACTTGTCCCAACTTAATTTCTCTTTCTTCAAATCTTCTTTGTAAATATTTTTGAAAAACAAAATACAAAATTTGAAAAACCAACAAAAGCAAAATACAAAAATAGAAAACTTTCAAAAATACAAAAACATTATAAAATTTCTCAAAATCCAAAAATATTCTTCTCACGACATGTCTCTCGTATAATCGATATTCTGAACGTTTCTAGAAATGTCATTCAACAATGACACGGGGATGTACAGATGCTTGAGCGAGAGTTATTTATTTGTTTTCTAAAACATGTCGTTTCTCATAATGGCTTTCGTATACTTCAAGACGAAACCCGACTTCAAATTAATGGCTTCGACACATCGAGACCAGCGCTTCAAAGAAAGGAATGTGCTTATCAAAATCAAAGGTTTTAAATATTTTTCAAGCACTATTCCTAAAATCATAATGGCTTGCGCTACTTGATTGTAACCCGATCTTTATAGAAAGGAAAGTGCTACGCAAAATCGATTTTCATAAATATCGAGCACTTATCCTAAAACAAATGAAGATAATTCTTCTTCAATATCTTCAAAAGATTTTTCAAAATCTTCATCATCTTACGTACCATTGATTCGAAATTTTTCAAAAAGATTTTTCAAAATCTCT
Organism: Chrysanthemum makinoi; assembly: GCA_910596185.1. NCBI lineage: Eukaryota > Viridiplantae > Streptophyta > Magnoliopsida > Asterales > Asteraceae > Chrysanthemum > Chrysanthemum makinoi. The sequence goes on from OU343216.1 coordinate 25,125,486, forward strand.
CACATTTGGTACCAAGATAACTCCCTCTAAACCCTTAATTGATTCTAAATTTTCTCTATGAAAAATATGCTTTCGTTAAGGGGAGTATAAAACAAAAAATTGTTCCAAAATTCATGCTAAATCAGCTTCCAAATGCTTTCCTCGAAAAACATATCTTTTTAATCATTTTGTTTCAAAAACATCATGGATATGCTATTTTTGAGGTGGAGAAACGTGATTAAAATGTGATCAAAAAGTTTAATGATCGTTGTTTGAATCTCAAAAGAGCTCGACTCGAGGCGAACCAATGAATTGACGAGAAATCAAAGTCAGTAAATGTACCATTTCGAGAAACTTTCTATGGACTTGACCAGACGGTAATAATTTCAAGTTAATTCTCTAGTGATGTAAACGTGTCTCGAATCGGTCTAGTTCATTTAAAGTCGATCAATTCAAAAGTGCGAACTCTACCCTCTATGTGCGATTTCACAAAACTTATAAGCACATGTGAAGGGGAGTGTTTCGAAAATATAAAACTCTCAAAGTGTTCCAAACATGTTTTTCTATCAAAAACACTCTGAGAGATTTTCAAGAAAAATGGTTTTATGGCAACAATAGGGCAGTCATGGAGTTATAAGGTGACTAAGGATAGGAAATCCGTCCTATGATCCGCCAGAGTCGAAGGGATCTACCCAAGGACATCACCAATAGTTAGTATTAGAAGTCCTTAGGTATGATTGAAAAAGGAGTAATGTGAGAAAGGAGAAAGAAGGGGTTGAAGAATTAAAAAGAAATGTAAAAGAAAGGGTGAAAAGAAATAGCCCTCCATATTCAACCTTAGGGCAGACACCGGGTTCAATTCATATGCTACTGGTTGTCACTTAGTGACGCCGGTATTGAAGATTAAAAGTCGTCATGGACCCAGTGACGCATGCACTAAACCTTCTAGCCACTCAAGTTTCTCTCAAAAGATTTGTTTCATTCTCACTGGGAACCCTACATAAACTATCGGCTTTCTCTTAGAGATTGTTGGTATTGAAGAAGGAGACCCTCTCCCTAGTCTCCGCCAGAAAACCAAAATGCACTTATTGAGTCTAGAGCCACGAGATTCATCAAAAGATCTCATAGGAACACTTGACATGACATCGCTTGTTGTTCATCAATAAGGACACAAGTGATATATTCTAGAGTCCTACGCAGTCTTAGCAATCTGCCGAACATTTATGAGAAGTTTCACATTTGTGATCTTCGATGATTGAATGGAAACTCCGCCGGGTCAACATCAAGCGACCCCGACAGCAGGTCACTTCGGTAATTCTCCGTGGATTACGCTTAGTGTGTCTCAAACGGTCTACATTCGTGAGGTGATGCTTCGTGTACCTCGACTCATCTGAATCGTAGGTGTACTTCGGTACATCGTGTTATCTCACTTGTGGGACTCGATCGTGAACGCCCTTGTGAGAATTAGAGACGGTTTTCACACTATGCTGTTAACACCCTCGAAATTCAAACTTGTAAGTGCCGTAATCCGCTTATTTCTAACCTGTTTTATGTTTTCTTCTTATGGAAGCTCCGGAGCGGATGGATCGTAAGTTGACTCACCACATGCTCATACCAACGACACATGAAAGTTCTCATCACAATCAAAGGCTACACAAAGTGTAAAGACTCGAGAACTTCATAATTGGTAATTCAAAGTCAAATAGAAGTGTGAGCATGGTGGAGAATGACGTGGAGACACCTAACCAACGGTTGACAACGCACAACCACATTAATCGATCACAAAGCATGAAGGAACAAAGAATCAAGACTATTCTATATCTACACACAAAGTTCAAGCTCAAGAAAAGTAAAGACCTAATCAAGTGGAGCATCATTTGAATGACCACCCTTAGGGGGAGATTGTTAGCCTTAATAGTTTTTATTAGAAGTGATGGTCATTCACATTTAGGAACTTTGTAACGTGTGTTAGATATCGTGCTAGAATAGTCAAAGGGCTCGTGGATTGGGCTAAGCTAAATGGTTAGACGTTTAGTTAAGTTAGCCTTGTATAAGTTCATGTAACCCAATCCATGTCCAAACCCACATACAAGGCCCATGGCCAAGCCTTAGGGCATCATCTCTCTTACTATAAATACCCCTCAAGTATGTCATTTGAGGGGTGTGCTTGAGTGTGTGTGTGTGTGTGTTTTCCTTTGAAGCAATATACAACTTATTGTTTTCATCTTCTTCTCTCTACCTCTCTAAACATATACACGAATATACATCAAGTCACCATATCTTATCTTAATCTTTCTCTTTATTTACGCATAAAAGTTTGGGTTTAACGTGGTATTCTTGTGTTCATAACGTGGGTATTTGATAAGGTTGGTATATCTTAGGTCCTACACGTAGGCGTATATAAAACCTTACGCGCAAGGCTTACTCGTAAGAGTAGACCTTATGCGTAGAGGTCATTGTTTACGCATATCCTTCACAGGATACGCGTAGTCCCTTTGTAGAACCTTACGCGTAAGATTTCTCTTATGCATAACATGCTACGCGTAAGGTGATCCTTATGCGTAGAGTTTCAATAACCTTGATTCTGAGTTTTACGATTAGTGATGAGTGTCTAAATACTCATCATTTTTGTACCATCTAGACTGCAAAAACATCTGAAAACACTCAGAAATGCATCAAAATGATGAAAATATCACAAACAAGTGTTTTATGTGTTTTAAATGCAAAAATATCAAAATCGATGAAAAACGATATCAAGTTTGCAAATTTGGCAGTTTTAGTCCCCCAAGTTTCAAAAGTTGTCAAATCTAGTCCCTGGAATCCAAAATGTGGAGTTTTATCATTCAAGGTCCCTGAAATATTCTAAGTTGTTAAAAATGGTCCTTGAATGAATCTTTGGTCAAATGGCGAAAAGGTCCCTCAACTTTGAAAAAATGGCAAAATTAGTCCTTAGATATTTTAAAATGGAAAATTATCAAATATTATCCTTGTACTATTGAAGTTTGTCAAGTTTGGTCCTTTTGATAACATTGGAAAAAGTTCAGTTTTGGTCCTTCAAGTTTGGTGGAATTGCAAATTTAGTCCTTGTGTTACTACTAAACCAAACCGGACCCTTGTACTAATATCAAACCCAATCCAATAACCCAACTGAGCCCAACACAAGCCCAACCCACACACCTTGGACCTTGGACCTTGAGCTCTAGACCCTTGAGCCAGTTCACAAACAATTTGAACCCCGCCATAACCCATTATGAACCCCTTCCCAAGTATTATAAAATCCGTCAAAAAGTCAAATACCGGATGCTCATCCCTACCTCATTGTCCCGCCAAATCCAGATACCACCATAGTTTTCATCCCACTTGTTCCTACTCCCTTCCACCTGCCTTCCCAGTTGTATACCTACCCCCCTCCACCTTCACAATCCTCCAAAGCTCATTAATGGTTAAAACCGCTTGTAGACTTTGGCCAAAAACTCCACATGGAAGATTATGATGATTTTGACCAATCCAATGGTTGGAATGAAGTGGGATATGTTCAGAGATGTCGACAAGAGTGGAAAAGATCATTATAAAGAGGAGGGAAGCAATGGGAAGAAACTAGGAGTGTAATTTAGTTTATTCAATGTCGTTTTAGCTTAAATTTAAATTCCAGTGTATATTCTAGCTTTTGAAATTTGTATTTCAAGTTTCCTGTGTACAATAAAGCTTTTGTGATAATCAATTTCAAGTTTAAGTCCTATTTCAGTTTATGCAAATTTTCCTTATTCAAAAATTTCATGAATGGTTGAATGTTGTTAAGCAGTTGTTAATATGGACTCATAAGCCAACTTAAGCTCCTAGATAGCTTCTAAAAGCTATTAGATACCATAAAAATCAGTTTAGCATCAAAAAGAAAAAATCACCAAAAATACCAAATAAATTAGTGAAAAATAAAAAATCACAAGAAATGGAGATCAAAGCCGAGCAGGGGTGAATATTGATTGCCTGGGTTAGAGGCTTAGTGGTAAGCCTATAGGAGTGATCTTTTGTTCTTGGTTCGAGTTTTCAGTTGATAGCCACTTGTAAGCTTAATTCTTAATTTTGGCATTTCACTGTTCAAGTGCTTATTTCTGCTTATATCTTTGCTTTTATGCTTGTTTGGTGTATGATTAGTGAGATTAGTGCTTAATATAGTTTGCTTGTTCTTTAAAATTGGTAGTTGCTAAAATCTCATTTTGACAGTTATAATAGCATATAGATCATTCTTGAGTTGTATGTTGTTGTTACTGTTATTTAGTGCTTATTTAGTCTTATTACATGATATTATAAAGTCTTGAATCATTTTCATGGTCTTAATTTGTGTTTTGTTTTGAAAATCTTCATATCAGTCTCATAAAGTGGTGTTTGGTTCATCTTTGTGATAAATGTTGTTTTAGCCATTGTTCTTGTTTAGTGCATGTCTCATTAGGTCTTAGTAGTTCAAAGAAGCAAAGAAAACCGGTTCTCATTTGTGAAAAAGTCAAAATTAGCTTTTGATCAAATCTTGTGTTAACTGTTGGATTTTCATGATCCATGATCATGATTTTGTGTTCATAAGTTGTTAATATTGCTCAAATCAGTCTTAGTTCACCTTAATACATCACAATCAGTGATTAGAATCAACTTAAAGTTCATATAAGTCAACCTTAGTGTTTTTCTTAAAAAGTCAAAATTTTCAATTTGGTCGTTTTTGAATAAAATAGATAATTTCAGTGTGTGTTTAATATTGAGATTTAGCTTATAAGCTTTTGGGATATTAAAGTTTAGCTGCTTAACTTAATTAGAAAAATATTAGTTCACTTTTAGTCAGCTTATTCATAGCTTATTTTCTAGCTTCTTTTGAGCACCTTGTTCAAATGATGTCCTGTGCACGTTTGAGCTAGTCACTTTCACAAGCTCACAGAGCTCTTAGTTAGCTTTAGCTTGTGAAATTTGGTTCTTTGGAGAGCTTACCTAGCCATCTTGAGGACCCAAGCTCAATCTTGTACTTTGCAGCTTATTTACTAGGGCTGCAAGTTGCTTTTAGATCTGTCCATTTCTTATTTTTATAGAAGTGCTTATTTGATTATTTTAGCTTATCAGTTTGTATCCTTGTGCTTATTAGCTTTATTTAAGTAGCTTTAGCTTATTCTCATTTTATTTCATCTTTGTTTTCAACTGTGTAGCTTGTTTGAGCTGAATAACATCAAATAAGCTCATTAAGCCCAATTTGTTAAGCTTTTCAAATTTTGTAAACTGCTTATTTTTAATTTGTAAAAATTTTTTTTCATTAAAGTAGCTTATAATCAGTAGTATAATAGTTTTCAAATAGAAAGATCACAAGAACATCATTTTTAATATAGTGATAGCGTTTATTTAATATTAATTAGCTTTTTAAATTTTCTTTTTAGCTTATTATTAAGCAAATTTTGTTTTTATAATTTTCTTAGCCTTCTGTCATCATAATATATTTTTACAAAAAGTTTCATAATTTTCTCTGTTTGTTTAGTATTTATTATAATTTTAAATAGTTAAAAGTATTAAATAATTAGTAATAAATAATTAAAAAAACATAAAAAATTATCTTTTAAGTTTTAAAATTAGTTTTATAATATTCTAGATTTTTCTAAGTTAAAATTTTATTTTTCCAGGTTGATTTTATATTTTCTTGTATTTAAGTGTATTTTAAATAATAATTAATTAATAATAAATAGATAAAAAGTGTAAAAAATATATTTTCAATTTTAAAATAAGTTTTATAATATTTTAGATTTTTCTGAATCATAATTTTATTTTTCTAGCCTTATTTCATATTTTCTTTTATTTTAGAGTATTATTAAATAATTAAAAATAGTTTTTAATTAATAGTAATTAGAAAAATAGTTTTAAAAATAATTTTATTTTTCTAATAATTTTCCTTTATTTTTAGGATTTCAAAAATGTCATTTTCATATTTTTAGGTCTTTTATTTCTTTAAATTCACTTTTTATTTTGTATGCTTTTAGTTTAATAAACGTACGTATTTACGTTTCTTTTATCTGATTGTTGTGATTTACAATTCTGTATTCAATATCCATTCCAATCAATCAGTAGTGTAATTATTCATCAAAATCCTTACTGATCACTATCCTTAGTGATTATTCGACATCTGAAGTTGTTTAACACCATTCATCCTCCGTGGGACTTAACGACCCAGGAATCCACTATATTCCTCTGATCTTAATTGCATTTGTTTCGAATTTTAAGTTTATTACTGTTGACCATTCACAAGTGGTCAGCTTGTGTGATTAAACTTGACTGTTCAGAGCCAATCAAATTTTGGCCGCCGGGAGGCTTAAGCGTGTTTTAAGCATTTTCACTGCACTTGCACATATACCATCTTTTGTAAAAATTTTTTTGTAAAGTTATCAGAAATTCCAAAAATTTCATTAACACTTTTCCTAAAGTGTTAACTACACCAAAAAAAATATATATATATAAAACAACAAAACAATCGTAACGTTTTCTATCTTGTATTTCCTTTAAGGTGATTCTTAAAGAGATACGATTTGGTTAAACGAGACGATATCAAAAATATTGTCAAAAGTTTTAAACCCTTTGCACAAATCTATACCTACGTCTTTTCAGTGGTACTTAAATACATAAAAATCAACCACCGCAAATCAAGGCAGTACACCTACCAACTGGGAGTGTGACCATAATAAGTTCCCGAACCAAAGATTTAAAACTTGCCTTTGTGTCCTTGTGATTTGGTGTACCTTTTTCAAAGAAGCCATTTCATTTGTGATTATTGGTTAAGTTCACTTGTCGTTTTGCCTCGCATTTGTTTTGAAAATTGATTTTTAAACTTAGTGCATGCGCACTAGTTCTTCCAGCTCTACAAGTCCACTTTCTGAGCTTGCAAATATTCCTCGTAGGCGAGGACGTTCGCCCTTCACCGTGACGAGGAACGTCTAGTACCACCACCCCCGTCGAAATGGCAGAAGAAAAACCGATGAATGAGCTTCTCCAAGCACCCATCGAGGGTTACGGAGATGCCATTGTTGTCCCAGCCATCGTGGCTGATACCTTTGAGCTCAAAACCGGTTGCTTAATCTTGTAACCCAAAGCCAATTTTATGGTTTTGAGCGGGATGATCCTCATGCACACATTCGATGGTTCAACAAGATTGCATCTACCATCAAATACAAGAATGTCCCACATGAAGCAATAAAGCTTCTTCTGTTCCCATTCTCTCTAGAGGGACAAGCCCGAAATTGGCTTGAGAAACAACCCCCTCGTTCCATTGAGACATGGGAGGATCTAGTCACCAAGTTTGTTAACGAATTCTATCCTCCATCCCGAACTACAAGTCTTAAGAATGAGATAATGAAATTTTCTCAAAGATTTGATGAATCATTCGGGAAGGCATGGGATCGTTACAAAGAGTTGCTCCGGAAGTGTCCGCATCATGGTTTTACCGAGTTAATGCAAATGGATACTTTCTACAATGGTCTGAACTAGACTAATCAAGACTCTTTAAATGCCTCCGCGGGAGGTAATTTCCTGAGCAAGACCACCAAAGAAGCCTTGCAAATCATTGAAAACAAGTCCCAGGTCCGCCCTTTCCGAGCAAAGACATATCAGTCTCAGTCTAATGCTGGACCTTCTACTTCATCTTCCGTGAGTACATCTAGCACCGATGCTAAGATTGACAAACTCACGGATATTGTTCAGGCTTTGGTTCTTGCTAACCAAAAGAAAGTCACTTTCACACAGACACCATCACATGGTGAAGTGAAGAAAGTCGAGTTCTGTGTTACTTGTGGTGGCCCTCATGCATACTACAATGTATCGCCACCGATGGTAGTCTGTTTGAAGCCAATGCTCTAGCCGGTACTTCACATCAGGGAGGTAATCAATACCGTCCTCAAAATGAACCAAACTACCGTGCTAACACTTATCGAGCACCACCGGTTTTAACCGTAATCCTAACCGAATCAGAATCAACCTAGAATGAACCAAGGTTATCAAAACCAAGGTAATTTCTATTCTGGACCAAATCAAGGTTTCCAACATCAAGGAAATCTTAATCAAAACAATTTCAATCGAGGGAATCAATTTCATGGAAATATGAATCCTAATCAAGGGAATTTTGGCTATAATCAGAACATACGGCCTCAAATTATCCCTCCACCTCCTCCAAAGATCAACATCCGATGAGCTTTAAAGCAATTCATGAAATCTCCAAGATGAGACAAACAGGTTGTTGGTCACCGATCAATTAAAGAAGTCTTTAAATGATCAACCCTCGGGCTCAGAAAACTTCCGAGCAACACGATCGCTAACCCGAGGGGCGATGCAAAGGCGATCACAACCAGAAGTGGTGTTTCATATGATGGACCTGCTATTCCTACTACCTCTTCTTCTTCTCTCCCTAAGGTAGTAGAAAGTGAACCTAAGACACACAATTGAACCTCCTGTAGCTACCGTTGAGAAACATAAATCCAAATCTTCTATTCCTTACCCATCACGTTTGAATGAGCAAAAGCTCCGCGAAAAAGCCAGTCATCAAATGGACAATTTTTTCCAAATTTTCCAAGAGTTACATTTTGACATAAGCTTTGCGGATGCTATCATGCGGATGCCCAAGTTTGCATCAACTCTCAAACACATGTTAAGCAACAAGGAAAAGCTGTTTGAGATGGCAAAACTCCTTCAACGAGAACTGCCGCAGCTTATCCGAAGAAGCTTCCAGAAAAGCTTGGAGATCCAGGAAAATTTCTCTTACCTTGTGTATTTCCAGGAATGGTTGAATGCTTTGCCTTAGCAGATCTTGGTGCAAGCATCAATCTGATGCCTTATTCAGTATGGAAGAAAATTTCTCTTCCGGAACTTACTCCTACATGCATGACTCTCGAGCTTGCAGATCGTACAATATCCCGCCCACTTGGCATTGCCGAGGACGTATTCGTGAAAGTAGGAAAGTTCCATTTTCCAGCTGACTTTGTGGTTGTAGATTTCGATGTCGATCAACGGGTTCCTCTCATTGTTGGTCGAGGATTCCTGAGAACGGGCCGTGCTCTCATTGATGTATTTGAGCAAGAAATCACATTACGTGTTGGTAATGAAGCTGTCACCTTTAACCTTGATCAAACTTCGAGGTACTCCGCAAACTATGATTCTGAGTCGGTTAACCGAATAGATATCATTGATGTTGCTTCAAAAGAGTACTCTCAAGAAGTTCTTGGTTATTCTCATAATTCTGTGAGTGGGGATCCCACCACATCTTCTCAACATATCATAGCCAATTCTACTCCTTCTATCACTCCTTTTGAAGGAAGAGACTTCATCTTGGAAGAGATTGAAGCATACTTGGCTAGTGATTCTGTTCCATGGGAAATTGATCACGCCCCAATTGACATTGAGGGGGACATACTTCTCATTGAGAAGTTGCTTAATGATGATCCATCATCAACCCCTCACACTAGTGATTCAATTCCTCGATGAGATTAATCGAGGGAGATATTCTTATTCTTGAGAAGTTGTTAAATCAGGACACTTCTCCTCCTCTCCCTCCCGTCGAGCTTCATAACAAGAAAGTCAAGTCAGTTGAGAAAACTAAAGAATTTCCTGAAGTCGAACTCAAAGACTTACCACCTCATCTCGAGTATGCATTTCTTGAGGGTGATGATAAATTACCCGTCATTATTGCTCGAGATTTGAGTAAAGATGAAAAATCTGCTCTCATAAAGGTCTTGAAGTCACACAAGCAAGCAATTGCTTGGAAACTCTCTGACATTAAGGGTATCAACCCTGAATTTTGTACTCACAAAATCTTGATGGAGGATGACTTCAAACCAGCAGTTCAACATCAGAGAAGGGTGAATCCTAAAATCCATGATGTTATCAAACAGGAGGTTATCAAACTTCTTGATGCAGGATTGATTTACCCAATCTCAGATAGTCCTTGGGTTAGCCCAATTCATTGTGTTCCTAAAAAGGGTGGCATAACTGTTGTCACAAATGAAGAAAACGAGTTAATTCCAACTCGATTGGTTACGGGATGGCGTGTGTGCATTGACTATCGTAAGTTGAATGACGCTACCCGTAAAGACCATTTTCCTCTACCCTTTATGGACCAAATGCTTGAGAGATTAGCAGGGAACGAATACTATTGTTTCCTTGATGGTTTCTCGGGTTATTTTCAGATCCCCATTGATCCAAAGGATCAAGAAAAGACCACATTCACCTGCCCATACGGAACTTTTGCCTACAGACGTATGCCTTTTGGCCTATGTAATGCTCCTAGCACGTTCCAACGATGTATGATGGCCATTTTCCACGACATGATCGGGGAAACAATGGAGGTGTTTATGGATGACTTCTCATTGGGGATCATTTCAAACATGTCTCTCCCATTTAGAAAAATGCTTCAAAGGTGTGAAGACACCAATCTTTGTCTAAATTGGGAGAAAAGCCACTTTATGGTCAAAGAAGGCATAGTCCTTGGCCATAAGATTTCAAAAACGGGATTGAGGTAGATAGAGCAAAAGTCGATGTTATTGCTAAATTACCTCATCCTACTACCGCCAAAGGTATTAGGAGTTTTCTAGGTCATGCCGGTTTCTATCGCAGATTCATACAAGATTTTTCTAAAATCGTCCGGCCTATGACCCATCTTCTTGAAGATGCTCCTTTTATCTTCTCACCTGAGTGCATCAAAGCTTTTGAAACATTAAAGAAAAAGCTTACGAAGCACCCATTCTCGCGTTCTCCGACGGATTTACCTTTTGAACTCGTGTGCGATGCAAGTGATTTTGCTATCGGTGCAGTCCTAGGGCAACGTAGACCAAGCATTTTCAGCCTATCCACTACGCAAGTAAAACAATGATCAAGCTCAAACTCATTACACTACCACATAAAAAGAGCTATTAGCCGTGGTGTATGCATTTGAGAAGTTTCGACCATACCTAATCTTGACCAAATGCGTGGTGTATACGGATCACTCGGCTCTCAAATATCTCTTTGCAAAACAAGATGCAAAGCCGAGATTGCTCCGCTTGGATTCTCCTCCCGCAAGAATTTGATATCATTATACGTGATAAAAAGGAGCCGAGAATCCATGCTGATCATCTGTCCAGTTTAGAAAACCCTCACCAAGATGTTTTCGAGAAAAAGGAAATAAATGAAACATTTCCTCGCGAGACACTCAATGCGGTTTCTTTTCGTGGAAACTCTACTACCCCATGGTTTGCTGACTTCGCAAATTACCATGCGGTTAACTTCATAGTGAAAGGGATGTCGACCCAACAGAAGAACAAATTCTTCAAGGATGTTAAACATTACTTCGGGGACGACCCCTACTTATTCAAAATTTGCGCGGATCAAGTCATCAGGCGATGTGTGTATGGTCGGGAAGCCAATGACATTCTCAAGGCTTGCCATTCTGGACCTACTGGGGACATCATAGCCCCAACTACACCGCCAAGAAGGTGTTTGATTTCTGGTTTTATTGGCCCACGATTTATAAGGATGCCCACGATTTTGTCAAAGCCTGTGACGCTTGTCAACGTCACGGAAATATCTCACAAAGAAATGAAATGCCGCAAAACGCCATTCAAGTGTGTGAGATATTTGACATCTGGGGCATTGACTTTATGGGACCATTTCCATCTTCTCGAGGAAACAAATACATACTCGTGGCTGTTGACTATTTGTCAAAATGGGTTGAAGCAAAAGCCTTACCTACCAATGATGCCCGAGTTGTTGTGAAATTTTTGAAATCTCTTTTTGCTAGGTTTGGAACTCCGAGAGCTATAATCAGTGATCGTGGTACACATTTTTGCAATGACCAATTTGAAAAGTCATGCAAAAGTATGGTGTAACCCACCGCCTTCTCATGCATACCACCCCCAAACAAGTGGGCTGGTGGAAGTTTCCAACCGTGGTATTAAAAGAATTCTTGAAAGGACAGGAGGCGAAAATCGTGCATCCTGGTCGGATAAACTGGATGACGCACTCTGGGCCTTCCGTACAGCTTATAAAACACCCATCGGGTGTACTCTATACAAGCTAGTGTACGGAAAGGCATGTCATCTTCCGATTGAGCTTGAGCACAAGGCATACTGAGCCTTGAAACATGCAAACTTCGATATTCAGACAGCTGGTGATCATAGAAAAGTTCAAATGAATGAATTAAATGAACTTCGTGATCAAGCATACGAGAACTCTTTGATCTACAAACAAAAGACAAAGAAGATTCATGACTCTAAAATCAAGAACCGCGCTTTCAACGTTGGTGATCGAGTCCTTCTTTTCAATTCAAGATTGAAGATATTCTCGAGAAAGCTCAAGTCCCGTTGGTCTGGTCCATTTACTATTGCTAAGATTTATCCTTATGGTACCATTGAGTTATCTCAACCCGATGGTCCTAATTTTAAAGTGAATGGTCATCGATTAAAGCACTACTTTGGAGAGGACATTCCACCCATGGTTGTCCCGGATCTACAAACTTTCCCCATGAACCAATGAATGCGGGATCGAGTCAAGCTAATGACTCGGGAATCAAAAACAATAGCACACACCATATGGGTTTTTACCCATATTTCTATCTTCTTTCTCTGTTCTACCACCCTAGTGTGAGGGAGTTGCCCACCGCTATTGTATATAAGTTTAAGTAAAAAAAAAATAAAATAATAATAATAATAATAATAATAAATAAATAAAATTTTTCAAATAATGGCCGTAGTATTTCTCTTTTACGTTCTATGTTTCGGCATAACCGCCGGTACTTTGAATATTGAGGGCAATATTCATTTCTAGTGTGGGGAAGAATTCTCACGAATTTTATCATGTAATTATACCACCCAACTCCCCTATTTTTGGCCAAAATTTTTTTTGGAGTAAGTGTTTTGCACTTACTCAATGGTAATCATCGCCATGTCTAACAAACAAAAGGATTGGCTAATCCAGAGCAAACGCTCTTGGTAAAGATATCTCAAATCCGTTGATGGCTTGCAATTTGCCTAAAATTGTATGGTGTTCAGCTCACCATATCCTAAAAAGTAAAGAGTTGGCTAGCCGCAAGTTTATGGCTTGTGGTAAAGGCAGTGGAAAACCATAATTGGTAATCGACTCACCAAAGATAATATTGATAATTTATCTAAGAGTTGGCTAGTCCGAAGCAAACGACTTGTAAAGACAAATCAAATCCGTTACTTATGATTTGCTCAAAATAGACCTTATGCGAGAGTCATTGTTTACGCATATCCTTCACTTGATACTAAGTCCCTTTTGTAGAACCTTACGTAAAGATTTCTTTATGCATAACATGCTACGCCAAAAGGTGATCCTTGCGAGTTTCAATAACCTTGATTCTAGAAGTTTTACGATTAGTGATGAGTGTCTAAATACTCATCATTTTGTACCATCTAGATCGCAAAAACATCTGAAAACACTTTAAATGCATCAAAATGAAGAAAATATCACAAACAAGTGTTTTATGTGTTTTAAATGCAAAAATATCAAAATCAAATGAAAAACGTATCAAGTTTGCAAAATTGGCAGTTTTAGTCCCCCAAGTTTCAAAAGTTGTCAAATCTAGTCCCCGGAATCCAAAAATATGGAGTTTTATCATTCAAGGTCCCTGAAATATTCTAAGTTGTTAAAAATGGTCCTTGAATGAATCTTTGGTCAAATGGCGTAAAAAGGTCCCTCAACTTTGAAAAAATGGCAAAATTAGTCCTTGGAAATTTTAAAATGGAAAATTATCAAATATTATCCTTGTACTATTGAAGTTTGTCAAGTTTGGTCCTTTTGATAACATTGGAAAAAGTTCAGTTTTGGTCCTTCAAGTTTGGTGGAATTGCAAATTTAGTCCTTGTGTTACTACTAAACCAAACCGGACCCTTGTACTAATATCAAACCCAATCCAATAACCCAGCTGAGCCCAACACAAGCCCAACCCACACACCTTGTACCTTAGACCTTGAGCTCTAGACCCTTGAGCCAGTTCACAAACAATTTGAACCCCGCCATAACCCATTATGAACCCCTTCCCCGTTATTATAAAATCCCACCAAAAAGTCAAATACCGGACTGCTTCATCCCTACCTCATTGTCCCGCCAAATCCAGATACCACCATAGTTTTCATCCCACTTGTTCCTACTCCCTTCCACCTGCCTTCCCAGTTGTATACCTACCCCCCTCCACCTTCACAATCTTCCAAAGCTCATTAATGGTTAAACCTCGCTTGTAGACTTTTGGCGCTAAAAACTCCACATGGACGATTATGATGATTTTGACCAATCCAATGGTTGGAATGAAGTGGGATATGTTCAGAGATGTCGACAAGAGTGGAAAAGATCATTATAAAGAGGAGGGAAGCAATGGGAAGAAAGGAGAGTGTAATTTAGTTTATTCAATGTCGTTTTAGCTTAAATTTAAATTCCAGTGTATTTTCTAGCTTTTGAACTTTGTATTTCAAGTTTCCTGTGTACAATAAAGCTTTTGTGATAATCAATTTCAAGTTTAAGTCCTATTTCAGTTTATGCAAATTTTCCTTATTCAAAAATTTCATGAATGGTTGAATGTTGTTAAGCAGTTGTTAATATGGACTCATAAGCCAACTTAAGCTCCTAGATAGCTTCTAAAAGCTATTAGATACCATAAAAATCAGTTTAGCATCAAAAAGAAAAAATCACCAAAAATACCAAATAAATTAGTGAAAAATAAAAAATCACAAGAAATGGAGATCAAAACTGGAGCAGGGTGAATATTGGATTGCCCTGGGTTAGAGGCTTAGTGGTAAGCCTATAGGAGTGATCTTTTGTTCTTGGTTCTGAGTTTTCGCTTGATAGCCACTTGTAAGCTTAATTCTTAATTTTGGCATTTCACTGTTCAAGTGCTTATTTCTGCTTATATCTTTGCTTTTATGCTTGTTTGGTGTATGATTAGTGAGATTAGTGCTTAATATAGTTTGCTTGTTCTTTAAAATTGGTAGTTGCTAAAATCTCATTTTGACAGTTATAATAGCATATAGATCATTCTTGAGTTGTATGTTGTTGTTACTGTTATTTAGTGCTTATTTAGTCTTATTACATGATATTATAAAGTCTTGAATCATTTTCATGGTCTTAATTTGTGTTTTGTTTTGAAAATCTTCATATCAGTCTCATAAAGTGGTGTTTGGTTCACTGTGATAAAGGTTGTTTTAGCCATTGTTCTTGTTTAGTGCATGTCTCATTAGGTCTTAGTAGTTCAAAGAAGCAAAGAAAACCAGTTCTCATTTGTGAAAAAGTCAAAATTAGCTTTTGATCAAATCTTGTGTTAACTGTTGGATTTTCATGATCCATGATCATGATTTTGTGTTCATAAGTTGTTAATATTGCTCAAATCAGTCTTAGTTCACCTTAATACATCACAATCAGTGATTAGAATCAACTTAAAGTTCATATAAGTCAACCTTAGTGTTTTTCTTAAAAAGTCAAAATTTTCAATTTGGTCGTTTTTGAATAAAATAGATAATTTCAGTGTGTGTTTAATATTGAGATTTAGCTTATAAGCTTTTGGGATATTAAAGTTTAGCTGCTTAACTTAATTAGAAAAATATTAGTTCACTTTTAGTCAGCTTATTCATAGCTTATTTTCTAGCTTCTTTTGAGCACCTTGTCTGAAATGATGTCCTGTGCACAGTTGAGCTAGTCACTTTCACAAGCTCACACAGAGCTCTTCAGTTAGCTTTAGCTTGTGAAATTTGGTTCTTTGGAGAGCTTACCTAGCCATCTTGAGGACCCAAGCTCAATCTTGTACTTTGCAGCTTATTTACTAGGGCTGCAAGTTGCTTTTAGATCTGTCCATTTCTTATTTTTATATAAGTGCTTATTTGATTATTTTAGCTTATCAGTTTGTATCCTTGTGCTTATTAGCTTTATTTAAGTAGCTTTAGCTTATTCTCATTTTATTTCATCTTTGTTTTCAACTGTAGCTTGTTTGAGCTTAATAACATCAAATAAGCTCATTAAGCCCATGTTAAGCTTTTCAGCTTGTAAACTGCTTATTTTTAATTTGTAAAATTTTTTTTTCATTAAAGTAGCTTATAATCAGTAGTATAATAGTTTTCAAATAGAAAGATCACAAGAACATCATTTTTAATATAGTGATAGCGTTTATTTAATATTAATTAGCTTTTAAATTTTCTTTTTAGCTTATTATTAAGCAAATTCTGTTTTTATAGTTTTCTTAGCCTTCTGTCATCATAATATATTTTTATAAAAAGTTTCATAATTTTCTCTGTTTGTTTAGTATTTATTATAATTTTAAATAGTTAAAAGTATTAAATAATTAGTAATAAATAATTAAAAAAACATAAAAAATTATCTTTTAAGTTTTAAAATTAGTTTTATAATATTCTAGATTTTTCTAAGTTAAAATTTTATTGTTCCAGGTTGATTTTATATTTTCTTGTATTTAAGTGTATTTTAAATAATAATTAATTAATAATAAATAGATAAAAAGTGTAAAAATATATTTTCAATTTTAAAATAAGTTTTATAATATTTTAGATTTTTCTGAATCATAATTTTATTTTTCTAGCCTTATTTCATATTTTCTTTTATTTTAGAGTATTATTAAATAATTAAAAATAGTTTTTAATTAATAGTAATTAGATAAATAGTTATAAAAATAATTTTATTTTTCTAATAATTTTCCTTTATTTTTAGGATTTCAAAAATGTCATTTTCATATTTTTAGGTCTTTTATTTCTTTAAATTCACTTTTTATTTTGTACGTTTACGTAGTTTAATAAACGTACGTATTTACGTTTCTTTTATCTGATTGTTGTGTTTTACAATTCTGTATTCAATATCCATTCCAATCAATCAGTAGTGTAATTATTCATCAAAATCCTTACTGATCACTATCCTTAGTGATTATTCGACATCTGAAGTTGTTTAACACCATTCATCCTCCGTGGGACTTAACGACCCAAGAATCCACTATATTCCTCTGATCTTAATTGTATTTGTTTCTGAGCTGTTTTAAGTTTATTATGGTTGACCATTCACAAGTGGTTAGCTTGTGTGATTAAACTTGACTGTTCAGGAGCCAATCAATTAGCAAGCCTGAAATAAAATCATCATAACATCAATTATGACACTAACATTCATTCTAAATCAGATCATGGCATGAAACTACTTTAAAAATAAGCAAGCTACGCTGTAAGAATTTTACGCTGTAAGACTAAAAAAAAACCCTAATAGTTCAAGAATTACGCATATGATTTATAGCCATAGGATTAGCACCAAAGTTTTTCTGGGAGGTCTAAGAATCATATAGAGTATGTTTATCCAAGTTTTAACATCAAAAGTGTCAAGAATCAAAAAATACCCAAACCGTATGAATATAAACCCTAAATTCCAATTAATGATTCACTTGAGTTTCTGGGTAAAATCTGGGCCTAGATATGATCAATTCAACTTGATTACAACCTCCTACAACAATCTTTTTCACCAAAAACTTTCACATTTGAAAACGCCCAAAACCACGCATAAACCCTAATTTTCAAAAAACAATCAATTCGTGTTTCTGGGTGGATTTAGAGGATAAACAAAGTATCATTGATGTTATTTAAACGTTTTGGCACACTTGTTTTAACCACAAACACACACCAATGATTGTGTGTTCATACGCTTATGCGTAGAACACATAATCACGCATATCTAACGTTTTAGCCGTTGGATTTGTATAAAAATCAAAACCCTTGCTTGTAATTACGTTTAGATTACGAAAACACTTACAATTTGATGATCCAAAACACGGATTTGAAGATGAATTTCTAGGCGTAGGATTTGTTTGGTTTTAGTAATAAATGTGAAGTGGTTGAGTTAGGTGGAAGGTTTTATTTAAAATAACTTTAAGCATTTGGCAGTTTTAGTCCCTCCACCTTTTACATTTTCATCCAAAGCCTTTAACTTCCATTTTGGTTACCAAATGAAGGATATTAAGAAACAAAATTGACGACATTTCACCTCGACTTAAGAAATAATGAAAGTTTATAAATTTTAGTCCGAGGAGTGTCATTTGAACCAGAAAATTTACCACCATTGATGAAAGAAACAACCGAGATATGATAACATACAAGTACACGGTTATTTTGAAACAGTTAAGAATTTATTTTCTCCCCCTCAACACTTGATCGTAAAAAATACTGAATTTTCAAAGATTTGAGTGTTGACGGAAGATATGTACTTGCCATGTTGAAAGAAAAATATAGATAGAAGAATATTTTTGTTGTTTTATCGGATTTTATATTTTTGTATTTTGTTTTTAAAAAATATTTACAAAAGAAGTTTTGGTGTTTGACTGATTTTTAAGACTGTTTTAGGAGTTCATCCAATTCCTCTTGAGTCAAACACCGCATACCAATCCGGTGGACTAACTCATTAAACCTTGCGGGAGGCAAGGCTTTGGTGAGTAGATCTGCCAATTGGTATTCGTACTACCAAAAGTATAATTCAACTGCACTGCTCCACGTGGTCCTTGATGAAATGATATCAAGATCGATGTGCTTTGATTTCAATGCTGAACCGAGTTGCACGAGATCGCAATAGCACTCCGATTGTCGCAGACATCGGGATTCTGTCAAATACGTAACCATAGTCTTTGAGTTATGTTCTCATCCAAATGACTTGAGCACAACACGTAGACATGGCTACATATTCGCTTCGGTTGAGGACAACGATGTACAATCCCCGCTTCTTCGATTGACATGACACCGCTTTATCACCAAGAAATTGTAAAACTCCTAAAGTGCTTTTCCGTGAATCTAAGCATCCCGCGTGGTCGGCCACCCAAAAGCGATTAGTTCAAAGCCGTAATCCTTCGGATACCAAATTCCCAAATTAATGGTTCCCTTGATGTATCGGAGGATTCTTTTAGCCTCTGAGAGGTGGGTTTCAGTTGGTCGCGACTGATAATGGGAGCAAAGATAAACGGCAAAGACAATATCAGCGTCCAGCTTCTTGGTATGTGCCATTGGAGTGGCATAGGTGTCACAGGTATTCATTCCAAATTTGTTTAACAATTCAAGGGCATATTTGATCGACTCAAAAAATACCACGGGGTGATTGATGAACTTGTAATCCTAGAAAGAACGTAAGTTCACCCATCATGGACATTTCAAATTTTTCTTCATTAGTTTTGCAAAAGCGATTGAGTACTTTTTATGTGTAGACCCAAAATGATGTCATCCACGTAAATTTGAACAATTAAGATATGTGCCCCGTGATATTGTATGAAAAGAGTAGGGTCAACCGAACCTTTGGTGAAATTATTGGCAATGAGGAAAGATGATAGCTTATCGTACTATGCCCGAGGAGCTTGTTTGAGACCATACAGAGCTTTGTTCAGTTTGTAGACATGGTTCGGAACGCTGATCAACGAATCCTTCGGGTTATCCGACATAAACCGCTTTTTAGTTGTCCATTTAGAAACGCAGTTTGACATCCATCCGAAAGACCGTCATATTCATATGAGCCGCTAACGCGAGAAATATCCGAACAGCCTCAAGACGAGCAACCGGAGCAAAAGATTCTTCAAAGTCAATACCCTCTTCCCGACGATAACCCTTAGCCACCGTGACGCGGACTTATTTCTGATTACGCTTTTCTTCAACATCCAATTTGTTTTTCCAAATCCATTTGAGACCAATGACGAGACCCTATTGGTCTTTCAACCATTTCCCATACTTCAAGACGCTTGAATTGGTTGAGTTCTTCTTGCATGGATTCAATCCAGGTTGTCTTTTCATCATGGCATCCTTAATGTTTTAGGTTCGATTGGCAGACAGGAGTGCATAAATGCAATGTTCACCGCTCGTGTGAAGACGTTGTCTCGTAACGACTCGTTGATTCGGGTTGCCAATAATATTTTCCAGAGGATGGTCTTTTGTCCATCTATGTGTAGAGGTTTGATGTTGGTATACATTAGTGCAGATCTTGAGGATTCAAATGGCTTGTAGATGATTCCGCGACATCAAAAGCAGCCATTAGCAAAAGGGTTGAAGAACGATTTGGATCAAAATCGCAGGTGGGGGTACTTCATTCGAACATCATCACCGTTCATCATTGTTGGAAGCGGTTTGTTCAATGTTGTAGTAGAGTCAATCGGTGGTGCATCTTCAACAAGAGTTGTTGTAGCGAGTGTATCGTATTAGAGTATTATCGTGTTGAGCAGCGGAAACAAATGGATACACCCGAGCACGCTCATCAATATCGCATCGAACAGGAGCAAATAACCTTTCCATTTGTTGACAAGTAAGCCGAGGGCTTGTTCACCTGATGATGGGGTTTGGGGAAAGTTTAAGCGTTGTGACCGGTTCCAAGCTGTTATACTCGAAGCCATTGCCGTAAGTTCATCAAAATGAGCATGAATCGGTTCCATAACCTCCTTTGTTCGACGATTCCAGATTCGAAAACCTTTAGAATTATCACAATATCCAATAAAGACTCCAATGTCGGCTTTGGCTTTGAGCTTTCCAAAGTCATCATGATCATTATTCGGATAGCAAAGAGATCCAAATACATGAAAGTGTTTGAGATTCGGTTTTCTGTTGTGGACAAGCTCAGGCGTTTTGTTGTGACGTTTTGTAATCATAGAACGGTTTTGAGTATAGCATGCAATAGATACAGCTTTCTGCCTACAAGTAGTCTGGAAGTTTAGCATTGATTAACATTGTTCTTGCAGCTTCCACTAACGCTCGGTTTCGTCTTTCAACAACTCCGCTTTTGTTTTGGTGTACGTGCAATAGATGTCCGATGTCAATTCCCACTTTCTCATAAAATTCATGAAGAGTTTGGTTAACAAATTCAGCCTTCCTCTGTCATATGATTGTCGGACGGTGTTTCATAGCTGAACTTGTATTTTCGTGAGAAAGGTGATGATCATTTGTGGAGCTTGGTCTTTGCTTCAAAGAAAGTAGACCCAAGTCCATCGTGAATAGTCATCAACAATTACTAAGATGTAGCGTTTGCCATTGATCGCTTGCACGCCGCGATCGGGCCACACAAATCCTTGTGAAGAAGATGAAGCACATGCCGAGAGCTGTGTTCCACCTTTGAAGGAAAATGAGCACGAGTGCTTTTCCCTTGTTCACAAGCCGAGCAAAGGTGATCTTTAGAATAACAAAATCGAGGAGTCCTTCAACTAGTATGTGTCGAGCAAGGTTGGTGATGGTTTGAAAGTTTAGATGTGAGAGACGACGGTGCCATAGCAGGATTTTGTTGATGTTGCCTTTGAAAGTAAGCAAATGGGAGATGAAGCAACCATGTCTTGCATAGAGATAGTGTAAAGACTTGAATTACGCGAGCCGGACATAAGGTCGTTTCCTTGTAGATCACGAATGAAACAAGTTTTCTCCTGAAAAGCAACCTCCAAATCTCCATCACAGAACTGACCTATCAAAACAGTGTGATGACCGAGGCCTTCCACATAATAAACCCTCGCTAATTTCGATGTTCCCATTGATGTAGTCTCCAGAGCCCATGATAGTCGCTAAGTGATCATTCCCGACCGACAGTGCAATGAACTTTGCAATAAAGTTTGATAACAGCTTTAAGGTTGCTCGTCATGTGTGTGGGAACATCCGCTATCAACAATCGAGAATGATCTCAGACACCGTGACATTACACATAGCATGACACAGATGGAATAGAAGTAGATGTGGAACCCGAAATGTTAGAGGGTTCCGCGCTTATAGTAGACATACAAACAACAATAGCTTTAGGTATCCATTTAAATCCTAGTGTGTTATATATCCATTTCTGCCATCTCCAACTAGTATTTGCTTTAGTCTTAGTGAATGCACTAGGTGGTACTACATTCCTAGGAGGTGAAACCGAGCTACAGGGACAACATTGCATTTCTTAGAATCTAAAGAGGGCGGTCTACCAAGCACTGACTTAGAAAGATTAGTGGGCCTAGAGGTATTTCCGTTCTTAGGATTCCTTAAACAAGAGATGATAGCTTTAGCAACACATTTATCATGACAATCAGAATTCATACTTTTATGACAAATAACACAAGGTGCATCGGACTGAATATCAAAAGTGCTTAAAGGTTTAGCATTCGTTACATCACTATTTCTATTACATTTGCCACATTAATATCTATAGTGGAAACAACGTGAGTCTTATTCATAGTCCTAGGGTGTTCTTCTACTTTAGCATTCCTTATTGATCTTTTCTTAGGTCGCAACTTCCTATTCTTCGATGTAGTGCTCCTAGGTCGTGAAGTGCGGACGCTTGGAAAAGACGCAACTATTCCTGCTTCAAGAGAAGGAAGCACGTTAGCAACTTGTGATTTGGCAAGAGGGATTCTAGGTTCACGAGTACTAAGTGTTACCGGGCTATTCTCTTAATCACAGTAGGCAGAAGTTGTTCATACTTTCCTAACATTTCTCTTAACTTGAAGATAGTGTGAATCGATCTTGATTTTAGACCTAATATTTCCAGCAAAATGCATAACTTCTTTAGTGTGTGCAAGATAATGATCAAGTTCATTTGATGCTTCATCACGAGTCTTTTGAGTAAATCAAATATGACACCATATTCCTTTTAACTTTTACAAGTTCTTGTTCATATTTTGAGATTTGACACTTAAAAGACACGCTTTGATCATCCAGTTGCTCAATTTTAGGATCGTAAGATTTTGCACGCAATCGGGATTTTGTGTTGAAAAAAAAGTTGTTGATCGTGAATATCTTTTTGACACCAATTAAGACGACGTATTGCATTTGAAAGTTCGCTTGACAATCGCTTATTTTCAACTTTTAAGGACTCGATCCAAGCACATTATCGTTGTTCTCAACATTTACCACATAATCAACAAAGATCAGCAGAGATATAATCAAATGCATATGACAAAGAATTCAATAGCACAACATTATGGACATCACATTTATGACATCTTCCAAGAGTCGATCAACATCTTTTCTCAACATTTTCTTTTTACGCTTAGTATTAGAAATAGATGTTTCGTTTTCAAAACGACCTTCATCAATCCAAGTTCCTTATGAAAGTCCTTTCCCAAGACAATGCACAACTTTTCAAATTTTTAACATTTGGTAAAAGATTTTTCTCAAAAATGTCTCTTTGTTCTCGCCAGAGGCATTGAAAATGTTGAACTTTGATTTTCGAATGATATTCTATCTCATGTTGTAAAGTTTTGAGGTCAGCCATGAAAAGGTCAAAATATCTAAGAATTTTTGCGATTTTCGTGTTTTGAGTTTACTTCATTGATGGAAGGTAAAGGACCATAAATTTGTGCATAATCTGGTTTGGGATTAACATTAGAAGACTCGACGTTTTATGATAATCCTTGGTGTGTTAGAAGAATCCCTTGGTGTGACGAAAGTGACCGCTTTTGAATAGTTAAAAGGTTTGTTGTAAACAACATTTTCTAATTTTGATCGACTCTCGCCTTCTGCATCTAATTCCTCTTGACGATGATATTCAACAACACTCATAACAGAATTATCAATTTTATATTCTCGTGACCGGAAACTTCGTGGATTTGGTTTGAATTCTTTGGTTGAAAGCTTAGGTTTGTAATCAGCAAGATTTGGTCCATATCCATTTGGATTTGGTTTTAAAGTAAACTTTTCAATAGCTGTGACCGACTCACCATGTTTGTAAACAATAGTTTTAAACTCTTTAAGTTTGTTTTGCAAGCCGATGATTTCTTCAAGATGATCATCTATTCGCTTCGTTGAATGCTTTTTGTATGCAGAGAACTGCTTTTGACAAGTTAACAACTCATCCTTAGCTTTTTGATTTTCCAAGGTGAGAGCTTTAATTTGCTTTTTATGTTCATGTTTCAGTTGTTCTATTTCGCACAACAAAGCATTCTTCGCGGCTAGATCACGATCTGCCTCTAAATATTTTCGCTTTGATGAGATTTGGCAAAGGTTGCTTCAAAACCTTTTTCACGTTTTTCTTGAGTTTTGAAAAGTTGAGTTGCTTTTGTAAACATTCAAAATCCTTGGTTAACAGTGCATTTTTACTTTTCAAGTCCTCATTAATTGCACGACATTCTTCCACTATGGTTTGTTGGTCTTGTATTAAACGAGCAAAACTAGATGAGGCAAAAGTTCGGCGTGTTCAACGTGAGTCACAACATGATCATTACTGAGATCCTCAAGTATAACCACGGAGTCAATTTGATTATCAAGGGAAACCATTTGGTCATCTTGATCGCCAAATATAACTACGGGGTCTAGTTGAAAATCGTCGGAATGAGATGTGGACGACTCATTTTGAACATTCTAAGCCTTGCCGGATTCGTGATGTTGGCGAGATATTAGATCGAGATAAATATGGTTTGTTCGGGTACTGAGACAAGCCATCGCTGTCATACACTCGGGCCTGTGTCACTCATGTGTAACTCATGCATATTAGCCATCAACATAACAAATGCATTGGCCCGCAAGTCCTCCATATCATCATCATCGAATCGTGATTTGCCATAAAGCTCATTTCTTTGTCTGTGAGAGTTCCACCAGCTTCATCCTTAAGAGCCAAAAGAAGAGCCTCTTTGTGATAAGCACGCGCCTCGTCCTCGGCTTTGGGCATGCATTAGCCGGTGTCCCTTCTCATTGCAGCTTGTAGCATCAAGACCATTCAACCCATTTTGAGAATTTCCCTGTTCCACCACTTGAGCTCTATTGTTATTCCTACCCACAAAGATTAAACCCTTGACCACCGCCCATCCGACGACCATAACCACGATTCTGAACTTCAACTCGTCCATTGTTCACAACAGCTTGATTCCGTGTTAGATGAGGAACGAATACGATTGTTGGATTTGTTGGTATAACGGCTAAAGGCATTAGCAATCATAACAAATCCTTGTTGCAATGCTTCGAACGGATCGGATTCCTCATTAGCTTCACCGACAAGTGCTTGAGCATTGTTGTTGTTGTATGGAACCAATTGAGTTTGTTGAGATTGTTGCTGTGAAGGATCATATGGTGTGATTGTAGCAGTTGGTTGAGTTGCTGGTTGAGGAGGATAACAATTTTGAGCATACAAGGCAAGTTGTTGATTTTCCGGATGTGACGGTGGAGCAATTTGAGCACGGAGAATCCTTTCCCTATCAACTTCCTTTCATGAGGCTTCAAGTAATCGTACAACAATCCGTATGTAGAATGATGCATGTTCTTTGCTTGACGGAGAAAAATGACATACTTCTCCCATTCAGGACCAAGACTACTCAGAACTTAGTATTCACTGCGATTCTTGGCATGATGATGTTGTGTTTATCCAAATCATTGATGATGTCCGAAAATCGATGATGATAGGACTCTAGTGTCTCTCCAGGTTCAATCATGAAGTGTTCATAAGCCAAGTAATTTTGGATTCCAAATCCTCCCGATTGAGTGCATCCTTCCATAAGAAGATGAATATGATCCCACATTTCTTTTGCGCCTTTTGAGCATCAACACTTCAAGAATTGGGTTTGGCTAAGAGGATATATTGCAAGTGCTCATCGCCTTCATAGTGTAGAAGTTCTTCTGGATTCAAGTCTGCAAATGTGCAATGTTTATTGTTCATCTCTTGGTGGATTAGCATTGGATCGCCGTACAATGACAGTAGTCATCTCAAATGGACCTTCCAAGATAACCTTCTTTAAGAACTTTCCATGTGGCTTCTTCGGATCACAAAACCTAAAGAACCTTATCACCCATTGATCGTAGTTTCCTGGAGTGAGCATTGAGGTCTATCAAGTGATCCACCTCATGAATTGATTGTTGGCTGCTTAAAGCTTCACACATCTTTGCAAACCAAGTGGGTGCCTTCATAGTGTTCCTTGATGGATGTTGATTGAATTCATTTGTGTAGGGTTGAACTTGAAGACTTGGTGGTGGTTGAACCATTTGAGGTTGTGGAATTGCGCCAAGTTGTGGAGTATGTTGTTGATTAAATTGTTGTTGATAAATTGCTTGTTGTTGATTCCATTGTTGATGTTGTGGAGTTAGTTGTTGTTGACGCTGAGAATAAGTGTAAGGGAAATAGTTAGAGTATGGTGGTTGTGACATGTTGAAAACTTGTGTTGGTAAAAATGGATCTTTGTAGTCGAATGAACCTTTGTTGATGAAGTATCCTTAGTCGTAGAAATCACAATAAACCAAGTAGCACTTATGCGTAAAAACACCAAAGTTACGCCGTAACAATATAGAGTTACGCTTAGTTTTAGCTTACGCAGAAGGTGAAAAAAACTAAAGTTATGCGTGAAACAAAGTTAGGCGTAGAAACTTAGGCGAGGATTACCTTATGCGTAAAACTAGGCTTAGGCGTAAGATGAATCTTAAGCGTAGGATTTCTACGCCGTAAGCTGCTTATGCGTAAGTTTAGGGTTTTAGCCCAAATGATCTTTTACACTATCACAAAGGCAAAAGATATCCAAAGTCGACGATTTTCGTGCTTATCCAAGCAAGAAAACACGGAGTAAACCACGAAATCGAAGATCAAACCAAGGATATAGTTACGCAGAAAACTAGGGTTTAGTTACGTAGAGCTTTACTCGTAAAAATAATTTTGCCCAAAGATGTTTCTAAACCAGATTTTTGTGATGAGATAGCTTCAATATCACCAAAATAACACAAAAGTGTGAAACTTGATGATCCAAAACTCTTAAACTGTTACACGTAGGATGAAACCCTCGTACAAAAACAAGCTTAAAAACGTGATCCACGTAAAGTTTGAAAATTTTTGCCAAAAACAGTTATTTTAACACCTTAAAACATTGAAAGTACAAGAATCTTGGATTAAAAAGTGTAAAAAACGAAGTTTTTAAGCAACCAAAGTATCAAGCACTACACGATGTTTTACGTAGGACCAAAAACCAACTTCAAGAAACAATACGTTCACCCAACTATTAGGCGATTGATACCACCTTAGGTCACTAGTTTTACCACACAAGCAACATAGAAAGAGATAGAGAGGCGGTTGAACAATAAACCAAACACACACACAAGAAATAATAAAACGTGTTGTAGAGTAAGTGAAAGAAATAAATTGAACAACCAAACCTCAAGTGAGGGTTATACAAGAGTATTTATAGGAGGGAAGCTAGGGCAACACTCCTAGTTCCCATCCTTTTCCTTATTGGACTAGGGCCTAGGCTTATGGGCCTTCTACATAAGCCTAAGGCTAATTACAAACATAAAGGCCATAATTAAGCTAACTATTACATTTGAATCACTAACACTTGATTAAGGTTTAGGAGTGATTCCAACAAGATGATTAAGGTGTCCTTGTAGGTTCAGAAGGTAGAGATCTTCAAAATCATTGGGCATCAAGTGCTTGAAGTTGTTCTCTTTAATCGTATGATCTTTTTTGGTCCGCTTCTTCGTTATTGAATCCATCTTCTTAAGGTAATCATAGCCATGGATTGGGAAGATCTCAACATAGGCTGCACACTTAGAATTCATAGCTTGGATCTAACACCTTTTCGCCTTTTCTCCATGTCTCTCAATGTAGAATTTCTTCTTTGGAACCACCAATGAGAAATACCATGAGGCTTCTCGATGTCATATACATGTTCTTTGTCAGACCGTAATCGATCAAAATTATCTGCTCAAGACCCCGGACAAGCAGTATGCAAAGAACTTTCATCTTTTGAAATCGATAAGGCCGGTCTTCTTTTCAAAGAGAGCGAAAGTACACAGATAGTCCAAGTCTCGCTGAAGAAGAATCTGTGACCGAATGGTCATTTGTCTAGGTTCACCACCGCGAGGGGAAGAGGTTTATCTATTGTAGTGGCTAATCTCCCCACCGACTTGATCACTGGGCAATCCAGGCACTTGGCACTCTTCCATCTCGATATTTAGAAAATCCACCAAATTATACATTTGGATTGTAATTGTTAGGATTTAGAAAATCCAGCGTATTAAAGTTCGTCACCTCAAGTATTTGTAATCGTTAAAGCTCTCGTAGTCGTTGTTATTTAATGTCATGTAGTATTTAGTTAAGTAACACCGGAGGACGGACGGTCTTTACCCAATGTATATGCCATCCACAAACTCGTTAGGGTGGCTGCTTTGTGTAAAGACTATAAATACTCTACCTCCCAAGGTAGAGAGTTGAGCTCATAATAAATTTTTTCTTCTCTCACTAAAGTTCCCAAACCTCTAACTTTCTCTCTCTAGAAAATCATCTACACGCTTACTTGTGTTTGTGTTATGATGTGTATGTGAAATCCAATATGTTACAATTGGTATCAAGAGCCATGGTTAGATCATCTCTTACATATCCTTGATTTCTAGTGGTTTTGAGTTTGAAATAGTTTAGTGGTTTTTGCATCATTTGGTTCATTTCTAGTGTTAAAGTTTGAATTTTGATTGTACTTTTGTGTTTAGGATCATCATAAGTGTTTAGGTTTTGATTTGAAGGCTTGAATCATCGCGGGTTGAGTTGTTTTGGATTGAAAAAGATGTTTTTGAGTTTTCTAGCTAGCTTACTTGAGCCACGGATTTTTAATCTGGTAGCGACTTGTTTTGTAAGTTGGTAGCGATTTTGTATGGAAGTGGTAGCGACTTTTGGTGCTTAGCGACTGTCTATTGAGACATGTTTACAAACAAGCATAACTTAGTGGATTCCACTACGGTAGCGACTTGGTGAAGGTAGCTAATTTGCTTTCAATTTTGTTAGCTTACTTGTACTTAAGTTTCTTAGCTTAATTTTTCTTGACATTAGCTTAGTCAAGTACTAGCTTACTTTGCTACATCAAATTCATAGCAACTTGGTGTCTTAGCTTAATTTTGACATTATAGCGACTCTTGATTTCATAATACTTAGCAACTTGTGCTTAGCTTAATTTCTGGTTAAGGTTTCTTAGTGACTTGGTTGATTTATTGTTTGTAATACGGTTTTCTCTTTATTTAGTAAAACCCGTGAAAGAATCTATTTCCTGTTTAATCATAGAGTTTTAAAATCCCGCGGTAATCTGTTAATATGTCTACCAACGCACCTACAATCATCTCCATCGTTGTCGAGGATGTTCAAGCACCTGTCAGATACTCGCCCACCTATGCTTGATGTGAACTCACTACGACTCTTGGGCTCAAAGAATCATTGTAATCGCCTTGAAAAGGAAAATGGGGTCAACATTCTCAAATCCATTGATGAAGGACCTTTTTAGGTTGAGACTACAAGAGATATAATTGATACTGCTGCAGATGGAACAATGATCTTTGGATTGATGTACCAAAGACATATGATGAGCTCAATGATAAGGAGAAAAAGAGATTCGATGCCGATATCGTGGCTTCAAACATCATACTTCGTGGTCTTCCAAAAGACATCTACAAGCTGATCAATCACAACACCGCTAAGCAAGTGCTTGGGATAATGTCAAGATGCTTCTCTCAGTGTTCAATTGACTAAAAGACAGAGAATCACAACTGTATGATGAGTTTGAGCACTTTAAGATGAAACCGTAAGAGAGTGTCTATGAATATTACGTGAGATTCCACAAACTAGTGAATGATATGAGGAATATTAAGATGACTATGCCAAACATTCAGCTAAACTCAAAGTTTGTAAACAACATGAATCCCTAATGGCACAAGTTTGTCACCTCTGTGAAGCTAACCAAAGGATTGAAGAACACAAACTATGAGCAATCAGATGCCTTTCTTCTTCGTAATGAGACATGCCATGTTTAAAAAAAGGATTCTTGAACAATTCAAAACAAATCAGGGAGAAACAAGCTCGCCAAATGATTCTAACTACCTTCTACACCAATGTTGGTATTACCACCAAAGCCTCACAAGTTATTCCTATGGGTGATGGTAATTACAAACTCATCCCGATCCAAAGATATAAGCCACTGACCCAAATACATTCATGGAAAACTTCATCAATCAACTATCTCTCATGGTCGTCAAAACACCTAACTCTTCCACACACCAACAATAACCTCGAGAAAGATCCAATCCACACAATCAAGCAACCGCCGAGATGGAAGGTTATGGTGCAACCAACAAGAAAGGCAAGATGAACAGGAAGAGGTGAGCGGTAGAGGTTATGTTGCTAATCAAAATCGAGGAAGGATTGGGAATCAAGGTCAAGCAAAGCCAATCAAATGCTACAACTGTGGTGGTGAGGGACATATTGCAAGAAACTGCACATCTCCAAAACATCCTCGAATGCGCAATACGTGAGACAAGATGTTGCTTGTGCTCGTGACAACGGAGCAACTTTGGATGAAGAGGAGTTGTTGTTTCTGTCAAGGAATGCTAAGACATATGATGCCGATGTAGATGAGCAACGGGTGGTATGGGTCGCATCAATCCAAATGCATTTCAAGTAGCTGATTGTGATGCTTATGATCTCGATGTGGATGATGAACCAACCGCCCAAACAATCTTCATGGCTAGCATCTCTCCTATGGTCTCTCCTAGGTTCCTTCACCAAACAAGCTGGTCCATCCAAAGAATCAATCATCTCGTGAGGTATTAAAACTATATGATAAGATGTTGATGAGCAAAAGATACATAATGAAGTACAATCTCTTGAAACTTATGATTCAGATATTGAAAATATAGGAAATAGTAATATTGTCCCATATGATCAATATGTGGCTCAAAGTGAAAGTGAGATTGTACCAAGTGATGTATCTTCATACCAATAATGATTGTGTTTTGATGAATACACCGCATGTGCCCCCGATGATTCTGTTACTCAACTCAATGCCTATAAAGAACAAGTTGCTATCTCTGAACAACGTGCTAAGTTTGAGTTAACCACCGTGAGCAGTGAAATGGATGACCAAATGCGCATAAATTATTAGAAAAGGTTATTTTAGAGAAGAAGTGTTAAAACAAGAGTTAAATTCCTTACAAGAAAAGCTATCTAAAACCGCTAAGCAAAAACAAGAACTTCAAGAAAATGTGAAAATGCTTAAGCAAGAATTCAATGCTAGGGAATCAAAACTTTTGAATGATTTTTCCAATCTAAAAACCTTGAAGAACAAGCTTGAAAATAAGTTGTATGCATAAAGGAAATACCATTCAGACCGCCACTTGATCACTAAGCATAGAGTTTTAAGTGATAAGCATAGCATTCCCCTTGTTGAGGAACCAAATCCAGAGGTCATTAAAAGGCTAGAACTGCTCATAAGGTAATTTATGATGGCAATGAAATCCTTAAGCCTAGGCAGAAACCTAGTTGCGCTGAAAGCAATCGAGGAAGATAAGAAATCAGATGAAGTCACTAGGGAGAAAATGGATAAGAAATTCAATAATCCTATATGTAAAGAGAAAAAATATAAATACCCAATGACAAAAAGGAAAATTGGATTTCCTTGAACAAGTTTAAGCCTCAAACGTTGTTAACACCAACAAGTGTTCTGAAAAAGGATTTAGATAAGCAAAAGGTAGAATCTTGTTGTAAACAAACCCCTTAGGAAAATGCCTTCAAAGAATCGTGTATCCTCCTAATACACCAATGCATTTAGTTCCTAGAACTATTTCCACTAAAAGCAAGACCTTAATCAGCCAATATGTTATCTTTCAACTATTTGTTGATTTTGAGAAAACTTGTAAGAAAAGGATCACACCCACGGGATAATGAAGGGAAAGGGTTTTGAACAAACTAAAGAATGCTATTTAACTGAGGTCATGCCTTTCTTTAAACAACTAAAAGATCAATTTGAGAGTCTTAAAAAGGGATGGATTTAGATATTAAAGAAATGGAAAAGGAATTTGATGCAATGATAGTTGAGGTTAGTGACTATGAGCGAGAATTAAAATATAATGAGATTGAGAGGAAGAACTTGCATACATTGAATGAGAATCTTATTTCTAAATGTATTACTCAAGATGTGTTTTACATTGCTACAAATTGTTCCATTAATGCTTCTCAATTTCATGAATTATCTGTTGCTCGGAAAGTCTCCCATGATCGTGTCATTGAGCTTGAAAAGACTAACTCTAAACTAAATGAAAAAATTGATCTGGATGATCACGATAATTTGGTAAAACATCTTTCTAAACTAGAAGTTGAACATTTTAATTTACAACTAAAATATCAACATCTTAAAGAAAATGTCAAAACCTCAAATATCAAGACATCTTCGGATGCTCCAGAGTTTGATGCAGCTTTTCGATAAACAAACGTGATGAATGATTCAAGCTCATTGTAACACGATCGAAAGTTGAAAGCCCAAAACTCTCAATTAAAGGGTGAAAAGAACAATGTGACTGGCTCCCAAATGCCTCCTCCTTTAGATTCTCAAGACTCAAACTTTTCATCTTCAAAACTTAGTAAATGCTTTACAAAAAGAAAACGAGTTTTCTAGAAGAAAATGAAAAAGTTAAACGACATTTTAAAGAGTTATATGATTCAATGAAAGTCACCGTGACAAAAACAACGAAAAATAACTTCTTTACAAAAGAAATTGAGAATCTGAGGAGTGAAAAAGGGAAACCGCCACTTGTTTTAATGAGAATGTTGCTTCAAAGTCATCCTCATCAAGCAAATATACCGTGGATCAGTAAATACATTCCTCCTAATCTTAGGAATAATGAACTTGTGTTTCATAACTATTGTGCTCACCTTAAGGATAGTCTAGAATGTCTCCTGAGATTGTGGAAGAGGATTTCATAAATAAACCTCTTGATAGAGAAATTAGGTTTGCTTGCATTCAGGCCAAACGATCTCAGACGCTAGAATGTCTAATTGCAACATGTCCTAAATCCTTAGGTGCAAAAAGGTAAAGCTGTGATGCCTTGTTCTATGCTCTGCCAAGCATACAAATCATTCTATGCCCAACTTTAAGAAAGTGAACACTAATGTGCCTTCAAGTAGTTCAGATCCCTACACATCTAGTTCAGAATGCAAAAAGTAGATCTAATGTTCCCATAATTCCTCTACAGAGTAATCATGACATTAAAGCAAAGGGTCAAAGCCTCCAAAAAATACCAAGCAAGATAGGACCTCGCAAGCTAAGAATGTGCATTGGAAGAGAGTAGAAGATCATCCTAGGAATATTAAG
The DNA here is from genome assembly GCA_910596185.1 of Chrysanthemum makinoi. Lineage (NCBI taxonomy): Eukaryota > Viridiplantae > Streptophyta > Magnoliopsida > Asterales > Asteraceae > Chrysanthemum > Chrysanthemum makinoi. The sequence continues at coordinate 25,158,502 of OU343216.1, forward strand.
TTTGAGTTGAATAAAACGAATCGTGTTGATTCTAGTATTAGCTATAAGCGCATCGTAATTAATTCAATTCTCGCTACTATTCGCAAACCATGTAATGATGACTGCTTGATTTCTCAACTAATCATGAATGTGGTGTGAATGGTTTGTCTAATGCTGTCAAATGCCCTGATAAAATTGTTAATGCTAAAAATCAAGCTTGAAGGCTAAAAGGCAAAGGCGAAGAAAGTTAGAAAACAAAGGGAAACCCACAGGAAGGAAATTTAGTAAAATAGGTTATCAATGGATACCCTTTGGCCATAAGATTAATGAGCTTTGCCCTGAAGTTGCTAAATCAATGCCCACTAGAAAATGGATGCCTACTGGTAGAACTATTCCTTTAAGAAATGAACATACTTTGAATAGGTCAAATATGGACACTAGCACTTCATCTATTTCTAATGATTCCATTGTTTCTACTTCCTCATGGGTGTTCCAATCATCGTTACTAACCAAGTGGAACCCATTCTGCATGGGGATCCCAATTATCCGTTATCCATTCTTGTCTCGTGTTCAACCGCATCGTTCAAATCGCTTAGGTACTTGGACTCAGCCGCTCCAAGCATATGACCGAGACCGGTCGCTGAACTTCGTGAGTAAATTCATCGGAACTGTTAGATTCAGGAATGATCATTTTGGTGCTATTATGGGTTATGGAGATTATGTTGTCTGTGATAGTGTTATCTCCGTGGTATATTACGTAGAAGGTCTTGGTCATAACTTATTTTCCATTGGTCAATTTCAGTGATTCTGATCTAGAAGTGGCCTTTAGAAAACATACTTGTTTCGTTAGAGAACTTGATGGTAAGGAACTTTTAAGAGGAACACGTTGTTCAAATCTATACACCATCTCTATCGAAGATATGATGAAGTCTTCTCCAATTTGCTTGTTGTCAAAGGCTTCAAAACCAAAGTCATGGTTATGGCATTGTCGCCTCAATCACTTGAACTTCGCACCATCAATGATCTCCGTAAAGGACTTAGTTGTAGGTTTACCCTAGACTAAAGTATGAAAAGGATCA
>OU343216.1:25159659-25239548 GCA_910596185.1 Chrysanthemum makinoi
AGGATTTAGAAAATCCGAAAGTTAAAGAGTCGGTCACCTCAAGTATATGTATTTGTTAGAAAGCTCGTAGTCGTAGTCATGTTATGTTAAATAAGTAGTTTGATAAGAAACACCGTGGAGGACGGACGAGTCTTTACCCACTGTATGCCTGATCCACAGCCCGTAGGAGGCGTGTCTTGTAAGAAACTATAAATACCCTCTACCTCCCAAGGTAGAGGGTTGGAGCTTCAATACCATTTTTCTTTGTTTCATCAAGTTCCCAACTCTCTCTACTTTCTCTCTCTAAACTTTATATAAGCCTATATTGTATGTTTTGATGTGTATGAAATCAATATGCTACAAATGGTATCAAGAGCCATGGTTTGATCATCTATCTTTCATGTTCTTGGATTTCTAGTGGTTTTTCATAAGGTTTTTGGGTTTGAATGAGTTTAGAGTAGTTTTCATCATTTGGATCATTTCTTGTGTTAAAGTTTGGATTTTGATTGTACTTTTGTGTTTAGAATCATATAAGTGCTTAGGTTTTGATTTGAAAGGTTTGAATCATCGTGGTTGAGTTGTTTTGGATTGAAAAGTGGTAGTTTTTAAACATTGGATTGGATCTTGAGTTGAGTGTCATTAGTACATTTCTTGTAAAGTGAGTTGTCGATTTGTGAAGCGAGTTGTCCACTTATGCGAGTTGAGTCTCTTGCTTATTAGGCGATTTGTCGTTTATCTGAGTTGTGTGTTTTAGCGACTTGACTAATAAGCTTGAGTTATTACTGTTTATGCGAGTTGTGTCATCCTGCGACTTGACTATTAAGCGAGTTGTTTGTTTATGCGATTGTTGTGTTTCATGCGACTTATCTATTAGCGGTTCATGTAAGCGGGAGTTGACTTGGAGTGCGACTTGTCAAGTATACAACTTGTCTATTTGAGACTTGTGATTTAGTAGTGTTACATTTTACGGTTTTTCTTTGATTTAGTAAAATCCCTTGAAAGAATCTATTTCCGGTTTAATCAAAGAGTAGTAAATCCGTAGAATCGCAATCATGTCACCACAATCACCTCTTCATTTGGTTGATGTTCAAGCTGCGGGATCGATACTCATCCTCCCATGATGGATAGAACCGACTATGACTCTTGGGCTCAAGAATCAGTGTATTGCTTAGGAAAAGGAAATGGGGTTAACATACTTAAGTCAATTGATGAAGGACCTTATCAAGTTGAGACTACCAAAGACATTCTTGAAACTGGCGATGGCTCAGTGATATTAGGATTGTATAGACCAAAGACATATGATGAACTTACTGATAAGGAGAAGAAGAATACGATCTTGACATAAGGGCTTCAAACATCATACTTCAGGGTTTAGCTAAGGACATTTACAAGTTGATCAATCACAACACTAAGCCAAGGCAGTATGGGACAAGGTTAAGATGCTTCTCTGGTTCTGAATTGACTAAAGAAGACAGGGAGTTCCAGCTGTATGATGACTCTTTGAGAACTTTTAAGAAGAATTCAGGGAAAGTGTCACTGAATATCATGTAAAATTCCACAAGCTGTGAATATATGATGAATATCAAAATGACTATGCCAAATATTCAGCTCAATTCAAAGTTTGTGAACAACATGAATCCCGAATGGCACAAATTTGTCACTGCAGTCAAGCTAAACAAAGGTTTAAGGAACACCTATTATGAGCAATTGTATGCTTATTTGCTCCAAAATGAGAAGCATGCGGTGTTTGAACGAATGATCCTTGAAAAGTTCAACAACAATGCTGGAAATGCTAGCTCTTCAAATGATTCAACTGCATTCTACACTAATGTGGGTATAACTACCAAGGCATCACAAGTCATACCTACTGTAAATGGTAATCACAAGCTCATTCCAGATCCAGGGTATAAGCCTTCAGATTCAGATACATTTATGGAACACCTTGTCAATCAATTGGCTCTAATGGTTAAGCAAAACTTGAACCTCACTCCACACACTAACAATCATATCAGAATAGCTTCCAATCTTCACAATCATTCTATGGTTAAAGATGGAAAGGTAGTGGTGCAAAATGTACATGGAAGACATAATGCATACCTTCCACATAATGAGCAAGGGAATGTTGGTGATGGATATGGGAATGTTGTATCAGCATGGAATGTTGGTGCGGATAAGGAATGTAGAGTGGTGGATATGGGTAATCGTAATCATGGAAGGAACATGGCTCAGGTCGTAAAGCCTATCAAGTGCTACAACCGTGGTGGAGAAGGTCACATCAAAGAAGGAATTGCACTCTTCCAAAACCTCCACAAAATACATAGTACTTCAGGGACAAGATGTTGTTGGTGCAAGCTCAAGTCAGTGGAGCTGTGTTGAATGAGGAAGAATTGATATTCCTTCGAAAGGAAATGCCGTAACTTATGATGCCGATGTGGATGAACAGCAAAGGTAAGGTATGGGTCAACAATCCTAACGCATTTCAAGTTGTAGATCATGATGCATTTGATTCATGTTGATGATGAACCAACCGCCCCACCATCTTCATGGCTAGTATCTCACCAATGGTCACTCCAAGGGCTTCTTCACTAAAACAGGCCAACCCTTCCAGGAATCTATCATCTCAGGTATTAAAACTATACGATGAGGTTGATGTGTAAAATATTAACACAAACCAATCATGAAATTATTGAACCAAATATTGAAAATATGGGTAATAGTAATGTTGTCCCATATGATCAATATGTGAAATAGATGAAAGTGAATATTGTACCAAGTAATGCATCTTCAAGCAGCCAATGATGACCATGCTTTTTGATGAATACACCGCGATGTGCTCCTGGCGATTCAATAACCTCTCAACCTAATGCCTATAAGCAACAAGTTGCCATTTATGAACAACGCTAAGTTTGAATTGACCACAAGGAAAGGTGAGAGATGGATAACCAAATATGTACACATTAGAAAAGTAATTTTAGAGAAGAAGTGTTAAAACAAGAGTTAAACTCCTTACAAGAAAAGCTTAAAATCAAGTATAAAGCAAGAACTTCAAGAAAATGTTAAAGTGCTTAAACAGAATTTGAAAGCAGAATCAAAACTTTTGAATGACTTTTCCGATCTAAAAATTGAAAACAAACAAATTTATAAGGGAACACCATTCGCATCGCCACATGATCACTAAGCACGAGTCTTAAGCGATAAGCATAGTATTCTCAGAGGAACCAAATCCTAGTTCTCAGAAAAGGCTAAAGCTTATAATAAGGTTGTATATGATAAATGAGATCCTCGCCTAGGCAAACACTTCATGTTAGAAGCAATGAAGAGGATAGAAAGTTAGAAGATGCCTCTAGGGAAAAAATGGAAAAGAAGCTAAAAGATCCTCAAGATAAAAGGCAAAATATAACGCTTTAAACCTCATGATTACACTAAAGAAAAAATGGATTCCTGAACAAGTTTAAGCCTCAAACTCAATTAACCCCAGAAAGTAAAGTTGGAAAACGCATATGATAAGCAAAAAGCTAATGAACTTAGGAAAGTGCCTCAGCCCATCGTGTATCCTCCTAATACACCAATGCACTTAGTGCCTAGAATTCTTCCCACTAAGAGCAAGACCTTAATCACCAGTATGTTGTTAACCAACTATTCGTTGATTTTGAGAAGACATGTAAGAAGAGAATCACACCTACCTGATAATCAAGGGAAAGGGTTTTGAGCAGACTAAAGAATGTTATTTAACTGAAGTCATGCCTTTCTTTAAACAATTAAAAATCAATTGAGAGTCTTCAAAAGGGCATAGACCAGAGATTAAAAGAAATGGAAAAGGAATTTATGAAATGATAAGAGGTCAATGATTATGAACGTGAACTCAAATGTAATGAAATTGAAAGGAAGAATATGCACATCTTAAATGAGAACTTTGATTTCAGTTGTGTCGCTCAAGATGTATTTTTATACCGCTACAAAGTAATTCTATTATCGCTCTCAATTTCATGAATTATTCGTTGCTTTGAAAGTTTCTCATGATCGTGTCATTGAGCTTGAAAACAAAAACTCAAAATCGAATGAAAAAATAGACCAAGATGATCATGATAACTTTGTAAAACATTTTTCTAAGATGGAAGTTGAACATTTTGCTTTGCAACTAAAATATCAACATCTCAAAGAAAATGTTAAAACCTCAAATGTCAAGACATCCTGATGTCTCCGAAGTTTGATGTTTTTGAAATAAACAAACGATGAACATATTCGAGCTCGTAACACGATCAAAAAATTGAAAACCCAAATCTCACAATTAAAGGTGAAAAGAATAATGTGAATGGCTCCCCAATGCCTCCTCCTTTAGATTCTCGATTCTCAAAACTTTCATTTTCAAAACATCATTTATGTATTACAACAAAGAAAATGAGAGTTTTGTAAGAAAATGAAAAGGTTAAATAAATTCCAAAGAGTTATATGATGCAATGAAAGTCACTCGTGACAAGAACAATGAAAAAATAACTTCTTTACAAAGGAAATTGAGAATCAAGAGTCGTAAAAGGGAAAATGCCACTTGTCCGTAATGAGAATGTTGCATCAAAGGCATCTGCGATTCTAAGTATGTCAAGTACAGAAAGTATATTCCTCCTCATCTTAGAAATAACTAACTGTGTTTCAAGACTATTTTCATACCTTAGGATAGTCTAGAATGTCTCTGTGAGATTGTAGAAGAGGATAGCATAAATAAACCACTTGATAGTGAAGTTAGGTATGCATGCTTATATGCCAAACGATCTCATGAGCTTTTAGAATGTTTAAGAGCAACATGCCCTAAATCCTTTTGTTAGAAAGATAAAGTCAATATGTTTGCTTCATGCTTAAGTTGTTAAGCATGTGAACTTTAATGTGCCTCAAGTACTTTTTAGATCCCAACACTTCTAAATCAAGAATAAAAAAGTAGCAAACCAACTAATGTTCCCATCATTCTCTACGTGAGTAATCAAGTGATACAAAAGCAAGCTGGTCAAAGCCTCCAAGAAAATACAAGATAAGACCCCTCGCAAGCTAAGAGATGATCAATGGAAGAAAGTAGAAGACCACCCTAGAACAATAAGTTTGATGTTGATAAAGACGAATCATGTTGATTCTAGTATTAGCTATAAGCCGCATCGTAATTATGCGACCGCTACTACTTGCAAAACTTGTAATGAATGCTTGATTTATGGTATTAATCATGAATGTGTTGTGAATGATTTGAGTACTCGCTTCGAATCTCAAGAAAAAATGTTAACACTAGGAAACAGATGCTAGAAGGTAAGAAACCAAGGTGGAAGAGGGCTAAAAAACATTGGAAACCAACAGGAAGAAAATTTAGTAATGTAGGCTATCATGGATACCCACGCCATAAAATTCCATCTTTATGAGAGTTGTGCCCTAAATTATCTAGATCAATGCCCATTAGAAAATGGATGCCTACCGTAGAACTATATCTTTAAGAAGTGAACATACTTTGAATAGATCTACCGTTACTACTAGCTCAGCTATTCTAATTTCAATGATATCATTGTGTCTACTTCTAATGTGGGTGCTCCAGCCATCCATTCTCCTTGTTCAGGTTCCTCAACTGCAGTCGCTCAAATCGTTTCAGGGTACTTCGACTCAGCCGTTCCAAGCATATGATGGAGATCGCCATGCTCATGAACTTCGTGAGTAAATTTATCTGATCAAGTAGATTCGGGAACCACCATTTTGGGGAATTCATGGTTATGGAGATTGGGTTGGTGATAGTGTAATCTCCAGGGTATATTATGTTGAAGGTCTTGGTCATAATTTGTTCTCTGTTGGTCAATTCGTGATTTGATCTAGAAGTGGCACTTAGAAAACATACTTGTTTCGTTAGAGAACTTGATGGTGTGGAACTTTTAAGAGGAAAACGTGGAACAAACTTGTACACCATCTCTATCGAAGACATGATGAAGTCTTCTCCAATCTGCTTGTTATCAAAGGCCTCTAAAACAAAGTCATGGTTATGGCATCGCCGTCTCAATCACTTGAACTTCGAACCATAATTGATTTGTCTAGAAAGGACCTCGTAAGAGGTTTACCAGATGAAGTATGGAAAAGATCATCTTTGTTCAAAGATGTCAATTGGAAAAAGCAAGAAATATGCCCATAAACCCAAACCGCAAATTCAAGAAAGTTCTTCATACTTCACATGGATTTGGTGGACCCATGAGAGTAAACTATAAACGGAAGAAATATGTGTTAGTTGTTGTTGATGACTACTCTCAATTTACTGTTAAGTTTTGATACAAAGGATGAAACTCCATATGTCATCATCAAACTTATCAAACAGATGCAGGTTCGACTTAACAAGACTGTTGAATTATTCAATCCAATGGAACCGAAGTTTTTAACAAAGAACTAAGTCGCATTTTATGAAAGCATTGGAATCACCATCAAAGAAGTGTTCCACGTACACCTCAACAGAACGGTGTAGTTGAAAGACGAAATCGGACCCTCATGAAGTCGCAAGAACAATGCTAATTTACTCAAAGGTTCCAATGTTTCTCCGGGTCAGCTACCACATCGCTTGCTATACCCAAAATCGCTCCCTTATACACACCTCTCATGGAAAAACTCCATACCTAACTTGTCCATAATAGAAAACATGATCTCTCCTTCCTTCGTATGTTTGGTGCTTTGTGTTATCCAACGAATGATTTGAATAAATTGTTTGATCCTATGTTTGATGAATACTATGAACCTATGGCTAATGATCAGTCTACTCCATCAAAAGTGGCGGTCCCTAACCCAATCAACATAGATAATCACACCGCGATTCTCAGGTCATCGAAGTCACAGTCGATTTAATGCGTATCACCTATCATCACTTCATCATCAAATCCTCAATCATCGAGTGTACATCATGGAAACATCCACCTATGATGGAGATAACCCTTTGCCACACCGAAGATGCCCGTTTGAAAACATCTTTGCTCCTGATCCATCATCCGAACCATCTTCACCGGGGATCCAAACTCGCTACTTCGGGCCTCAACAACAACCACACGAACACTTAGAAAATGGACACATGACCATCCATTGACAACATCATTGGAAACCTTTCGCCCAAGATCCACTGTGAAAACAACTTGCAATCGATGCCTTGGGGTGCTTCTTCAACTCCAGAATATCTAAGGTCGAACCAAAAGATGTTAAACCGCCATGGAAGACATACCGGTTCAATGCCATGCAAGAAGAAATACATGAGTTCGATCGACTAGATGTATGGGAATTAGTACCGCTCCTCGACCGTGTATGATCATTGCTCTTAAGTGGATCTTCAAAGTAAAACTTGATGAGCATGGTGATGTGCTAAAGAACAAGGCTCTGATTGTTTCAAAAGGATACCCGCAAGAAGGGTGTATTGACTTTGAAGAATCATTTGCTCCAGCTTGCACATATCGGCAATCAATCTTGGCTAACGCCGCTAGTAAGAACATGGTAGTCTATCATATGGATGTAAAGACGGCTTTTCTTAACGGAGATCTAAAAAAGAGGTTGTATACGTCACCAAACTGAAGGTTTTGTGAATCCAGAGCATCCTACTCATGTCTATCGCCAAGAAGGCCCTTACTCGCTTAAAGCAAGCTCCAAGGGCATGGTACGATACGCTATCAAAGTTTCATTCTAATGATCACAGAAAGAAAAGGATCCAACATTGTTCACCGTAAAGTCGTGCAAACACTTAATTCATGTTCAAATCTATGTTGATGATATTATTTTCTACCAATCACCCCAATGAATGCTAACCATTTTTCTAAGGTGATGGGCTCCAAATTTCAAATGTCAATGATGGGACAAATGTCATTTTTCTTGGGATTACAAATTTCACAAAGTCCTAGAGGCATTTTTATCAATCAATCTAAATATGCTAATGAGATCTAAAGAAATTTATTTGATTCTCTTGTGACTTGACACATCCCGGGAGCGACTAAACTGGATGAGGACCACTGTGGATCATGGTTGACCAACTAAATATCGTAGTATGATTGGATCCCCGATGTACCTTACCGCCAAGAGACCGCATATCTGTTCGCTGTATGCATGTGTGTAGATACCGTGCTAAGCCTACAAAAAGCACCTTGAAGCGGTTAAACGGGTCTCTTGGTATCTCCAAGGTACCATCAATATGGGACTTTGCAATCCGGGACACCGGTATGTCACTAATGTACCTATGCAGATGTCGACCATGCAGGGTGTCAAGATACACGCCGAAGCACGTCAGGAGGTGCTCAGTTTTTGGGTGATAAGCTTGTGAGTCGGTATTCAAAGAAACAAATGAGTACCTCAATATCTCTCTACGTGAGGTAGAATACATAGCCATGTCATCTTGTGTGCTCAAATCCTATGGAGATCCCAATTATCCAATATGGCTTTGAATTCAACAAATCCCTCTCTGCATCTTGTGATAACAAGAGTGCTATTGCTCTCTCATGCAACAATGTTCAACATTCAAGAGCAAAGCACACGTCGACATTCGTTATCACTTCATCGGAAGCTGGAGAATGGTGTGGTGGAACTATATTTTGTAAAGTCTAATACCATTTAGCGTACATCTTCACCAAAGCTCTTCCTAGAGAACGTGTTGAGTTTATCCTCCCACGACTTGGTCTAAAGAGTTCTACAACCGAAACATCAAACGCCTTCAAGAGGAAGACGAGAGTGTAAAGGTCTTTCTTCATCCATCTCTTGTACATATTTATTCAAAAGCAAAATACAAAATTATAACCCACAAAAGAAATAGAAAAATCAAAATCAAAAATCCATAAAAATCAAAATCTTTGAAAAAGCTCAAAATATTTCTTTTCCACCTATTTCTGTTATTCGATAACATCTATGGACTTTGATTTGTCACTCAAAGAATGGCACGGGTCTTTAGATGAAGTTCAATGTACATAAACCTTTAAAAAAATGGGATGGAGAAAAATTGTTTATTTTCATTTCGGCAAGAATAAGTTTTAAATGAAAGAAACAAGAGCTATGCTTTATTTTAATTTTTGAACTCATGCTCTAATTCTAAAACAAATGTTTGTCGCCAAAAGAAAATAGGTTTCCATCACAAATATTTTTCCTTCTAAGTATTCTTCTGAAAAATATTTGTTATCTAATGAAAACAAAATTGCTTTGAAAATAACAATCGGACTCTAATTTGAAAATCATCCTGACTTATCAATTGTCAAATGCTCTATCTCTCAATCAACAACTCATGTCATTGATTGAGGGGTAGAATGATTTCAATTAAATCAAAAAAAAAAGGTTTTTCTCAAACAATTGGCACGTAAAACTTTTGGAAGCAAGGTCTACTTTTGGATAATCAAAAAAGAACAATGTTTTGAAATGTTTCTATATACAATTGGTTCAAGACCTTGGCTAATGTTATGTTTACTCATAAGATACTTATATAAGCATGTTTGAACAATGGAGTTTAATGTTTCAAAATCGATCCTTATCGTGCTCAAAATGTTTTTCAAAAGTAAGTCACAATTCTCCTCAAAAGTTTTCAAAATTAATTTAAATCAATAGAGATCACAAATCTCAAAGGATTTGAAAATTGTGATAGGGGGAGAATTTGTGATTTAAATTGGATACAAACTGATAATTCGATAAGTGGTTTAGAAATATTATAACAAGCTCTCCTCTCTACATGTGCCAAATGATTTCAAATTTTCCATGCACATGTTAAGGGGGAGCATCTATCTTAAACCAAAGGAATTGAAACGTGATTGATTTGTCTCTAAGTGCAGGTTCCCTCTAATATGTGCAAAACTCTTTCGAATCTCAATGCACATATTGAGGGGGAGCAATCATAAGAAAACCTCATCCTTCCCAAAATTGTTTTCTCCAAAGCATTTAAAATACTAGATATGATCGGAAAGTGATGATGATCATTTTAGAAAATGTTGATCAAAGATTGGATCTTTGATTCTTAATCTAAGATTTCTAATTCCTCTTGCCTCCATGTGCTAAAACAATTTCTAATACTTGAAGCACATGTTGAGGGGGAGCATTTCTAAAATATCAAAAACAATTAAGGTACACAATGCTTGGATTATATATCACAAGTACCTTGATTGATTTTCAAATGGTTTTCAATTGGTTTCGGCAGGAAGAACAATACCAAAAGACTGACCAATTTTACTTTATGCATGGTGATATAAGGATGGTTAGGTTAGGTATTAGTTCCCACGATCCATGCGCGAGCTCTGAGGGATCTACCCAGGGACAATCCACTAGATAGTGTAGAGTCCTTAGGTATATTGAAAAGGGAGAAAAAATGAGAAAGGGAAGAGTGCCGACGAGATTGAGCTAGAACGGAATAAACCCAACAAGGTTCTAGTAATGAAGTCTCGTAAGCACCGGGGGTTGAAGAATGAAAAAATAATGAATGAGAAAAGGGTGAAAAGAAATAGCCCTCCATTTATTCAACCTTAGGGCAGAAACTGGGTTCAATGAATATGCTACCGGTGGTTACCAAGGTAATGCCGGTATTGAAGACAAGACGTCATGGACCCAGTGACGCGCTGCACTACAACTTCCCAAGCTACTCAAGTTCCTCTTAAAAGGACTTGTTTCATTCTCACGGGGAACCTACGTAAACTATCGACAGTCTCTTAGAGATTGTTGATATTGAAGAAGGAGACCCACTCCCTAGTCTCTGGCATAGGAAACCAAAAGTGCACTATTGAGTCTAGAGCCATGAGATCATCAATAAATCTCATTAAGACACAATCTATGAAGACTCACTGTTTCACACAATGTGGAAAGTGAGAATATATCTTAAGAGTCCTACGCATTATCCTTGTGGTAGTGCCAGAACATCTGAGAGATATGTAAAATATTTATGATGAAGATGGAAATCCTTCTAGAGCCAACATCAAACAAGCTCTTGGTAGGTGACATGTGAGATCTATCCAATAGATCAAACTTGTGACAACTGGATAGAAACGATGGGGAGATTCAATATTGAATCAACCTAGGTCCAGGAAATGGATTGACGGATACCTTTGAAAAACCAGTCGTTGTGCTCAAAAATTCTTTTCTCTAGCACATCGACTGTGTATTAATATTTCAAAATAAAAGGTATTTATGATTGATAATTGATTTTCCTTAAAACCTTCGTTGTATTGCAAAACACTTTATAATTAAGCAATACATGATTGTTTTTCAAATCATTTTCTTCAATCAGCAAACCTTAATTTGCTAGTTCACTCACTCCGTGTTGCCTTCTTTGAGACGTTCCGGTTTGAGAACAGCTAGAACAGCTCGCTAAACCTGTCAAGGAGATTCTTCTTTCTAATTATACCTGATCACAGCAAGTACTTGTACTTGATCAACGGGGAACCGTGGGTCTTGTGTTCCTCAATTCAACGAAATTGATCAAAGACACTTTCGTGTGTTTATTGCTAACTGTTGTATGCAGGTACACCCGACGTTTGCAGCTGATCAGAATTGAGGAGTCAATCCATAGCCGCATGCTCACACATCACATTCATATCTAAAGAATTCATGATAAGTGCATATCTTCATCAACGACTCTGATATTTTCACTCCATGCTTCTGCTACGCTGCTGCAAATATCATGAATCAACAAAAGCTTCCGCAATTCTGATGAGAAGATATCATGAACCAAAATGTGAGCATGTCGGCCCAAAAGTTACAACTTCACATAATGATAATACTACAATGGATGAGTCAGAGATTTATAGTGGCAGATGATCTCAAAGCTGGATCAACACTCATCATCACGTGGATCAGTTAAAGACCTCCATTTGAGGTAACAAAACATGCGGAACATGAAGAATCAAAGGCTACGGACTACAGAGCAAAGATCTTAATCAAGAATCCAAGAACAATCAAAATGTAATATCTGTTTCTATTCAATGTAATTTGAGGTGACCTCCCTTAGGGGGAGATTGTTAGGATTTAAAAAATCTGGTAGTTAAAGAGTCGGTCACCTAAAGTATATGTATTTGTTAGAAAGATCGTAGTCGTAGTCATGTTATGTTAAATAAGTAGTTTGATAAGAAACATCGTGGAGGACAGACATGTCTTTACCCACTGTATGCCTGATCCACAGCACATAGGAGGCGTGTCTTGTAAGAAAATATAAATACCCTCTACCTCCCAAGGTAGAGGGTTGGAGCTTCAATACCATTTTTCTTTGTTTCATCAAGTTCCCAACTCTCTCTACTTCCTCTCTCTAAAACTTAATCCATACGCCTATATGTTAGGAATTGGAAAATCCATAGTGAAGAGTCGGTCACCCCAACTCTAGTCTAGCATATGTTAGCTCGTAGACATTACGTTATTTATTAGTTATTTAGTTTAGAGCAACACCGTGGAGATCGACACTGCTTTACCCACTGTATGCACGATCCAGTCCGAAGGAGGACGTTTAGTTTGTAACTATAAATACCCTCTACCTCCTAAGGTAGAGGGTTGGACCTTTCACTCAATCTAACCTTCTTTCTTTTGTTTTACTTTCTCTCTCTAGAAAGGCTCCCATCTCTACTTTCTCTCTCTAAACTCTTACATAATTTGAACCATATATTGTTATGTGATGTGTTTGTGAAATCCAATATGTAACAATTGGTATCAAGTGCCATGGTTTGATCATCCCTCTTACATATTCTTGGATTTCTAGTGGTTTTATATGGTTTTTGGGTTTGAAAGTGTTTAGAGTTATTTGCATCATTTGTATCATTTCTAGTGTTAAAGTTTAGATTTTGATTGTGTTAGCCTTAATAGTTTTATTAGAAGTGATGGTCATTCACGATTAGGAACTTTGTAACGTGTGTTAGATATCGTGATATAATAGTCAACGGGCTCATGGATTGGGCTAAGCTAATTGGTTAAACGTTATGATTATGCTAGCCGTTTGAAGCTTAAGTATCCAAAGCCCAATCCATGTCCAACCCACGAAAACCCCAAGCAAAGCCTTTTAGGGTTTTAAGTTACTTGGACTATAAATACCCCTCAAATGGTCATTTGAGGGGTGTGCTTGAGTGTGTGTGTGTGTGTGTTTCGTATGAATATTGTTTTCATCTTCTCTTTGTCTCTCTAAATACATACGCATATACATCTCTTGTCACCATCTTTCTTTCTTTGCTTTCTTAATCTTTACGCATATATTGTATGTGTAACGTGTTCTTCTTCTAAGCTTGGTATTCGTGTGGTAAAATTGTGTAAAAACGAGGTTTTACAATTGGTATCAATCGCCTAACAATGGTTTAGGAGTGTTTGTGTTTGTTTTGAAGTGTTGGTACTGTTTCGTAAAGCTCACGGTTTACATATTTCATACGCTTAAAGCTTTGATTTTTTCATCAAAAAATTCAAGATTCTTGTGGTTTAAGGTTTATTTGGTGCTAAAGTTTCAGTTTTTGCAAAAAGTTCAAGCTTTACGGGTTTTAGATCGTTTTTAAACTCATTTTGTTTCATTGGTCATTTCTACTTGTAACTTTTCTAAGCACTTTGGGTGAAAAAGGTCAACATTTTTGGGTTATTCGAGTGTTTTAAGGCTATCTGTGCAAAAGAAATCATTTGAATCGTTGGAAATTTCTTATGCGTAGAAGTCAAAAAGTCAAAACCCTAGTTTTCTACGCATAACATTTTGGTGAAGAATCTTCGAGCTATAACGTTACTCGCTGCTTCCCTCACTTGGATAAGTGTGTGGAACACTTCGACTTGTGGATATCCCTTACGCGTGGACAGTGTAAAGGATTTTTAGTTCTTAACCATAGTTTACGCATAAGCTAAAAGCTTACGAGTAACTCTACGCATAACTTCACAATTACGCGTAAGGTTTACGAGTAACTTTTTGTTACGCATAAGCTTAAGGTTACGCGTTAGATACTGTTTACGCATAAGGATTCCTACCCTAAGCCGACTCACGATAAGATCCTACGCCTAAGATCCTACGCATAAGTACAATCTCTACGCCTAAGCCTCGCCTACTCGTAACTTCGCTTTCACGCCTAAGCTCTTTCTACGCATAAAGGTTCAATTTTGGCAAAAAAACTTGAGTAAAATTTAAATTTTTGAGGAGACTAAACGCGTCAATTTTACGCTGAAATTCAAATTTTGGATTAACTGTGAAAATTTTGGTAAAAAATTCAAATTTTTGGGCCTAAATTCAAATTTTCGGTCAAATTTGGCGTCAAAATTGTCATAACTCAAAATTTTCATACAACCTTAGAATTGATTTTTATAGTGAATTTCAAATTTTGGGCGAAAATTTTTTAGAACCAAGGTTACGAATGCGACTTTCGAAAAACCTCAAACGGCAATATCTTCATCAATCACAACTCCTTTATCGTTGAATCGATCCTACATCAACTTTATCAGATCATACCTTCATCAATGGCAACTCAACAAGACATTCATGCAGCGGGTGCCGAAAACCGTCCTCCTATGTTGGCAAAAGGTGGTTATCTTCAATGGACAAGTCGTATGCTTCGCTACATCAAGACCAAACCTAATGGAAAACTCATGATTAAATCCATTCAGGATGGACCCTTCAAGCCTCGACAAGTTCATGTACCGGGAAATGCAGATGCAACACCTCCCGCCCCACCATCTTCTCGCTTCAATACGAATCAATACACCGCAGAGGATCAGAAACAAGTCGAAGCAGATGACATGGCAATTCATATTATCCAACTGGGTTTACCAATAGACATCTTTGCTGCTGTAGATAGTTGTGAAACTGCTTTCGATATGTGGGAACGTGTTAGACTGCTTTGTCATGGAACAGAAATTGGTCAACAAGACATGGAGAACAAGTTGCTAACTGAATGGGAAAAGTTTACTTCTACTCCGTGAGAATCCATTGAATCCTACTATGGAAGGTTTTGCACTTTGATGAATGAGCTTATCGAAACAAGTTGACACCCGAACTATCGTTCAAAACATCAAGTTCTGAACAATCTTCTAAGGAATGGGGACGATATGTCACTATTGTCAACCAAACAAAAGACCACATCGTGAACTTTGATCAACTTAACGATTTTCTGAAACAAAACCAAGCTGAAGTCAATGAAGTTAGGAAAGAAAGATTGGCAAAGAATCATGATCCATTGGCACTTATTGCAAAGACTCAACCTTCAATGAATACACAACAACAAGCTTCATCATCTTCCAACAACAACAACTTGCAACAATACATTCCACAACCACAACAACAATTCTATCCAGACAATACCAGAACAAGGAATCACTGATCCTGAACCCAGAAGCGACCTTTGCAAATGCAGATATACTCTTTATTGGGTAACGCACTCAAAATTCGCTATTCCACACCAACTAACAACAACCAAAGGATTTCATCAAACACTCGCAGAATGCAAATTGCAATACCCGGTGTGAATATGGGTAATCAAGGAAAAATGGTTGGAGTTATTGGGAATCAGCAGGGATATGCTACTGGATTTCGCATGGGTAATCGGTTCCGTATCGTAATCGGTTAGTCGAATGTTGGAAATCGATTGGATGAATGTTGGGAATAGAGCGGTAATCGAATGGGAATGTTGCGTAGCTCGTTGGGAATTATGGAAATGTGAATCGTGGGTAATCGGGTTAAGTGTTATAACTGTCAAGGAATGGGTCACATGGCCCGAAACTGTCCCACTAAGCCGCACAAGAAGAATGCTTGAGTTTCTTCGAAAGCTATGTGTTGTTTGTTAGCACACAAAGTAAGAAGCGGGGATGCAGTTGAGTGCTGAGGAAAATGATTTTTCGCTATCGTGGATGATTTGGAAGACCTCGAGGAAATCAATGCGAATTGCATATTCATGGCAAATCTTCGAGAGACTAAGTACCATTAATCGACTGACGCACTTCCGCTGTCTATGACGCCAACGCAGATATCGAGGTACCAATCATTGATCCATGCTATAACAATGTCATATTTGATGTGTTTACTCATGACAACAGCATTCTCGCGTGACACGGCAAAGACCTACTTATGATACACACCTGGACAATCCGAGTTGTAGCAATACTAACTCTGAAACTCCGGATGTGGATCCTAGTGGAGGCTGTGTGGCACAAAATACTGAGACCGATGAGGAAACACGTGCTTATTTTGAATCATTAATCAATCAATGTGGCATTGAAATTGAAAAAGTGAGTAAGGTCAATCGCGAGGTTAAGGCCGCGAATGTTAAATTGACCACTGAGCTTGAGAGTTACAAGGAGCACGCCAAAGCTTTTGAATTTCATACAAACAAAATGTCGGAATTAGAAATTGGTTATCGAGATTCTGTTTTAAGAGAAAAACAATTGCAACTCAAGTATGACACACTTGATGTGAATTTGAACTTGAAAATAAAATCTTTAAACAAGGAAATTTCAGATCTAAATGACCAACTTTCTAAACAAAAAGCACCTGTTTTCGATCTTGAAAAAGAGATGAAACAGTTGATTGCTGATTTTTCAAAACGAGAAGATTCTCTTCTTGATGAAATTCTTGATAAAACGGAAAAATCAAAACATTGGACAATTTGCTTCTTACAACGGGTCATTCAGCTAAATCAAACAAGATGCTTTCTAATCAAGTAAATCCACGTTTTCATACTTCACATAAGATGGCACTTGGTAACGACCCTTCTTCGTTTCTCAAGAAAGCTCAAAAATCTCGAATGTGTTGCAACAATGGAAAACCTTTGCGTGAACCCATAATTGTGCATGATTCTCTTGAAACGTTGGAACTATCTGAGGAGAGTAGATCAAAAATGAAACAAAACATCCAGAAATCAAACCAATTGATTATAACACATGGAACAAAATTAATGGTATTTCGTTTGTTTCTCAATCAACGTTTTCCACCAAACCAAGTGTTTCAAACAAAGTGTCAACACAAGCTTCAAAATCGGTTTCAAAACCAGTTGTTGTCTCCAAATCTCTTTCGAACATTGAACAAATGTCTTCAAACAATCCTTTTAACACAAGTGATGCCAGAAGTATTTTGGAAAATGTGAAAATGAGAATTGCGGATCTTCAAGAGACCGTTAAAACTAAAACCAATATTACAACAAACATCCGGTTTAATAGTTTTGATATTGAACAGAAAAAGTTTTTTGAAACTCAAATTGCCCCTCACCTGACTAACATCAACTCAAGGGTAATTCATTTTGAACAAGCCTTTTTGAAAGAAACAGTTAACTTTGTCAAGGACCATAAATCCCTGGTAAAGCAAGCTAATGAAAGTGTTGAACACATCAAAGTTTTGGAAAATCTAAATGATTCTCTTGAAGAAGATGTTCTGACTACTGATATTATGTCCATCATTTTGCAAACATATTCTGTTGAAGATCATGAAAGACTCTAGTATGAGACCTCCGAAATTGTTTCAAAATATGAAAAAGCTCTTGAAAAACTTGAAAAGAAAATGTCTCATATTTTAAACAACTTGATCGAAAAATAGAGGAATGCAAGTATGACAAATTGTCGTATGAGCGTGCCTACAATGACATGAAAGTTTAAAATGATCTTTTGAGGGCTCAGCTGGAAAGTCAAAAAGGAAAGGCAATGGATACTGTGATTAAAAAACCATTGACTGCGGAGAAAGCAAATGTTCCCAAACCGTTTCCAAACCAAAATGTCTCTGCTTTCTATGCCTCCTCCAAAAGTCAATGAGAAAAATGTTTCATCAAAACCAGTCACTCCACCGGCCCTACCTAAACAAAATGTTGATAAGGGAAAAGCGGTTATCGAGAAACCAAAAGTTTTAGCACTGCCTTTTAAGATGAGTACCACTAATGCGTCCGCCTCCACATCTAAAACATATGGAACAAACGACATAAGTTTAGAAAAGCACTCTAAAGAGACTAGGAAAGCTGAAACCACCTCCCTTCATAAAATGTGAATCCTAATGCGTGTGCCTTACCTTCAACAGACTAGAAAGCACCTCTAGGAGCAGCAGACTAAAGCCTAAGAGCAATACAAGGAACAATAGAGTCTCGACTGCCTCTAGGAGTAGTAGCTTGAATAAAGAGAAGAAAGTAGAAGAACACCCTAGGAATTTACCGCTTTTGAATAAGAAAGACATTTCATCTGAATGTACTGAACCTATGAAATCTGCTAAGTTTAATGAATCTGTTGAATCTCTTTGTTTAACTTGCAAGAAATCTTTATCTAATGTTCATGATGATTGTGTTTCTAAGAATGAGATTGTTAAGCCTGTTAAGAAGAATGTTCCAAAAAGATCTTACGCTAAACAAGTAGGAAGACTAGTTGCAAAACTTAGGCTTTACACTACTGGCATGTGAACTATAGTGTATACTATAGGGATGATATTTGGAAACCCACAGTAGAACTTTCACACCTGAGAATGGTACAATGAGTGATAAACCGAATTCCTCAGAGAAAACCTCTCTGCATGTGATAAGGATTTTACCTCTAACCCAAAGGAACCAAAATCAAAACGGTTTCCACAATATTCTTTTACATCGCGTGTTATCGAAATTTGTCTTTGGATCGTCGACTCGGGTTGCTCCAAGCACATGACCGGGAATCAAGTCTGATCAATTTCGTCTGAAATTCATGGGAACCGTGACGCTTCGAAATGATCATGTAGCAGCTATCATGGGTTATGGAGATCTACCTTTTGGAAATTATTTGATCACTCGGGTTTACTATGTCGAAGGGTTGGGACACAATTTGTTTTCATTCGGGCGCTTTGATGCAGATTTAGAGGTTGCTTTTAGGAAAAATGCTTGCTTCGTTAGAAACTTGATGGCACGATCTCTTAATGGGAATCGTGATACTAACTTGTATGCTATCGACATCAATCAAATGGCCTCTTCATCACCAATATGTCTTATGACACGAGCATCCGAACACGTCCCGGTTGTGGCACAGACGGTTATCCCATCTCAATTTCGACACCATCAACAAAATTGCCAAAGACAACATCGTCAACGGACTTCCAAAGTTCAAATACACCAAGGATCACTTATGTCCATCATGCGAACAAGGAAAAAGCAAAAGAGCATCATATAAACCCAAAACCGTACCTAGTTCGAAAGCAAAGTTGCATATGTTGCACATGGACTTATGTGGCCCAATGAGAGTTGAAAGCATTAATGGGAAAAAGTATATTCTTGTTATCGTCGATGATTATTCGAGATATACATGGGTTAAGTTTCGAGATCAAAAGACTAAGCACCAAGCATCATCATCACCTTCAAACGTATTCAAGTACTTCTTCAAACTCCAGAAGGGTTGTAAGAACGCAGAACGCATACGTAATTCACTAATCGAGTTAAGATCTTATTTTGAAGATGTTGGAATCACACATCGACATCAGCTTGTTAGAACTCCACGCGGAATGGGGTAGTTGAAAGAACAAATAGAACTCTTGTGGAAGCCGCTCGCACAATGCTAATCTATTCTAGTGCACCGCTTGTTATTTCTATGGGTTGCGTGCTCGTGCCACATGCTTGTTTCACTCATAACCGATCCCTAATCCATCCAAGATTCAATAAAACCCCATATGAGCTTGTGAACAAAGAAAACCGATATCTCTTACTTTCATGTATTTGGCGCTTTGTGCTATCCTACGAATGACAGAGAAGATCTTGGAAAACTGAAAGCAAAGGGTGATATTGGAATCTTCATTGGATATTCAGATAACTCGAGGGCATTCATGGTGTATAACAGAAGAACTAGGAGGATCATGGAGACGATGAATGTGAAATTTGATGAACTTTCACATATGGCTTCCGAGAGACTCGCTCTAGAACCCGCACTAAACCGACAGACTTCTGGACACATCGTTCAGGGACTCGTTACACTCAAAGAGCTCAATAAACTTCGCTTGACAATCCTAAAGAACAAGAATGGGAGAATTTCTTTGAGTTAATGTTCGATGAATACTATGGTGGAACTTCGACAAATGCATCAAACCATCATTCCACTGCACCCGCCAAAATCATCCACCACCACCAATAGAAGATGCATCTACAACGGTCGAAACCA
Organism: Chrysanthemum makinoi; assembly: GCA_910596185.1. Classification (NCBI taxonomy): domain Eukaryota; kingdom Viridiplantae; phylum Streptophyta; class Magnoliopsida; order Asterales; family Asteraceae; genus Chrysanthemum; species Chrysanthemum makinoi. Next base: position 25,179,655 of record OU343216.1, read on the forward strand.
ATGCACCAATTCCATCTACATCATCTACATCTACTACAGCTATTGCACCCGTTCTACCAGCGATTGATGAGCAAAATCAAAACTATAACGATGCAACGTTAGATGAAGACTTATTTGAAAACCCGTTTGCTACGAATCACCGAATCTTCTTCAAGCTTACGAGAACCATCTAACTCGCATAATGATAACCAACGGTATCCGTCTACTCTAAAGTGGACAAAAGACCACCCAATTGAACAAGTTATTGGTGAACCTTCAAGGCCAATTCGGACGAGACGCCAACTTGCCACCGATTGCGACTTATGCATTTACCTTTGCTCAATTAGCAATATAGAGCCAAAGAACATTCGTGAGGCAATGGCAGATCCCGCATGGATAGAAGCAATGCAGGAGGAACTTCTCCAATACCGTCTACATGACTCTTGGGAAATGGTTCCAAGACCCATTGACGTTCGCGGCATTGATCTTAAATGGTTATGGAAGAACAAACGGGATGAAGAAATGACTGTCATTCGCAACAAAGCTCGCCTTGTGGCCAAAGGATACAAACAAGAGGAAGGGATAGACTTTGAAGAGTCATTCTAGGTAGCTAGACTAGAAGCAGATATTCTTAGCCTACCGCCACAAAAACATCACGTTTATCGGATGGACATTAAGACCGCTGTTCTTGAATGGAACTCGAAGAAGTTAGGCGTGTACGTCGACAATGTAACTGTCCTCTTTCCTAATCCAAAACAATTTCACCAAAGGAACAGTTGATCCTACCTTGTTTACACAAAAAATGCAAAAACGACATTTTGATTGTTCGATTTATGTGATGACATCATCTTTAGGTCCACTAATCCGAATCTTTCAAAACATTTTGAAAATCTCATGAAAAGTAAATTTGAAATGTCCATGATGGGGAACTAAAATTCTTTCTTGGTTTACAAATACATCAATCCCCTCGTGGAATTTTTATAAATCAAGCTAAATATACAACTGAGATTTTGAAAAATCATGGTATGGATAATTGTGACTCTGGTCGAACACCAATGGTAACTTCACCAAAAATTGGAGCCGATTTGTTTGGGAAACCTATTGATCCAAGAAATATTGAGCATGATTGGTTCTCTCATGTACCTCACTGCTAGTCGACCGATATTCATTTTGCTGTTTGCTTATTAGCACGGCGTGCAAAGCCTACCGAACTGCACCTCAAAGAGGTTAAACGGATCTTTCGGTACCTTAAGACATCCATTCACATGGGACTTTGGTATCCGAAGGAATCTGATTTGATCTTAATTGCCTTTTCGATGCGGACCACGCAGTGATCAAGTTACACAAAAAGTACATCCGGAGGAGCACAATTTTTGGGTGAAAAGTTAGTAATCTGGTCTTCAAAGAAACAAGATTGCACTGCACTTTCAACCGCTGAGTATGTGTCTTTATCTACGTGTTGTGCTCAAGTTCTATGGATGAGAACACAACTCACAGATTATGGCTTTACTTTCGATAAAATACCTATGTATTGTGACTCGAAAAGTGCCATAGCCATATCATGCAATCCTGTTCATCACTCAAAGACTAAGCATATCCGTGTCCGCTATCACTTCATCAAAGAGTACGTCGAAAATGGTATTGTTGAATTATTCTTCGTGAAGACAGATTACCAACTCGCCGATCTATTAACTAAAGCCCTTCCAAAAGAAAGGTTTGACTATTTAGTTCGACGAATTGAATGCTGAAGCCTAACCCCTGAGGAGTTAGAAAGTCTTCTCGAATCTTCTTGAAAATGATTTTTCCAAAAGCTTCACAGAAATATTTTTGAAAAACCAAATACAAAATTTGAAAACCAACAAAAGCAAAATATAAAAATATAAAACTTTCAAAAAATACAAAAACAATATAAAATCAAAAATCCAAAATATTCTTCTCACGACATGTCTCTTGTATAATCGATATTCTCAGACGCTTTCTAGAAATGTCAATCAACAATGATACGGGTATGTACAGATGCTTGAGCGAGAGTTCTTTAATGTTTTTCAAAACATGTCGCTTCTCAAAATTTCTTAAATAATGGCTTTCAGATACTTCAGAAAACCCGACTAAAATGATGACATTTGATTATTTTTCAAATCAAAACTCGTGCTTTTATAGAAAAATCAAGTGTACGCTTCTGTGCACTACATTTAAAAATGGTGAGAAATCATCATCATCTTGAGCACCTTTTCAAGATTGTTCAAAAGATTTTCAAAATCTTTCAAAATATTTTGTGCTCAAGATAACTCCCTCTAAAACCCTTTAATTGATTATGCTTTATTAAAGGGGGAGTATAAAACTAAAATGTTCCAAATTCATGCTTAAATCAAATCCGTTTGTCTCCCCAAAAGATTCTAAAATGTTGTTTAATCCGTTGATATCAAAAATATCACAAATATGCTATTTTTGAGGGGGAGGAGACGTGATTAAAATGTGATCAAAAATGTTTAATGATCGGTGTTTGAATCTCAAAATGAGCTCGACTCGACGAAACCAATGAATTGACGGGAATCTAAGTCAGTAAATGTACCATCTCGAGAAACTTGTGATAGATATGCACCTTCATGGGTCTAACCTCCTTTTCAAGGAGTGTTTACAACTTCAAGTTAGTTATTAGAGCTAGTTGTCACCTAAAACTGACAATGGAACTCTTTAACTAGGCAACGTAATCGTGTCTCGTGGGGAATTGTCTATCATGAGCCGATCAATTCAAAAGGTGCGAACTCTACCCTCTATGTGCGATTTGCTGTCAAAACTTATAAGCACATATGAAGGGGGAGTGTTTATGAAAATATAAAACTCTTAGAGTGTTTCAAACATGTTTTCTATCATAAACACTTTGAGAGATTTTCAAGAAAATGGTTTTATGGCAACAATAGGACAGTCATGGAGTTATAAGGTGACTAAGGATAGGAAATTCGTCCTATGATCCGCCAGAGCGGGAGGGATCTACCCAAGGACATCACCAATAGTTAGTATTAGAAGTCCTCAGGTATGATTGAAAAAGGAGTAATGTGAGAAAGGAGAAAGAAGGGGTTGAAGAATTAAAAAGAAATGTAATGAGAAAGGGTGAAAAGAAATAGCCCTCCATATTCAACCTTAGGGCAGAAACCGGGTTCAATTCATCTGCATACGGGTTGTCACTAAGTTGCCACTGGTATTGAAGACAAAGACGTCATGGACCCAGTGACGCACTGCACTAAACCTTCTAGCCACTCAATTCCTCTTAAAAGGATTTGTTTCATTCTCACTGGGAACCCTGCATAATCTATTGACCTTCTCTTAGAGTTGGTTGATATTGAAGAAGGAGACCCTCTCCCTAGTCTCCGCCAGAAAACCAAAATGCACTTTTGAGTCTAGAGCCACGAGATTCATCAAAAGATCTCATAGGAACACTTGACATGACATCGCTTGTTGTTCATCAATAAGGACACAAGTGATATATTCTAGAGTCCTACGCAGATCTTAGCAATTTGCCGTAACATTTATGAGAAGTTTCACATCTGTGATCTTCATTGATTGAATGGAAACTCCTGCCAGGGTCAACATCAAGCAACCCCGACAAAGCAGTCACTTCGGTAACTCCCCGTGGATTACGCTTAGTGTGTCTCAAACGGTCTACGATGCGTGAGGTGAAGCTTCGGTGTACCTCAGCGACTCATCTGAATTGTAGATGTACTTCGGTATATCGCGTTATCTCACTTGTGGGACTCCAGCCAGAACGCCTTTGTGAGAATTAAAGATGTGTTTTCACACTATGCTGTTAACACCCTCGAAATTCAAACTTGTAAGTGCCGGAATCCGCTTATTACTAACTCTTTTTATGTTTTCTTCTTATGGAAGCTCGAGCGATGGATCGTGCAGACTCTCAACATGCTCATACCAACAACACATGAAAGTTCTCATCAAAATCAAAGGCAACTCAAAGTTAAAGATGATTCTTCGTCAATGTCAAAGAATCTACAAAGTTTAAAGACTCGAGAACTACATCATTGGTAACCAAAAGTCAAATAGAAGTGTGAGCATGGTGGAAAAGACGTGGAGATACCTAACCAACGGTTGACAACGGCAAGGCACAACCACATTATCTGATCACAAAGCATGAAGGAACAAAGAATCAAGACTATTCTATATTTACACGCAAAGTTCAAGCTCAAGGAAAGTAAAGATCTTATCAAGTGGAGCATCATTTGAATGACCACCCCTTAGGGGGAGATTGTTAGCCTTAATAGTTTTATTAGAAGTGATGGTCATTCACAATTAGGAACTTTGTAACGTATGTTAGATATCGTGATAGAATAGTCAACGGGCTCGTGGATTGGGCTAAGCTAATTGGTTAAACGTTATGATTATGCTAGCCGTTTGAAGCTTAAGTATCCAACGCCCAATCCATGTCCAACCCACGAAAAGCCCAAACAAAGCCTTTTAGGGTTTTAAGTTACTTGGACTATAAATACCCCTCAAATGGTCATTTGAGGGGTGTGCTTGAAAGTGTGTGTGTGTGTGTGTGTATTTTCTCTCTCAAGGAATATACAACTTATTGTGTTTATCTTTATCCTCTCACATACACGGTTTAGTATAAACATCAAGTCACCATCTTTCTTATCTTTTCTTTCTTTATACGCATAAAGTGTGTTTGGTTTCACGTGGTTATACTTGTGTTTGTGTTGGGTTTGTGATAAGGTTGATAAAAGTAAGGTCCTACAGATTGTACTTTTGTGTTTATAATCATTATAAGTGCTTAGGTTTTGATTTAGAAGGCTTGAATCACTGTGGTTGAGCTTGTTTTGGATTGAAAAGTGTGTTTTTGAAGTTTTTCTTGCTAGCTTAATTTTACCTCGTGAGTGAGGATTTTGCATCGTTTGCTTCAGTAAAAGTTAGCGAGTTACAGTGTTAGTTGTTAGCGACTTGGGCCTAGCGACTTGTCTATTGAGACAAGCCGACAAATAGTACAAGTTAGTAGATTCTCCACTACGGCTAGCGACTTGGTGAAGTTAGCGACTTGCTTAAGGAATTGTTAGCGAGTTTTAGTGCAAATTGTTAGCGACTTGATACTAACGACTTGGATCTTAGCGAGTTGTTCTTTAGCAACTTAACTGTGTCTAGCGACTTGCTGTCATAATTCTTAGCGACTTGGTGTTAGCGAGTTGCTCTTTAGCGACTTGATTGTTTAGCGACTTGTGTCTAGCGACTTGATCCACAGCGACTTGAGCCTCTAGCGAGTTGTTACTTAGCGACTTGGTGACTCTAGTGACTTGTCTTACTAGCGACTTTTGCTTGTTGACTTTCCCAATAAAACTTCAAACGGCCATAACTTTTTGAACCGTAATCTCGCATTTCCTCCGTTCTACACATCAAAACGACGGTGAGAATGAGCAGAATGGCACGGCAAATAAACAAAAGTTGATTCGGGTCAACCTTCGAGGCCTAAATCTGCTCCGAACAGAAGTTATTGAGGTTTTTATGTTTTTAGACCTAAATTTCTCCGTAAAAATGAGCAGAAACCAATCCAAATCTCAACCAAACAACGTCTCTGCTAATCCTACAAACAATCCTAAGTCCTAACACACAATTTATATCATTGTGACAATCCATCAGTCATCTTAACACGTTCTTTTGGTCATTGCTTAACGGTTTGGTCTTGATTTTAGTAAAATCCCTCGAAAGATTCTATTTCTCGGTTTAAATCATAGACTTGTAAAATCCCGTGGATTCATCAACATCATGTCTTACACTCCTGATTCAGTGATTTCAGAAGTACTCAAACTATATGATGTTGTAGACAACCATGAGAATATTAGCTATACTGAACGGTTACAGATGATGGAATCAATCAATGATGATTTGAGTTCTTCATGCTTCGAGTCCAATGAGAAAGATTTGCACATGCCCATTTTCAGGCTGAATGCCATGCAAAATGAAAGCAGAATTGAACCTTATCAACAACTTCACTCTCACCTCATGTTACTTCTACCCACATCAATGGACCGAACATGTATTGCCCTCTTCCGTCAGGACTTATTCACATTAACAGGAACTTTGCTGTTAAACCTAGAGCAATTGGAGCTACAACTTGACAAAGAGAATGTTCAAAAGGATAGTTCCTGTGCTACACTTCAAGTGATCCACAAACACTTTCAGTCATTCATTAGAAGGGAATTCACATCAGATTATGTTCAAGACATGACTGGAATGTCCTTCAAGAGACACACTGGAATGGAAATTTGCGTGTTCACAGAGACACTTATCCATCTCATGGATAATGTGGAGAAGTATATTGAGGAAGTTACTCAGAAAGATGAAAAAGTAGATGAGAGTCGGGTACAGTTGAGAGATATTTGTGATAAGTCGGGTAATGTATCAGAAAGGTCGGATGTTGTTGAATGCAGAATATCAGAAACAACAAAGAATGATGTAACCAGCTGCTCAGTAACTCCTGGCACACAAGAAGTGGATGCTGTGATCAGAATGGTGAATGAATGTCGGGTACAATCAATAGATTGTAGTGTTGAAACCAGTAAGGCATCGGATGATGGATCAGTTGACACTGAATACAGAGGCTTAGAGACAGTTAAGCTTGAAACAGCCAGCAGTTCAGTGACTCTTGTTACACATGATGTGGATGCAGATATAAGACCAGAAATTGAGCAGGTGTCATGTAATGAGGTACCCTTAACTGTTCAACATAGTGCATCTGCTAATGTACCTAAACATACTGATGTTAATGCTGAACATGATTCTGATAAATGTTCCTTGGTTGAGGCTGAGTCTAATAATTTCAAAACAAATGATATGGTTGATAAAAAGGCTTTTGATGAACTTTCAAACAAATTCTCAAAATTTGAAAAACATTGCATTTCACTTGAAATTGCGATACAGAGTAAAGAAGAAAGTTTTCAACTTAACAAACCATGTAAAAATCCGGAACTTCCTGAATTCCGTGAACTTTTTGAAATTAACACTTTGAAAGCTCAGCTTCAAGACAATGAGTCAACTATCAAAAATTTGAAGAAACATATTTCTAATATGCATGTGAAAAGTAATTTGGTTACAAGTAATTCTGATGTTAATGCTATTAATGATATTCAAATGAGAAATGATGAATTAGCGGTTTGCGTAGCCAAATTACTAAAGGAAAATGAGTCATTGAGTAGCATCACACAGAGAACTAAGTGACTCAGTCAAAGAAGCTAGAACAAAGTCAATGGAACAAACAAACTCTTTGATAGCAAAAATTGATGAACTCAAAGCTCAACTTCAGAAAAAGAGTTTCGCTATTGTTGCCTTAAAATGAGCTCGAAAAACAACAAGGAATAGTATGAACACTAAGTTTGCAAAACCATCAATCTTGGGGAAACCAGTTATTAGACAACCAAATGCGTTTAGATCTGAACTGCCAAAATTTTCAAAAACACGGTTTGCCTCCCAAGTTGATGCGAAACAAGTTTTGACAAAACCAGTCACTTCACCTAACTTGCCTAGTAAAAATGATATGAATGACTTGTATAAGAACTCTTATCTAGAAATGGCTAGAAAGAAGGCACAGATTCAAAAAGATGGAATTTTAGGTGCTAGACCTAGGGTGAGAAATTCTACGAGATTTCAAAGCACTGCTAGTAGTTTTAAACCATTACCTAGACTAGGGATTGGATTGTATCTAATAGTATTTCCGTTTCGAATAAAGCTATTCCCATAGTAGATCGCTCTAAGAACTCTAGATCATTTTCTGAATCCAAACAAGCTGTTTGCTAAAATTGTCTGAAATGCATCTTTAAGGCAAATCATGATAATTGTTTTTCGAAATCCCTAAAGAAGGTAAATGCTCATACAAAGGTTCAACCTGTTAAGTCTAGGATTTTCACTAAGTCATCTACTGTGCATACAAAGCAAAACAAACCAAAATCTTCGCCTAGATGGATACCAACTGCTAAATCCGTGGAAACTAGGAATAAGGATAAGTCTTTCACTATGCATAAGAAACCTAACAATCCTAGACCTTTCCATAAGTGGATACCGTCTGGTAGAATGTTTAAGGATGCTGGACTTAGGTGGATACCTACAGGAAAGATGTTTACCAATGGCATTCTCAATGTTGACCGTGAAAACCCAAAGGGTTTGGATACTGATGGCACTAACCAAAATATATGCAATCAAGTTTGTAATATTAGTGCAGGTAGTCCTTACTCATTGCAGATACTTCGATCCTTCAATACATGGACTGGCTTAAAGTATGGATAACAAAAGGATTGATATATCATAACTCACGGGTTCAAGTTACTCAACATTGATATTCAATCAGCTATGACGTCTGTTCACATCAGTTCAGGCCTCGTACTTCAACATAATGACGTTTGAACACAACAGTTCAAGCCTCGTACTTTAAAGAAAAGAAATGTGTACGTTTCAGTGCGCATTATCTTCCAAAGAAGAGAAATCTTCTCATGACGTTTGAATACTTCAGTTCAAGCCTCGTACTCTAAAGAAAAGAAAAGTGTACGCCTCAGTGCGCTTTATCTTCGGAAGAAGAGAAATCTTCTTATTATGACCATTCTCACCAACATGCTTCATGCTTTTTCCATGCGCTTGAGTCATCAAGTGATCCGGACTACTGATAACTACTCTTATTCCACTTGCTCAATATAATGAAGATGGCGACATCATGTGCTAATTTTGTGGGGGAGAAGTGTGAATAGAATACATTTGGATGATAATCACTTGTTTAATCAAGAATGGCATCTCCGTATGCAATTCTTGAGGGGGAGAAGAAGTCTGAATTTTTTGCATTGTTGATTGATATTTGAGAATATATGGTCAAAACGGCTCCTAACTCATGTAAGAACCGAGCTTCTTCTTATCGGATCATCTTCACATGTAGTTTCTTCTTAGAGCCATTGGTTGACATCTTCACAAGCTGATATGAGTTTAAAGACAAGTGCTTCCGGTTAATGCTTCACGTGCACATCAACATGATGATTCCGAACAACCTTCTGTTCTTGGTTAATGTGATTGTTTGCTTGGTGTTACAATTTCGTGTGTTCGTTGCGGGCTGATTGCTGATTTCCTTGATGAACATCTTTCTGTTCTTGTTTGATTGGGAGGGATTTTATTTAAGGGGATTTGCAAGATGTAAGTTAATTGGGATGCTTTTTAGTGTGATGAAGATGTTAACTATCTATTCCCCATTCGGACAATCTTGAAGAAGGTCGAGTCTACAGTTTGTTCTACATTTTCTGGTGCATGTTAGAAGACTAAAGACGAATTGCATTTGATGATCTAAAGACTTCTTCTTAATCCGGGCTGAGAAGAACACTTGAAAATCTTCGTCAGTTTAGGGGAGAGCACTAATTGGGGGAGATTAAAAAGCCAAATTTAATCCCCAATTAGACTTGCTCATATTCTTCAGCAAGTTGATTCTCACAAACACATATGAGCTTATGATGTTCTTCTCAACAGATTTCTAGTATACGGGCTTATTATGTGTTGCTGATTCTGAATGATCTAAACCAGAAACAGGGAAGGAGACACACATCTAAACATAAAGCGAGTAAACTTGATAAACTTAATTCTTCTAAGTAATTGAAGATATCCCGATAAGACAAATGTTATTACCGCAGAGAAACTCAAGGTTTGACTCATGACGAGTAAAATTGATGAACTTAACTCTTCTAAGTGATTGAAGATATCACGGGAAGACAATTGTCATGACCGCAGAGAATCTCAAGGTTTTACTCATCAAGGTTTTTGGTGTTATTATTCCAACTACGTGGGGGAAGTGGTGTAATAGAAAGTTTCTGAAGATAAAAGAGGTACACAAGTGTGTGATGATAGAGATTGTGTACATTGGGGATGCTCAGCTGTCTCACTTGAGGGCTTAATCAGTGATTCAGAGATATAATCACTTATTCCGGAGTTGACATCCGCAGAGATTGTCCTCCGCAGAGATAATCAGTGATTCGGCCTGCTTCTTCAATGTTATCGGTTATTCTCTCTTTGGGCACTCGGGTACTTCGGGTTCTTGAGCTTCATACACAATCATCAGGAAAGATAAATGTGCATTGGGTGGTTGTATTATTTATTCTTTGGAACTCTATTTGTGTATTCGGGCTCTTGAGCTCTATTCTAAGAGACGGGCTGCATCTATTCAACAACTCGGGGGAAGTGGTCTCTTGACACCTTTTGGAATGGAGTGCGTCAGACTTCAGTGGAATGAAATTTGAGAAGAGTTATTTATGTGTGGGATGATACGTTGCTGTTGTTCTATTGGCTGATATAACCTCGAACGAAGAATCACGGTGATTATTCTTAAAAGGAGCAGCAGGATCAATGATAATGGTGTGCTTCTTGATGCACCTGGCTAATGGTAGCTTGAAAGAAAGCTCTGAAACTGCTCAGCTAAAGGATTTTTCGGTTTGGGGGGAAGCTGCCAAAGTCTCTCTTTCTCAAAGGCTCATGTTCTATCTTCTATTCTGGAGCCTCAGAAGCTTTGGTGGTGGAAGTTTAAGAGATGACGAATTCTATCTTCTACGACGTGCTGTTCGATATCCTTATCTCGGTACTCGTATCATCATCTTCTTAAACTATATCATCTACTTTATCTTTGTAAACATTTTTCAAAAACAAAATACAAAAATATAAAACCAACAAAATCAAAATAGAAAAATATAAAACCATCAAAAACCCATAAAAATCAAAAAATTTGAAAAATACCAAAAATATGTTTTCCAAGACATGTCTTCTGGTATCGATAACATCTACGGTCTTAGAAATGTCATTCAATAATGGCACGAGACCATAGATGAAGTTCGAGCACAAGGTATAAATATTCTTTTCAAAACATGTCATAAACTATGGCTTACAGTTACTTCAGACTGTAACCCGCGCTTCAAAAATGGCTTACAGTTATTTCAGACTGTAACCCGCGCTTCAAAAATGGCTTGCAGTTACTTCAGACTGTAACCCGTGCTTAAAACCATGGCTTGCTATTATTTCTGATAGCAACCCATTTTTCAAGGAAGGAAAGTGCTGCGCTAAACAAATTTTCAAAATTATCGTGCACTTTTCCTAAATCAAAATGAGGAAAGTATGTCGAAGGACTGCTGTTCCTACACAAATGTTTTTCCGTCTAAAATTCTTCAGAAAAATATTTGTTGTTTTCAAAAATGGTGGTAAATGAGTTGCTTGAGAATCAATCTAATTCAGAGTTTTTTGAAATAAATTGTAAACTCAATCAATGACTTTAGCGATTTTAAACTTTTCAAAAATTGAGTCATTGATTGAGGGGGATAATGTTTTCAAATCTATATCATCTAACGGGCTTTCTCAATTATCCTACGTGCTTAATTAAAAATGATATTTGCCTATGTCGAAAGACTAGGAATTTAGGATATGATTGTTAGGATTAGATGATTATAGTTTGATGAAACACATTATTCCCATGCCTTATATGAACTGATTGATATGTTGGATTGACTTTTATTATTCGATTGTTGTTTGGGTGTTGTCGACCACCATATATCTGTTTGTATGTTTACTAACGCATGCAGATATCATGGTTCATAAGAATGTTCCCGATCCGGATCCCACAAAATATGATGATTGGATGCCAAAAGGAAATGGTAACTATATCTTGGGTTGACAAATGAAGAAACGGAGCTTATTTGGACTTCTATGGAGAGTTGGCATGGAAAAATGCAACGTAAGAGGTCTCACTGCATCAGCAGATGGTTTTCTTCTAAGTGATTGAAGAAACGGAGCTTAATTTGACCTCAGTTGGCATTATAATGCAACGTAAGAAGTCTCACTGCATCAGCAGACGGTTTTCTTCCAAGCCCTACAACAACATCAACAAAAGCAGCTTATGATTCTCTCCACCTAACATATCTTGTGCAGGACAACTAGTGAATGATACCATTTTTTAAACAATTTTGAAAAATATTGTTTTGAAAATGGAAAAAATATTGTTTTGAAAATAAATCGGATTCAAAGTTTTGAAATCAACCGGACTTTATTTTGTCAAATCTTCAGTGATTTCAAATTAAATAATTTCAAACGATATTTCATCAAAAAGTCCGTTTGTACAATAATAAGTGGTGATCTAAAGATTTAAAGTTATGTCATGGTATGATTTTTCTTTAAAACTCAAAGATCTTTCGAAATGAAATTCTTTCTGTTCTTGTTTGATTGTGAAATTGTTTTATTTTACTTAAGGATCTCTTAAAAACAATCATACCTGACACTAACAATCTTTAATGTCTTAAAATGGTCCTTATCTGTCAGTTTTCAAAATCAAATCTTGCCACGTCTTTCCCCAAAATTTTCTAAATGATTTAAATCAATTGGGATCACAAATCTCAAAAGGTTTGAAATTTTTGATCGGGGTAGAGATCGTAATTTAAATCTCAAATTTGTTTAAATGGAATTGGTTTTAGTCCTTTAAAGGCACTCTTACCTCCATGTACCAAACGATTTCTAATACATAATGCACATGTTGAGGGGGAGCATTTATCCAAAAACAAGATGAGTATTTAAACCTGGCCACATTTTCTCCAATGTTTTTCTAAACCTTATTAAATCATTTGGGATCCAAAATCTCAAAGGGTTTGATATTTTTGATCGGGGGAGAATTTGTGATTTAATAATGAAACTTGATTAAAGATGATCATTTTTTAATTTTTAGTTCAAATGTGCATACTGCTCTCCCATATGTGCTAAACACTTTCGAATCTCGAAGCACATCTTGAGGGGGAGCATTTCAAAAGAAAATAAACTTTCAAGGTACAAAACAAAATTTCTTAAGTTTCAATAAAAAGTACCTTGATTGTTTTTCTAATGGTTTCAGTATGGTGGTATGATCGTGAATGTGCTTCTAAGAACTCTTTCCTCTTCGTGTAAAACAAGTTCAAATATCACGTGCACAAGTTGAGGGGGGAGCAACTTTTTGAAAACCACATCCTTTCAAATAAAATATCTTTAACAAAGTATGAAAAATACTAATTTTGATCGGGAAAGTGATGTTGATAACTTTTAGAAATTGTTGATCAAAGAATCGAATCTTTCATTCTTAAATCTGAGATTTTCAAGTCCTCTTACCTCCATGTGCTAAAACCATTTCAAATATATGATGCATATGTTGAGGGGGAGCTTTTTCTAGAATTATCAAAAACAATTCAGGTACAAAATGTTTTGATCATGTATCACAAGTACTTGGATTGATTTTCAAATGGTTTTCAATTGGTTCCAATGGAAGAAGAACAATACCAAAAGAACGACCAAATTTACTTTATGTACGGTGTTATAAGGATGGTTAGGTTAGGTATTCGTTCCCACGATCCAGCCAGAGCCGGGGGATCTAACCAGGGTCAATCCACTAGATAGTGTAGAGTCCTTAGGTATGATGAAAAAAAGGAGAATAATGAGATATGGGAAGAGTACCGACTGAGATAGAGCTAGAACTGGAATAAACCCAACAAGGTTCTAGTAATGAAGTCTCGGTAAGCACTGAAGGGGTTGAAGAATGAAAAAGAATTGAATGTGAAAAAGGGTGAAAAGAAATAGCCCTCCAATAATTCAACCTTAGGGCAGTAATCGGGTTCAATACATATGCTACTGGTGGTTACTAAGGTAACACTGGTATTGAAGACAAGACGTCATGGACCCAGTGACGCACTGCACTAAAACTTCCCAAGATACTCAAGTTCCTCTTAAAAGGGCTTGTTTCATTCTCACGGGGAACCGACATAATCTATCGACTTTCTCATAGAGATTGTTGATATTGAAGAAGGAGACCCTCTCCCTAGTCTCTGGCATAGGAACCAAATGTGCACTATTGAGTCTAGAGCCAAGAGATCATCCACAATATCTCATTAGGACACTAAATTAATGAAGGATTGCTGTTTCACACAATGTGGAAAGTAAGTATATATTGAGAGTCCTACGCATTATCCTTGTGGTATTGCCAGAACATCTGAGTGATATGTTAAGTATTCACGATGAAGATGGAAATATTTCTAGAGCCAACGTCATACAAGCTCTTGGTGGGTGACATGTGAAATCTTGCAAAAGATCAAGCTTGTGACAACTGGATAGAAACGATGGGGTGATTCACTCTTGAATCAATCTTGGTCCAGGAATGGAATTGACGAACACTTTTGGAAAAACCGTTCGATGTGCAAACCTTCTTTTCTCTAGCACGTCGAATGTGTATTCATTTTAAATTCAAAAAGTATCTCTGATTGAAAAATACTTTTAGAAAAACCGTTCGATGTGCGAATCTCTTCTTTTCACTAGCACTTCGAATGTGTACTCATTCTCTAATACAAAAAGTATTTTGATTGAAAATTTATCTTTCTCATAAAACCTTCGTCGTATTGCAAAACTCTTTCTTCAAGCAATACATGATTGTTTTTCAAATCATTTTCATCAATCAGTGAATCTCAATTCGCTGGTTCACTCACTCCATGTTGTCTTCTTTGAGACGTTCCGGTTTGAGAACAGCTAGAACAGCTGCGAAACCCTGTCAAGGAGATTCTTCGGAATCATACCTCGATCACAGCAGTATTTGTAATCGATCAACGGGGAACCATGGTCCGTGTACCTCAATTCAACGAAAGTGATCAAAGACACTTCCGTGTGTTTTATTGCTAACTGTTGTTTGCAGGTACATTTGGACGGTTGCAGCTGATTATAATTGAGGAGTCAATCCAAAGCGGCATGCTCACAGCATCCACACTTAATTGAAGAAATCATGACTGGTGCATATCTACATAACCTGGCTCTGATATTTCTATATTATGCTTCTGCTACGCTGCTTCAAATATCATGAACCAGTAAAAGCTTCCGCTACTCTGATGGAAAGATGTCATGATTCAAAAGTGTGAGCATGTCGGTCCGAAAGTCACGACTTCACATGATGGCAACACAACAAAGGGTGATCCAGAGATTTACTGTGGCTGATGATCTCAAATAAAGCTCGAAGATCATCAAAAATGTGGATCAGTTCAAAGACCTCCACTTAAAGTACAAATCAATGCGGACTTTGAAGAATCACTACAAAAGCACAAAGATTGCGGAATTGAAGAATTGAAGTCTACGAGCTCAAAAACAAAGTCAAGTATAGAATGCTAGGATTCAAAATGTAAATCATGGGGTGACCTCCCTTAGGGGGAGATTGTTAGGAATCGGAAAATCCATAGTGAAGAGTCGGTCACCCCAACTCTAGTCTAGCATATGTTAGCTCGTAGACATTACGTTATTTATTAGTTATTTAGTTTAGAGCAACACCGTGGAGGACGGACGGGTCTTACCCAATGTATGCCCTGATCCAAATCCGAATGAGGACGGTAGTTTGTAACTATATATACCCTCTACCTCCCAAGGTAGAGGGTTGGACCTTTCACTCAATCTAACCTTCTTTCTTTTGTTTTACTTTCTCTCTCTAGAAAGGCTCCCATCTCTACTTTCTCTCTCTAAACTCTTACATAATTCGAACCATATATTGTTATGTGATGTGTTTGTGAAATCCAATATGTAACACTATATTTAATATGTTTTGATGTGTTTATGAAATCCAATATGCTACATTTCTGTTGTGATATCATTGACATTTAAAGGTAATCACATTCGTCTAAAAGTTTTTGTTATATTATCGGTTAAGTGACTCAAGCCCTAAAACATTTTGTTTGTTATTTTTCTTAAATGAAGGAATTGACCTCAATGTTTGATATTAAAAAATAGTGGTTAGCTTGGTGGCAAAGGAGACGAGGTGATAGATATATATGTTTCATATATGACCAAAATGTATGATTTTTAATGTGTTTTTTTTGTTTGATTATGTTATTCTGTTGATAATGTCTTAAATTGATGTGGGTATAGAACCATAAAGCAAGAAACAAAAAACACCCCCATGACTATTATTGATTTAAACGAGTAATAAAACAATATGAAGAAGATGTTTTCAATTTATTATGCTAATAATCACAAGACTTAGTGGTATGGAAGTGTGTGTGATTTTGGGAGTAAATTTTAAATTTATATAGTATGATAAGTATATATATTGTGTTGTTTTGTTTATTTGTGTTATTGTAGTTGTTTCATCCAACTGGAAGTGGTACGCAAATAGGAGAACCACTCAAAGGCCTATATGCTACTACTGGATATTGAGCTCCAGGAATAGCTCGATAAGCAGATCCAAGTTACCGTTAGGAGGCACTGCATAATTTATTGGAGTCCTAGGGAAAAGAATGTTGATACTGACTCGAGGGGAAGACGATATAGTTGATCTTTTATAATATCTCCTCATCTAATCTTTAATATTTTTCAACTATAACAAAGCTTCGCACATAGAAGCTTATCCTTAGTAAAATACTTTTAGTTGAACAAAGCGCTTTAACTTTTGTTTTTCCATTAGTAGCATTAGTCACATTCTCTTCTACAAGCATCCAAAATGAATGGTGTGTAAACAATCCAATGGGAGATTGACTATCCTATTTAAATGTTCTCCTTTTACTAAAAAAGGACATTGGTTCAAATCGGTTCTATCACTAATTATGTTCTTTACAAGGTACAATCATGGCGCGCGGAAATGTAAAACTAAAGATGTGATAATATTTAAACTATTGGATTGTTTTTTTGGTTGTTTAAGGTGGTTCAAGAACTTACTTTAATTAGGCAATGCATGAATAATTTAGGAAAATTTTATTTATTCCGAGAAGTTTACATTTCTCTTATATGCTTTAGAAAACAACTTAAACTCAGTTTCTGCTCTAGGAGATCTTGTTCGATAGCCTAGCACATGCTTAAACCTTTTTAGGCCACCTCATCAGTATCATATAGCAAAATGGGTGTTAACTCTTGAGTAATGCGTCAAAATGCATGTGTAAATCCTATATATGCATCCTTACGCGTCACGCACAACACTTTTTGTAGATAATTAATGAGTCAGGTTTAATAAGTAGATAAGCAATACTATAAGCAATATCAAACATTCTTATAAACAACTTATGCTTATTGCATTGTTAAGACCTATTTTAAAGTGTTTGGACGAAGAATGTGCTCATACTTATATGCTTTTTGTTAGCAACTTTGGTTTGCTTCCAAAAGATATGTTCATATTCATTATTATGAAAGTTTTCTTATTATTGAATATGAATAGGTAAACTTTAAAAATTATTATGAAAATTTTCATATAAATTATTATGAAAACTTCAAACAACTAAAACCATTTACGACATGTAAAGTTATTTGTTTTTTTAGACGACAATAATACATGTCGTAAAGTTGTTTGTTTTTTTAACAACAATAATACATAACTCAATTTTTTGATAAAACCCCGTGAGTGCACGGGTATTATAACTAGTTAAATATGCAAATATTTAGTCGAGTTAAGGAAAACAAACGTGCATTGCAAAAATTATATAAATCAAACCATAATTCAAAAATAAATGTCTAATTAAACGTAAATCATGGTTTGAAAATGCTAACCTGATTAACTGTAAACTATCACTTGGTTTGACCATTATGTTTGTTTAGGGGTGTTTACGGGTCGGGTAAGTTCAGGTTTTTTTGGATTAGTTACCGTGCTTACACGAAGGCTATCCTATTGTACCAACCGTCACGTCTAAAAATAGCATAATTTTATGATACGTACCAAAGCTAATGGTCAAACAGTCAAGGGACCGAAAATGTAATTAACCAGAAGTGGAGGGGGTCAAGTGTAGACTTTTGAATAAAGTTTGATTGGCGATTAATCCTGCGCACCTAAATGCTCTAACCGCCTCTCTTCCCTATAAATAGTTCTTTCCTTTTATTTTCTCATTTTAAGCATTGTTTTGTAATCAAATTCTCTCTCAAATCTGTAATCACTCATTTCCCAAATCTGTCCAAAACAATCACTTCGATTATCATTCTTCCATTGATATTCCTTGTGTTTCTTGCTTGTTTTTTTTATTTCATTAAGAAATCTAGTTCAGTACATATCAAGTGGCAACAGAGCCCTTTCCTGGCGCTCTTACTATCGTTTCCGGCGAGTTGTTACGATTCCGGTGAGTTTGTTACGATTCCAGTGAGTCTGTTACGATTCCGGCGAGTTTGTTACGATTTCGGCGAACAAAATTTTCCAGAAACAGAGTGTTACATTGGTACTCTTTTCAGTTATTGTATGCTATCCATAAAAAACAAGACCAATTGTTGAGTATTTATCGCGATCACGAGAATAGCGCATAAGTGCTTAAATCCTCTATTTTTGAATCCATGATCAGTTTTGTTTGACTAAAGGTTGGCCAAGCACGGTTAGTTGTTAGTAGTAACTCAATTGTAGACGAAGGAGTAAACCTAACAACCTTTCATCATTAAAATAGCATACAATGGTGGTTCAAACTCACAATCAAGAGCAGAGCTGCACCTCTGCTAATGGTGAGCCTCCCACTTTGACTTAATTAGATCAAAGTATGGCTGAGATACAACAGTTACTCAGAAATATGGATGGGAGGTTGAATGCTTTCAGTCTCTTCCAAGCTTTTGCTACAAATGAATTTACAAGGCTCAATGCAGTTGGTACTACCATTCCTCCTAATGCTCATGGAATTGGAAATCAAGGAGCTCCACAAGGTCAATTATCTTAAACCAATGCTTCATGCCCCCTAACTTATAAATTGAATGGCCAAAAGCACATTTGCTTGAGGACAAGCAAATACCAAGTGTAGGGATATTTGATAAGGATTTAAAACATACGTTTTTAGGGGGTCATTTAAGCACTAAATCGACACATTTTATATCCGTTACTACTTAAAATTGTTCCTTTTCACTTTTTAGGTCTTTTGGAAGCAAAATGCTGGAATGAAGCATATTTGGACGAAAAGGAGCAAAAACATGTAGAAAATGGCAAAGTCAAGATCAACGACACTCCAAGGCTGTTCATTACACCTGACGGCGTCCCATCCAAAGGGCGATTCCGTCCCTATATTGAAGACTTGATCAAAAAGTGCACGTGACGGCTCAGCGGAATTTCTGGTCCTAAAGCATGACAGCGTCACGCCTTATTTCTGGAAGGCGTCACTCACAAAAACTACACCAGACGCCCAAGATCCAAGATTCAGACGATGTCCTGCATGAAGATTGACGGCGTCATACATCTCAAGTGATGCCGTCCCAACGATGACTTGGCCCAAACGAAACCCTAATGACGGTGACCTGACGGCATGACTAGCAAAAGGTGATGCCGTCGTGAATGTAAATCTATATATAGAATTCGATTTTTCTGTATTTTAAGAGGTTGAATTTTGGAGAGCAAACCCTAACTCAGTTGTAGTCTGACTTGGACAGTATTCTAGGGTCCCATACCCTATTTTACACATCAACCACTTCAAGCTCAAACTACGGCCCTACGATCCGACACCATCCGGTTGGTGCAAAACGGATGTGCATTCCATGGACTTCATTCCGAAGATCCTAATCAGCATCTCAAGGATTTCCTAAAAATCGTTGACTCTATCGACCTTGATGCTACCACATGGGAGACCACGCGCTTGCGTCTCTTCCAATTCTCTCTACGGGACCAAGCTAGTAATTGGCTTGAGCGACTTCCCGCCAGATCCATCTCAAGTTGGGATGATCTCACCACTCGTTTCCTTGCCTAAATTTTCCCACCGGGGAGAACTACCAAGCTAAGGAATGACATCTTGATGTTTCAACAACATCAAGGCGAAACTCTCTACGAGGCGTGGACTCAATTCAAGGACTTGCTCCATAAAGTCCCTCATCACGGTATTGATCTTTGGTTCAAGTCCAAATCTTTTACGATCATGTTAATCTATCAACTAGGAAAACCATCGACCAAGCGGCCAGTGGCAAGCTTAGTGAACTTACCGTGGAAGAGTCGTGGGGTACAATCGAGGACCTTGCCCTCTATGAAAACGAATGTTGGAATGACCCCCGCGAGTTGCCCAAAATCGTCAAGGCAATCTCCTTGCCTCCCATTGAATCACAACCTTCCAATCGTAAGATGCTCGAACTTGAAAATCAGGTCAAGTTCCTAATGAGCTCCTATGAAACTCCTAAGCCTTCACGCCAAGTGAACAAGGTCTCTTCCTTGTGTGACTTATGTAGTGGTCCCCACAACACTCGTAATTGCACGAGACTCCCCGAACAAGCTTCCGTGGACTACGCATCCTCGCGCACCAATAGAATGGGAGGAAGTTTCCCCACAACACCCAGACCTAGAACTTACAACGAAGCCCGAGAAGCATGGAGGGGCAAACCCGACTATAATTGGGGTCAAACCAAAGAATTCACCTCTAACGACTCCCCATGGCCCCAACCACACAATCAAAGCTCTCATGCCCCTAGTCAACATAACTTAGAAGGGATGATGCAACACCTAGTTACATCCCAAGAAGCCCAAATAGCCAAGCTTTTGGACCGCTTTAACCAACAACAAGTCGAGATGGATAGGAAGATAGATAACCTCTTGAAAGCCATAACCAATAATGATAGGACGACCACCGAAAAGGTTAATTCCATCTCGACTCATTCTCCCAAAAAGCTTTCGTTGTTAAGATTAAGGACCCGAGCAAGTACTTCGCTCATTCACAATTAGGAATGAAACTAGGGACCCGTCTTCATCAAAACACGTTCACTTCGTCAATGCCATCACCCTAGTAAAACCAAATAGGAATAGTGATGAAGCAAACCATGAGACGGTACTTGAGGTTAGTGAGACACCTATAGATGAATCAACCAATGAAGTAGACGAAGTAGGTGATGAACACTTCAGTAAGTTTCCTACGGATGAGGAACTTTCATACCACCCACACCTAGTGTGCGGCCTTCGTCCCTTTTATACTAGGAGATGCCCACGAATCACCTTTGGAAATCCTAGAAATCTCAACATACCATGTTGCATAGGACATCTTTTCATGGCAAAGGCCTACATTGATCGCAAGTACCCAATAAACATCATGACTAGCACGTACTATAATTGGGTGATGAAGAAACCTATCCCAAATAGGCAAGACCCCAATGATCCTAGAGTTAGATGTAATTTTCTTGGTAGAGTTAAAGGATTGCCCGTCTATGTAGGTAGCTTCACGTATCTTACGGATTTCGTGATTGTGGAAGATATTAGTACGGTTATAGATCCTAGCTTGTCCCATGTAGTTCTAGGAAAGCCTTTCATAGATAGCTCCGGAATGACTTATGATCCATCGTTAGGGATAGTTAGATTCAAGGATGAGATCGACGACATCGCCTACCAAATGCCATTTAAAATTGAGAAATTATCATCACTATCCAATAACGAGAAGGAACTTAAGCTATCGGTCTACTATAGGAATGAGGATGATAAGAGGAGAGGAGTAGACTATGTAATGAGTAAGATATTTGGGTTCTATAAAGAATGTGTGAAACTAGGACCGGAATATAGAACCAATTTGGGGCAAGATGACTTCTTAGAAAGATGCACGATAGGGCATAACTATGCCATGGAAAACCCCAATAGAGATCGTCATAAGGAAGAAGATGACGGTAAGGAAGTCACGTAGGAGCACATCTTCGAGTCTAGCTACAAGACTCATAAATAAAGAAAAGCGCTTCGTGGGAGGCAACCCATGCTTAATTGTTTGCTTGTTATTTTCCAATTTGTGTGTTCATATATCTTTTTCGTTGTTGTTTATTCTCATGTTAGACTTTGTGAAAATGCTTTATTTTGTCTTTAACCTCGTCTTAATTACATATAAATGTATTTTACAAAAAGATAAGTGTAAGGAAGATCACATATATTTTTAAGAACATGAACATGAGATTAACAATAATTGAAATTGATGTATATGTTTGTTTGTTAGAGTCAAATTCTTGTATCGAGTCATAATGGATGTTTTACGTAGAATTTTCCAGGTTTTAATGAGTTAATTTTTCCAGAAAAATGCAGCAGACCAGTTTTTGTTAGGACAACCTGACGGCGTCAAGATTAACACCTGACGATGTCAGGCAATGTAGAAACAAAATATCAGTTTCGTTTTCTGTATAATTTATAATTTTTGGAAATTCCCAATTCTTAATTTTCCAGAAAAACTGCAAACATGCATTCCACAAGCATTATATCTTACTTGCTTTCAAGTGTAGTTGTGTGTCATATATAGTTTTACCGTCGATTTTACGTGAAGATTTCGTTTGTTTTCTTATAAGTGTGCAAGTTATATTAGACAAGAAGAAGAAACACATATTGGATGAAGCTTATTACTTATGCATTCTTCTTGGAGGATTTAACCGCAACTTTACACATATCCTACCGAGCAAATCAGAGGAGTATTAGTTTCTTTTCCTCACTTACCTTCCTTTATAATAAATTTGATACTTTCGGGGAATATTAGGGGACAATGTTCAGATTAAGTGTAGGGAGGGAGAATAAAACGGGAACTTATAAACTATTCACTCACTTGATTATTTATCTTGTCCGTAGTAATTAGTGTAATAAACCATACGAAATATTTGTTAAGGCAATTTTAGCACCAAATTAAAATTTTTATATGACATTTACGAGCTAAACTTTAGTCTTAATAAGGTGTCTCATTGATAGGAATTATATGACTAGCACAAAAACCATTTACCACTCAAATTCCACCCCAAAAATGTGAGGTTCGCCCCTCGATCTTTAGGAATAAAAGCATTCACCTTTAATGCTTAGTGAGTGTACTGGTAGTATAATAGATTCTAGAACTTGTTTTGTGATGCATTCCGAGATCGCTAGTGAGACTACACTTGTGTAGTTAGGAGTAACTAAATGCTAAGAGGCATTAGGATAACCCTTATTTGAAACCTGTATTATAATTACATCTTCCACATCGGTTGAGTAATTACCCCATGCCCTTGCGATGTACTCATCTTTAGTACACGATACCCCTAGTTAACTCCTCAGAGCCTATCCTTTTCGCTGTTCTCGTGATGTTTTGGTTTTCCAGAATACCAATGAAGAGCATTGTTTATAATCCAGCCCCAAATGTACACCCAAATCGCCTTAGCCTATCTTGTATGCACTCATCTTTAGTGCATTATTGTTATCACTACTAAACCCTTAGTTCAATTATCTAGTTACTGGCATGGTTGCTAAGTCGAGTCATATCTTTTGTATACAGTTTTGGGACGATTGAGACTCATGGGTAAAAGTAATATTTTATGGAGTAACGGGAAAGAACGATAAATTCAAATTCCCTTTGTCTACGTAATTAAATGCTCCAAGTGTTTTGATCTTTTCAAATCGGGTCAGGGATTCTCCTATAAATCCCTTATATTTTGATGTTATCGTAGAGGATGGTAGACTAAAAGGTATGAAAAAAAAATCGAAAAAAAAGAGAAAAAGAGTTGTTAAAAAAATGAAAAAATGAGAAAAACATACGAGCTACCATCCTACATCTATCATTTATGTTTATGTTTTCAAGTTTTTGTTTGTTTTGTTTCAAGGTATCTAGTGTTAGTAAGTCGAGTCTTGGCTTCGTAACGCCACGCTTTACATGCTTGTAACATAAGATTTTTGACTTGTCACCACTAAATATCCCATATCCAACAAAATCCTTTACTTCCCTACCCTACGCCTAACATTACAACCCTTGTAAAGACCTCTTAGATAGTTATTCCTAGGTGCTTATGCCAAAGCGGTGGAGGTTTGATCTATTCTCAAGCTTATGGTTATCTATGTACTATGCCAGATAATGAGTGTTTATCTTCCATTTCCATTTATATTTCATATAAACTCGAGAGATGAGAGAATCCAAACACCAATTGTGAGGTGCTAGTGTATAATTTTCGTGCTTGTTATGACTATTGTGGCGCTTGTACTTGCTGTAAATTATCTTAAACCAATGCTTGATGCCTCCTAACTTATAAATTGATTGGCCAAAAGCACATTTGCTTGAGGACAAGCAAATACTAAGTGTAGGGATATTTGATAAGGATTTAAAACATACGTTTTTATGGTGTCATTTAAGCCCTAAATCGACACAATTTATATCCGTTACTGCTTAAAATCGTTCATTTCAATTTATATCCGTTACTGCTTAAAATCGTTCATTTTCACTTTTAAGGGCTTAAAATCGTTCATTTTCGCTAAATTACTCTTGTGTTTGCTTAGATCTATGAAACCTAGTTATTGATTGTTGTTAGGTTGTGTCTTGTCTTAATTGGTAGACGCTAGAGTAAGGAAAACTGGCTTCTTCTTTCATTGTTGCGAGCTTGAACGTCCTAAATAGCAAAAATCCATAGGAGTGCACCTAGGCCATCGTAGTGTTTATTGCGTGAGTTGTAGCTTTGTGATAATAGTGTATTCGGGGGAGATGCTATTGTAGTTGCCGATCCCAGGTATTCTAAAGGAGATTTACAATTCATAGAACTAGGGAATTAGGCACCCCCTACGACTAATCGGAATACAACGCATCAATTAAGATAAAGGAAGTGACAATTCAACCGACCAATAAAAGATAACTAGGGAGTAATAGCATCTAAGTATACACATCTTTAATCATCATACGAGTACACCTCAATTAGCATAAACTATCAGTAGTTAATTAGATAATTAGAAAATTAGTTAAGTAGTAAAATCGGTAGAAGTACCACCCCCAAATCATATACCCCGAGATTTTACCTTTGCTTTCTAAAAGAACATAAAAAAGACTAAAAAGAATCATCCTCAACCCCACCTTCTCGTCATATATCTCTTTCTAGCATTCCTATTCCCCTAGAGAACGAAATAAATCCACGAGGCCTACCCCATACTACATTACAATGATTAGGTTCACTGCCTAGAGGATTGAAAAGCTTGCTCGTAGAAAAGGAGGTTTTCTCAACCCCGAACACTCCATATCATTCATGATGATCCTATGGTAGAACTTAAAATTTTGAAACAAACTGGAGATGTACAAACCTACCAGGATAAGTTTGAAATGTTGCTAAATAAGGTGGATTTAACTGAGGCTCAAGCTATAAGTATGTTTATTGGAGGACTTAAAGTTGAGATTGGAGTGCCACTAAGAATGTTTAAGTCTGTTACTATGAAGGATGTCACTAGTTTGGCAAAAGTGCAGGTTGCTTGAGTGGCAATTTTAAAAACTAGACCCCAATACTCCCTTTATAGTGGCACTATGTTTAAAAAAACAGTTATGTTAATCCTAGACCACATAGTAGGGTTGTGAATAAACCTCCTCTATTGACACTACCTGCACCTCCAAAAACAGTAACTGCCTATCTTGTTAGGAGACACTTGACAAAAAAGGAGTTGGAAGAAAAAAGGGCCATAAATTAGTGTTCTACTGTGACCAAAGGTACACTCCTGGCCATAAGTGCGGTGGTCAGATGTATGCTTTGGAAGTAGTGGGAGATGGGGAGGAAAGTGAAAATGTAGTAACGGAGATGATCGGTGAAGTAATTGAGGAAATACAGGAGTTGGAAGAACCTGTGCTAGAACAATTCCCACAAATTAGTGAAGATAATCTACAAATATCCCTTAATGTTTTGTCAGGAGTAACTTTTTATAGGACCATGAGGGTTAAGGGTCATGCTGGTAAACAATTGGTGCATATACTCATGGATACTGGAAGTAGACACAATTTTTGGCGCTCTTAGCTGCCAAAAGATTGGGATGTCATTTGAGAAGGACTGTTCCACTAGAGGTGCCTGTGGCTAATGGTAATCAGATGGTAAGTGAATATATGTGTAAGGACTTCCAGTGGACTTTACATGGAAGTACTTACACAACTGATGTAATGGTAATTCCATTGGGCACCTGTGATATGGTGTTGGGTGTGCAATGGTTGTCCACAATGGGGAACATTTTGTGGAACTTTGATACCTTAACCATAATGTACAAGTATCAAGGGAAAAAGGTGGTCTTGTGAGGTTGTCAACAGGTTGTTTTGGCTTGGGTTGATGGAAAACAAGTTACAAGAAATGTGAAGTGCAGTACTGTTGAGCTGTGTTCCATGTATGTTTGTGTTTATCTTGGTCAAATATGGATTGGGGAAGGGGAAGAAACCACTAGTACAAATATGAAAAGTGTGCAAACATGTTGGCAGACTTCCAAGTAGTGTTTGAAGTACCAAGTGGCTTACCACCTTAGAGGTCTTATGATCATTCCATCCAGTTAATACCAAACACTCCACCTATTAATATTCGACCTTACAGTCATCCACCTAACCAAAAGGAAGATGTGGAACTGATGGTTAATGAGTTGTTAGATGTTGGGGTCATTAGAAACAGACACAATTCCTTCTCTTCTCCCATTGTCATTGTCAAAAAGAAGGATGGCAATTAGAGAATGTGTGTTGACTCTGAGGGAACTTAATAAGTATATTGTGAAGGACAATTTTCCTATTACAGTAATAGAGGAGCTCTTGGATGAATTGCATGGTGCTAAATTCTTCACTAAACTGGATCTAAGGTTTGGTTACCATCAGATAAGGATGAAGAATGAAGATGTGCATAAGACTGCTTTTAGAACCCATGAGAGTCACTATGAGTTTTTAGTGATGCCTGTTGGGCTTACAAATGCACCTTCTACCTTTCAATCCCTAATGAACACAATTTTCAAGCCCTACTTGAGGAAGTTTGCCCTCGTGTTCTTTGATGACATCTTGATATACAGTGCCAGCCTAGAAGACCATTTGGAACATTTAAGGTGTGTATTGGCACTTATGCAAGCTCACAGACTCTATGCCAAACACTCCAAATGTTCTTTTTCCTTGAACAAAGTTGAGTATTTAGGCAACTTGATTTCTGTTGAGGGAGTCTCCACAGATCCAAATGAGGTTCAAGCCATGAAAGACTGGCCAAGGCCTAATAATGTGAAATAATTAAGAGGTTTTTTGGGACTCACTGGTTATTATAGAAGGTTCATTAAGGGATATGTTGTCATTAGTCAACCTTTGACTAAGCTGTTAAAGAAAAATTCTTTTGGGTGGAATGAAGATGAATAACAAGCCTTTTCCAAGTTGAAAGAAGAAATGGTGTCCACTCCAGTATATTGGGTCTGGCCAACTTCAACAAGGAGTTTGTGGTAGAGACAGATGCTTGTGATGTGGGCATTGGAGTTATGCTTATTCAAGATGGTCACCCATAGCTTATTTTCGCAAGGCATTATCTGTCAAACATCAAGCATTATCCACCTATGATGAGGAATTCTTAGTTGTGTTGTTAGCTTTAGATAAATGGAGAGGGTATCTACTTGATAGGCACTTCAAAATCAAGACAGACCACTTCAGTCTAAAGTACTTATTGGATCAAAGGCTTACAACACCATTTCAAACCAAGTGGCTACCTAAACCGTTGGGCTTTGATTACGAGATCAGTTATAAGAAGGGTAATCATAATACAACTGTTGTTGCTCTTTCTAGGATAGCTACTGGTGCAGAGTTATGTTCCTTGGTCTTGTCTACTATTGCAACTCATTGTTGGAACATATCAAGGAAAGTTGGACAAGTGATGCAGAGGTGCAGACCATTCTGGATAAGTTGCAGACTGCACCATAGGAAGTGACTAAATACACAGGAGGAAAGGGAGATTAGTGGTTGGTAATGACAAAGCACTAAGACAGCTATTAATAAGTCACTTCCACCAAGGTCCATTGGGTGTTCATTGTGGGGTACATGTGACTGCAAGAAAGCTATCTGCAGTGTTCTTTTGGCAAGGTCTTAAGCTAATGGTCAAGACTTTTGTCAAATAATGTGATGTTTACCAAAGATATAAGCCATAATTAGTTGCTTCTCCTGGATTACTACAACCTTTGTTGATACCAACCAAGATTTGGAGCAACATGTCCATGTATTTCATTGAGAGTTTGCCTAAGTCTCATGGTAAATCTGTCATTTTTGTGGTAGTGGACAGGATTAGCAAATATGCTCACTTTATGGCATTGCAACATCCTTTTTCAGCCAGTGATGTAGCTAAATATTTCCTGGAAAATGTGTATAGGCTACATGGTTTGCCTGATGCCATAGTCAGTGACAGAGATAAGATTTCTCTTAGTCATTTTTGGTAGGCCTAGTTTAAAATGTTGAAAGTGGACTTACAGTTATCTACAACCTACCACCCTCAAAAAGATGGGCAAACAGAGGTTGTTAATAGGTGCTTGGGCTGCTACTTGAGATGTATGACTGGTGAGAGTCCAAAGGAATGGCTTGATTGGTTGCCTTTAGCTGAATATTGGTATAACACCTATTACCATTCAGACTAAGGTGACCCCTTTTGAGATTGTATATGGTCAACCAACCTCTGTGCATTTTCCTTATGTACCTGGTGATAGTGCTAATGAGGCTATGGACCGATCCTTGTAAGCCAGAGAGCAAGCAGTGAAGATGTTGCAGTTTCATCTGAAAAGATCACAAGAAATTATGGCTAATATGGCTAATAAAGGCAGGACAGATAGAGAGTTTGAGGTGGGAGATTGGGTATATATGAAACTTCAGCCCTATAACAAGGTACCTATCACAAGCTATCAGCAAAGTACTATGGGCAATTTCAAGTCACCAGCAAAATTGGCCAAGGTGCTTACAAGTTACAGATACCTAGTACTAGCCAAATACACCATGTGTTCCATGTCTCTCAACTAAGGAAGTGCCATGGATATAATGTACAAGTGGGAGTCCTTCCTAGTAGTGATGAAGAAGGAAATGTAGTTATAGTTCTTGTGGCTATTCTTGAAAGGAGATTGAGGAAAGTGCACAATAAGCCAGTTGTTTGTGCTAGTGCAGTGGGAGAACCAAACTGTTGAAGATGCTACATGGGAATTTTACCATGATTTTGTGAAGAGATTTCCACAATTTGCTTGATACAACCTTGAGGTCAAGGTTTCGAAGGGGGATGGAATGATATATACCAAAGCTAATGGTCAAACAGTCAAGGGTCCGGAAATGCAATTAACCAGAAGTTGAGGGGGGTCAAGTGTAGACTTTTGAGTAAAGTTTGATTGGCGGTTAATCCTTGGCACCTAAATCCTTTAACCGCCTCTCTTCCCTATAAATATAGTTTTTTCCTTTCATTTTCTCATTTTAAGCATTGTTTTGTAATCAAATTCTCTCTCAAATATGTAATAACTCATTTACCAAATATATCCAAAACAATCACTTCGATTATCATTCTTTCATTTCATTAAGAAATCTAGTTCAACACATATCATTTTAATGAATCTTTCAAATCATCACGTCTATGTAAATATAGCATAAGGCGTAATAGTACAGTACTAGGCCATTATAAATCCATGGATTTGAGTCTAAACGGGTCTGGTTTTACATGAGTCATTTAGGATCACGGGTCTAAACGGGTATGTTTCAAATGGGTCTTGGGTCGGGTTGACCTATCGGGGTTTCGCCATTTTTTTATTTGAGTGTAAAGTGAAATAAAGAAAATAAGTATTCAAAATTTTAATTCTAATACATTGGAATCAAATATCAAATGTCCATTAGAGGGTTAGGTGTGATAACGAGGTGCCTCTTGCCAAACCTACATGGCTCTCACCACTCCCTCGCCTCGACACCATTGCCTCTCGCCACCCTTCGTCAAACATGCCTTCGTCACCTGAACGACGATCAAAATTCTGCAAGTAAACGTTAGAGTGGGGCCAAGTTTAGAGGAAAACGGTCACAATTTTAAAAAACTAGCCGCTTGGCTTTTATTTTTTTTATTTTATAATTATTATTATTATTATTTTTTTTATCAAATATCACTTTTTAAAAACACTATAATTACCACATAAACACGCTTATTTCACACAACAAACACACAATTCATTACCAAAATATCAATACTCTCTATTTACAACCTTCAAAACAAATGTCTCAAAATCCAAATGGGAGCGGGTATTTTACGTCGCTTCTCACCTCAAACGAACAACAATACGGGAGTTCTTTAAACCCGTCTACCCCATCGTAAAAAAATCTAATTCTTCCTCGCAACAAATTCCACCATTTGGTACGCAATTATCACCCGAACAAATTTACCAAAATCAACATTATGCTATTCAAGGATTCTCAAATTTCCAACAACCAAGAAATTCGGTACCACAAATTTTTAACCCATAATCATCACAACCATCACAGTTTCTTCAATCTCAGTCACAACAATACTTTGAATCACAACCATCCGAACCAGAATTCAAAGTACCACAATCTCGTGCATCGACGAAAGGTAAAGTGAAAAAAAAGCACAAAAAAGTCAAAGAGAGTCGTGAATTTGGATGCGGACAACAAGGAAGACGCGGAGGATGTTGCACGTGTGAATACTCGTTGGATTAAGGAAGAAGAAAAGTTGCTAGTAGAAACTTGGGTGGAAGTATCTCAAGACAAAGACATCGGGAATGACCTTTCCGATGACGCGTTTTGGAACCAGATTCTGGAGGATTTCAACAGGGGTACAAACCATGACCAGCGTACCAAAAATATGCTCA
Organism: Chrysanthemum makinoi; assembly: GCA_910596185.1. NCBI lineage: Eukaryota > Viridiplantae > Streptophyta > Magnoliopsida > Asterales > Asteraceae > Chrysanthemum > Chrysanthemum makinoi. The sequence continues at coordinate 25,210,091 of OU343216.1, forward strand.
CGGGTAAATGGACAAGGATTCACGGTGATTGTCAAAAATTCAACTCTATTTACAAACATTTGGTGCATAGAAGCGGGGAAAATGACGCTAATCATCTCGAGAATGCAAGGACCAATTTTAGCCAACGCTTTGGTGATAGAGAGTTAATATATGTTAAGGTGTGGGATATTTTGAGAAAATACACCAAATGGGACGCGGAGGACCCGATTGATCTCTCAAATCTCGAGGATTTGTTAGGCGCTGACAAACGACCTCGTCCCGCCGGCTCAAACAAAAGAGCTGGAAAAAAATCCAAGTCGGTGGAGACGTCAAGTGCCCGGGGGAGCGTAGGGGCTAGCTTCGGGGGGAGTCAAACGAGTACTTTTTCGGGTATGTTATCAGAAAAGTATATGCATAAAGCCGAAGCTTAAACACTCGTGTACAAGGCGAAGAGACTGAAAGAACTGTAGACCTTATAGATGGAAGAGTTGAAGTTTTTCATGCTTGATCCTGACCAGATCACACCAGCCAAAGCTGCTTTCATCCACAGAAAACAAGAAGAAATCATGAAGAAACATCAATCCGGCCAATAAAGTTTCGTATGTTATTTTTGTAGGGTATGTTTTTTTTTCGTATCGTTATTTTAGGAATCGTATGTTTTTTTAATTATGATGTATTGTATTTTAATTTTAATGAATGAGTTTTAGTTTATTTGATGAATTGAAAAAAAGAAAAAAAAGTGGTGGGACCCAAATAAGTAAATTGTGGTGTGTTATGGTAAGGGGGGGGGGGTTATTTGAGGGGTTGTGGTATAGTGATGTGGCACCCGTAGGCTCCAAATGAGTAGCAAAATTTACTCACCACAAGGTATCGTGGATACCAATAACACGTTATTGTTATGCCACCCCAGCGACACATCATACACCTCCCAATAACTCACCAATAACTAAAACACCCTCCCTCATAACACACCACTAACATGTTATAGAGTCCCACCAAATACCCAACTAAAAATATCCACTCACTCAAAAAAAAGTAATAAAAAAAAATAACTGAACATCACAAATAGCTTGAGCCAGTGGAATGACTCAAATACCTTTGGCTCACGAATGACACCAAGTGGTGGTATGATTTGGCTCACCAATGACATGAAAAATGAACCTTTGGTTTGTTAAAAGCTCCCCATACTGTGTGCTCTTAGACCATCTAAAATATATATAGGAAGATCCAATAAAACCAATCACCTCATAATACTACCTTAAATTACACAATAGATAAAATTATTATATCAAACAAAACAATCATGTACCATTGCATGAAGCAATTTAACAAGAACAAGATTTCAAACTAGATAAAACCAACTAGAACCACAAATATTAAAGTAAAAAATGTAAGCAAAATCAAAACACCATGAACGAAAAAATTTGTACCCTGGAAAAAGGCTTTGCTTGATGATTTTAGGGATGTCAGATGTGTTATGATATGTATGTGAGGTTTGTGCAACGCATATACTCAAAAGAGGGGTTCTAAAAGGTGTATTATAGCGGCAATAAGGCGCCGAGCATGATTTTCACGTTACGAAATAGATTAAGGTGTCAGTTCTAGGCGTAGCGTGAAAAGGCACGCTAAGACGCGAGGCGTGACGCCTTTTTTAAATCAAACTCCGATAAAAATGTTTTTTTAAAAGAAACAAAGAAAATTACATGGAACGATAGTTTATTCACTTAATTCTTTATGTATAACACTTTTTATAAACTCGATATATATGAAATATGGTATAATATATAAATTTAGAAATATTTTTATATTTTGTGTCGTTTTGTATTACGGCGGCGATAAGGCGCCGCTAAGACGCAAGGCGTGATCTTGACGTCATGAGATAGATCAAGGCGTCAGCTCAAGACGTAGCATGAAATGAGGCGTGAGGTGTGACGGATAAAAATGTTTTTTTAAAGAAACAAAGAAAATTACATGCAATGATAGTTTATTGACTTAATTCCTTATGTATAACAGTTTTTATAAACTCGATATATATGATGTAACAAATCGCATTTTCAGGTTACTATTCATTCTCTAAATTTTATTATTCACTTTTACTATTCATTTTTACTATTCATTCCTGATAACGCTCAAAATAAGTATGTTTTTAGTAGCGTTATTGTTGGTTTTGTGTATGATAATCGGCTATATTAACTCATAATTGTTGCAAAAGTGCAAAAGAAGCTTATTTGTATATGAATGTAGCCAGGTATCGTAAAAGGTGAAGAAATGAAGATTTCATGCACATTTGGATAATTCCCGAGGTAGAAAGTCAATGATTAGGAAGCACAATGATTTTTAAGTGTCTACATCAAATAAAGATCAAGATTCGTCTTGGAAATCAGCATCGAAAGCAAAGAAAAAGGCACGAATCGAGAAAAGTCAACTAAAGTCAACAAACGTTGTACGGAAGGCTCCCAGCCGATCGGTCAGAGCCCGCAACCGGATCGGCTGAGGTGATGGTCAAAACGCAACCGGATCGGCTGCATCACAACCGATCCGGCTGGAACACATAGAGTTACACTTTTAGTCATTTATTGATGCCTTAATTTCTATTAATCATGAGAGGCCGATCATTTCCAGTTAATAATGTATTGGGGACGTTTTTGGCTTGATAGTAAAGGGTTCCTAGCTATATAATGCACCTAGACTTAGTAGTCTAGAGTGACACATCCAAAGAGTAATAGTTTACACCAAAGCTATTACCAACCCTTATTATTCATCCCAAAAGTCTTGTATCTGCTGTAAAACGTCCAGGAGGGTGGTGAGACAAATTCTCATCCATTGTGTAATCATTTAGAGTCGTACGGTTAGGCTAAGACGATTGGAGGCGTGTGGTTGCTATATTCCACAATTTCTAATTCTTGTAATCCAAAGCTTAGGTATTCTACTGAACTTGTCATGAGTCTCTATTCTATAGAATTATTTGAATTACCTTGTCACTACTTGTGTTATGTTATGATTGTTATGGAGTAATTCTTGAATATACTTGTGTGTAAGGATGTAGGAAATTGTAGGAGTGTTCTTATATGTGATGCATGTAAATGATCTTGTTTAAATGAGTTTGTTGTAAAAACTACTAGTCTTGTTTGATTTGTCGGTAAAACATGTTTAAGAAAAAGGACCGAAAGGATTTCTCTTATGTTTTATTCCAAAAAGTTAAGTGACAAACTAGTATGGGGATATGGTGATTGACACTCACCATGTTTACTTATTGAAACAAGACTAGAAACGTTTTCATCGCGAAAGGTTTGAAAGATTCGTAGGAACAAGTTTAATAAGAACCTTTTACAAACAAATGGATTTTCTAAAGAATAATCATTAGGCTAAGGACCGAAAGGATTTCCTATATGTTTTTATTCTTAAAATGATTTTTACAAAACATAAACCATGGGTTGGAAATCATTTGCTTATGATTTGTGCATTGCATCAAAGTTTACACCAAGCCTTCATGAACACTCTTTATGATTACCTATAGACTTCACACAAGTATATGTTTCTTAATTTTGATTTTTACTAAACCACCACTTTGTTGGAAGCCTTGACAAGCTTTCTTGTCTCAAATACTTTAATAAATTAAAACTCAAATCTCTTGGGACGATCTCGACTTACCCACCTTTGCTATCGCGAACGAGCATACTTGCTCGTATGTGTTTATAGTAATTACCTTATAAATCGTGTTTATAAATTTTAAAACTTGCACACGGTGAGCACATCAAGTTTTTGGCGCCGCTGCCGGGGATTTGAGTGTTTTTTATTTGTTTTGTTTCTGTAAATTTCGTAATATTTGAGTTTGGTTTCAATTGTTAAGCAATAATAATTTTTTTTTGGTTTTTCGACCAACCGATCGGCTGCGCGAGCAACCGATCCGGTTGGTCCTCTCGATAAAAAATATGTTTTTCTTTTTCTAGTTTCTAGTTAATCTAGTGTTTTCTGTTTTAGTTTATTGCTTATTTCTTGTTATTTCTCATTTTTTAGGCTAGTTTAGAAGATTGCTTATGCTTGTTTCTATCATTTTTAGATTTTTGGTTATATGTTATTTTTAGTTTAATTTAATTTCTAAATTAATTTTGTCTTGATTAGATTAATTGTCTAGTTAATTTTCAGTTTTAGATGTTTAGTTAGTTTTAATGATTAGTTAATTAAGTCTAGTTAATGTTAATTTATGCTTAATTAGTATAATTAATGATTTTAATTAGTAGGATAATGAATAGACACACTTATTAGAGTTTAAGTTTGAATTAATTGTCTTTACTTAGTTTTTAACTAGTAATTTTAATATAAAAATATAATAAAATAAAAAAATTAAAAAAAAATTCTGGAAATTCACTCCAGCCGATCGGTTGGAACCCGTAACCGGATCAGCTTGACGAATTTTGGTTTGAGACATACCACCAACCGAATCGGTTGGAGGGCCAACCGATCCGGTTGGAGCTCTCGATAACAATTTTTCTATTTTCTTAATTTCAAGTTTTAGCTTTTGTTTTTAGTCTTTATAAGTGTATTTACTTGTTTAGAATGTATTTCTGTAGTTTGTTTTGATTTTAACTAACTCTAACGCTAATAATTTGGATGATTTGTTCTTGTTCTTGTTTTGTTTTGTTTAGATAAGTTTGTTATGGATAGTTTGAGTGGTATTTCCGAGTATCTTCGCAACTTGGATGAAATGTTTAAGGATACCGGTAACTCATTGGAGAAGATTGGAAACATCTTGGGAGAAAGTAAGAAAGAGTTAGCTATTGATTCGGAATGTTTGGAAGAAGTTGGAGAAAACAAGGTTCAAGTTCCTAAAAATAATAGGATCGTGATTTTCACGCAAGCACCTCTCACGGGGTACGACTCATCATTTATGAGGTTTGGGACACTGTGTAGTGTTGAAGGAGTGAGCGCGTGGGATGCTCAATTGAACATGGCTTATGGGGACAACTATATTGTGGACAAGGTACTTGAAAAAAATTGGCCAGGTTCGTTTGGACTATGAAGCTTATGGGAGGAAAATTGTTAAGAATCTTCGGATCAATATCCATGGTCATATCTTTGAGGCCGATTTTGTAGTTTTGGAAGAAGGGAATGCGGATGAACCGGATGTATGCTTTGGACGTGATTTCCTTGTGACAACTAAATGTCAATTGGATTTTGCTCTAGGTGAGATGAGAATTAACATTACTGATTTGGAGGAAGAGAAGGAAGTGAACGACATGCTCGCGGAATTGTGTGAAAACATGGAGAAGAAGGAGAATGTGGAGATTGTGAAAATGGGAAAGGCTAGTAGGAAGAAGACCTCATCAAATAAACTAACTCCCACCACCTCTACCACCACCAAGACCCATGATTACACACCATCACCACCAAATTCACCAAACACCTTTAATCCCTTAACTCAAGAGCAAAAGGAAGCCATCCTAGCAAACCTAGAACAAAAATTCCTTGAGCTTAACGAAAAGAAACCCGTGATCGAAGTGTTACAAGATTATGTTGTTTACCGCAAAAAGCTAGATGCGGTTATGTTGGCTAGAGCACGGTTGGAAGATAAGGATCTTTCGGATGAAGATAGGGATAGGATCTTATTTCGGGGTATGCCGCGAAAAGAGAGTGACCCGGGTAACTTCGTTTTACCTATAAAAGTTAACGGGACCACTCCGGTTTATGCTTTGGCGGACACGGGATCAAGTGTCAACGTTATGCCTTATCCACTATTCAAGAATTTGGGACTAAGCAATCCTCAACCAAATCATTCTAAGCTAACCATGGCGGACAACTCTCAAGCTAAGGCTATGGGGGAAGTGAAAAATGTGAGGGTACAAATTGGCTACCAACCTTATTTAGCCGATTTCCTATTCTTGGATATACCGGTTGATAAAAGTATACCTCTCTTACTTGGAAGACCTTTCCTTCGCACATGTGGAGCGATAATAGAGATGGGGAGGGGGACTATGAAAATTGATGATGGGACCTCCAAGCAAACTTATTATCCCAAGCCTAGGGGTAAAGTTTTAGAATTTATGGAGGATTTGGAACTCTTTGAGGGAGAAGGCGATTTGACTTGCTTCGAAGTTGGGAGTGATGCCCAAGGAAATCCTATGTATGGGCCGCTTGCCCCACCATATTTTGACCTCGAAGATGAAATGGAACGTGCACTTGCTATGGAAGCCTTCTACAACCCATTTAATAACATCCTTGTGTACAAAAAGCTCACGGACTTCTTAGGATCTCTACCCGTACAATTGAAAATTTTGGAATGGGGACCCAAAGGAACGAGTGTATACAAAAGAGAAGAAGGTGATGGGGAATGGCATGTAAAATTCGATATACTATACCCTAGTGGAAGGAGATTTGTTAGAAAGTTCAAGACTCATGAGACATATTGTGAGTTGACGGGAAAATTCCAAAGCGAGGATATTTTGAGGCATGAATATTTTGAGGGGTGATAAGGAGTAGAACATCGCAACAATAATAACAAGCATTTGTTTGCTTGATCTTCATCTTTTGATGAAATTTTATTTTATGCACTTAGGGATTTTGATTTCATTTGTTTTTTTATTTTATTATGGTTTGAAGTTATTTTAATCAATTCCTTTTGAGTTTTAGTTTAAGTTTTATGATGATAAGTTTGATAATATAATCTTTGAGTTAGATGTTGTTGAAATTTGCAAATGGTTGGATGAATTTTGTGTGCATCTTTAATCGGATTTTTGAGTAAACAATTTTTGCTTGGAAGTAAAATGGCCAAGTGAAGTTAAAAAGGTAAAATTCTGCAAAAATGCAAACCGAAATGGTTGTGTCCATGACTGAATCGGTTGGAAGCAGGTATAAGTACCAAAAATTCACTTTTTCCATAAAAACACACACACACACTAATCCTCCATCTGTGTTTCACAAATTCGACCACTAAGAAGTTGTTTGAAGGTTGTAAGGGTTTTAGAAGATCATCATGGCACCTAAACAAGTAAGCATCTGCAATAAATTAACTTAATTAGGGTTTAATTTGAGTATTTGATTCGAATTGCAAATTAGGTCACCAATTTGGGGGTTTTTTTATGGGATTCGAATTAAGTTGTCATCTTTTAGAATTAAGTGAGTAATTGATATAGGAATGCATTGCAAAAAGAATAGTAGTGATTGATTCAACATTGAATGAGTATTAGATGATTGAATTTGCGGATTCAATTAGGTTGTGTCCTTGAAACAAATTAAGTTGTGTCCTTGAAACAAATTAAGTTGCAATTGATGATTCCTAGTTGTTAGATGATGCATTTTCAGTGAATTTTAGATGCCACATTGTTGTTAGAACAAGTAATTGACGAATTGAAGTTAAGCTTGTAAGTTCTAAGCATGATGAAAAAGTGATGATTGGAAGTTTTTGATGCGAATTAAGAGCAATTGAGGTTGTAGAAATCATTACTGATGATCAAATGAAGTTTAGGAGTGAATTGGAATTGGAAAAATCTAGCAGGAAATCAATTGGAAGGCCATAGCCTTATGCAGATCAGGAAACCGAATCAGCTGCGCAACTAATCGGTTGGACCAATGTAACATATTGAATTTCACGAACACATTAAACCATAAATAATATAGGCATACAAGATGAGGTTTTAGAGAGAGAAAGAGTTAGAGGTTTGTGAACTTAGTGAGAGAAAGTGAAAATCTTATTATGAGCTCCAACTCTCTACCTTGGGAGGTAGAGAGTATTTATAGTCTTACACAAATCGCCACCTACGGGCTGTGGATCAGGCATACAGTGGGTAAAGACCCGTCCGTCCTCCACGGTGTTACATAACTAAATACTACTTAACATAAAATAACTACGACTACGAGCTTTCTAATGATTAAATACACTTGAGGTGACCGACACTTTAATAACTGGATTTATTAAATCCTAACAATCTCCCCCTAAGGGAGGTCACCTCAAATTACAATGAATACAAACAGATATTACATTAGATTGTTCTTGGATTCTTGATTAAGTTCTTTTGCTCAGTAGCTCGTAGTCTTTGATTCTTCATGTTCTGCATGTTTGGATAATTCTAGTGAAGGTCTTTAACTGATCCACGTGATAATGAGTTTTGAGTCAGCTTTGAGATCATCAACTACCATAAATCTCTGACTCATCCGTTGTGGTGATGGTATTATGTGATGTTGTGACTTTTGGACCGACATGCTCACATTCTGGATCATGATTTCTTTTCATCAGAGTAGCGGAAGCTTTCGTTGATTCATGATATTTGCAGCAGCGTAGCAGAAGCATGGAATGAGAATATCAGAGTCATTGATGCACTAATCATGATTTCTTTTGAGATGAATGTGATGTGTGAGCATTCGGTTATGGATTGATCGCTTCATTCTGAACAGCTGCAAACGTCGGGCGTGCACGCATACAACAGTTAGCACTAAAGTGCACGAAAGTGTCTTTGATCACTTTCGTTGAATTGAGGTACACGCCCACGGTTCCCGTTGATCAGATACAAGTATGCTTGTGATCGTATAATTCCGAAGAATTTCACGGATAGGGTTTCGCAAATTTCTAGCTGTTTCAAACCGAACGTCTCAAAGAAGACAACACGGAGGAAGAACCAGAGAATTGAGATTCACTGATTGATGAAAAGATATTTGAAAAACAATCGCGCAATACAATGAAGGTTTTAAAGAAAAATCAATTATCAATCATAAACACCTTTTTTTGAAATATGAGTATACAGTCGATGTACTAAAGAAAAGAGTTTTAACGCACAACGACCGGTTTTTCAAAGGTATCCATCAATCCATAACTTTGAACCAGATTGAATCATAATTATGACTCACCCCATTGTTTCGTTCGCTTGTCACATGGTTGATCGATCTATAGGATAGATCTCACATGCCACCTACCAGGAGCTTGTTTGATGTTGGCTCGGAGGCTTTTCCATCTTCATTGTGAATATGTTTGCATATTACTAAGATGTTACGGCAATACCACAAGGATAATGCGAAGGACTCATAAGATATAGTCTCTCTTTCCACATTGTGTGAAACAGAGAGTCTTCAATGACATTGTCCTAAAGAGATTTATTTGATGATCTCTTGGCTCTAGACTCAATCGTTCACATTTGGTTCCTATGCCGGAGACTAGGGAGAGGGTCTCCTTCTTCAATATCAACAATCTCTAGGAGAAAGTCGATAGATTATGTAGGTTCCCCGTGAGAATGAAACAAGCCCTTTTAAGAGGAACTTGAGTAGTTTGGGAAGTTTAATGCAGTGCGTCACTGGGTCCATGACGTCTTGTCTTTAATACCGGCGTTACCTTAGTAACCACAAGTAGCATAGGTATTGAACCCGGTTACTGCCCTAAGGTTGAATTATTGGAGGGCTATTTCTTTTCACATTCAATTCTTTTTCATTCTTCAACCCCTTCAGTGCTTACCGAGACTTCATAACTAGAACCTTGTTGGGTTTGTTCCAGTTCTAGCTCTGTCTCAGTCCGCACTCTTCCCATATCTCACTTTTCTCCTTTTTTCATCATACATATGGACATCTACACTATCTAGTGGATTGTCCCTGGGTAGATCCCTCCGGTTTTGGCGGATCATGGGAACAAATACCTAACCTTATCATCCTTATATCGCCATACATAAAGTAAATTTGGTCGGTCTATTTGGTATTCTTCATCTGCCATTGGAACCAATAGAAAACTATTTGAAAATCAATTCAGATACTTGTGATATATTATCAAATCATTTTGTACCTGAATTGTGTTTGATATTTTTAGAAACAGAGCTCCCCCTCAACATGTGCATCATGTATTTGAAATCATTTTGGCACACGGAGGCAAGAGGAAGAATTAACTTCTTTGATTACCATTTTCTAAAAGATATCAACATCACTTCCCTGTTCAAATCAAGTAGATAAAGCATATTGGGGAAGGATGAGGTTTTCATAAATTTGCTCCCCCTCAATATGTGCCTCGGGGTTTGAAAGAGTTTTGCACATATTAGAAGGAACTAGCACTTAAATACAAATCAATCACGTTTCAATTCTTTGTCGTTTAAAGGATACTCCCCCTCAACATGTGCATGGGAAATTTGAAATCGTTTGGCACATGTGGGGAGGAAAGCTTGCTAAACAATTGTGAAACCATTTATCGAATTATCAGTTTAAATCTAATGTAAATCACAAATTCTCCCCCGATCACAATTTTCAAATCATTTGACATTTGTGATCTCTGTAGATTTAAATTGATTTTGAAAGCTTTTGAGGGGAGATGTGACTTGATTATGAGAAACATTTAACCGATAAGGATCAAGTTTGAGACTTTAGACTCCAAAGATTAAACATGCTTGACTATCTTTTGAAAACATAATAATAACAAAGGTCTTGTACCAATTGTATACAATATTGTAAAACATTGTTCTTTTTGATTATTCAAGAGCAGACCTTTCTCGATTACGTGCCAATTGTTTGAAAAATACTCTTCCTGATTTGAAATCATTCTCCCCCTCAATCAATGACAAATTTTATTGATTGAAAGATAGAGATTTTGACAGATGAAAGGCCTGGATGATTTTTAAAAGTAGAGTCTGAAGTATTTTCAAAGCAATTTTGTTTTCATTAGATGACAAATATTTTTCAGAAGAATCATTTGAAGGAAAAATATTTGAAAGGAAACATTTGTTTTCAGAATTAGAGCATGAGATTTGAATATTTAAGATAAAGCATGGCTCTGTTCTTTCTTTGAAAAGCGGGTTACTGCCTGAAATGACAATAAACCATTGTTTCACTTTTCTCCCAATTTTTTTTTAGAACATTCGAACAACATCTAAAGACCCGTGTCATTCTTTGAATGACAGCACAAATACCGTAGATATTATCGAATCGAGAAAATTATGACAAAAAGACAATTTTTTTTGTTGTTGAGATTTTTCAAGATTTTTCAAATTTTTATGGATTTTTGAAAGTTTTATATTTTTCTATTTTCTTTTTGTGGGTTTTGTAATTTTGTATTTTGCTTTTTAAATAAATATTTACAAGAGATAGATGAAGAAAGACCTTTACTCCTCGTCTTCCTCTTGAAGACGTTTGAGTGTTTCCGGTTGTAGACTCTTTAGACCAAGTCGTGGAAGGATAAACTCAAAACGTTCTCTAGGAAGAGCTTTGGTGAAGATGTCTCAAGCTAATTGATATTCGTCCTCACAAAATAGAATTCCACCACACCGTTCTCTACTTGTTCCCTGATGAAATGATGTCGAATATTAATGTGCTTTGCTTTTGAGTGTTGTACGTTGTTGCATGAGAGAGCAATGGCACTTTATTATCACGATGCAGACGAGGATTTTGTTGAATTCAAAGCCATAGTCAGATAATTGGGATCTCATCCATAGTATTTGATCACAACAAGATGACATGGCTATGTATCAGCCTCTGTAGAGTATATAGAAGTACTCATTTGTTTCTTTGAAGACCAGCTCACAAGCTTATCACCCAAAAACCGAGCACCTCGGGGGCGTGCCGGCGTGTATCTTGACATCCTAAATGATCGATCTCTGCATAGGATGTTAGAGACATACAGGTGTCCCGGATACCAAAGTCCCATATTGATGGTTCCTTGAAGATACCGAAAGACCCTTTTAACCGCTTCAAGGTGCTTTTTGGTAGGCTTAGCATGGTATCTAGCACACATGCAAACAGCGAATAGAATAACGGTCTCTTGGTGTGAGATATATCAGGATCCGATCATACTCGATATTTCGTTTGATCTACCATGATCTCTGTGTGGTCCTCATCGGTTTAGTGCGGCTCAATCATGGGAGTGTCAACAAGGTCACAAGAATCAAATCCAAATTTCTTTAAAATCTCATTTGCATATTTAGATTGATTTATAAAAATGCCTCAGGGACTTTGTGAAATTTGTAATCCCAAGAAAAATGAAATTTGTCCCATCATAGACATTTGAAATTTGGAACCCATTTCATTTGAAAAGCGGTCACATTCACGAGGGTCGGTCGAGGCAAAAATAATATCATCAACATAGATTTGAGCGTGAACTAAATGTTTGCACGACTTTACGGTAACAATGTTGGATCAATCCTTTGTTGAATCCAAAGAGATAGAAGAAACTTTGATAGCATATCATACCCGCTCCTTCGAGCTTGCTTCAAACCGTAAAGAGCCTTCTTCAAGCGATAGGCGTGAGTAGGATGCTCTGCATTCACAAAGCCTTCAGAGGGTTGGGTATAGGACTTCTTTCGGATCTCCGTTAAGAAAAGCGGTCTTGACCATCGATGAACTACCATGTTCTTACTTGCGGCATTAGCCAAGAAGATTACGATTGCCTCAATCGAGCAAGCTGAGCAAGTGATTCTTCAAAGTCAATACCCTCCTCTTGATAGTATCCTTTTGCAACCAATCGAGCCTTGTTCTTTAAAACATCACCATGCTCATCAAGTTTTACTTTGAAGATCCACTTTAGAGCAATGATCATGGCGTCGAGGGCGGGTACTAATTCCCATACATCTAATCGATCAAACTCATGAATTTCTTCTTGCATGGCCTTGAACCGGTGTCTTCATTCATAGGCAGTTTTGGCGTCTTTTGGTTCGATCATAGAGTGTCTGACGAGTTGAAGAAGCACCATAAGGCATCGGTTGCAAGTTGTCGGCCAGTGGATCTTGAGCGAGAAGGGTTTCCAATGATATTGTTCAATGGGTGATCATGTGTCCACTTTCTAAGGTGTTCATGTGGTTGTTGTTATTGAGGAACAAAAGTAGCGGATTCAATTTCTCTGATGAAGATGGTTAATGATGATTCAAGAGCAAATATATTTTCAAAGGTTCATCTTCGGATGAGCAAAAGGATTTTCATCATCGTAGGCATCAACGTTTCCATTGTACACTTGATGATTGAGGCATTGATGATGATACCGAAGTGATTAGCGAGGAAGCGCTTGACTTAGTGACATGTGGCCCGAAGGGTTAACTTCATTGGCGAGGGGATAGGAGCGACCTCGATTGATGAAATTATTGATGATCATTAGCCCTTGGCTCATAGTGTTCATCAAACATAGGATCAAATAATTTCTTCAAATTATCTTCTGAAGGAGGTACATAATGAGTTGTTGGTGAGGGATTTGAAGCGAGAGTAGAGGCGATAGGACTACTTGATGAAAGTTGAGATGCGGGTCGAACTAGATTGTCCGGAGCCATTTGACCGATCGGCTCATCGAGCGTAGCGTGAATTGTTTCCATGATATTTTCGGTTCTCATGTTGTAGATTCGGTAACCCTTCTTGTTTGGTGCATAACCAACAAAAACTCCAATATCTGCCTTTGCTCTTAATTTGCCTAAATCTTGGCCAGTCATTAGTTGGATAGCACAAAGCACCAAACACAGAAGGTAGAGAGATCGAGGTTTTCGTTTATGAACAAGTTCATATGGAGTTTTTAGATAAGAGGTATGAATAAAGGAGCGATTTTGGGTGTAGCGGTGGCAATGGCCCATTGCCCATAGAAACATTGGAACCTTTGAATAAATTAGCATTGTTTTTGCGGCTTCCACAAGAGTTCGATTTCGTCTTTCAACTACACCGTTCTGTTGAGGAGTTCATGGAACACTTCTTTGATGGTGATTCCAACACTTTCATAAAAGCGAATTAAGTCTTTGTTAACAAACTCGTACGTGCCATTATGCTGTTCGAACAATTCTACTTGACAAGTATTGTTGAGTCGAACTTGTAGCTGTTTGATAAGTTTGATGATGACATCCGGAGTTTCATCCTTTGTCCTCAAAAACTTTACCCAAATAAATCAAGAGTAGTCATCAACAACGACTAAAATGTATTTCTTCCCATTTATCGTTTGCACTCTCATTGGTCAGCACAAATCCATATGAAGGGTATGAAGAACTTCCATTATTGAGTTTGTGGGTTTTGGTTTATGGGCATATTTCGTGCTTTTTCCCAATTGGCACGTTGAACAAAGATGATCTTTTTCATACTTTAATCTGGGTAATCCTCTTACTAAGTTCTTTCCGAAAGATTGTTTATGGTACCAAAGTTCAAGTGATTGAGAGCGATGCCATAGCCATGACTTAGTTTTGGAAGCCTTTGTGACAAGCGAGATGGGTGAAGATTTCATCATATCTTCGATAGAGATGGTGTATAGGTTTGAACAACGAGTTCCTCTGAGAAGTTCCACACCATCAAGTTCTCTAACAAAGCAAGTATGTTTTAAAGAAGGCCACTTCTAAATCTGAATCACAAAATTGTCCAACCGAGAAAATAGATTATGTCCAAGACCTTCATATAATATACCACAGGAATCACATTATTTCCAATCCGCAGTAATCTCCATAAACCATAATAGCACCAAAATGATTCTATCCGAATCTCACAAATTCGATGAATTTACTCACGAGAAGTTCATGAGGCTGCTGCGGCAGGTCTCGATCATATGCTTGGAAACTGACACGAAACCAAGTACCCAGAGCGATTTGAACAATCTATAGTTGAACACAGGACAAGAATGGATAAGCGGATAATTGGGATCCCCATGCAGAATGGGTTCCATTTGGTTAGTACTGATGATTGGAACACCCACATCGGAGGTAGAAACAATGGACTCATTAGAAATAGATCTTGATAGTAGTAGGGTAATAAAAGTATTTGACCTATTCAAAGTATGTTACTTCATAAGGAATAGTTCTACCAGTAGGCATCTATTTTCTAGTGGGCATTGACTTAGCAAATTTAGGGCAAAGCTCATTAATATTACGGCCTGTAACATATTGGATTTCACATACACACTAAACCATAATCACAAGAGGCGTAGAAGAAGGTTTTTAGAGAGAGAAAGTTAGAGGTTTAGGGAACTTAGTGAGAGAAAGAAAAATCTTATTATGAGCTCCAACTCTCTACCTTGGGAGGTAGAGAGTATTTATAGTCTTACAACAAAAGCGCCACACACGGGACGTGGATCGGGCATACGATGGGTAAAGACCCGTCCGTCCTCCACGGTGTTACTTAACTAAATACTACTTAACATAAAAGAACTACGACTATGAGCTTTCTAACGATTACATATACTTGAGGTGACCGACTCTTTTAATACAAATTTCTAATTCCTAACAATCTCCCCCTAAGGGAGGTCACCTCAAACATACATTAAAATTACATTGAATACAAACAGATATTACATTATAAATTGTTCTTGCACTCTTGATGTAGTACTTTTGCTCCGTGAGCTCGTAGTCATTGATTCTTCACATTGCATGTTTGGTTAATCCAAGTGGAGGTCTTTTATTGATCCACGTGATAATGAGATTTGAGCCAGCTTTGAGATCATCGGCCACATTAAATCTCTGACTCTTCCTTTGTGGTGTTGATATTATGTGATGTTGTGACATTTGGACCGACATGCTCACATTATGGATCATGATTTCTTCTTATCAGAGTAGCGGAAGCTTTCGTTGATTCATGATATTGGCGTAGCGAGCGTAAGCATGGAGTGATATTATCAGAGTCATTGATGCACTAATCATGATTTCTTTAGAAATGAATGTGTAGTGTGAGCATGCGGCTATGGATTGACGATCCATTCTGATCACTGCAAGCGTCGGGTGTACACGCATAAGGCGGAGTTAGCAATAAAGTGCGAGAAAGTGTCTTTGACCACTTTCGTCGAATTGAGGTACCACGGCCCACGGTTCCCGTTGATCGGTACAAATCGCACTTTGTGATCAAGTATAATTCGAAGAATTTCCTTGGCGAGGGTTTAGAGCACTCTAGCCGTTCTCAAACCGGAGCGTCTCAAAGAGACAACACGGGTGAGTGAACCGGCGAATGAGATTCGATTGATGAAAAGAGATTTGAAAACAATCATGTATACGCTCAATAGAAATTGATTTTGCAATACAGCGAAGGTTTTAATGAAAATCAATTATCAATCATAAACACCTTTTGATTTGAAATATTACGTACACGTCGATGTGCTAAAGAAAAGAGTTTTTAAGCACAACAACCGGATTTTCAAAGGTATCCGTCAATCCATAACCTGAACCAGGATTGATTCAAAAGATTGAATCGCCCTATTGTTTCTGTTCGGTTGTCACATGGTTGATCTATTGAATAGATCTCACATGCCACCCACCAGGAGCTTGTTTGATGTTGGCTCGAGAAGGCTTTCCATCTTCATTGTGAATATGTTGCATATCACTTTCGGATGTTACGGCAATACCACAAGGGTAATGCGAAGGACTCAAGATATAATCTCTCTTTCCACATTGTGTGAAATAGAGAGTCTTCATTGAACATGTCCTAATGAGATTTATTGATGATCTCGTGGCTCTAGACTCAATTTGTGCATATTTGGTTCCTATGCCAGAGACTAGGGAGAGGGTCTCCTTCTTCAATATCAACAATCTAAGAGAAAGTCGATAGATTATGTAGGTTCCCGTGAGAATGAAACAAGCCCTTTTAAGAGGAACTTGAGTGGTTTGGAAAGTTGAAGTGCGCGTCCTTTGGGTCCATGGCGTCTTGTCTTCAATACCGATGTTACCATGATGAGTATATGAATTGAACCCTTTATCGCCTCTAAGGTTGAATAAATGGAGGGCTATTTGTTTTCACCCTTTTCACATTCAATTCTTTTTCATTCTTCAACCCCTTGATTGCTTACAGAGACTTCATAACTAGAACCTTGTTGGGTTTATTCGAGTACTAGCTTAGTCTTAGTCCGCACTCTTCCCATATCTCATTTTTCTCCTTTTATCATCATACCTAAGAACTCTACACTAATTAGTGGATAGTCCACAGGTAGATCCCTCCGTTCTGGCGGATCATGGGATCAAAAACCTAACCTTATCATCCTTATATCACCATACATAAAGTAAAGTTGGTTGGTCTTTTTGGTATTGTTCATCTGCCATTGGAACCAATTGAAAACCATTTGAAAATCAATCAAGATACTTGTGATATAGAATCATAGCATTTTGTATCTTAATTGTTTTGATATTTTAGAAATGCTCCCCCTCAACATATGCATAAAAATTTAGAAATTTTTTAGCACATGGAGGCGAGATCTTTGAAATGCGTCAGATTGAGAATGAAGGTCCAATCTTTTGATTAACATTTTCTAAAATGATCATCATCACTTCCCAATCAATTAGAGTAGATAAAACATTTTGAGGAAGGATGAGGTTTTCAAAAGTTTGCTCCCCCTCAATATGTGCCTCAATTTTGAAAGAAGTTTTGCACATATTAGAGGAATCTGCACTAGAGACAATTCAATCACGTTTCAATAATTTGAGGTTTAAAATAGATGCTCCCCTCAACATGTGCATGGAAAATTTGAAATCGTTTGTCACTTATGCGGGGAGGAAAACATACTAATCACTTATGAAACCATTTATCGAATTATCAGTTTAAATCCAATTTAAATCACAAATTCTCCGCCGATCACAATTATCAAATCATTTGAGATTTGTGATCTCTTATAGATTTAAATTGATTTTGAAAGATTTTAAGGAGAATTGTGACTTGATTATGAAAGCGTTTTAGCCCGATAAGGATCGAATTTAGAGACTTTAAACTCCATTGATTAAACATGCATGATTATCTTTTGAAAACATAATAGTAACCAAGGTTGCAGTACCATTGTTTGAAAATTACACTTTTTAATTTAATTTGAAAAATCATTCTCCCCCTCAATCAATGACATAAGTTGTTGATTGAGAGATAGATATTTTTGACAACTGTTAAGTACAGATGATTTTTTTATAGAATCAGAGCATGAGATTTGAAAACCAATTTAAAGCATGGCTCTGTTCTTTCATTAAAGAGCGGGTTATTGCATGAAATGACAATAAACCATTGTTTCACTTTCTCCCAAAATATATATATATATATATATATATATATATATATATTTATAAAATTGAACAACATCTAAAGTCCCGTGTCATTCTTTGAATGACAGCTGCTATGGCAAAGACCGTAGATATTATCTAACCGAGAAAAACATGACAAATTGACAATAATTTTTGAAGATTTTTGAATTTTTGATTTTATGGATTTTGAAAGTTTTATAATTTTGTATTTTTTTTTCAAATAAATATTTACAAGAGATAGATGAAGATAGACCTTTACTCCTCGTCTTCCTCACGAAGGCGTTTGAGTGTTACGGTTGAAGGCTTTTCATGCCAAGGCGTGGAAGAATAAACTCAACGCTTCTCTTGGAAGAGCTTTGGTGAAGATGTCGCTAGCGGTATTAGATCCTTACAAAATAGAGTTCCACCACACCTTTTCCACTTGTTCCCTGATGAAATGATGTCGAATGTCGATGTGCTTTGCTCTTGAGTGTTGATCGTTGTTGCATGAGAGAGCAATAGCACTTTATTATCCGCGATACAAAGGGATTTTGTTGAATTCAAAGCCATAGTCGGATAATTGGGATCTCATCCATAGGATTTGAGCACAACAAGATGACATGGCTATGTATTCGACCTCTGTAGAGGAAATAGAAGTACTCATTTGCTTCTTTGAAGACCCACTCACAAGCTTATCACCCAAAAACTATGCACCTCGGGCAAACGTATTTCGGCGAGTATCTTGACATCTGCATGATCGGCATCGCATAGGTACATTAGTGACATACCGGTGTCCTTCGGGTACCAAAGTCCCATATTGATGGTTCCTTGGAATACCGAAAGACCCGTTTAACCGCTTCAAGGTGCTTTTAGTAGGCTTAGCACGGTATCTAGCACACATGCAAGCGAGAGAACAAGATATCACGGTCTACTATGCCGTGAGGTACATCGAGGATCAATCATACTACGATATTTTGTTTGGTCTACCATGATCCACAGTGGTCCTCATCAAGCTTGGTTCGTTCAATCATGGGAGTGTCAATGGAGTCACTTGAATCAAATCCAAATTTCTTTAAAATCTCATTTGCATATTTAGATTGATTTATGAAAATGCCTCAGGGACTTTGTGAAATTTGTAATCCCAAGAAAAATGACATTTGTCCCATCATTGACATTTGAAATTTGGAACCCATTTCTTTTGAAAACCGATCACATTCATTGGGGTCAGTCGAGGCAAAGATAATATCATCAACATAAATTTGAGCGTGAATTAAATGTTTGCACGACTTTTCACGGTGAACAATGTTGGATCAAGCTGCTCCTTTCTTTGAATCCGGTGAAGATAGAAGAAACTTATATAGCGTATCATACCATGCCCTTGGAGCTTGCTTTAAACCGTAAAGAGCTTTCTTCAAGCGATAAACGTGAGTAGGATGCTCTGGATTCACAAATCCTTGAGGTTGGATGGCGTAGATGACTTCTTTAAGATCTCCGTTCGGAAATCCGCGTCTTTACATCCATCGATAGACTACCATGTTCTTACTTGCGGCATTAGCTAAGAATATTACGATTGCCTCGATTCGAGCAACCTGGAGCAAATGATTCTTCAAAGTCTATACCCTCCTCGGCGGTATCCTTTGCAACCAATCTAGACTTATTCTTTAAAACATCACCATGCTCATCAAGCTTTACTTTGAAGATCCACTTAAGAGCAATGATCATAGCACAATATGGGCGGTACTAATTCCCATACAATAAGTCGATCAAACTCATGAATTTCTTCTTGCATGGCATTGAACCAGGTGTCTTCATTCATGGCGGTTTTAACATCTTTTGGTTCGATCTTAGAGAGTCGGAGTTGAAGAAGCACCATAAGGCATCGGTTGCAAGTTGTTTCCGTGTGGATCTTGGGCGAGAGGATTTCCAATGATGTTGTCTAATGGATGATCATGAATCCATTTTAGAGGTGTTCATGTGGTTGTTGTTGAGGGGTAAGTAGCAGAGTCGATGTCTCTGTA
This sequence comes from Chrysanthemum makinoi, assembly GCA_910596185.1. Taxonomy (NCBI): domain Eukaryota; kingdom Viridiplantae; phylum Streptophyta; class Magnoliopsida; order Asterales; family Asteraceae; genus Chrysanthemum; species Chrysanthemum makinoi. Next base: position 25,229,955 of record OU343216.1, read on the forward strand.
AGAAGATGGTTCTGATGATGATTGAGCAAATATATTTTCAAATGGAGCATCTTCGGAGTAGCAAAGGGATTGACTTCATCTGTGAATCGAGGCATTTCCATGATGTACACTTTGATGATTGAAGATTTGTTGATGAACCAGTTAGGTGTGGTAGCTTAATGACATAGAAGTTGAGGGGTTAATTTCATTGAGCGGGGATAGAAGCTGACCTCTGTTGATTGGATTGGCATATCATTGTTACTTGGCTCATATTGTTCATCAAACATTGGATCAAACAATTTCTTTAAATCATCTTAGAGGGGTACATATGGAGTTCTTGATGAGGAGTTTGGTACAAGAAATGAACCAATGGGATTTGTTTTGAAGTCGCGGGTCGAGCTGGAATGTCCGAGAGCCATTTGACCGGTCGGCTCATCAAGCGTGGCGTGAATTGTTTCCATGATATTTGGGTTCTCTTGTTATAGATTCGGTAACCTTTTACGTTTGGTGCATAGCCTACAAAACTCAATGTCCGCTTTAGCTCCCAGTTTTCCTAAATCTTGACCATCATTAGTTGGATAACATAAAGCACCAAACACACGAAGGAATGAAAGATCGGGTTTTATGTTTGTGGACAAGTTCATATGGAGTTTTCCATGAGCAATGTGAATCAGGAATCGATTTTGGGTGTAGCATGCAGTGGCGATGGCTTCTCCCCAGAGAAACATTGGAACTTTTGAGTAAATCAGCATAGTCCTTGCGGCTTCCACAAGAGTTTGATTTAGATCTTTCAACTACACCGTTACATTGAGGAGTTAAATGAACACTTCTTTGGTGACCAATTCCAATACTTTCATAAAACTCACCAAGTTGTTTGTTAACAAACTCAGTTCCATTGTCTGTTAGATGATTATTTGTTTTGTTAAGTCGAACTGCTCAAGTATTTGTTTGATGAGTTTGATGATGATATCTAGAGTTTCATCCTTTGACCTTAGGAACTTTACCCAAGTGAATCTAGAGAAATCATCAACCACAACTAACACATATTTCTTCCCAAAGATATTCTGCACTCTCATGGGTCCACATAAGTCCATGTGAATTGTATGAAGAACTTGAGGGCTGAGTTTGTAGGTTTGGATTTATGGGCATACTTCTTGCTTTTTCCCAATTGGCATGTTGAACAAAGATGATCCTTTTCATACTTAAGTCTAGGTAAACCTACAACTAAGTCCTTTCAGGAGAGATCATTGATGGTGCCGAAGTTCAAGTGATTGAGACGACGATGCCATAACCATGACTTTGTTTTGAAGCCTTTGACAACAAGCAAATTGGTGAAGACTTCATCATATCTTCGATAGAGATGGTGTATAGATTTGAACCACGTAAACCTCTTAAAAGTTCCTTACCATCAAGTTCTCTAACGAAACAAGTATGTTTTATGAAGGCTACTTCTAGATCGGAATCCGTGAGAATTGACCAACAGAGAGAAAAGTTATGACCAAGACCTTCCACATAATATACCACGGAGATAACACTTTTCCAATAACATAATCTCCATAACCCTTAATTGCAAGAAATGATCATTCCGAATCTAAGCTGTCTCCGATGAATTTGCTCACGAAGTTCATGAGCGCGACCGGTCTCGGTCATATGCTTGGAGCGACTGAGTCCGGGTACCCGCATAATCGATTTGAGCGATCTGCAATTGAACACAGACAAGAATGGATAACTAGATAATTGGGATCCCCATGCAAGAATGGGTTCCACTTGGTTAAATATGATGGTGGAACACCCATGAAATAGAAACATCCATATCGAAGTAGAAGCAATGGAATCATTGGGAATAGATGCAATCTTTGGGTGTCATATTTGACCTATTCAAAATATGTTCACTTCTTAAGGGAATAGTTCTACCGGTAGGCATCCATTTTCTAGTGGGCATAGTCTTAGCGGTTTGAGAGCAAAAGCTGATTATTCTTATGGCCAAAAGGTATCCAATAATAACCTATCTTTATAAATGTTCTTCCTTTGGGTTTCCTTTGCTTTTTCTAACAATCTTTTGTTTTGCCTTTTGCCTTCTTTGCACGATTATTAGCATTAACAATTTTAACTGGGCATTTGACGGCATTAGACAAAGCATTCACACCACATTCATGATTAGCATTGCGAATTCAAGCGGACATCATTACAAGGTTTTCAAATAGTATCATAATTTGAATTAATTACTGATGCGCTTAAGGCTAATACTAGAATCAACACGATTAGTTTTATTCAACTCAAGCTTAAAGTTCCTAGATTGGTCTTCTACTCTCTTCCAATGCACATTCTTAGCTTGCAAGGTCCTATCATTCCTTGTATTGTCTTGAGACTTTGACAGCTTTCGCTTTAATGTCCTTGATACTCTGTAGAGGAATGGGAACATTAGTTGGTTGATCTAATTTTTGCATTCTGAACTTGATGTGCAGGATGCGAACTACTAGAAGGCACATTAGTGTATACTTTCTTAAGATGCGGATTTGAGCTATTTGCGAGGCACACTAAAGTTCACTTTCTTAGCACTAACATATCACGGAATCTGAACTACTTGAAGGCATTAGTGTTTACTTTCTTATCACGGGCATAGAGCAGTTTCTGCTTGGCACTAGGCATAGAACAAGGCTTCCACGAGCTTTGCCTTTTCACCTAAGGATTTTGGACATGTTGCAATTACACATTCAAGCAGCTCTTGAGATCGTTTGGCACAGGCAAGCAAACCTAATTTCTCTATCAAGAGGTTTATTAATGAAGTCCTCTTCAACAATCTCCCGGAGACATTCTAGACTATCCTTAAGGTGAGCACAATAGTCATGAAGCATGTTCATTATTCCTAAGATGAGGAGGAATATATTTAAGCTGTCACAGTGTATTTTAGGTCTAAGGGTGACTTTGAGACAACATTCTTATTGAAAACAAGTGGCGGTTCCCATTTCCACGACTTTTGATTCTCAATTTCCTTTTGTAAAGACGTTATTTTTTGTTGTTTTGGTCACGGGTGACTTTCATTGAATCATATAACTCTTTAAAGTGTCGTTTAACTTTTTCATTTTCTTCTAGAAAACTCTCGTTTTCCTTTTGTAAGGCATTAACTAAGTTTTGAAGATGAAAAGTTTGAGAGTCCTGAGAATCTAAAGGAGGAGGCATTTGGGATCCAGTCACATTGTTCTTTTCACCCTTCAATTGAGAGATTTGGGCTTTCAATTTTTTGATCGTGTTACAATGAGCTCTGAATGTTCATCACGTTTGCTAATTTCAAAAACTGCATCAAATTGAGGAACATCCAAGGATGTCTTGATATTTGAGGTTTTAACATTTTCTTTTAGATGTTGATATTTTAGTTGTAAATCAAAATGTTCAACTTCTAGTTTAGAAAGATGCTTTACCAAATTATCGTGATCATCGTGATCAATTTTCTCATTAAGTTTCGAATTAATCTTTTCAAGCTCAATGACGCGATCATGAGAGACTTTCAGAGCAACAGATAATTCATGAAATTGAGAAGCATTAATGGAGCAATTTGTAGCTTGATGTAAAACACATCTTGAGCAATACATTAGAAATAAGATTCTCATTCAAGGTATGCAAGTTCTTCCTCTCAATCTCATTATATTTTAATGCTCGCTCATAGTCACTAACCTCAACTATCATTGCATCAAATTCCTTTTCCATTCCTTTAATATCTGAATTTATCCCTTTTTTAAGACTCTCAAAATGATCTTTTAGTAGTTTGAAGAAAGGCATGACCTCAGTTAGATAGCATTCTTTTGTTTGTTCAAAACCCCTTTCCCCTTCATTATCCTGGGGTGATCCTTTTCTTACAAGTTTTCTCAAAATCGACAAATAGTTGAAGAATAACATATTGGTGATTAAGGTCTTACTCTTAGTGGCAATAGTTCTAGGAACTAAATGCATTGGTGTATTGGGAGGATACCACGGTCGGCGCATTTTCCTAAAGAGGTGGGTTTGTTACAACAAGATTCTCTGATTTTTGCTTATCTAAATCCTTTTTCCAAAACACTTGTTAGAATTATTACTTAAACTGTTAACAATGTCGAGGGGGCTTAAACTTGTTCAAGGAAATCCAATTCTCCTCCTTGTAATCATGGGGTGTGATATTTATTTTCTCTTTACATTTCAGGATCATCTAGTTTCTTGTTCATCTTTTCCCTAGTGACTTCATCGATTTCTTATCTTCCCGATTACTTTCAGGTTTTCTAGGCTTAAGAATTTCATTGCCATCATAAATAACCTTATGGGCTTTCTAGCCTTTTAACAACTTCTGGATTTGGTTCCTCAACAAGGGGAGTACTATGCTTATCACTCAAAACTCTGCTTAGTGATTATGTGAGGTATATGCGTATTATTTTCAAGCTTGTTTTCAAGTTTTAGGTTAGAAAAATCATTCAAAGTTTTGATTCCTTGCATTAAATTCTTGCTTAAACATTTTAACATTTTCTTGAAGTTCTTGTTTTTGCTTAGCAGTTTTAGAAAGCTTTTCTTGTAAGGAGTTTAACTCTTGTTTTAATACTTCTTCTCTAAACCTACTTTTCTAATAGTTATATGCATTTGGTCATCCATTTCTGCTCACGGGTGGTCAACTCAAATTTATGCGTTGTTCATAAATAGCAACCACGTTCTTTATAGGCATTAGATTCGAGAGATAACGGAATCATTAGGGTGCATCATGCGGTGTATTCATCAAAAACATAGTCATTGTTGATGGGAAGATGCATCACTTGGCACAACTTCACTTTCACTTTGTTTCACATATTGATCATATGGGACAACATTGATATACCCATATCTTTAATATTTGACTCAAAGTTTGAGTTGATTGTACTTTGTCATGCATCTTTTGCATATCGGCATCATCATTATAGTTTTAGTACCTCAGAAATGAGTTTGTCTTTGGATGGACCAACTTGTGGTGAAGATGAGACCTTAGGAGAGACCATTGGAGAAATGCTAGCCATGAAAATTGTTTTTAGGCGGAAGGTCCATCATCAACATCGAGTCGTATGCATCACCGGCTACTTGAAAGGCATTACGATGATTATGACCTATCTCTTGAATCAATTTGTTCATCAACATCTGCATCATAGGTCTTGGCATTTCCTTGACAGAAATAGTAACTCCTCTTCATCCAAAGCTTCTCCATTGTCTTGAGCTTGTACTAGTAGCATCTTATCCACTGAAGTACTGTTGATTCGTGGGATTTTTGGAGATGTGCAGTTCCTTGCAATGTGTCCCTCACCACCACAGTTATAGCATTTGATCGGCTTAGCTTGACCTTGATTTCCATTCCTTCCCGATTCGATTTGCAACATAACCTCTACCGGCTCCACCTCTTCCACTGATCATCTGTTTCTTTCTGAGCGGTTTGCACTACAATCTTCCCATCTCTGACAGTAGCTTGATTGTGTGGGTTAGATGTTGTTCTAAGGTTGTTGTTGGTTTGTGGGAGAGAATTCAAGTTTTGACTTATCATAAGAGCGGTTGATTGATGAAGTTTCCTATACGCATCGTTAGCTTGTTTGAACATATGATCGGGAATGAGTTTGTGATTACCATTACCCATAGGTATAACTTGAGAAGCTTTGGTGGTAATCCCAATATTTGAGTAAAAGGCAGTTGAATCATTTGTTGAGCTTGTTTCTCCTGAGGCTTTGAACTGATCAAGAATACTCTTTTCAAACATGGCATGTCTCTCATTTTGAAGAAGGAAGGCATAGAGTTGCTCATAGTTTGTATTCTTCAATCCTTTAGTGAGCTTCACAGTAGTGACAAACTTGTGCCATTCGGGATTCATGTTGTTTACAAACTTTGAGTTCAATTGAATGTTAGGCATAGTCATTACGATGTTCCTCATGTCATTCACCAGCTTATGAAATCTCACATAGTACTCATAGACACTCTCATCTAGTTTCATCTTGAAGTGCTCAAATTCATCATAGATTGTGATTCTCTTCAACTTCCATAGATTAATTCGAGCCCGAGAAAAAGCATCTTGACATTTTCCCATACAGCTTTTGCCTCGGTGTTGTGATTGATAAGCTTGTAGATGTCTTTTGGAAGACCTTGCAATATGATGTTAGAAGCTCGGATATCGCATCGAATCTCTTTTCTCCTTATCATCAAGCTCATCATACATCTTGAGTACTGTCCATTCCGTAAATCGAGAGTTCCATCTTCAAGGTATCAAGTACATCTCTAGTGGTTTCAACTCGGTAAGGTCCTTCATCAATGGATTTGAGAATGTTAACCCATTTTCTTTCAAGGCGATACAATCGATTCGTTGAGCCCAAGAGTCATAGTCGGTTCTGTCAAGCATGGGTGGGCCAGTATGAAACAGGCGGCCAGCTTGAACATCCTCGAAACAGCGATGGAGATGATAGTAGGAGCGTTGGTAGACATGTTAACAGATTACCGCAGGATTTTATAACTCTATGATTAAGCAGGAAATAGATTCTTTCACGGGATTCTACTAAATCAAGAGAAAACCGTATTAAAATTCACCCAAGTTAAGCTAGAAATCTTGAACCAAATTAAGCTAACTACTAAGTTAAGCTATAAACCCAAGTCGTATAATCCCAAATTACAGCTAAACACAGTCAAAATTAAGTCGCTATATAAACAACTCGCTAAGATTCAAGTTAAGCTAGGAAAATTTTGACAAAGAATTAGCTAAGATCCAAGTTAAGCTAATGTGTCAAGTCGCTAAATAACAACTTCGCTATGCACCAAATCGCTAACACCAAGTCACTAACTTAACACAAGTACAAATTAGCTAACTTCCACAGTGCAAGCACCGTAGTGGAGAATCCACTAAGTGTAATGCTTGTTTGTCGGCTTGTCTCACTAGACAAGTCGCTAACCTACTTCGCTAAGACTTTCAACTACAACTCGCTACCAAATTGCAAAGCAAGTAAGCTACCAAGAAAAATTTTCCGTGGCTCAAGTTAAGCTAGCATGAAAAACACATAAACACCACTTTTCAATCCAAAACAACCCAACCACTATGATTCAAACCTTCTAAATCAAAACCTAAACACTTGTGATGATTCTAAACACAAAAGTACTACAAAATTTAAACTTTAACACTAGAGATGAACCAAATGATGCAAAACCACTAAACTTTTTCAAACTCAAAAACCACCTAAAACCACTAGAAATCCAAAGATATGTAAGAGATGATCTAACCATGGCTCTTGATACCAATTGTAACATATTGGATTTCACATACACACTAAACCATAATCACAGAAGTACAAGAAGGTTTTTTAGAGAGAGAAAGTTAGAGGTTTAGGGAACTTAGTGAGAGAAAGAAAAATCTTATTATGAGCTCCAACTCTCTACCTTGGGAGGTAGAGAGTATTTATAGTCTTACAAAAAGGCCACACATAGCGACGTGGATCGGGCATACAATGGGTAAAGACCGTCAAGTCCTCCACGTTGTTACTTAACTAAATACTACTTAACATAAAAGAACTACGACTACGAGCTTTCTAACGATTACATATACTTGAGGTGACCGACTCTTTTAATACATGGAATTTCTAATTCCTAACACATTGATGGGTATCCATTGATAACCTATATTACTAAATTTCCTTCACTGTGGGTTTCCAGCTGTTTTCTCAAACTGCTTTACATACCTTTTTTAAGCCTTCTTAGAAAGAATTTTAACATTAACGGTTTTTCTGGGCATTTAACGACATTAGACAAATCATTCACACCACATTCAAGATTAAAGTACGAAATACGAAATCATCATTACATGTTTTGCGAAAAGTAGCGAGTGCATTAATTCGATCACATGGGCTAACACTAGAATCAACCACGATCGTTTTATTCAAATTCTCCCTAAGTTGATCTTCTCTCTCTTCCCTTGAACATTCCCTAAGCATAAGGTCCTATCATTCTTTGTGTTGCCTTGAGGGAAACTTTTGACACACTTGCTTTGGTGTCACTTCTTACTCTGTAGGGGAATTGGAACATTAGTTGGTTTTGCTATTTTTGCATTCCTGAACTAGAAGTGCGAGGATCGAACTATGAAGGCATTGAAATTCAATTTCTTAAAAATTTGGACATCCGAATGGTTTGTATACTTAGTACTAGGCATGGAACAAGGCATCACAGCTTTATCTTTTGCACCTAAGGATTTAGGACATGTTGCTATTAAACATTCTAACATCTCTTGAGATCGTTTGGCTTGAATGCAAGCAAACCTAATTTCACTATCAAGTGGCTTATTTATGAAGTCTTCTTCAACAATCTCACGAAGACATTCAAGACTATCCTTAAGGCAGCAAGATAATTATACAGAAATGCAAGTTAGTTTATTCCTAAGATGAGGAGGAATATATTGTGATCATACGATTATATTTCACGGTCGGTGGATGACTTTGATGTAACATTCTCATTAAAAGACAAGTGGCATTTTTTCCTTTTCACGACTCTTCATATTCTCAATTTCCTTTTGTAAAGATATTATTTTTTTTGTTGTTCTTATCACGGTGACTTTCATTGAATCATGAAACTCTCTAAAGTGTTGTTTGACCTTTTCATTTTCTTCTAGAAAACTCTCATTTTCCTTTTTTAAAACATTAATCAAGTTTTGAAGATGAAAAGTCACAGGAACTAAGAATCTAAAGGAGGAGGCATTTGGGAGCCTGTCACATTGTTCTTTTCACCCTTTAATTGTGAAATTTGGGTTCTCAATTTTACGTCGTGTTACAATGAGCTCAGATCTATTCATCAAGTTTTCTAATTTCAAAAGCATCAAATTGAGGAGCATCCAAGGATGTCTTGATATTTGAGGTTTTAACATTTTCTTTTAGATGTTGATATTTTAATTGCAAAACAAGATGCTCAACTTCCAATTTAGAAAATTGTTTCACCGTATTATCATGATCATCTGTTCAACTTTATCATGCGGTTTAAGTTAGTTTTTCAAGCTCAATGACACGATCATGGGAGACTTTTTAGAGCCTTGAGATGAATTCATGAAATTGAGAAACAATAATGGAACAATTACAGTAGCGGTGTAAAACACATCTTGAGTAATACATTGAAATAAAGATTCTCATTCAATGTATGCAAGTTCTTCCTCTCAATCTCATTATATTTTAATTCTCGATCATAGTCATTAACCTCAACAATCATTGCATCAAATTCCTTTTCCATTTTTTTAATATCTAAATCCATCCCCTTTTTAAGACTCTCAAATTGACCTTTTAATTGTTTAAAGAAGGCATGGTACCAGGTTAAATAGCATTCTTTAGTTTGCTCAAAACCCACTTTCCCACCTTGATTATCCCATTAAGGTGTGATCCTTTTCTTACAAGTTTCCTCAAAATCAATAAATAATTGAAAAATTACATATTGGTGATTAAGGTCTTGCTCTTAGTGGGAATAGATCTAGGAGCTAAATGCATTGGGGTATTGGGGGGGATAAGCGATGGCGAGGAAGCATTCTCCTACATAGGGATTCTTTTCAACAAACTCATCCGACTTTTTCATGTCCATATCCTTTTCCAAAAACTTGTTAGGCCGGTGTTTTGTTTTTGAGGTCTAAGC
>OU343216.1:25246661-25281340 GCA_910596185.1 Chrysanthemum makinoi
GTTGTTTTACATAGACTTCCTGCAGCCAATTTTTCCGTAAAGGCAATTTTGACATCCATTTGATAAACAGGAAAGCCCATATAAGATGCAAAAGCAAGAAATAATCTTATGGCTTCAATCATTGCTACAGGAGCAAACACTTCATCATAGTCCACTCCTTCTTCTTATTTATATCCTTGTGCAACCAATATTGCTTTGTTCTTGATGACATTACCTCTTTCATCTCTCTTTACTCTGAAAACCCATCTTGTACCAATTACTTTCTTTCCGTCTAGTAAATCACATAGTACCCAAACATCTTGAAGTTTGAATTGAAGAAGTTCTTCTTGCATGGCTTCAACCCAACTCTCTTTAGCTAATGCTTGAGATATAGTCTTGGGTTCTTCTTGAGAGATAAAGCAGGCAAATAAGCATGTTTGTTGATCCTTATGATTCATCCTGTTTTGTTTATAAACAAAGCTGAGTAAAGCATTATGTTGCTTAGAGAGACCTTTAGCTTTTGTTCTTGTGAGCACTCACGAGTAGAAGGTCCAATGACTTGATCAGCAGGATGATCTTTATGAACTCTTAATGTAGGAGTTGGTGGAACTTCAAGATCATCACCCAAATTTGTGAAATCAGGTTCTTCATTGGAATTTGAGAAAATACCTTCAACTTCTAACTCATCATCAGTGTCTACTAACCCAGGAATGTTTGGATCATTCAAATCATCACAAGTACTGTCAACTGGTTCAACAATACTTTGATCCAAAGTACTATGATCCAAAGTACTGTGAGAGTAATCTGTAGACTTACCCTTTTTCTTTTTCTCATATAAGCTCTTCTTTGACCATCTTCATAAGATTTTGCTATTGTTTCTTGAAAAAGCATCCTATTAAGTTCATCTTGAATAGCTTGATCTTCATCGCACAATATGGATTTGGTTCAACAAGACTTTTTCTCCTTTTCAATAGTTATGGGTTCTTCATCAAGAACATCATCGAGTCTAATATTGACTCCATGAACAATGTAATCGTAAATCTTCTTTGTGAACAACTTGATTTTCTTCTCCACGGCGAACATAGTTCATAGAAGGAGTCAAAACATCAAGATCAAACATCCAATCGGGACCTTTACCTTTTTGATTTTCTTGATCTTCTAAAAATTCAACTTGAAGACAATCTTGAACCTTTTTGGTAACCTTGTTGTACACTCTAAATCCTTTGCTATTGGTACAGAACCCAATAAGTATCCTTCATCCTGACTTGCCATCAAATTTTCCCGAGAGTCAATAGTATTGAGAAAAGTCAGAGGACGACCAAAAGGTTTCATACAACGAATGTTGGGTTTGTTTCCCATAAGCAACTCATAAGGTGTCTTCATCCGAGGTTTAGTGACTGATACTCTATTTAACACATAACAAGCAGTGCTACGACCTCACCCAAAATTGAATAGGTAATAAAGAATCGCAAGCATTGTTCTTCTGCTTCTATCAATGTTCTATTCTTCCTTTTCGCAATACCATTTTGTCAGTGGAGTTCTAGCAATGCTAAACTCCCTCTTAATCCCTTTCTTGGCACAAAATTCATCCATAAACTTGTTTTTGAATTCAGTCCCATTATCACATCTAATAGATCTTACTTTGAGTCTCAATTGATTTTCAAGGGCTATTATAAGATCATGAATAGCATCAAAGGTTTCATCTTTAAATCCCAAGAAAAAGACCCAAGTAAATCTACTGCAATCATATGTTACAACTAAGCAGTATTTCTTCTTGTTTAAGCTTGCAACAGAAACAGGTCCAAACAGATATATGTGCAATAACTCTAAAGGTTCTCTAATAGTTCTTTCCTCAATCTTCTTGCATGAAGCTTTGTGTTGTTTACCCTTCTTGCAAGCGAAACATGAATGATCATTCTTGTATGTTTTAGAAGGTAAACCTCAAACTAAATTGCCTTTAACCAACTTGTTGATATTCTTGAAATTCACATGTCCTAATCTTCTATGCCATAGATGTGCTTCTTCAAGTGTTGCCCTTGCTACTAAACATGTTGCTCTTTCAGTAGAGCTAATATTCTTCAAATCTAGACTGTACACATCATTGGTTCTTGGTACTCTCAGTGTTACCAAGTGATCATCAACAAGCTTGAACTCAGGGGAGAGAATAAGACATTCTGTGTCAGTGAATAACAAAGGGTGCTTCTTGTCACGCAGTCGAGATACTGACAAAAGGTTGAACTTGAGCTCCTTCACATAACGAACATTCTCAAATCAATGCATCATGCCTTGATGGTTCCTTTCCCAATAATTCTACCTCCATTAGGATCATTCCCAAAAGCAACTCTTCCTCCAAAATATGCCTTAAAATATGACAGAATCTCCTTGTCTCATGTCATGCTTCCAGAACAACCACTATCAACAATTAAATGATCTTTAATCTCCTCTTCTGGGTTGCCCTGCATAAAAGATGAAAAAGTTAGTTTCTTTTAGGAACCCAAGCCATTACTGACTTGTGTTCCCCTTGTGGAGTGACATACTCAAATTTTTTGAGTATGTAATCTCCATTGTTTTTGAAAACATGTGTTGGATTTTCAACAAAACTCTCTTTTTCAACAAAATTCTCTTTTTCAACAAAATTGTCTTTTTCACCCTTACTTGCTGAAAGTACTGTTTGTCCCCCATCAGTACTTTCTTTCTTAACCCAGTTGGTTTTAACACTTTGTGTTGATTTCTTTGATCTAGGTACTTTATTTGAGGTGTAATGCCTTCTAGGTTGATAGTAATTGGATCTCCTTGGTCTTCCACTTGAAAAAGTGCTAGCAGTACCTTAATTGGGTGAAAACCTAGCAGTACTTTGAGAGGGTACTGCTTGAGAAACCTTTGATTTACCAAGCACCCAAAAGTGTTGGTTGAGGGTACTGGTGGTTTGGAAAAAGGTCTTTTCTGGTGAGGGTGCCTATAGTCTTTTGAGAAATTAGTATGGTTAACCCTATGAGTGATTCCAAACGGTTCTCCATGGCTTATGGTTGGTAGATGTAGTCTTTGGGATTGGCTTAAATATTCTCGAGTGAAAGTCACAGTCTTAATCAAATGATCAGGACTATAACAAACATAACATAATTTTTGACCCATAATCCCAAATTTTCTTCCTTTAGTTATATGACCAAAACTATCCTGACTTTTTGGTGAATGATTAAAAGATTTTCTAAAGTTAGCAGTATTTTGAAAAGTTTTTCTTGAAGGTACTGCTGAATGTCTAGCAGTACTTTGAGAAGATTTTGAAGGTACGCTTTTTGAAAAGCTTTAGGAAACCTTTATCATTGTTAACACACCTGAACTCTTAACATTATCATCCTTAGGTTTCACGAACTGCTTTTCTTTTGGGGATTTAGAACAAGAGGGACTTGAATTAGATTGACCAAGAACTTTTTCCTAAACTCTAAATTGTCTACTTCAAAACAAGAAACATCTGTCCTAGGTGGTTGAAAACTACCATTGGGTGGAGGAACTTCATTATAACCCTTGTCTTTCTTAAATTCAGGAGGTGTTTGACTAATTGATTCCTCATTACTAGATGTGTTTTCTTCTGAGCTAATGAGTTCATCATCACTAGTTGTTATCTCCTCTGAATCAATTTGTTCCTTATCACTAGTTGGGTTCTCTTCTGTACTGCTATACTTAGCACCAAAACCTAGGCCAGTTTTAATGTGTGCTCTTCTTTGTTTTTCAACAAAACTAACATGTGAAAGACCAGATTCTTTCCAACTAGCAAGTTTTTCTAACAATTCATCCCTTTGTTTAGTGATCTTTTCAAGTTCAGAAACCTTACATCCTAACTTCCATTCACTTAATTTTAATTGATAATCTTGTTGCTCATATTTTTTTGCCCAAGCCATTTCATTATTTTCATGAGTGATTATTTTGGCTTCCATTGACTCTAAATTCAATTGATAACCAGCTACCTCAGACCTAGCCCTTCTACAATTATCTCTTTCAGTCACATAATCTTTAAGCAATTTTTTATAACAATCATTTCATTTAGAGCATACCTCAGAGATAGTGGATGAACTTGGTGAAGTAGCTACCATAGCAAGCAGAACAGGCTCTTCTTCACTTTCCATGCTCCAATCAAAGCTTCCAAGGCCATCTCTTGATTCCAAAGCAGCAAATCCTGGTTCCTCATCAAAATTTGTGCTCCAATCAAACTCTTCCACTACAACCATAGAGTAGGTTACTAGTTCATCATCAAATTCAGCACTCCAGTCAACCTCGGATAGATTTTCTGGAGAAACCAAAGCTTTTGGTTTTGGTTCAGTAATAGGAACTTCCTTTATTTTAACCTTGGGTTTCTCAATCATTCTATTTGCCTGATATTTAGCAAACTTGCATTCTCTTGCAAAGTGTCCAGGCCTTTGACAATTAAAGCACTCAATCTTGGATTTTCCAAATGCTATACCGTGTTTGGCTTTGAAGTCAATACCTCTTCCTATTTTCTTCATTAACTTACTTGTTTCATTCATGGTGAGATCCCTGATCTCAATTTCTCTACTTCGTCTAGGGAAGTTCGTTCAAGAATGGTTTTGTCATTATCAACTAGGGGAATATTGTTGGGAATTATATTTGTGTTGATAAGACAAAAAGAATGTAACAAGAGGGACTTAATATGACAAGAAGGAAACCTACAAAAAGATGGAAGGACTTGCTTGCAAAAGAAGTTTTATTTATTAGTCCTTAGTAGAGATTTGTAAACCCTAATCCTCTAGTATATAAAGAGGACATGGGGTGTAGGTTTTATGAATAAGTCTTCCATAATGTAGACGTCTAGTAAAGGTGTGTGTATGTCCTAGGCGTATAGTCTTGTAAACGCCTAGGTTATTAGTTTAGTTAGTAGACGTGTTCCTATAAACGTCTAAGATTAGTTAGTGTTAGTGAATGAAAACCTTGTGTCAATAACAAGTATGTTTTGATTTATCCACTGCGTATTGTTATTGTTATTGTTAAACCCTAAGGCTCATAAACGATCAAGAAACTATCTTCATCACGTTCTTAGTTTCTATCAACTGGTATCAGAGCATGGGGAGCTCTTTACCTAGGGATTCACAAGGTTTCTTGGCGAAAAAGAAGGAAGAAAATCGATTTTTTACAAAATTCGCAACTTTTCTGCAGGGCTGTTTTCAATAGGGCATAACGTTTTATTCAACCGTTGGATCAAGCTAAAATTGTTTCTGGTGCATCTCAGTATATTCATCTAACTTTTCACCAGAGGGATTGTGAATTGGAGCTAGCAATCAAAAGTTATTCAATGTCGAAGTCTGCTGCAAAACTAAAAAAAATTTCGTAAGGCTTTTGCAGGACTTTTTTAAAACGATCATAACTTTTTCGTTAACCGTTGGATCGTGACGCAATTTTGTGTGGAATTTCTCTATATACCTATCTAACTTTCCACTGGAGGGATTGTCTATCTGAGCTTTTATGCAAAAGGTACAGGCTGTCGAATAGGGCTGTTGACAAAGTACTGCTCTTGATACGAAAGTACTGCTTGGAGTTTTCGAAAGTACTGCTGATTTTTTAAAGTATTGTTGGTCTCCTTATGAAAGTACTGCTAGGACATGAAAGTACTGCTGCAACGTACGGTTCAAAGTACTGCTTATGTTCAAAGTACTGCTTGTTTTTAAAGTACTGATTCTTCTCAAAGTACTGCTCAAGGTTTTTGCATGGCGAAATTTATTTGGATTGGCAGTATAATGGTATATTACGAAGAGATTTGGAATTAAGGGGAAGTCGAGCATAATTATTGTTATGGTTTTTGGACGACACACACAAAGGATATTGTTCACACACACAGGAAGAAGTTTATGTTCTTAAAGGATTCAAAAAGGCTCGTATTTGATTCTTATGGATTAATTGATTACGAAGAAGGTTGAATATCATTTATTTAATGTTGTAGTTGAGTTTCACAGGTTTGTGTTCTTATCATATAGCTTGATGAATCTAGCAAATGTGTGATTTTTCTTATGATGCTCTATGCACACATTGGATATCACTTAAAGGAGTTACATTGTAGTGCTCAGTGTCTCATATTAGTTGAGGATTTTGTAAAGGGATTGCGGTCTACTTATATTTGGTGATTCGTATAAGTATGGAGTTCCGTGGATAGTACAAGATTTAAGACACAAGTTTGGGAAATTCTACTTCTTCATCAAATTCGTTATACTCGATTTTCTTCACAAGTAATCATTACATAAAGCCTACAGATTTTGAAGAATCAGTTGATGTTCATGCATCACTCGAGGGGAAGTTTCTACGGTTTATTCATTCTCTATTTGTTGAAACAAAAAGGGGAAGAGATGTTTGAGTGACATGTTCAAGTCAAGGGGAAGCATGGAAGACAAGATTGTTTCATTCATGGTGAGATTTAATTATCTCAATTTCTCTACTTCATCTAGGGAAGTTCGTACAAGATTTGTGGTTGTTTTGTCATCATCAAATAGGGGAAGATTGTTGGGTCTATTATAGATTTGATGATACAAAACAAGAAGAATGAAACATGAAGGACTAAAAGTGACAAGAATGGAAACTACAAAAAGATGAAGGATTTGGAAGATTCTAGAAGATATGCTTAAAAGAATATTTAGTTTTCTAATTGAATTATGATTCCTCTTGTAAACCCTAGATGTCTCTAGTATATAAAGAGACATAGGGTCATTATTTAAACGAACGTACAAGATGTAAAAGCCAGGTAGGTGTGTGTGTGTGTGTGTGTGTGTGTGTGTGTGTGTGTGTGTGTGTGTGGGAACCTAGGCGTAGGGATTTGGAAAACGCCTAGGGTTTAGTTGGTTTAGTTGGTTAGTCAGCCTCAAGGTCAAGTCCGATTTACAAGGTGTGTAACATGTTCTACCTTGATCAAGTAGAATTGGGGCTGTAGATGTATGTATGTTAGAGATGATAATAAAAAACCTTGTTCATAATAATATTGATTCTATGTTAGAGTTATTATGTTTTGATTTATCCTCTAGTATATAAAGAGGACATGGGGTGTAGGTTTTATGAATAAGTCTTCCATAATGTAGACGTCTAGTAAAGGTGTGTGTGTGTCCTAGGCGTATAGTCTTGTAAACGACTAGGTTATTAGTTTAGTTAGTAGACGTGTTCCTATAAACGTCTAAGATTAGTTAGTGTTAGTGAATGAAAACCTTGTGTCAATAACAATTATGTTTTGATTTATCCACTGCGTATTGTTATTGTTATTGTTAAACCATAAGGCTAATAAACGATCAAGAAACTATCTTCATCACATTCTTAGTTTCTATCAATTGGTATCGAGCTTGGGAGCTCTTTACCTAAGGATTCACAAGGTTTCTTGGCGAAAAAGAAGGAAGAAAATCGATTTTTTTACAAAATTCGCAACTTTTTCTGCAGGGCATTTTCAATAGGGCATAAATTTTTGAACCGTTGGATCAAGCTAAATTTTTTCGGTGCATCTCGGTATATTCATCTAACTTTTCACCAGTAAATGTGAATTGGAGCTTGCAATCAAAAGTTATTCAATGTCGAAGTCTGGCTGAAAACTAAAAAAATTTCCGTAAGGCTTCTGCAGATCGTTTTAAAACGATCATAACGTTTTCGTTAACGTGGATCGTGGACGAAATTTTGTGTGGATGTTCTCTATATACCTATCTAACTTTCCACGGAGGTCATAGATCCGAGCTTTTATGCAAAAGTTAGAGCGTGAATAGGGCTGCTGACAAAGTATCTTTTCTTGGAGAAAGTCTCTGCTCTTGACATGAAATCCGCTTGATTTTTAAAATCTGTTGTTCAGTATATGAAAGTACTGCTTGGAATTCAAAGTACTGTAGTTTATATACGAAAGTATTGCTCCTTGTCCAAGGTATTGATTCTTTCTCAAAGTACTGCTCAAGGTTTTTGCATGGCAAAATTTATTTGGATTGGCAGTATAATGGTTTATTACGAGGAGATTTGGAGTTAAGGGGAAGTCAAGCATGACGATTGTTATGGATTTTTGGCGACACACACATGGATATTGGTTTACACACACATGAGGAGATTGGAAGTTGTTCTTAAAAGGATTTAAAAGGTTCGTATTTGATTCTTATGGATTAATTGATTACGAAGAAGGCTGAATATCATTTATTTGATGTTGTAGTTGAGTTTCACAGGTTTGTGTTCTTATTATATAGCTTGATGAATCTAGCAAATGTGTGATTTTTCTTATGATGCTCTATGCACACATTGGCTATCACTTAAAGGAGTTACATTGTAGTGCTCAGTGTCTCATATTAGGTGAGGATTTTGTCAAGGGATTGCGGTCTACTTATATTTGGTGATTCGTATAAGTATGGAGTTCTGTGGATAGTACAAGATTTAAGACACTAGTTTGGGAAATTCTACTTCTTCAACAAATTCGTTATATTCGATTTTCTTCACAAGTAATCATTACATAAAGCCTACAGATTTTGAAGAATCAGTTGATGTTCATGCATCACTCGAGCGGAATTTTCTACGGTTTATTCATTCTCTATTTGTTGATAACAAAAAGGGGAAGAGATGTTTGAGTGACATGTTCAAGTCAAAGGGAAGCATGGAAGACAAGATTGTTTCATTCATGGTGAGATTTAATTATCTCAATTTCTCTACTTCGTCTAGGGAAGTTCGTACAAGATTTGTGGTTGTTTTGTCATCATCAAATAGGGGAAGATTGTTGGGTCTATTATAGATTTGATGATACAAAACAAGAAGAATGTAACATGAAGGACTAAAAGTGACAAGAAGGGAAACTACAAAAAAATGGAGGATTTGGAAGATTCTAGAAGATATGCTTAAAAGAATATTTAGTTTTCTAATTGTATTATGATTCCTCTTGTAAACCCTAGATGTCTCTAGTATATAAAGAGACATAGGGTCATTAGTTTAAACGTACGTACAAGATGTAAAAGCCAAAGGTGTGTGTGTGTGTGGGAACCTAGGCGTAGGGATTTGGAAAACGCCTAGGGTTTAGTTGGTTTAGTTGGTTAGTCAGCCTCAAGGTCAAGTCCTTGATCCCTGTTACAAGGTGTGTAACATGTTCTACCTTGATCAAGTAGAATTGGAGCTGTAGATGTATGTATGTTAGAGATGATAATAAAAAACCTTGTTCATAATAATATTGATTCTATGTTAGAGTTATTATGTTTTGATTTATCCTCTAGTATATAAAGAGGACATGGGGTGTAGGTTTTATGAATAAGTCTTCCATAATGTAGACGTCTAGTAAAGGTGTGTGTGTGTCCTAGGCGTATAGTCTTGTAAACGCCTAGGTTATTAGTTTAGTTAGTAGACGTGTTCCTATAAACGTCTAAGATTAGTTAGTGTTAGTGAATGAAAACCTTGTGTCAATAAGAATTATGTTTTGATTTATCCACTGCGTATTGTTATTGTTATTGTTAAACCATAAGGCTAATAAACGATCAAGAAACTATCTTCATCACATTCTTAGTTTCTATCAATTGGTATCAGAGCTTGGGGAGCTCTTTACCTAGGGATTCACAAGGTTTCTTGGCGAAAAAGAAGGAAGAAAATCGATTTTTTACAAAATTCGCAACTTTTCTGCAGGGCTGTTTTCAATAGGGCATAAATTTTTATTGAACCGTTGGATCAAGCTAAATTTTTTCTGGTGCATCTCAGTATATTCATCTAACTTTTCACCAGAGTAATTGTGAATTGGAGCTTGCAATCAAAAGTTATTCAATGTCGAAGTCTGCGCAAAACTAAAAAATTTCCGTAAGGCTTCAGTAGATGTTTTAAAACGATCATAACGTTTTCGTTAACCGTTGGATCGTGACGAAATTTTGTGTGGATGTTCTCTATATACCTATCTAACTTTCCACCGGAGGTATCGTAGATCTGAGCTTTTATGCAAAAGTTACAGGCTGTCGAATAGGGTCACACAAAGTACTCGCTCTTGGACGAAAGTACTGCTCTTGACATGAAAGTACTGCTTGATTTTTAAAGTACTGTTGTTCAGTATATGAAAGTACTGCTTGGAATTCAAAGTACTGTAGTTTATATACGAAAGTATTGCTCCTTGTCCAAGGTATTGATTCTTTCTCAAAGTATCGCTTCAAGGTTTTGCATGGCAAAATTTATTTGGATTGGCAGTATAATGGTTTATTACGAGGAGATTTGGAGTTAAGGGGAAGTCAAGCATGACGATTGTTATGGATTTTTGGCGACACACACATGGATATTGGTTTACACACACATGAGGAGATTGGAAGTTGTTCTTAAAAGGATTTAAAAGGTTCGTATTTGATTCTTATGGATTAATTGATTACGAAGAAGGCTGAATATCATTTATTTGATGTTGTAGTTGAGTTTCACAGGTTTGTGTTCTTATTATATAGCTTGATGAATCTAGCAAATGTGTGATTTTTCTTATGATGCTCTATGCACACATTGGCTATCACTTAAAGGAGTTACATTGTAGTGCTCAAAGGTCTCATATTAGGTGAGGATTTTGTCAAGGGATTGCGGTCTACTTATATTTGGTGATTCGTATAAGTATGGAGTTCCGTGGATAGTACAAGATTTAAGACACAAGTTTGGGAAATTCTACTTCTTCAACAAATTGCTTATATTCGATTTTCTTCACAAGTAATCATTACATAAAGCCTACATGATTTTGAAGAATCAGCTTGATGTTCATGCATCACTCGAAATGAATTTTCTACGGTTTATTCATTCTCTATTTGTTGATAACAAAAGGGGAAGAGATGTTTGAGTGACATGTTCAAGTCAAAGGGAAGCATGGAAGACAAGATTGTTTCATTCATGGTGAGATTTAATTATCTCAATTTCTCTACTTCGTCTAGGGAAGTTCGTACAAGATTTGTGGTTGTTTTGTCATCATCAAATAGGGGAAGATTGTTGGGTCTATTATAGATTTGATGATACAAAACAAGAAGAATGTAACATGAAGGACTAAAAGTGACAAGAAGGGAAACTACAAAAAAATGGAGGATTTGGAAGATTCTAGAAGATATGCTTAAAAGAATATTTAGTTTTCTAATTGTATTATGATTCCTCTTGTAAACCCTAGATGTCTCTAGTATATAAAGAGACATAGGGTCATTAGTTTAAACGTACGTACAAGATGTAAAAGCCAAAGGTGTGTGTGTGTGTGGGAACCTAGGCGTAGGGATTTGGAAAACGCCAGGTTTAGTTGGTTTAGTTGGTTAGTCAGCCTCAAGGTCAAGTCCTTGATCCCTGTTACAAGGTGTGTAACATGTTCTACCTTGATCAAGTAGAATTGGAGCTGTAGATGTATGTATGTTAGAGATGATAATAAAAAACCTTGTTCATAATAATATTGATTCTATGTTAGAGTTATTATGTTTTGATTTATCCTCTAGTATATAAAGAGGACATGGGGTGTAGGTTTTATGAATAAGTCTTCCATAATGTAGACGTCTAGTAAAGGTGTGTGTGTGTCCTAGGCGTATAGTCTTGTAAACGCCTAGGTTATTAGTTTAGTTAGTAGACGTGTTCCTATAAACGTCTAAGATTAGTTAGTGTTAGTGAATGAAAACCTTGTGTCAATAAGAATTATGTTTTGATTTATCCAATGCATTGTTATTGTTATTGTTAAACCATAAGGCTAATAAACGATCAAGAAACTATCTTCATCACATTCTTAGTTTCTATCAATTGGTATCAGAGCTTGGGGAGCTCTTTACCTAGGGATTCACAAGGTTTCTTGGCGAAAAAGAAGGAAGAAAATCGATTTTTTACAAAATTCGCAACTTTTCTGCAGGGCTGTTTTCAATAGGGCATAACTTTTTATTGAACCGTTGGATCAAGCTAAATTTTTTCTGGTGCATCTCAGTATATTCATCTAACTTTTCACCAGAGTAATTGTGAATTGGAGCTTGCAATCAAAAGTTATTCAATGTCGAAAGTCTGCGCAAAACTAAAAAAATTTCCGTAAGGCTTCAGTAGGATCTTTTAAAACGATCATAACGTTTTCGTTAACCGTTGGATCGTGACAAAATTTTGTGTGGATGTTCTCTATATACCTATCTAACTTTCCACCGGAGGTATCGTAGATCTGAGCTTTTATGCAAAAGTTACAGGCTGTCGAATAGGGCTGCTGACAAAGTACTGCTCTTGGACGAAAGTACTGCTCTTGACATGAAAGTACTGCTTGATTTTTAAAGTACTGTTGTTCAGTATATGAAAGTACTGCTTGGAATTCAAAGTACTATAGTTTATATACGAAAGTATTGCTCCTTGTCCAAGGTATTGATTCTTTCTCAAAGTACTGCTCAAGGTTTTTGCATGGCAAAATTTATTTGGATTGGCAGTATAATGGTTTATTACGAGGAGATTTGGAGTTAAGGGGAAGTCAAGCATGACGATTGTTATGGATTTTTGGCGGCACACACATGGATATTGGTTTACACACACATGAGGAGATTGGAAGTTGTTCTTAAAAGGATTTAAAAGGTTCGTATTTGATTCTTATGGATTAATTGATTACGAAGAAGGCTGAATATCATTTATTTGATGTTGTAGTTGAGTTTCACAGGTTTGTGTTCTTATTATATAGCTTGATGAATCTAGCAAATGTGTGATTTTTCTTATGATGCTCTATGCACACATTGGCTATCACTTAAAGGAGTTACATTGTAGTGCTCAGTGTCTCATATTAGGTGAGGATTTTGTCAAGGGATTGCGGTCTACTTATATTTGGTGATTCGTATAAGTATGGAGTTCTGTGGATAGTACAAGATTTAAGACACTAGTTTGGGAAATTCTACTTCTTCAACAAATTCGTTATATTCGATTTTCTTCACAAGTAATCATTACATAAAGCCTACAGATTTTGAAGAATCAGTTGATGTTCATGCATCACTCGAGCGGAAGTTTCTACGGTTTATTCATTCTCTATTTGTTGATAACAAAAAGGGGAAGAGATGTTTGAGTGACATGTTCAAGTCAAAGGGAAGCATGGAAGACAAGATTGTTTCATTCATGGTGAGATTTAATTATCTCAATTTCTCTACTTCGTCTAGGGAAGTTCGTACAAGATTTGTGGTTGTTTTGTCATCATCAAATAGGGGAAGATTGTTGGGTCTATTATAGATTTGATGATACAAAACAAGAAGAATGTAACATGAAGGACTAAAAGTGACAAGAAGGGAAACTACAAAAAAATGGAGGATTTGGAAGATTCTAGAAGATATGCTTAAAAGAATATTTAGTTTCCTATTGTATTATGATTCCTCTTGTAAACCCTAGATGTCTCTAGTATATAAAGACACATAGGGTCATTAGTTTAAACGTACGTACAAGATGTAAAAGCCAAAGGTGTGTGTGTGTGTGGGAACCTAGGCGTAGGGATTTGGAAAAATCCTAGGGTTTAGTTGGTTTAGTTGTTAATTGGTTAGTCAGCCTCAAGGTCAAGTCCTTGATCCCTGTTACAAGGTGTGTAACATGTTCTACCTTGATCAAGTAGAATTGGGGCTGTAGATGTTTGTATGTTAGAGATGATAATGAAAAAACCTTGTTCATAATAATGTTGATTCTATGTTTGAATATTCCGCTTTCATTATTATGTGTTCCTAGATATAATATTAGACCTAGTCTAAGAGTTATAACGATCTTAACATAGATCATCCTCTTCAATTTGCAACAAATCTTCTTCATAAGTAACAGGTAAAGTGGCTTGTTGAGCAAAGAAGGAACTTACAACATCATCAGAGTTGATGATGTTTGATGGTGATGAGGTGGTAGTAGTCATGGTTGTGCAAATATACTGTTTATCACCAACAAAGACTTTGAACAGATAAGCAAGCTTTTAGTGGAAGTACTCCCTCTGTTTTCAGAGGATACAAAAGCAATGTTGTGAGATTTTGAATTTATTTGACCATTCATCTCATGCTCATACACCTTTAAATTGTTTTAGAGATCATCAAAGTCCATATAATCCAAACCAGGTTGTCCTCTAATCATAGTAGCAACCACATGCCATACGGATGGCAAACTTCTTAAGAACTTCAAGTTCGCATCTTCAACAGATACCTCTGCATCATATAACTCTAGCATACTAAGAAGATTTTGGAATCTGTCATAGGCAAAGATCAAGACCTTCTCTTTCACCAACAATGAATGTTTCAAAGCTGCTTGCTTCAATAGATTTCTATGCATCTTCTTGGAAGCGTCATTGCCTCAAAATCTTGTCTTGATAGCAGCCCATAATTGTTTTGCATGCTTAGCCTCATGAAACTTTAGTAGGTGACCATCAGGAATAGCGCACAATAGTATGTTGAGAGCCTTATCTTGATTTCTTTTGTAGTCGGCAAGGTAGGTGAGGTGTTTTAGGTTGTCCAGAACTTCTACGGGTTCTTCAAGAACGACATTACCATTGACAATCACATCCCATAGTGCATGGTCGGTAATCGCAATGTAATTGCCTCATCTTCATGCTCCGAGATCATATTATCCCTTCTTGATGATAGGAATTCCGAGGTGAGGTGATGGATGGGATTGGTGCAGCTTCAGTCAACATCTTTTAGGGTTTGTAGTTAAACCAGTTTTAAGAGTTTCTTCTTAATCAAAGTTTCCACACAAGCTTTGATACCACTTGTTGGATCGATATATTCTGACCAAACTAACTATGTAGCTTGTAAGGGTTTAGCAACCTTGGATAAATCCAAAACTACTAATGATGAAACACTGATATAACTCTGTTAAGTATGCGGAATCTACTTCAACAAAACTAAGAAGAATAACTTTGAACTTCAACGATTATATTAAAACCAAACTTTGAACCCGCTTATTATACAGATTCACTAACAACCCTAATCGCTAAATAACTCTAATATCGTACTTGCATGTATTTCTCTAATGCCAATCTAGGGGTCCTTTTATAGACATAAGGAAAACCCTAGTCGGTTTACAATTATTGTACGACAAGTAAACTAATTCTAATCTAAGAATATTCTAGAATTACATAACAATCCTTAAACGATTTGCATACCAGTCCTTTAACATAGCAGTACTTTGACGAGCAGTACTTTGACTTCATAAGAAGTACTTTGATCTTCAGCAGTATTTTGACTTTATACCCCAACAAGGTTAAGGACAAAATAAAGCATTTTCACAAAATCAAACATGAGAACATACAATAATGAAAAAGATATATGACACACAAACAAGCAAACAATTAAGCATGAGTTACCTCCCACGAAGCGCTTTTATTTATTTATGAGTCTTGTACCTAGACTCGAAGTTGTGCTCCTACGTAACTTTATTGCCGTCACCTTCTTCCTCATGACGATCTCTATTGGGGTTTGCCATGTTATAGAAATGTCCTATCGCACTTCTTTCTACGAAGTCATCTTCCCCCCAATCGGTTCTATATTCCGGTCCTAATTTCAAGCAATCCTTATAGAACCCAAATATCTTATTCATCACATAGTCTACTCCTCACTTCTTATCCTCCTCATTCCTATAGTAGACCGATAGCTTAAGTTCCTTTTCATCATTGGATAGTGATGAAAACTTCTCAATCTTAAATGGCATTTGGTAAGCTATGTCATCGGTCTCATCCTTGAATCTAACTATCCCTAGCGATGGATCATAAGTCTTCCCGGTGTTTTCTATGAATGGCTTCCCTAGAATTACGTGGTACAAGCCAGGATCTATGGTCGTACTAATATCCTCCACAATTATGAAATATGTAAGGTACGTGAAACTTCCTACATATACGGGTAATCCCTTAACTCTACCAAGGAAATTACAACTAACTCTAGGATCATCGGGGTCTTGCCTATTTGGGATAGGTTTCTTCATCACCCATGTGACAACTCGTATTTTCAGTGCATTTCATATGGACTAAGTTTAGTCTACATTTCATTTGCATCATTTGCATCATATTAGTCCATTCATGACATTTCATTTCGCATTTAACGCGTAAATTTTATATTAAATAAACGTTATCGCGTGAGTTATTATTTTAAATATTTAATCCGCTTACTTTCAAAAATGATCCCGATGTATTTTAAACTTACATTTAGTTTATAAAAACTATATTTTGAGCTTAACTAGTGTTTTGAATTTATTTTGAATATAAATCGTTGAATTTATATTATTACGACACTTTTCTTAAAAACTACTCGGTAATTTTTTTATATCACTCAAATTTCACAAGGAATGTATTTTTACAATTTTTATTATCTCATTACATTCTATTTTGATCTATTAACAATTACTTTTACCTAAAAATTTCCATTTTTCCTTTACTTGTACATATTTTCTATATTACTTGCACTTTCTTACAACTTGTACAAGTAAATGTTTACACTTAACAAATATACACAATATGAAAAGAAAAAAAAAAAACTAGCTAACCCCCACCCATCAAATCCCCTAAATTGTGGATCTTGAATTTGCAAATATCTTCTACTAAGTCAATGTATCATATTATACACTTTACACATTCACTTGATTTCTTTCAAGAAAAGATCAAAAACCATTTTTCCTTTCTCTCCTCTTACACAAACCGGCCACACTAAGACCCAAGGAGGAATCATCATAATTTTTCAAGACAAGATTTTATAAACACTAGCATCACTTGTTGCATAGGTTTTGCAATAAAAACCTCAAGTGATTAGGAAAAATCCATTGTTCTCTTAAACCTCATCATATTTCTTGTAAGCATTCATGTTCATATTTTTATTTCACATTCATTGTTATGATCATATCATTTTATTTGAGAAACATGCAAGTCTCATGATGTTTATACCATTTTTAAGGTTTTTAATGTTTTTAAGTGTTAAATATAAATAATCCATCCTATAAATTATCCCTTGTTATATATTAGTTTTGGTGATGTCTAGGAACCCATGACACCCTAAGAAGGTGTATGGTAGGATTAGATTAGCTTTGGAGTTGATTTGAAGGGATTAGAATAGGTTTAGTACGAGAAAAACTCTTTTCGACAAGTATTAAAAAGGGTCTGATTGTATTTTGTAAATCTGGAAAATCCGACAGTAGACATAATTTTTTGGCCTAGATATTTAGAAAATATACTTTAAAACGAATCCGTGGCCGCTTGAACGGATTAAAACGAGCTATAACGAAGAAGTTATGAATTTTTCAAGTTTGACGAATCTAAATATATATATTCTCGAAAATTTCAGCAACCTCGTTTTGTTTTGTACGAGTCAAAAACGAGTCTTAAGCTTTATAAATTATTTCGACTTATCAAAATTATATTAGTATACTTTGATACGAAGCTAAGGACGTATAAAACGTAGAAAACGGATTTATAACGACTAAAATATACACGTTTTCATAAAATTGCCGTAACTTTATTATTTAAGAAAAACTATATTATTTTTACGAGCCAAGTGTTACGGTAAACAAAATGACCATATTGAAGGCTATTTTTAACGATGACGTAGAATTTTTTTTGTAACGAGATGTCTTCTAATAAAAGTGAGATTACCACGCATATTTTCCAAAACGACCAACCGTTTGTATAGCGGAGTTGTAATGAATTATTTACGGTTGCTTAAACTTTTCCGAAATTCATATTTAAACTACATTTTGGACAAAATCACCATATTTAACCTCTATTATCTTTATGAACGAGACCTCTAGGATAAAAACTTAAATGCCAAAACTTCGAGATTTTGATGCAAGCTTTCCAAAACCGTTGAGTTCGTTTCCCTAACGCTCGACGCATACACCATTTTACGACTAGCTTTTCGAGGCCATTTTTATCACTTTCATGAAATTTCCGACGACATTGTTTTACGACGAAAAGTGATAATTTCACTATAAATCATTATAAAACCATTGTAGGATGACATTTTTGACGTAAAAACTTGTAATGTGATTTTTGATTGGTCAAGACGTCAAACGAGTATTTTTCGACGATAAGTAATATTTTCAAAACTCGCAAATGGTATAAATAACATACGAAATGCATGCATAACATTACATTGCAACTCATTACATGTCATATCATTCATCATAGGTCAAGATTTACGTAACACGCTACATCTCGGTGTACTCACTTTTGTCTTCGCATCATTCCACCAAGTGAGTTTCCATAGCCCCTACTTTTACTTGTTTTCATAACTGTTTTGGGGGAGATACATGCTCAAACTGTTTTCATTTACTTCACAAGTACTTTAACTTTTATGGATTACCGTGAGTTTCGTAGCCCCTGCTTTTACTTGTTTTCATAACTGTTTTGGGGGAGATACATGCTCAATTATTTTTCACAAGTACTTTAGATTTTTAAGGCTAAAATCTATCCTGATTACCATTGTTTCTAAATCAAAGGTTATACTATATAAATTGTTCTTGTTTTGCGTGCTTACTACTACGTCAGATAACGCTCTAAATCGCTTGACTACTGATAAATTGATTTAAGTGCTATTGATTATGTGCTATTGTTCTACGTCGAGTTAAGTACTATTGATTATGTGCTATTGTTCTACGACGAGTTAGGTACTATATTGTGAATCCATTTGACATCATGCACTTGATCATAAACTATATACATTTTGGCAATGGGTTGTGAACACACAAAGTTGCAAGTTTTGTATGGGCGGACTTGAACTGAGTGGATTTACAACGCCTTTGTCGCATAAACGATTTCGTTACATTGAGCCATGCACTATTTTGTGAATTCATTTGACGATTTCTGTTTAAACATAAACTCTACATATTCTCGGCAAATGGGTTGTGAACACACAGGTTGCAAGTTTTGTATGGGCGGGACTTGGAACGGAGTGGATTTACAATGCCTTTGCTACATAAACGATTTTGAAAGTCTTTACATTTCAACGATTTACAATGCCTTTCCGATAAACGATTTCGAAAGACTTTACATTTCAACTCAAACTCTATGAACTCACTCAACCTTTGTGTTGACACTTTTAGCATGTTTTATCTCGGGTATCTAAGGCATACACTTCATGGCATGCATGTGGACATATCATAGAGTCGTGGTGACGACGGCCTTACATGGGATTTATATACTTTAAAGACATCGTTTGACTGTACTAAACTTATTTCCGCACAAGTTGATTTTCATTTGGGACCTATACTTTGTAAACTCGGATTGTTTTATTAAATCAAACGATGTGTTTTCCAAACGACACTTTAGGTCGCTCAATATAACTGTGATTGTGATGCTATGACAAGCCAATCCCCGTGAATTCCATTCACCGCAAAAAAGTAATTTGGGGTGTGACGTGATTGGCATCGAGCTTCGGTTATAGAGAACTAGGTTGCATCATTGACCCTAAACTATAACTACATCATCATAGCATCTCATCATTTCATCACAAGTGCATGTTCACTTTGCATACGATTTATTTATACATTTTTCGAGTTATTTACTTTCATTTCATAACGATTGTCACATGGATGCCCTGTCATCCCTATCACAATTTTACACCGCTGACTTAACACCAAATAACATATGAGTCGATTAGTCCAAGCATTGCATAGTTACTCCTAAATTATACATAGCCGGATCACCTATGTCTAATTCAGAAAGAATCATGCAATGAAGGGAGTAGTAGGCTTATATGTGTAAGCAATTCGTAATTGAGCCAAATTTTCAAAAGATTTTCTTCAAACCACTTGTTTCGGTTTGATCCGCGATGTTCTTGTTTGATGAGATGCAAAGATCGAGCTAGAAACAAGTTGTTACCTAAACCGATTTAGCCTAATCGTATGACAGTTCTTGTTTGATGAGTTGTAGGATTAAGTAAAATCGGTTACCAAAAGTCTTTGAGGGTTTTGCTCGAGAATGGGAAAGCTTGCCTCATCAAACCCTAAACCCGAGACCAAACCTAACCTAATTCAGTGGACTAATTCCTTTTGGTTGGGCTTAATGTGACAACTCGTATTTTCAGGTCATTTCATATGGACTAAGTTTAGTCTACATTTCATTTGCATCATTTGCATCATATTAGTCCATTCATGACATTTCATTTCGCATTTAACGCGTAAATTTTATATTAAATAAACGTTATCGCGTGAGTTATTATTTTAAATATTTAACTGCTACTTTCAAAAATGATCCCGATGTATTTTAAACTTACATTTAGTTTATAAAAACTATATTTTGAGCTTAACTAGTGTTTTGAATTTATTTTGAATATAAATCGTTGAATTTATATTATTACGACACTTTTCTTAAAAACTACTCGGTAATTTTTATATCACTCAAATTTCTCAAGGAATGTATTTTTACAATTTTTATTATCTCATTACATTCTATTTTGATCTATTAACAATTACTTTTACCTAAAAATTTCCATTTACTTGTACATATTTTCTATATTACTTGCACTTTCTTACAACTTGTACAAGTAAATGTTTACACTTAACAAATATACACAATATGAAAAGAAAAAAAAAAAAACTAGCTAACCCCCACCCATCAAATCCCCTAAATTGTGGATCTTGAATTTGCAAATATCTTCTACTAAGTCAATGTATCATATTATACACTTTACACATTCACTTGATTTCTTTCAAGAAAAGATCAAAAACCATTTTTCCTTTCTCTCCTCTTACACAAACCGGCCACACTAAGACCCAAGGAGGAATCATCATAATTTTTCAAGACAAGATTTTATAAACACTAGCATCACTTGTTGCATAGGTTTTGCAATAAAAACCTCAAGTGATTAGGAAAAATCCATTGTTCTCTTAAACCTCATCATATTTCTTGTAAGCATTCATGTTCATATTTTTATTTCACATTCATTGTTATGATCATATCATTTTATTTGAGAAACATGCAAGTCTCATGATGTTTATACCATTTTTAAGGTTTTTAATGTTTTTAAGTGTTAAATATAAATAATCCATCCTATAAATTATCCCTTGTTATATATTAGTTTTGGTGATGTCTAGGAACCCATGACACCCTAAGAAGGTGTATGGTAGGATTAGATTAGCTTTGGAGTTGATTTGAAGGGATTAGAATAGGTTTAGTACGAGAAAAACTCTTTTCGACAAGTATTAAAAAGGGTCTGATTGTATTTTGTAAATCTGGAAAATCCGACAGTAGACATAATTTTTTGGCCTAGATATTTAGAAAATATACTTTAAAAGCGAATCCGGGCAGCTTGAACGGATTAAAACGGAGTTATAACGAAGAAGTTATGAATTTTTCAAGTTTGACGACTAAATATATATTTTCTGAAAATTTCAGCAACCTGTTTTTGTTTTGTACGAGTCAAAAACGAGTCTTAAGCTTTATAAATTATTTCGACTTATCAAAAATATATTAGTATACTTTGATACTAAGGGCTAAGGACGATAAAACGTAGAAAACGGATTTATAACGACTAAAATATAACGCTTTCATAAAATTGCCGTAACTTTATTATTTAAGAAAAACTATATTATTTTTACGAGCCAAGTGTTACTAAGTAAACAAAATGACCATATTGAAGGCTATTTTTAACGATGACGTAGAACTTTTTGTAACGAGATGTCTTCTAATAAAAGTGAGATTACCACGCATATTTTCCAAAACGACCAACCGTTTGTATAGCGGAGTTGTAATGAATTATTTACGGTTGCTTAAACTTTTCCGAAATTCATATTTAAACTACATTTTGGACAAAATCACCATATTTAACCTCTATTATCTTTATGAACGAGACCTCTAGGATAAAAACTTAAATGCCAAAACTTCGAGATTTTGATGCAAGCTTTCCAAAACCGTTGAGTTCGTTTCCTAACGTTCGACGTACACCATTTTACGACTAGCTTTTCGAGGCCATTTTTATCACTTTCATGAAATTTCCGGCGACATTGTTTTACTACTAAAAAGTGATAATTTCACTATAAATCATTATAAAACCATTGTAGGATGACATTTTTGACGTAAAAACTTGTAATGTGATTTTTGATTGGTCAAGACGTCAAACGAGTATTTTTCGACGATAAGTAATATTTTCAAAACTCGCAAATGGTATAAATAACATACGAAATGCATGCATAACATTACATTGCAACTCATTACATGTCATATCATTCATCATAGGTCAAGATTTACGTAACACGCTACATCTCGGTGTACTCACTTTTGTCTTCGCATCATTCCACCAAGTGAGTTTCCATAGCCCCTACTTTTACTTGTTTTCATAACTGTTTTGGGGGAGATACATGCTCAAACTGTTTTCATTTACTTCACAAGTACTTTAACTTTTATGGATTACCGTGAGTTTCAGAGCCCTGCTTACTTGTTTTCATAATGTTTTGGGGAGATACATGCTCAGTTATTTTTCACAAGTACTTTAGATTTTTAAGGCTAAAATCTATCCTGATTACCATTGTTTCTAAATCAAAGGTTATACTATATAAATTGTTCTTGTTTCGTGCTCGTTACTACGTCAGATAACGCTCTAAATCATTGACTATTGATAAATCAAGTTAAGTGCTATTGATTATGTGCTATTGTTCTACGTCGAGTTAAGTACTATTGATTATGTGCTATTGTTCTCTGACGAGTTAGGTACTATATTGTGAATCCATTTGACATCATGCACTTGATCATAAACTATATACATTTTGGCAATGGGTTGTGAACACACAGGTTGCAAGTTTTGTATGGGCGGACTTGGAACCGAGTGGATTTACAACGCCTTGCTGCATAAACGATTTCGACACATTGAGCCATGCACTATTTTGTGAATTCATTTGACGATTTCTGTTTGAACATAAACTCTACATATTCGGCAAGTGGGTTGTGAACACACAGGTTGCAAGTTTTGTATGGGCGGGACTTGGAACCGAGTGGATTTACAATGCCTTTGCTACATAAACGATTTTGAAAGTCTTTACATTTCAACGATTTACAATGCCTTTCCTGCATAAACGATTTCTAAAGGCTTTACATTTCAACTCAAACTCTATGAACTCACTCAACCTTTGTGTTGACACTTTTAGCATGTTTTATCTCGGGTATCTAAGGCATACACTTCATGGCATGCATGTGGACATATCATAGAGTCGTGGTGACGACGCTGCCTTACATGGGATTTATATACTTTAAAGACATCGTTTGACTGTACTAAACTTATTTCCGCACAAGTTGATTTTCATTTGGGACCTATACTTTGTAAACTCTGATTGTTTTATTAAATCAAACGATGTGTTTTCCAAACGACACTTTAGGTCGCTCAATATAACTGTGATTGTGATGCTATGACAAATAATCCCTGTGAATTCCATTCCGCGCAAAATGGTAATTTGGGGTGTGATAGATTGGCATCAGAGCTTCGGTTATAGAGAACTAGGTTGCATCATTGACCCTAAACTATAACTACATCATCATAGCATCTCATCATTTCATCACAAGTGCATGTTCACTTTGCATACGATTTATACGTACATTTTTCGAGTTATTTACTTTCATTTCATAACGATTGTCACATGGATGCCCTGTCATCCCCTATCACAATTTTTACACCGGTTGACTTAACACCAAACATCATATGAGTCGATTAGTCCAAGCATTGCATAGTTACTCCTAAATTATACATAGCCTGATCACCTATGTCTAATTCAGGAAGAATCATGCAATGAAGGGGGTAGTAGGCTTATATGTGTAAGCAATTCCGTAATTGAGCCAAATTTTCAAAAGATTTTCTTCAAACCACTTGTTTCCATTTGATCCGCGCGACGCTTCTTGTTTGATGAGTAGCAAAGATCGAGCTAGAAACAAGTTGTTACCTAAACCGATTTAGCCTAATCGTATGACAGTTCTTGTTTGATGAGTTGTAGGATTAAGTAAAAATCGGTTACCAAAAAGTCTTTTGAGGGTTTTGCTCGAGAATGGGAAAGCTTGCCTCATCAAACCCTAAACCCGGAGACTAACACCAACTCAATTGTGGACTGAATTCCTTTTGGTTGGGCTGAATGTGACAACTCGTATTTTCAGGTCATTTCATATGGACTAAGTTTAGTCTACATTTCATTTGCATCATTTGCATCATATTAGTCCATTCATGACATTTCATTTCGCATTTAACGCGTAAATTTTATATTAAATAAACGTTATCGCGTGAGTTATTATTTTAAATATTTAATCCGTTACTTTCAAAAATGATCCCGATGTATTTTAAACTTACATTTAGTTTATAAAACTATATTTTGAGCTTAACTAGTGTTTTGAATTTATTTTGAATATAAATCGTTGAATTTATATTATTACGACACTTTTCTTAAAAACTACTCGGTAATTTTTATATCACTCAAATTTCTCAAGGAATGTATTTTTACAATTTTTATTATCTCATTACATTCTATTTTGATCTATTAACAATTACTTTTACCTAAAATTTCCATTTTCCTTTACTTGTACATATTTTCTATATTACTTGCACTTTCTTACAACTTGTACAAGTAAATGTTTACACTTAACAAATATACACAATATGAAAAGAAAAAAAAAAAAACTAGCTAACCCCCACCCATCAAATCCCCTAAATTGTGGATCTTGAATTTGCAAATATCTTCTACTAAGTCAATGTATCATATTATACACTTTACACATTCACTTGATTTCTTTCAAGAAAAGATCAAAAACCATTTTTCCTTTCTCTCCTCTTACACAAACCGGCCACACTAAGACCCAAGGAGGAATCATCATAATTTTTCAAGACAAGATTTTATAAACACTAGCATCACTTGTTGCATAGGTTTTGCAATAAAAACCTCAAGTGATTAGGAAAAATCCATTGTTCTCTTAAACCTCATCATATTTCTTGTAAGCATTCATGTTCATATTTTTATTTCACATTCATTGTTATGATCATATCATTTTATTTGAGAAACATGCAAGTCTCATGATGTTTATACCATTTTTAAGGTTTTTAATGTTTTTAAGTGTTAAATATAAATAATCCATCCTATAAATTATCCCTTGTTATATATTAGTTTTGGTGATGTCTAGGAACCCATGACACCCTAAGAAGGTGTATGGTAGGATTAGATTAGCTTTGGAGTTGATTTGAAGGGATTGGAATAGGTTTAGTACGATAAAAACTCTTTTCGACAAGTATTAAAAAGGGTCTGATTGTATTTTGTAAATCTGGAAAATCCGACAGTAGACATAATTTTTTTGGCCTAGATATTTAGAAAATATACTTTAAAACGAATCCGTGGCCGCTTGAACGGATTAAAACGGAGCTATAACGAAGAAGTTATGAATTTTTCAAGTTTGACGACGAAATATATATATTCTGAAAATTTCAGCAACCTGTTTTTGTTTTGTACGAGTCAAAAACGAGTCTTAAGCTTTATAAATTATTTCGACTTATCAAAAATATATTAGTATACTTTGATACGAAGCTAAGGACGTATAAAACGTAGAAAACGGATTTATAACGACTAAAATATACACGTTTTCATAAAATTGCCGTAACTTTATTATTTAAGAAAAACTATATTATTTTTACGAGCCAAGTGTTACGGTAAACAAAATGACCATATTGAAGGCTATTTTTAACGATGACGTAGAATTTTTTTGTAACGAGATGTCTTCTAATAAAAGTGAGATTACCACGCATATTTTCCAAAACGACCAACCGTTTGTATAGCGGAGTTGTAATGAATTATTTACGGTTGCTTAAACTTTTCCGAAATTCATATTTAAACTACATTTTGGACAAAATCACCATATTTAACCTCTATTATCTTTATGAACGAGACCTCTAGGATAAAAACTTAAATGCCAAAACTTCGAGATTTTGATGCAAGCTTTCCAAAACCGTTGAGTTCGTTTCCTAACGTTCGACGTACACCATTTTACGACTAGCTTTTCGAGGCCATTTTTATCACTTTCATGAAATTTCCGACGACATTGTTTTACGACGAAAAGTGATAATTTCACTATAAATCATTATAAAACCATTGTAGGATGACATTTTTGACGTAAAAACTTGTAATGTGATTTTTGATTGGTCAAGACGTCAAACGAGTATTTTTCGACGATAAGTAATATTTTCAAAACTCGCAAATGGTATAAATAACATACAAAATGCATGCATAACATTACATTGCAACTCATTACATGTCATATCATTCATCATAGGTCAAGATTTACGTAACACGCTACATCTCGGTGTACTCACTTTTGTCTTCGCATCATTCCACCAAGTGAGTTTCCATAGCCCCTACTTTTACTTGTTTTCATAATCTGTTTGGGGAGATACATGCTCAAACTGTTTTCATTTACTTCACAAGTACTTTAACTTTTATGGATTACCGTGAGTTTCAGAGCCCCTCGCTTTTACTTGTTTTCATAATCGTTGGGGAGATACATGCTCAGTTATTTTTCACAAGTACTTTAGATTTTTAAGGCTAAAATCTATCCTGATTACCATTGTTTCTAAATCAAAGGTTATACTATATAAATTGTTCTTGTTTATGCTACGGTACTACGTCAGATAACGTTCTAAATCGATTGACTACCGATAAATCAAGTTAAGTGCTATTGATTATGTGCTATTGTTCTACGCCGAGTTAAGTGCTATTGATTATGTGCTATTGTTCTACTGAGTTAGGTACTATATTGTGAATCCATTTGACATCATGCACTTGATCATAAACTATATACATTTTGGCAATGGGTTGTGAACACACAAAGTTGCAAGTTTTGTATGGGCGGACTTGAACCGAGTGGATTTACAATGGCTTTGCTGCATAAACGATTTCGATACATTGAGCCATGCACTATTTTGTGAATTCATTTGACGATTTCGTTTAAACATAAACTCTACATATTCGGCGGGGTTGTGAACACACAAGTTTCAAGTTTTGTATGGGCGGGACTTGGAACTGAGTGGATTTACAATGCCTTTGCTACATAAACGATTTTGATAGTCTTTACATTTCAACGATTTACAATGCCTTTGCTGCATAAACGATTTCGAAAGGCTTTACATTTCAACTCAAACTCTATGAACTCACTCAACCTTTGTGTTGACACTTTTAGCATGTTTTATCTCAGGTATCTAAGGCATACACTTCATGGCATGCATGTGGACACATCATGGAGTCGTGGTGACGACGCGTCTTACATGGGATTTATATACTTTAAAAACATCGTTTGACTGTACTAAACTTATTTCCGCACAAGTTGATTTTCATTTGGGACCTATACTTTGTAAACTCTGATTGTTTTATTAAATCAAACGATGTGTTTTCCAAACGACACTTTAGGTCGTTCAATATAACTGTGATTGTGATGCTATGACAGTCAATCCCGTGAATTCCATTCCGCTGCAAAACAGGTAATTTGGGGGTGTGACAACCCAATTATAGTATGTGCTAGTCATGATGTTTATTGGGGATTTTTGATTAATGTAGGCCTTTGCCACGAAAAGATGTCCTATGCAACATGGTATGTTGAGATTCCAAGGATTTCCAAATTTGATTCGAGGGCTTTTCCTAACATACATGTGACGAAATTCGCATACTAAGTATGGAT
The DNA here is from genome assembly GCA_910596185.1 of Chrysanthemum makinoi. Classification (NCBI taxonomy): domain Eukaryota; kingdom Viridiplantae; phylum Streptophyta; class Magnoliopsida; order Asterales; family Asteraceae; genus Chrysanthemum; species Chrysanthemum makinoi. Next base: position 25,274,182 of record OU343216.1, read on the forward strand.
GGCGTGAAAGTTCCTCTTCCGTAGGAAACTTATTGAAGTATTCATCACCTACTTCATCTACTTCATTGGTCGATTCATCCTTAGGGGTCTCACTATCCTCAAGCATCGTCTCATGGTTCGCTTCGTTACTATTCCTATTGGGCTCTACTAGGGTGATAGCATTGACGAATTGAACATGTTTGGATGAAGACGGGTCCCTACTTTCGAAGTACTTGCTTGGGTCCTTAATCTTGACACTGGAAGTTTCGGGAGAATGAGTCGTGATGGCATTAACATTTTCGGTGGTTGATAAGGTTTTAAAATGTACCTTTTTTAGGGGTTGTTTAAGCCCTTATTTGATCACTTTTGTATCCGTTATTACTTAATATCGTTCCTTTTCACTTTTTAGGTTTATTGAAGGCAAAATGCTGGAATGACACTTATTTGGACGAAAAGGCGTGAATATACGAAGAAATTGGCCAAAGTCAAGAATCGAGCCACTCAGGCTGGAACCGGGGGACGGCGTCGGGTGTTATCTGCGGCGCCGTTGGAGCACTTTGTGACGGCTCAAGAGCCAAATTACTTATTTACAAGTGACGGTGTCGCTTTAAAAGAGTAGGGCGTCACAACTCGAGACGCCTTCAAGATTTGATCCAGACGGCGCCGAAGATGAAGCCGACGGCGTCACAACCATAAGGTGACACCGTCACAAGTTGCAACACGCCGTAGGCCGATAATCGATTTGGCCATAACTTTTGCATACCTAACTCGATTTAGGTGATTCAAAAGCCCATACCACTGAACAAGAAAATCTACAGTTGGTGAAAAGTCACGCGACGCCGTCTACTCTTTAGGTGTGACGCCGCTTCTTTACCGCAGAAAATCGCCTATAAATATAACATTATAACTTCACTTTTTGTAAGCCCTAAACCCTAAGTCCGATTTTGGGGTTTAGGTAGGTGTTTTTCCAAAGAACTTAAAGGGTTTCAGACACTCTATAAACATCGTGTAATGGTTTGTTTGTTAATCCAATCCTATGGTATGTCTTCAATTATCATAATTGTTGCTTGCTCTTCATTAATTATGCTTGGCTAATTCACCTAGTGTTTGCTTATGATTGTATGAAACTTGTATGTAATTAATTAGATCTTATTGATTTCTTAGTGATGCTTGTGTCTATCTTCATCATTAGGGTGTGACAATTTCAATGAGTCTAATTGGTTTAGTTTATAATTCTTGCATCCTACTGTCTCTTGTTTGATTGGTTGTCTCTTATCCTAATTGTAATTGGCTTAGGAATGCGACTAGGCTATCGTTGTGTTTAATACTTGATAAATATTGGATAGTTTATAAATGACTTAGTGGATTTCGTTTACTAAACCCAAAGATAACCTCAAAGTTAGTTTATGAATGACTTAGTGGATTTCGTTTACTACACTTAAAGGTGACTTCAAAGAGTTAGGGAATGCACACCTTACGACCTTAGAAAACACAATGCGTTAAGAATAAGGACGTGACAATTCAACCATCAATAGGACGTGACAATTCAATAGGTAGAATTGGATAGCTAGCAAGGAGTAATACATCATAAGTAGATACGCTTCACGCTCCTGGTAGACCCATAATTTAGTTAGTATCTTTTGGGATAGTTGACTAGCAACTAATTCCACCCTACGCTTCACACCCGAGATTCATAAAATATAAAAATACAAAAATAATCATCCCTCACCTTTAGACTAAAATCGACATACACTTCAGCCTAACGACACTATTCCCCTAGAGAACGATATCAATACCCGTGGCTTACCCCTAATACTACACTACAATGATTAGGTTCACTGCCTAGGGTGTTGAAAAACTTGCTCGACGAAAAGGAAGTTCCTTTGACCCAACGACGCTGTAGCGTATCAAGTTTTGGCCGCTGTCGGGAATAGTTATTGTTTAGGCTTGATTTCTATCTCGCTTAGGTCTACTCACAAGATTCCTATCAAGTGAGATTTTTTCTTTTTATTAGCTTCCTTGTAGTCTATCCCCTTCTTTGTGCCTTGTTCGTAAAACGTCCATTGACTCTTCCGTTCACCATTATGGAGAACGTGAATCCACTATATCCGCGATTAGGTTTTTTCATAAAAAATTATGATATTACTAAAGCGGATTATTCAAGATGGTGGGAAGAAAGTAACCAAGTCCATAAACCTTTTGAGGGTTTCACCATTCCATCAAGCCCACAAAACACCTCATCTAGTGAAACCTATGCTTCGTATGAGCCTTCACCTAAGATAGACTTTCGTGAACAACCTCCATGTTTAGAAACTATTGTTAGTGAGGCCCTTAGGAGAACTGACCAAATCTGTGAAAATATTATGGTAAGCAACCAAGCATTAAACCATAAGTTGGATCAATTACTAAGTTTGGTTTCATCACGACCTAAGGAAATAGCACATGATGAGCATATAGATGATGTAGATGTGATTGAGGATAAGGTGAAAAGTCTAGACCCACAAGGTATCCCACAAGTCCCACCATCATTTAAGGCATACTCACCGCATGTGACTTACCCGGAAGTAGTAGAAGAGACTTTAGGAATCCCGATGGAGGTAGAACATTTGAACCAAACGCAACTAGAGAATATAGGTTTGAATACTTGTAGTCTCAGTCTTGCTCTTAGTTCTAGGGAATTTCCTAGTGTTGATGAACCGGAACCTCAATCTTTATTTCCATCCTTAGATATACATCTAGGAGACAAAAGAGGAACCGACCCACCCATCAACCGATTTAGTCCGGGTAGTTTTAGGATGAAGGAAGCCATTCACACACCCCTTCACCTCACGTGGCATATTTCCACCCTAAGGGTGTGTATCGCTACTATCACCCGCACTTAAACTTAAGTGTAGGGAAAACTTCCCCTTTATCTGTTAAATAAGGGTAGAGTCGCTCGCGGACTCAACAAAAAAGCGCTTCGGGAGGCAACCCATGTGTATTTGTTTTTCATTTTCATTTGTGTGTCGTGTATCTTTTATTAATTGTTTATTCTCATGTTTGAATTTGTAAAAATGATTTATTTTGTCTTTAACCTCGTCTTAATTACATATAAAGGTATTTTATATAAAGGATAAGTGTAGGGAGGATTACACACGTTTTCAAAAGAAACGTGAACATGAGAATTACAATTATTTAAAAGATATACATGTGTGCTTGTTCGAGTCAAATGCTTGTATTGAGTCATAATGGATGTTTTGCAGGAAATTTTTCCAGATTTTAAAGATAAAAATTTTCCGTAATTTTTCCGAAAATCATGGACCGCCAACATTTACCGATAACTGACGGGCGGCTGGTCGAACTGACGGCGTCGGGAGGAGTAAAAAACTTTCTAACTTTTTCTCGTTTTCTCGTACTTACAAATTTTTGGAATTTTCCAAGTCTTAATTTTTCAGAAAATCTGCAAACATCCATTCCACAAGCATTATATCTTATTTAAGTTTGGAATTACATCTTGTTGTGATTTTTCTTTTTTCGGTTTGATGCGTTGGGTTGTTTGTTTTCTTCAAGTGTGCAGGTTTAATTTACCAAGAAGAAGATACATAAGATGAGAAGGAGCTTTTCACGCAAACGTTCTTCTTGAAGAAAGATGTAACCACCACTTCACATGGATCCTACCGTGCTAATCAGGGGAGTATTAGTTTCTTTCGTATTTTATTACCTTCTGTTATCATGACTTTGATACTTTCGGGGAACATTGGGGACAATGTTCAGTTTAAGTGTAGGGAGGGAAAATAAAACGGGAACTTTGAAACTATGCTTATCCTTGACTATTTGCTTTGTCCAATGGCATTTGTGTAATAAACCATGAGAAAATGTCGGTTAGGGTAATTTTGGCACCAAATTTAAAATTTTTCATGACATATGGGAGTGGGCCATTAGTCTTAACAAAAGCGTCTCATGGATAGGAAGTTATATGACTAGCACAAAAACCCTTTATCACTTAAATTCCATCCAAAAATGTAAGGATCGCCCTTAGATTAGTAGGAATTAAAGCATTCATCTTTAATGCTTAGAGTATGAACCGGTAGTATAATAGATTCTAGAACTTGTTTTGTGATGCATCCCGAGATCGCTAGTAAGACTACACTTGTGTAGTTAGGAATAACTAAATGATAAGAGGCATTAGGATAACCCTTGTTTGATACCCTTAATATAATTTCTTCTTCCACATCGGTTGAGTAATTCTCCCACACCTTTGCGTTGTACTCATCTTTAGTACACGATACCCCTAGTTAACCCCTCAGAGCCTATCCTTTTCGCTTCTCGATGTTTCGGTTTTCCAAAATATCAATGAAGAGCATTGTTTACACCCCACCCCCAAATGTACACCTAAATCGCCTTAGCCTACCTTGTATGCACTCACTTTTAATGCATTATTGTTATCACACTAAACCCTTAGTTCAATTATCTAGTTGCTTGCATGAGTTGCTAAGTCGAGTCATATCCTTTGTACACAGTTTTGGGACGATTGGGACTCATGAGAAAAGTTAAAGTTTATGAAATGACTGGAAGGGAACGTTAATTCAAATTCCCTTTATTTGCATAATAATGTACTCCAATGTGACAACTCGTAATTTCAGGTCATTTCTCAAGTTTACTATTCATCTCGGGAATAGTAATTCACCATTTTCGGAGTCGAAGTAATATTCTGAGAACGTATTTCAAAATTTACTATTCACGAAACACTATTCATTCCCGGAGAAAATCACTATTCAAGTTTCACTATTTCATCATTTATCGTAAACTAGGTTTACGAGTATCAAATTCGCGTAACCTAAATAGTTTAGCTGCGAATTCATGAACAATCATTCAATGAAATTTCGTATAGACTAGGTTTAGTCTACATATCATCAGCATCATTATCATCATATTAGTTCATGCATGGTTTTGCATTTTTCATTAAATGTATAATTTTTATTAAATAAACGTTATCGCGTAATTAATTATTTTGAACAATTGATCCGATACTTCCAAAAATTATCCCAACATATTTTTATACTCATATTAAGATTATAAAAATAATATTATGAGTTTACCCGGTGTTTTAAATTTATTTTGTATATAAATTGTTATATTTATATAATTACGACGGTTTTCGTAAAAACTACACGATAATTATTATTTCACTCCAATTTTGCAAGAAATGTATTTTTATAATTATTATGACTTCAATATATTTTATTTTGACCCGTTAAAATTTAATTTTAGTTAACGCTACCCTAAATGCTCAAATATGTATACAAGTTACTAACTATCTTTACTTAATTTTACATCTACTTATACTTATACATTTTAGATATATATATATATATATATATATATATATATATATATATATATATATATATATATATATATAAACACTAGATATTCATCACCCTTGTCGACACAAGGGTGACTCATGCCCAAAATTTACAAAATATCTACTATATACATACACTTATAATCATTTTATATTTTCATTTAACACATACATATAAAAACACAAGGTGAAAAATCAAAGCTATTCTCTCCTCTCTTCTCTACATAACCGGCCACCATAAGGACCAAGAAGGTGGTCACCAAAATTTTTCAAGTCAAGTTTTTATCAATCTAGTTACACTCTTAGTTAAGGTTTTGAAATAAAAACCTAGGGTGTTAGGATTAACCTTTGTTCACTTCACCTCATCAAGTTACTAGTAAGCATTTCATGTTCATATTCATATTCCATATTCATTTTATGTTCATTTTGTTGGAGTATTAGCTCCCAGAACAGGGTTAGATAATCAATTCAGCAGAAACAAATACCACTTGGTGGTTACCGGATATCACTTGGAATCGTGTGATCACTTTCCAAAGTAAACTATTCGACCCTAATGCCTGGGTATCACGAATATCTACTTGGGATAAGACCAAATGCAGTTAGAGAATTAGGCACAATTCTATAACCCTTTCGCTAATAAGTGTTTACGTTTTCTGTGTGTTTCATGCATAATCAGATCTCCTATTTATAAGAGGTTACTCTTGAGCTATTCCAATGGAATTATGAGTATTAATCGGCCCATTAATCGCCTCATAATTATCCCCATTATAGCTATTAGTGGTTACATGACCAATTAAACGTGGTCATAATGCGTTATGTAATTGCCATTTAGCAAGATTTTTCCATAAGCATTACTTTCCACTAGCGACTTTCTCTTGTAGTGGAAATACGACCATCGGAAGCACCGCTTATCAAGACTTTCATAGCACTAGCGGTGGATACACCACTTCATTGGAAACATCTTTATCGTGGAAACACTTGCTATCGATTTCCACAAGCAAGGTACTTTCACCGAAGTATTTCTACTAGCACTATACAAACCACTATTAGAGTCAGGGTGTTCATGGACCTTATGGGTGTACACTCCGTACCTCCTAACCCATTTGAAGGTGTGAACTAATCCCACAAGTGCACTAAATTTTCCAACACATTTCATCATATTTGATAAAAACATGCAAGTCATATTGATGTTTATACCACTTTTTATTGTTTTTATGAGTTATATATATATATTCATCATCCTATAATTACTCCTTGAAATATATCACTTTTGGTGATGACTAGGAACCCATGACACCCTAAGAAGGTGTATGGTATGATTAGAATAGATTCGGAGTTGGTTTGAATTGGTTTGAATAGGTTTGGCGCGAGAAAAACTCATTTCGACAAGTTTATATAAGGGTCTGTCCATATTTTTGAATTCTGGAATTCTCGACAGTAGATAAAAAATTTTGGGCTAGATATTTGGAAAATATACTTTAAAACAAAAACGTGGTCACTTGAACGGGTTAAAACGGAGTTATAACGAAGAAGATATGAATTTTTCAAGTTTGACGACGAAAACTATAAAACTCAGAAAATTCAGCATGTTATTTTAACTTTTTACGAGTCAAAAATGAGTCTTAAGCGTTATAAAATGTGTCGACTTATCAAAAATATATTAGTATACTTTGATACGAAGCTAGGGACATATAAAACGAAAAGCGGACTCGTAACGATTAAATTACACGTGTTTACATAAAGTTGTCGTAACTATATTATATAAGAAAAACTAATATATTTCTATTAGACAAATATTACAGCCACAAATGACCATGTTGAGGGTCGTTTTTAACA
>OU343216.1:25281440-25299080 GCA_910596185.1 Chrysanthemum makinoi
ACCCTTAGTGATGCATACCGCCCAAGTGACATCTCGGGAAGAGAGCCCGCCTCTCACCCAGCACATTCGCATCTATATTACCAAAGGTGTTTGGTACCTCTGAGCCGAGCCCGTGAGGGAGGGTCGACATGCTAGACGTTGGTCTTACATGATGCCGCCATTAGTCGATGGAGGTCTGAGGAGGGCGCACTCAAGCACTATGGAGCTTGAGAGCATCTGGCTGTCGCTGAGACTCTCCTCGTCACTTGAGAACCCCTTCATCATACCATTCCATTGTTGGCTGCCCGAGTGCCGCGAAATGAGGATCGCCTTGAGGATGTTGTGGCATTTGCTTGATGAGGTTCCGTTAGTTCAGACGAGAACATTGAGGATGAGGTTGGAGAGCTCCTAACTAGGAGGACCACGATGGAGGGAGCGTTTGGATGTGATTGGTGCCTGTGAGCGAGAGCTAGTGAGCAGCTACGTTGTTGGATAGGAGGATGGAGTCGATAGATTAGGATTGTTGGACGAGGATGAGATGTTGGAGGAGTTGTGCGACGCCACCGAGAGATGATGATCATGGAGACTGTACAGCCTTTGGGAGCGTAGATTGGAGGCACGAGATAGAGAGGTGGATGATCTCTGGAGCTAGTCCGCGACCTACAAATACCATTGAGGGGCACACCACGGTGTTCTCTAGATTGGTGATTCATCTATTTAGTTTCCTAGTACTTTAGCTCACAGCCGTGATGTGGCACTAATAATGGCTTTGTATTCGCATGTTTTGTAAACTATCGAACAAGCTATTTATGTGACATTGTATGGTTATCGTATCGCTATGTATGGATGATAGGCCTATGACATTATGGTTGTTGTTTCCTTATATTCTTATGTATGATGATCTTTCTTATTTATCGGTTTGTGTGAATCAAAGTGATCATTTATATATATTCTCTTGTGTGGTTCTAACATGTTGTGATTCTACTTATGATGATTATGCTCTATTGATATAATGTGATGATCTTGACTATTATGAAATCATTTTTATAATAATACACACTTATGTTGAATGATTCTAAAATCTGAGTGTATGTCTTTAGAAAAATGGCAAGAACAAGAACTACCTCTACCCCTACTCAAACTCCCGAGATGACCCCGAAAGCAATTCGGAGGCTAGTTACAAATGAAATTGGTGTTGCTTTTGCCGCAAGACCCCGAGGCAACTCGAACAAATGAAGCACCAAATCAAGCCAACCGTAATGAAGCTGTGGTAAATCGCAAGTGTGGATATAAGGAGTTCATGAATTGCAAACCTACCTTCTTCAAAGGAACTCAAGGCGCATGTTGACCTTATCCATTGGTTTGAAAGATCCGAAATTGTGTTTCTTCTAAGTGATTGCTCAAGATTGCAAGGTGAAGTTCGCTATCGGGTACTCACTGAAGATGCGTTGTCTTGGTGGAAGGCTCATGCCCAACCTATTGGCATGGAGGAAGCCTACAAAACCACTTGGACCGAACTAAAGCAATTGATGATGAAGCAATACTGTCCAAGGACCGAGATCAAGAAACTTGAAGATGAATTCTACCATCTGACTACTAAGGGCAATGATCTCAAGACCTACTTCAAGCGCTTCCAAGAATTGAAAGCTCTATGCCCTTCCATGGTTTCGATAATGTCAAGTTGCGGAAAATCTCATCGGGATTACCCCAAGCATTGAAGGCAATGTTATCGCGATCAAAGCCCAAGACCGTGGAAGAAGTGATCACAATTTCCTACCAACTCATGGATCAAGTCTTGAAGCATGGATCCGTGCAAGGCACTAATGACAACAAAAGGAAATTTGATGACCGCCGAGGCAACACTTCAAACAACTTCCATCACAACAACTCTTTCCATCACAACAATAATCAGAATAACAACAACCAAGTCCGCAACAATCACAATCAACACCGCAACAACAATCCCAACCCATACCACCAAAACCAAACAATCACCAAAATCAACAAAACCGTGAGGCAAGAAGTTGCAGGGCTTATACTGCTACCCCGCCAATCGGAAGAGGCTATGCCGACCACACCCTTTGTGCACTCGATGCAACCTACATCATGTGGGACGTTGTACCATCAAGTGTGGAAAGTGTAACAAGGTGGGTCATACCCACAAGGATTGCCAAGCCCTCAAGCACGAGGAAACCTTCAACCTATCGATAACTTGCTTTGGATGTGGAGAAGCCGGACATGTTAAGAGTAGATGCCCAAAGCCGTAGGAACAACAACAACAACAACAACCCCGCTAGAGCAAGAGCTTATGTGCTAGGAGATGGAGATGCACAAGAAAACCCGGATGTCGTTACTGCACGCTTTTCACTCAACCATCATTTAGCTAAAGTGTTATTTGATTCTGAGCCAAAAAGTTTTGTGTCCTCTAAGTTTGCACCTTTGTTAAAAGTCACACCAACTACCCTAGATACCACTTATGAAGTAGAGCTAGCCGATGGAAAAATAGTAGGAACTAACACTATCCTTCGAGGTTGCAACCTATCCTTATCAAATCATCCGTTCGATATAGACCTTATGCCTATTCAACTCGGTAGCTTCGATGCGCTATTGGCATGGATTGGCTATCCAAGAATCGCGGTAAGAATCATCTCGTGACGAAAGTCGCTCACATTCCTCTCGATGGCTTAAACTCTAATCATTCGGGTAATCGTAATACCCCATTGAACATCATCTCGTATGCTAAGACGGCGCAAGTACATGGAAAAGGATGCCACATTTTTCTAGCACAAGTAACGGAGAAGAAGGAAGCGGAAGAGAAGCAACTAAAAGACGCCCCCGCGGCTAGAGACTTTCCCGGTATTTCCTCAAGACTTGCCTGGCCTTCCTCCAAGTCGGCAAGTAGAATTCCAAATCGAAGCTAGTGCCGGAGCGGCGCCGTGGCACGAAAGCACCCTATAGACTGGCACCTTCCAAACTACAAGAACTGTCTCGACCAACTTCAAGAACTGTCCAAAAGGATTTATTCGACCGAGTTCTTCGCCTTGGGAGCTCCGCCTTATTTGTCAAGAAAAAGGACGGATCTTTCCGTATGTGTATTGATTACCGAGAGTTGAACAAACTAACGGTGAAAAATCGCTATCCATTGCCTAGGATTGATGATCTGCTTGACCAACCGCAAGGGTCAAGCGCCTACTCAAGATCGACCAGATCCGCTATCATCAACTAAGAGTTAGAAAGGAGGATATTCAAAACCGCCCAACACGATACGGCCACTACGAAGTTCCAAGTGATGCCATTTGGTTTGACAAATGCACCGCGTATTTATGGACCTGATGAACCGAGTGTGTAAACCCTACTTGGACAAATTTGTGATTGTATTCATTGACGACATTCTCATCTATTCCCGCAACAAGGAAGAGCATGCGGAACACTTGAAAACCATCCTAGAGCTGCTCAAGAAAGAAGAACTGTATGCTAAATTTTCCAAGTGCTTACTTCCGATTCAAAAGGTTCAATTCCTTGGTCACGTGATAGATAGTAATGGTCTTCATGTTGATCCTTCAAAAATCGAAGCTGTCAAGGATTGGTCATCCCCTACTACCCCTACCGAGATACGCCAATTTTAGGTTCAAGGGTTATTACCGAAGATTTATCAAGGATTTTCAAAATCGCTAAACCTCTAATCGAGCTAACCCAAAAAGAAGAACTTTGACTAGGGAGAGAAACAAGAGTTAGCCTTTCAACTCTTGAAACAAAAGCTTTGTGAAGCTCCTATCTTAGCCTTACCCGATGGAGTGGAAGATTTTGTGGTCTATCATGATGCATCACACCTAGGTTAGGTGCGGTATTGATGCAAAGAAACAAGGTGATCGCTTATGCTTCGCGACAACTCAAAACTCACGAAAAGAACTACACTACACATGACTTGGAATTGGGAGCCGTGGTTTTCGCTCTCAAGATATGGAGACATTACCTATATGGAACTAAGTGTACGGTGTTTACCGACCATAAAAGTCTCCAACACATTCTCGATCAAAAGGAGTTAAACATGCGACAACGCTGATGGCTAGAATTGCTTAGTGATTACGACCGCGGAAATCCGCTATCACCCGAAAAGCAAATGTCGTAGCTGATGCTCTTAGTCGAAAGGATCGACCTAAACCTCTTCGAGTAAGATCCTTGGGAATGACAATTAAGTCACCCCTTCCATCAAAAATCCTTGAAGCTCAAGCTGAAGCCCTCAAACCTGAAAACCGTCCCAACGAAAGAATCTTTGGAATGCCGGAAAACGAGAACGGTTTTGCACAAAGATCGGATGGAACCTTATGTTTTGGCGATAGAAGTTGGATACCACTTTATGGAGGAATACGGAAACTCATCATGCATGAGTCTCACAAGTCTAAATATTCCATTCACCCGGGATCCGACAAAATGTACCAAGATCTCAAGAAGCTTTATTGGTGGCCAAACATGAAAGCTGAAATTGCAACGTACGTTGGGAAATGTCTCACCCGTTCTCGAGTCAAAGCCGAATGTCAAAAACCTTCCTGATTGTTAACTCAACCTGAACTCCCAGTTTGGAAATGGGAGAGAATCACTATGGACTTCATAACCAAACTACCTAAGACTGCTAGAGGTTACGACACTATTTGGGTTATCATTGATCGCCTTACCAAATCCGCTCATTTCCTACCCATCAAGGAAAATGATGAAATGGAAACCCTTGCTCAACTATACCTAAAGGAAATTGTATCCCGTCATGGAGTACCATTTCCATCATTTCGATCGTGACAATGCTTTACTTCACACTTCTAGAAATCTCTTCAAAAGGCCTTAGGTACTCGTTTGGACATGAGTACCGCATATCATCCCCAAACCGATGGCCAAAGCGAAAGGACTATCCAAACCTTGGAAGACATGCTCCGAAAGCATGGATCGACTTTGGAAAAGGTTGGGATAAACACTTACCGCTGGGCGAATTCTCCTACAACAATAGTTACCACGCGAGCATCAAGGCAGCTCCATTCGAGGCACTTTATGGTCGAAAGTGTCGATCACCCGTTTGTTGGGCTGAGGTTGAGATGCCCAACTCATCGGACCTGAACTTGTCCAAGAAACAACCGAGAAGATTGTACAAATTGCCAACGACTTCAAGTCGCTAGAGATCGACAAAAGAGTTACTACCATGTTAGAAGGAAACCCATGGAATTTCAAATTGGTGACCGAGTTATGTTGAAAGTATCACCTTGGAAAGGAAAAGTTCGATTCGGAAAACGAGGAAAGCTACACCCTCGATACATTGGCCCTTTCAAGATTCTCGAAAGAATCGGCCCGGTTGCTTACAAGCTTGATCTCCTGGAAGAACTTAGTAGAGTACACCCTACCTTTCACGCCTCAAATCAAGAAATGCTTGTCGGATGAAACTCTTGTTGTTTCACTAACAGAGATTAAGCTCGATGACAAGCTTAACTTCGTCGAGGAACCGATTGAAATCATGGATAGGAAGTCGTTTACTTTCTAAGCAAAGTCGCATCCCCATTGTCAGTCAAGGTTAGATGGAACTCCAAGAGAGGCCCTGAGTACACATGGAGCGCCAAGACACCATGCGTGTTAGTACCCACAAATCTGCTCACAAATCCAACACCGACAACCATCGAAACTAGAATTCGGACGGAATCCTCTTAAGGGGTAGGTATCAGAGCCACTGAAAAATTTCACCATTTTAAATCTTCATATTTATGAACTAGACCGTTTATCAAATTTATTTGATCTAAATTGAGCATTTTAGCATGTACATTTCACCTTTTCTTGCATACAAATTATGCATATCCGAGTAGTCTTATTTAATTATGCCTAATCTTTACTGATTTCTAAATCAGTCTCACAAGAAAATATTTTCTTGTCTTATGAGTCCGCACGCGTACCAAAATAAAATAAAAGAAAACGCGAAGAAATAAAAGCGAACTAATAAAAATCAACAATTACGTCATCGTGACAGTTTATTTATAACGTGCCCAGAAAAATAAATAATACAACTTTCCGTTTGAAGTTATACATTCACGGGTTAACAACGGAGTACGAAATACACCTATTATCAAAACCTTTACATAAAATAAATATTTACAAACACTTATTAACTGATTTCATTTACAAAAAAATAAAAATAAAACAAACCTACCCATATTCCCTCAAACCCAACGCCCCCACCTCCTCTGATAAACCTGCATCCCTGCCTTCATCACCTCCATTTTCGTCTCCCCTTTTTCCCCCTGCACACGCTGCCATGTCCTTTCCAAGAATAGCTACACCTCCCAAAAACCTTTTCCCAACACCTTATGCAACTTCAAACCAAGAGTAGATGACCCTTTGGCTTATCCCATAAAGGAATCGACAAAACCAAGGACTCTTTGTCCTCCCTGGACCACCACTGAAGACGAAGACAAGGAAGAGCCATGTGAGCCTGGTACCATTACCCAATAAAGACTCTTACTTCATCCCCACCTTCGAAAGTATGAGTCAAACAACCCATCTTGATCCCTTTATATACCCCCAAACGGTTCACAAGTGGATATCACAACTCACAACTTAGAAATCAAAAGCTAGAGAGAGATTCGAAGTGCTTGTGGTTCCTGTGGATTCGTTTTGGTGGAGGAGTTTCTACTTGTTGCCTTCTCTTTCGATTGACCTCTTACTTGTAAGGTTTCATTGGTTCTTCTTCTTGCATAATATTGTTTTAATCAATTGTAAGACTTGATCTAAATTCTATTTCTTTTGTTGTTATTCGAGTCTATTAATGATGTAAACATCAAAGATGGTGAAACACGAATGCTCGTTTAATGGTAGTGTTGATGTAAATAATTCGTTGTTATGGTTAAATCGACATCATAGGACTTTTATAAGTTTGGTTCTTGTTTTTGAAATGGTAAAATATTTCGAAGAGTTTCTGCTTGAATGGATGATGGGTTAAAAATCTTTGGTGAATATTTAAGTTGTGTTTGAGTTTTGTTGTCGAAATGGTAGTAGCGTTCCTTTGTTGTTTTCATCACAAAAACGCCCTTCATAAGTCTACCCATCTCGTTAACCGAGTACGTTGTAAAATCGCTAATGTTTGGGCCTCATATTTTCTGTACTTGTCGAACCTTATTCGTTGCGTTTGTGTGAGTGGAAAACACTACTCGAGTTTCTTGTGCGTATGACTTGAACCACCCATATTCCGTTTCGAAAAACCTTGAGTGACCGGCGCTTACAACAAAGAACCTGCTTTCTTTCTTTTGGCTATCAAAACCAAACCCGTATAAGGTGTACTTAGTTCTTTCTTTGTGTCAACCACAAGGGCACCAAGGTACTCTTTCAAGATTTACTTTCGCTCAAATTCCCATTGTTTCTTTGGCTTATACTAAAGCTTTCCGTAGAGTGTTTTGTATATGTTGTCCAGCTCGTATAGGAGTGTTTGTTTGCTGCAATTCAGCCCCCCAACGGGGTGTTTGTTTCGCTTATTTGCAGCCTCCCAAAGGGGTGCCTAGCTGCTGCAATGCAGCCACCCAAAGGGTGTACACCTGCTAAAACGCAGCCACCCAAAGGGTGTGTTTGGTAGCGAGTGACGAGGCCCAGTTTAACAATCTTTATACCTTTCGACTTTAACATTTTGGCGAAACACTTGACTCACGAGTTGTGTATCTTGAGTTCGAACCTGTCGCCTCGTCAATGATACAAGTCTAGGTATAACATCTTTTGTTTATGTTATGTCGACAAACCTACGTATGCTGCTCTTTTGTTTCACTTGACTACCCTCCCTTTGAATACGAAAACAGAACTTACTTTGAAACTTGCTTCTTTTTGTTTCTCATATTGGGTGCGTTTGGTTCTGGTTAGAACTGGGCCACGAAACTATAACATGATTGATTTCAGTCTTGGGCTTTGCTTAACTCTTATCAACTAGGCCGAAGCCCACTTCCTTTGGCTGCTCGTTTAGTCCACGTCGAGCCCAACTATGGTGCGTCCGTTTGCTGTACACGAATAATTTTACATGCAATTCTCTTTTACAAAGTTAAGAACCAACAAAACAAGTAAAGTTTATAACATTGGGCATAACAAAAGTCTTCATTCTAAACATATTACGGCTACTTGTCTTTTTGATCTTTCCGCGCCTCGTTCACAACTAGCTCGCCTACTCGTTTTGACGTATTTCTTCCAATATTATTTTCACGATGATAACGAAATACAATTAACTTCTAATTCATACAAAACGAGATTTATTTGAAACAATAATAATTTTTCTACACTTCGTCATCAAAAATATTTTTAGACAAATAAACGAGTCATACTCATTTTTCTAAAGGACATTTATAACATATAAAACAGAAATTCATTTTATTTTACCGATATAATAAAACTGTTACTTTCCTTATATATATATATATTAAACGACGTCATTATAACCTAAATACATTACTATTTATTTATGCTATTTTCCGTACGTCCTCTCCAGGTTACGACAAACCCACGACTCACTCGTTTTAATACTTTTGTGTGTCTCTAAGTACTTCCATGAGCCAAAGTTAAACATGTTCGATAATAAATGATACACATAAATAACTTAAACTTTTGGAGTATATAAATATTATCAAGTCAAAATGCAAAGGTATTAATTTAAGTATTGGTATACAAATTATAGGTCGCGTGACGGTACTCGGTACAACATTTACTTGACTCCTTTACTACTCGGATACTGCTTTACTAAGGTGAGTTCATAGCCTCGCCTTTACTTATTTATTTCAAACCCCGCGAGGGAGATGCATGCTATAAACTAGAACACAAGTCTTTCTTAAACTGTATGCTGCCTGATCATTATTATTATAGCCTAAGTTGCCCGCCATAAGTCCCTTACATCATGAACCATTAATCACTTGCGAAAGTGAACGCTAATATTGTGGATAGTACTATGGGAATTAACGACCGACTCGGTTATCGGAAATAACCGGGGCGCACTATATTTGGTTAACTATGGAATTGGCAATTCCATCTCTCGAGGGCAATATTATTTCTTACACCAGTAATTAGGTGTATGCAGTTAGTTTGGTGTCATGAGCTTAGCGCATAATAATAATCTCTGTTTTCCATGGTGATTGTATTCAAAGCAATTATCATCTTTTACTTGTGTTCAACCCCTTTATTTAAACCTATGAATATCACTCAACATTTTGTTGATCTTTTAAGCATATTCATCTCGGTACTAATTAGATATCATGAAGGCGTGAGTGGACGCCAAGGGACGCTTGAAGTGGTGTAGTTTTCAATTAAAGTTATCATTTCGTAAACGTTTAAAACTATCTTTTATGTAATTTCAAACAAGTGGTATTCCCTTTTGTGTTTCTAAAACACTGAGATTTATGAAATGGTAACAACTTTTATTTAAAACGTCTCTTTAGAGTCGTTTCAGTAACTTATGACTATGATCCTCTACGTAATACCCCAAATAGTCTTCCGCTATCACATTGTGATTTTGGGGGTGTTACAGATTGGCATCAGAGCCTAGGTTATAGAGAACCAACTTGTATTTTCAAACAAATTGGACTATAACCACGCAAATGGACCGCTTTTACACCACCACTTCACGCCCTCCGCCTACTTCGCACCGATTGCACGTATGAGATTCGCTTACATGATAATACATGACTAGTAAAACTTTGCATGATAAAACTTATAATGCTAGCTTTCATTTAGTTAGGCATTTAGATTTGGCGCGTATTATGCGCGACTAACTAAATCTTATTTATTGCATGACATGACTTATACTTACAAATGCACATTTTCTTTTGGATTGCTACAGTATCATGTCGACCGCTACTCATCCTATCGACTTGACCTCCGACATCGAGATGGAGGATACTATGTCCTCTCGCCTCTACCCCCTTGGTACCGCTCTCACTACACCTGGCCTTCCGAGATCTGAGCCCTTCGAGGAGGGTGAAGTCGTTGTCACCCCACCTACTTGGACCATACCCGAAGTTTCACTCGCCTTTGGTCCCCCACTTATGACCGATATCCGAGTCACAGCAGTGGCTATCACCTTCGACATTATGTCTCGCAGACACACTCATCCACCGACCGGTCCTCTATTTCTGCCCATCACCACGCCGTGCTCGCCGAAGGCGAAGGCGAGCTAGGGTTCTCAAACCCTACGAGCTCGCCATTTGGCCCATTCCGCTACGCGAGGATGGTGCTACTTTCATGCATACCGCCGAAACGAGTAAGGGCACCCATCACTTTCATTCCACCTTCTGACATACCATCATCCTCTCGCTTCCACCATCACCGCACTCCGCACCACCACTCATACCTGTTTCACCACTACCACCACCTACCACATTCATTTATCGCACCACCACTGCACGGTTTCATCCTCACCTCGTGCATCATCACCCTTAGTGATGCACACTGAGCCGGTGACATCTCTTGGGAAGAGAGCCCGTCTCTCACCCGCACATTCAAACCCATATTACCAGTTATGTTTGGTACCTCTGAGCCGAGAGCCCGTAGGAGGGTCGATGCTAGACGCTGGTCTTACATGATGCCGCTCATTAGTCGATGGAGGTCAGAGGAGGGTGCACCTAGCACTATGGAGCTTGGAGAGCATCGGTTTGCCGCCGAGACTCTCCTCGGTCACGGGAGAACCCTTCATCATACCATTCCATTGTTGGCCGCCCGAGTGCTGCGAGCTGAGGATCAGCTTGAGGATGTTGTGGCATTTGTTGATGAGGTTCCGTTAGTTCGTATCGAGAACATTGAGGATGAGGTTGGAGAGCTCCTTAACGGGAGGACCACGATGGAGGGAGTGCTTGATGGATTGGTGCCTAGAGCGAGAGAGCTAGTGGAGCAGCTTAGTGTTGGAGAGGAGGATGGAGTCGATAGATTAGGATTGTTGACAGAGCTGAGATGTTGGAGGGAGTTGTACGACGCCACCGGAGAGGATGATGATCATTGAGACTCGTGCTACTGCTTTGGAGCAGAGATTGGAGGCACGAGATAGAGAGGTGGATGATCTGGTGGAGCTAGTCCGTGACCTACAACGCCGATTGAGGGGCACACCCGACAGCCTCTAGATTGGTGATTCATCTATTTAGTTTCCTAGTACTTTAGCCTGCCGCATGTGGCACTAATAAAGGCTTTGTATTCGCATGTTTTGTAAACTATCGAACAAGCTATTTATGTGACATTGTATGGTTATCGTATCGCTATGTATGGATGATAGGCCTATGACATTATGGTTGTTGTTTCCTTATATTCTTATGTATGATGATCTTTCTTATATATCGGTTTGTGTGAATCGAAGTGATCATTTATATATATTCTCTTGTGTGGTTCTAACATGTTGTGATTCTACTTATGATGATTATGCTCTATTGATATAATGTGATGATCTTGACTATTATGAAATCATTTTTATAATAATACACACTTATGTTGAATGATTCTGAAATCTGAGTGTATGTCTTTAGAAAATGGCAAGAACAAGAACTACCTCTACCCCTACTCAAACTCTCGAGATGACCTGGAAGCAATTCGGAGGCTAGTTACAAATGAAATTGGTGCTGCTTTTGCTGCAAGACCCGCTGAGGCAACTCGAACAAATGAAGCACCAAATCAAGCCAACCGAAATGAAGCTGTGGTAAATCGCAAGTGTGGATATAAGGAGTTCATGAACTGCAAACCTACCTTCTTCAAAGGAACTGAAGGCGCTGTTGGCCTTATCCATTGGTTTGAAAGATCTGAAATTGTGTTTCTTCTAAGTGATTGCTCAGAAGATTGCAAGGTGAAGTTCGCTACTGGTACTCTGCTGGAAGATTCGTTGTCTTGGTGGAAGGCTCATGCCCAACCTATTGGCATGGAGGAAGCCTACAAAACCACTTGGACTGAACTAAAGCAATTGATGATGAAGTAATACTGTCCAAGGACCGAGATCAAGAAACTTGAAGATGAATTCTACCATCTGACTACTAAGGGCAATGATCTCAAGACCTACTTCAAGCGCTTCCAAGAATTGAAAGCTCTATGCCCTTCCATGGTTTCTGATAATGTCAAGTTGCTGGAAAATCTCATTGGGGGATTACCCCGAAGCATTGAAGGCAATGTTACTGCATCAAAGCCCAAGACCGTGGAAGAAGTGATCACAATTTCCTACCAACTCATGGATCAAGTCTTGAAGCATGGATCCGTGCAAGGCACTAATGACAACAAAAGGAAATTTGATGACCGCCGAGGCAACACTTCAAACAACTTCCATCACAACAACTCTTTCCATCACAACAATAATCTGTAGAATAACAACAACCAAGTCCGCAACAATCACAATCAACACCGCAACAACAATCCCAACCCATACCACCAAAACCGAAACAATCACCAAAATCAACAAAACCGTAGGCAAGAAGTTGTGAGGGCTTATACTGCTACCCCCGCCACTGGAAGAGGCTATGCTGGACCACACCCTTTGTGCACTCGATGCAACCTACATCATGTGGGACGTTGTACCATCAAGTGTGGAAAGTGTAACAAGGTGGGTCATACCCACAAGGATTGCCGAAGCCCTGCTACTGGAGGAAACCTTCAACCTATCGGGATAACTTGCTTTGGATGTGGAGAAGCTGGACATGTTAAGAGTAGATGCCCAAAGCTGTACGGGAACAACAACAACAATAACAACAATAACCCTGCTAGAGCAAGAGCTTATGTGCTAGGAGATGGAGATGCACAAGAGAACCCGGATGTCGTTACGGGTACGTTTTCACTCAACCATCATTTAGCTAAAGTGTTATTTGATTCTGGAGCCGACAAAAGTTTTGTGTCCTCTAAGTTTGCACCTTTGTTAAAAGTCACCCCAACTACCCTAGATACCACTTATGAAGTAGAGCTAGCCGATGGAAAAATAGTAGGAACTAACACTATCCTTCGAGGTTGCAACCTATCCTTATCAAATCATCCGTTCGATATAGACCTTATGCCTATTCAACTCGGTAGCTTCGATGTTGTCATTGGCATGGATTGGCTATCCAAGAATCGTGCAAGAATCATCTGTGACGAGAAAGTCGTTCACATTCCTCTCGATGGCGAAACTCTAATCATTCGGGGTAATCGTAGTAAGACCCGATTGAACATCATCTCGTATGCGTTAAGACGGCGAAGTACATGGAAAAAGGATGCCACATTTTTCTAGCACAAGTAACGGAGAAGAAGGAAGCGGACGAGAAGCAACTAAAAGACGTCCCCGTGGCTAGAGACTTTCCCCGGTATTTCCTGAAGACTTGCCTGGCCTTCTTCCAAGTCGGCAAGTAGAATTCCAAATCGAGCTAGTGCCGGGAGCGGCGCCCGTGGCACGAGCACCCTATAGATCGGCACCTTCCAAACTACAAGAATCTGTTCTCGACCAACTTCAAGAACTGTCCGAAAAAGGATTTATTCGACCGAAGTTCTTCGCCTGGGGAGCTCCGGTCTTATTTGTCATGAAAAAGGACGGATCTTTCCGTATGTGTATTGATTACACGAGTTGAACAAACTAACGGTGAAAATCGCTATCCATTGCCTAGGATTGATGATCTGTTTGACCAACTGCAAGGGTCAAGCGTCTACTCGAAGATCGATCTGAGATCTGGCTATCATCAACTAAGAGTTAGAAAGGAGGATATTCCGAAAACTGCTTTCCGAACACGATACGGCCACTACGAGTTCCAAGTGATGCCATTTGGTTTGACAAATGCACCGGCGGTATTTATGGACCTGATGAACCGAGTGTGTAAACCCTACTTGGACAAATTTGTGATTGTATTCATTGACGACATTCTCATCTATTCCCGCAACAAGGAAGAGCATGCGGAACACTTGAAAACCATCCTAGAGCTGCTCAAGAAAGAAGAACTGTATGCTAAATTTTCCAAGTGCGACTTCTGGATTCAAAAGGTTCAATTCCTTGGTCACGTGATAGATAGTAATGGTCTTCATGTTGATCCTTCAAAAATCGAAGCTGTCAAGGATTGGTCATCCCCTACTACCCCTACCGAGATACGCCAATTTTAGGTCTTGGGTTATTACCGAAGATTTATCGAAGGATTTTCAAAATCGCTAAACCTCTAACGAAGCTAACCGAAAAAGAAGAACTTTGATCTGGGAGAGAAACAAGAGTTAGCCTTTCAACTCTTGAAACAAAAGCTTTGTGAAGCTCCTATCTTAGCCTTACCCGATGGAGTGGAAGATTTTGTGGTCTATCATGCGATGCATCACACCTAGGGTTAGGTGCGGTATTGATGCAAAGAAACAAGGTGATCGCTTATGCTTCGCGACAACTCAAAACTCACGAAAAGAACTACACTACACATGACTTGGAATTGGGAGCCGTGGTTTTCGCTCTCAAGATATGGAGACATTACCTATATGGAACCAAGTGTACGGTGTTTACCAACCATAAAAGTCTCCAACACATTCTCGATCAAAAGGAGTTAAACATGCGACAACGCCGATGGCTAGAATTGCTTAGTGATTACGACTGTGAAATCCGTTATCACCCGGGAAAAGCAAATGTCGTAGCTGATGCTCTTAGTCGAAAGGATCGACCTAAACCTCTTCGAGTAAGATCCTTGGGAATGACAATTAAGTCACCCCTTCCTTCAAAAATCCTTGAAGCTCAAGCTGAAGCCCTCAAACCTGAAAACCGTCCCAACGAAAGAATCTTTGGAATGCCGGAAAACGAGAACGGTTTTGCGCAAAGATCGGATGGAACCTTATGTTTTGGCGATAGAAGTTGGATACCACTTTATGGAGGAATACGGGAACTCATCATGCATGAGTCTCACAAGTCTAAATATTCCATTCACCCGGGATCCGACAAAATGTACCAAGATCTCAAGAAGCTTTATTGGTGGCCAAACATGAAAGCTGAAATTGCAACGTACGTTGGGAAATGTCTCACCTGTTCTCGAGTCAAAGCCGAATGTCAAAAACCCTCCGGATTGTTAAGTCAACCTGAACTCCCAGTTTGGAAATGGGAGAGAATCACTATGGACTTCATAACCAAACTACCTAAGACTGCTAGAGGTTACGACACTATTTGGGTTATCATTGATCGTCTTACCAAATCCGCTCATTTCCTACCCATCAAGGAAAATGATGAAATGGAAACCCTTGCTCAACTATACCTAAAGGAAATTGTATCCCGTCATGGAGTACCAATTTCCATAATTTCTGATCGGACAGTCGCTTTTACTTCACACTTCTAGAAATCTCTTCAAAAGGCCTTAGGTACTCGTTTGGACATGAGTACCGCATATCATCCCCAAACCGATGGCCAAAGCGAAAGGACTATCCAAACCTTGGAAGACATGCTCCGAGCATGCGTGATCGACTTTGGAAAAGGTTGGGATAAACACTTACCGCTTGGCAATTCTCCTACAACAATAGTTACCACGCGAGCATCAAGGCAGCTCCATTCGAGGCACTTTATGGTCGAAAGTGTCGATCACCCGCTTGTTGGCTGAGGTTGGAGATGCCCAACTCAATCGGACCTGAACTTGTCCAAGAGACAACTGAGAAGATCGTACAAATTCGTCAACGACTTCAAGCTGCTAGAGATCGACAAAAGAGTTACGCCGATGTTAGAAGGAAACCCATGGAATTTCAAATTGGTGACCGAGTTATGTTGAAAGTATCACCTTGGAAAGGAAAAGTTCGATTCGGAAAACGAGGAAAGCTACACCCTCGATACATTGGCCCTTTCAAGATTCTTGAAAGAATCGGCCCGGTTGCTTACAAGCTTGATCTCCCGGAAGAACTTAGTAGAGTTCACCCTACCTTTCACGTCTCAAATCTGAAGAAATGCTTGTCGGATGAAACTCTTGTTGTTTCACTAAAAGAGATTAAGCTCGATGACAAGCTTAACTTCGTCGAGGAACCGATTGAAATCATGGATAGGGAAGTCAAGCGACTTAAGCAAAGTCGCATCCCCATTGTCAAGGTTAGATGGAACTCCAAGAGAGGCCCGGAGTACACATGGGAGCGCGAAGACACCATGCGTGTTAAGTACCCACAACTGTTCACAAATCCAACACCGACAACCACTGTAAACTAGAATTCCGGGACGGAATCCTCTTAAGGGGTAGGTACTGTAGCCACCTGGAAAAATTTCACCATTTTAAATCTTCATATTTATGAACTAGACCGTTTATCAAATTTATTTGATCTAAATTGAGCATTTTAGCATGTACATTTCACCTTTTCTTGCATACAAATTATGCATATCCGAGTAGTCTTATTTAATTATGCCTAATCTTTACTGATTTCTAGATCAGTCTCACAAGAAAATATTTTCTTGTCTTATGAGTCCGCACGCGTACCAAAATAAAATAAAAGAAAACGCGAAGAAATAAAAGCGAACTAATAAAAATCAACAATTACGTCATCGTGACAGTTTATTTATAACGTGCCCAGAAAAATAAATAATACAACCTTCCGTTTGAAGTTATACATTCACGGGTTAACAACGGAGTACGAAATACATCTATTATCAAAACCTTTACATAAAATAAATATTTACAAACACTTATTAACTGATTTCATTTACAAAAAAATAAAAATAAAACAAACCTACCCATATTCCCTCAAACCCAACGCCCCCACCTCCTCTGATAAACCTGCATCCCTGCCTTCATCACCTCCATTTTCGTCTCCCCTTTTTCCCCCTGCACACGCTGCCATGTCCTTTCCAAGAATAGCTACACCTCCCAAAAACCTTTTCCCAACACCTTATGCAACTTCAAACCAAGAGTAGATGACCCTTTGGCTTATCCCATGAAGGAATCGACAAAACCAAGGACTCTTTGTCCTCCCTGGACCACCACTGAAGATGAAGACAAGGAAGAGCCATGTGCAGACCTGGTATCATTACCCAAGAAAGACTCTTACTTCATCCCCACCTTCGAAAGTATGAGTCAAACAACCCATCTTGATCCCTTTATATACCCCCAAACGGTTCACAAGTGGATATCACAACTCACAACTTAGAAATCAAAAGCTAGAGAGAGATTCGAAGTGCTTGTGGTTCCTGTGGATTCGTTTTGGTGGAGGTGTTTCTACTTGTTGCCTTCTCTTTCGATTGACCTCTTATTTGTAAGGTTTCATTGGTTCTTCTTCTTGCATAATATTGTTTTAATCATTTGTAAGACTTGATCTAAATTCTATTTCTTTTGTTGTTATTCGAGTCTATTAATGATGTAAACATCAAAGATGGTGAAACACGAATGCTCGTTTAATGGTAGTGTTGATGTGAATAATTCGTTGTTATGATTAAATTGACATCATAGGACTTTTATAAGTTTAGTTCTTGTTTTTGAAATGGTAAAGTATTTCGAAGAGTTTCTACTTGAATGGATGATGGGTTAAAAATCTTTGGTGAATATTTAAGTTGTGTTTGAGTTTTGTTGTCGAAGTGGTAGTAGCGTTCCTTTGTTGTTTTCATCAAAAAAAAAAAAACGCCCTTCATAAGTCTACCCATCTCGTTGACCGAGTACGTTGTAAAATCGCTAATGTTTGGGTCTCATATTTTCTGTACTTGTCGAACCTTATTCGTTGCGTTTGTGTGAGTGGAAAACACTACTCGAGTGTCTTGTGCGTATGACT
>OU343216.1:25299556-25447841 GCA_910596185.1 Chrysanthemum makinoi
AGCTTGATGATGAAGAAGCACATGGCAACTCATGGACTTGAGCTTGCTTTCGACTTCAAAGATAGGTGATCTTACCTTTAAGAAGAACCTAAAAGATCACACAAAAACAAAACTACAAACATAGATCTCTTGGATCTAAGGTTAGTGAGATTTAACTTCGAGAGGTGTGTTAGAAAGGGATTGAAAAGGATGAGAAATATTGAAGAAATGGCTCACTATTTATAGAGGAAAAATCCCTCTTGTTCCCACGGATCCCACGGATCCCTATCACAAGGATCGGCTAGCACAAAGCTAGGGATCATTAGTGCATCTCTTTGCCCATGGGTTTTTTGGTTATGGGTCATGGGTTATGGGTTGATCCATGGTTTTCTTTCTAGATACAATGTATCTTAAGGATACAATGAACTTGGTTAAGTGGTATAAATAAAACCATGGGTTATGGGTCAAAACCATTAGCTAGTTTTACCTATTTAGTATACAGTTGTTTTTACCCATTTTAGTATATACTTGTTTTTACCCATTTTAGTGTATACATGTTTTACCCATTTATATTTTAATATACTACATACTAGTTTTGTGTATATTTTATCCAAATATGTAAACACTAGTTGTTGTACATATTTATTACTAAATCATAAAATCACTTATACTTGTTTTAGTGTTTTATGTGAAAATGTGAATATGTTAGAAACTATTAGTTCGAACCATTTCATTATTTTATTTGTTTCATTAATATGATTTTCGTTTGTTATCGAACAAAACATTAGAAAATCGTAAAATATAAATAAAGCGTTTCTGACTTATTTGTATACAATCTCCCCACTTTTGTTGAATGACAAAACATAAAATTATTTTAAGGAAAAGCTAAAATTAGTAAAAGTTTGAATTTGTAGTTTTCTTTCTTCCCCCTTTTGCCGAAACAAAAGTGTTTGAAGGCAACACATTGTTTTAAGAAAAACATGTGAAAGAAAAAGTAAAAAGAGATGAGAGCAAATAGCGGGAAATGATCTGCGTCTTTACTCCACCGAGAGTCCATCACTCAAGTAAGGGCGAGAAAGTAATACTAATCTAGTTTGTTTTGCAAATAAGTTTGCAAAAGATATCGATCTGAGAAGAATGTGCTCCCCACTTGATGATTGCAATTTTTGCAAAGGTATGTCCGCAATGTAAACCTAGTATTGCAAGTAATTTGCAATGTATTGCTTTGACATAAAGCTCCCCTAGCTTTAAGGTGTCAAAGTCTTCATATGTAAATTGAATAACTACAAAACAAAGGTTAGAAATCAAGTATAATTCACAATTTCACTGCAAAATGTGATTCAGTTAGTAGAAAGAAAACTTTTGTCTCACGGATCAGCGGTTCCCTAGTAGGGAATGAAATTTAAGCAATGAGGGATCCGTTTTGCGTGTTAAAATTCTGACAAGGGTGATATAACAAGTAATGTTATCACTAAAATGAGATATGAATACAAGGTAATCATATTCTCAGAAAAATAGCAAGTAGCATGTAATTCCATTTAATAAAACTAGGTATGATATGATATGCATGACTCTAAAACTAAAAATAAGAAAATACATTACTAGGAATTTCTAAACCAACTATAAACGATGCTAGGACACCACTAAAATCTTCTAGCTCAAGTTTTGTTTAGGTTTGATCTAGTGAAGCGTTCGAGGAGATGATAGAACTTATGAAGCGTTGGGTCTTCTCGGTACTTCGGTATCAAACTTTCAACATGTTGTCAATGATAGCAATCTTTGTCATGGCTAGGTAGTGGTGGTGGAAGAAGTGAAATGGCTTGATCACGAAGGATCAAGTGGAAGGCGGCTGTGGAGCTTCAGCGATGGAGAGGATTGGTGGAGTGCATTTGAGAATTGTTAAGAACCGTTGCTCTAGGTATATTAGACCTTATCTAGGATAATCAATAAGCACAAATAACAATGAACAACAATATGTATGTACCGTTGAATAATCAAACTATCATTGTTATTATTAAGGTTTCTTAAGTCATCATGTGTTCTACAAAACACATCTACGTATCCTAGGCGATCCAACTCTAAGCGGTTACAATCTAATGGGGATCTATGATCCTTGAGGCGACCAACTAGTCGACTAACTTACTTGATAGTGCAAGTTCATAAACTCAGCATACTAGACACACACACACCTATGTCGATGTTCACATTGTTTGACACTTGTTAAACCTAATTCACTGTATCTCTTTATATAATAAAGATACTAGGGTTACAAATGACTACAAGGGACTAGAAAATAAATACTTCTTTGCCAAGTAGGTCCCTTGTCTTTCTTTGTCTTCAATAGTCCTTCATCTTTCATGTACTTTGTCTTATCAACTTAAATATATGTCCTAACAATCTTCCCCTAGTTGATAAAATGAAAACAAATAAGCACAAGTACTCTAGTCAAAACACAAAAGCAAAACCTAGTACATCCTATACCTATCTTTAAATTTATTCCATTGGCCTCTTGCCCTTGCCACATAGTCATGTTTTATTCTTCGGGCTCTCTTTCTCTTGTTCTCAAAAGTAGATTTCATCCTTGGACATGGAAGCCCAAGAATCTGTGGAGGAGGTCTTGGTAGCATGCAAGAGCCTTGTTGGAGCGGATATGCAGCTTCATATGGGAGATAGTCATTTCGGTGCTATTGAAGAGCTTTTGGCAACTCTTTAGCCATAGAATAGGTTTCATCATTTGCATCATCATCATCTAATGAATCGGTAGAATTCAAGAGATTTTGCAGGCTTAGGCTGCGGTACGTAAACAGCAATTTCTTTAGTATATCTTTTTGGATGAAGAGCCGGCCACGGTGGGAAGTATCAAACCATCTTGATGCTTAAAGAAGATGATTGATTCAATTACATACTCTTCTGAGTCGAAGGAAGAGAGATGTTGATAGTGTTGGAAGGATTGCTCATGCTTATGGTTTTGGGGATATTGTGTTTGAATGAAAATTGATGAAGTTTATCTTAGTAGAAACTTCCATATAGACAAAAGTCGGTTGAAGGGTTATTTAATGAAGATATTTACCTTTTTAGTATTTTGGTAGGTCAAGGAGTAAATATAGATATTATTGAGTTGACTTTGGAAGATATTTTGCTTGGGTAATGGTTTGGTTAAAGGTAACTTTGGTTTATATCAAGTTGGTTATTCTCATCTTTTACTAATACTTATATCAAGTTTTGATGAGGAGTTGGAGTTAAAAGGTGTATATCGAATACACAACAAATGGTTTGTCGATTACCACCATGTCTAAACATAAGAATCAACTAGTCGAGCAAGCACTTCTTTGGTAAAGACTTGACAAATCCGTTTATGGTTGATAGTTTACAAAAAAATATATGGTTATCAACTCACCATATTCTTTATGATTAAGATTTGGCTAGTCCATAGCAAGGCTCTCATGGTAAAGACATATCAATCCAGTTGATAGGCGATAGTTTGCTAAAGACTATAATGGGGCGGTATTGTTTTCTAATGATTTTTTTTTCCGCTCTTTGAAATTTTTGTGAAAAATTACCTCTTGCTAGTTCACAGATTTCCACCGGCGGTGTTATTTTACCCTTGTTGTTCTAGCCATTAGTGATTATGTCATTAATTTATTTTTTAGCCGTTGAAAGTAACGTGATAGTTATATATATAAGGTTAATATTTTAAGTAAATTATCTTCTTTCTATATTATAACTACTTTCTAAAGATAATTTTACTTTCGCATCAATTCTAAACCCTAACCCTATATATCTTTTTCTCTGGTGGCTTGTCATTACTTCATTCTTACTGACATAATAATATTTTCATCAAAGTTTCTATGGCTTCTTTGAAATTTGCGAGATGAGCACAAACTAATGGCTACCTACAAAAATCTAACAAGAAGAGTGTCCTGTTTTTCATCGATTGTGGACTTTCTTCATACCACACATATAAGGTATGCTTTGCTTTTAAAACCACAATCTATATCTCTCAAATCAATGAGTTTTGGACTTACCTTCGATTATAACACTTGAGATTGGAATGAACCGGTGGATGCTCAAGAGCCACTTGTAGATGGGGTAACTATTTATGTTACTGAGGCATCCTTGAGGAGAATACTTCACTTGGATGATCTCAATGGTCTCATCACATTACATATGTATGAAATTCATGATACTTTATCATCCATGGGGTATGATACCAGCGACAAAAGGCTACTTTCAAAAGAGTGGTTTTGTCCCCTTGGAGATTTTTGATTAATACTTTGTTACATTGCCTTAGTCCTAAGAAAACATCTTATGAGCAATTTAGTTCAACCATGGCTTATCCTTTGGTTTGTCTTGTCATTGATAAGATTTTCATTGGACCAACTATATTTTTACAAGTATGAAAGGCAGATGTACAGTAAAACCAAAATTTTAATGTATCCAAGGTTTGTGCATAAATGAATTTCAATGCAACCTCATACTCTTGTTTATCAAATCGGTTGAATCTAAGCCCTAAAGTTTTTCAAATTTTGAATAAAGATGGCAATATGATTTTTACACCTCTTACACCCCAATGCTTGCTAAAATTTCATCCGAACAAAACACACCCCATAATTAATGTTCCCGATATTGATTATACCCCACGATTTCAAGAACCTATGAGAGAAGGTCTAAGCAGACAACTCTCTCATGACAACACAACAAGTTTACGAACCTTATGGTCTAGGAACAGCGGTGGTGGTTCACAGACTTCCACAGTCCTACTATGGAGGATTTAGGACCTTTGCCTATGATTACCTCTCCCGGTAACACAGTTGGAAGTCTTGAGCGTGTAATTGAATTGGTTTTGTGTACCAAATTATAAGCGGTTGAGTCTCTACAAAGGGCTTAGCTCTCATCAAGAGCGACATGCCAGGATGTTCAATTATTAAAGAGGTAGATTGAGACTTTAAAGGAAGAGATCGCGAGAGAGGTTGAAAAAGCACAAGCGGTACAAAAGATGGTGATTTCATCTTCATCCTCACCTTGATGGTGATTGGTGATCAAGATTTGGGAAATTCTTCAATGGGGAGGAAAGCAGTTCGACACTAAGGAGGACAATTGATTTTGAAGATGAAGGAGATACAAGTAAAGGAGCAAAGGAAGAAACTCATGGAGCAACTTGAAGATCAAGACATTTTCCAAATTGCAAGCTGTTTTACCGGGTTTCCTTTCAACAGAACGACTTGCTATAG
This sequence comes from Chrysanthemum makinoi, assembly GCA_910596185.1. Taxonomy (NCBI): domain Eukaryota; kingdom Viridiplantae; phylum Streptophyta; class Magnoliopsida; order Asterales; family Asteraceae; genus Chrysanthemum; species Chrysanthemum makinoi. The sequence continues at coordinate 25,304,767 of OU343216.1, forward strand.
TGAAGAATTTGATAAATTGAAGGCGGAACAAAGGTAAAGCGGTTATGGAAGATGTCTGACAATCTCACGAAGGTAAGATTTCAAAGAAAGATGAGTTGAATTGATCTTGATAGAACTTGCTAAGAAGATAGCGAAGATCAATTAAAGCCGAGCTAGTGAGAAGAAAGCGATTGAAAGAAATGGAATTTTAAGCTTTTTGGAAGCTAAAGATTGGATAGAATGGAAGATATTGAAAGATTCATTTCCAGCATTCAACCTACAATTATGAAGAAAGCTCGGAGTTTAGTTATGTTCCCTCTTGAAGAAGATATTGAGTTGTGGTGGCTAATAATCGAAATCAAGAAAAAGGGCAATTGACTTGCGATGCATCCTTGGCGAGGAACAAAAGCTGCGGTTAAAGGATTTTATTCAAATGAAGAACAATCAACACTTAAAGATGTGATTAATTGATCAAAAAGGTTCGAGGAAGAAACCAAGACAACAAACCAAGGCACAAATACTTGCATATATGAAGACTTATTGTTGTCATGTTGGTAACTGGAAAATGCATCAATTTAAAGGAATGTATGATGATCAAATTGAAAAGGCTTACTCTGAAGCGTAAACAAGATAAATCTTTTATTCAATGGGTTAGAAGAAGAAGAAAAGAAGGATTCCTAGATTGAAGAGAAAGGCTAAAAGTAAGTGATTCTGGCTATTAAGAAGACTAAGGTTGATGAAGATCATACAAAGTCTCTTGAAGGAATTCCTTGAGAAGTTCATTGAAACAAATGACTTGAATGATTGTGATTGAGAATAGATTTTATCGAGAACCTTGCCAAATTCGACATCATTATTGATTGGGAAGTTTACTTGCTAGCAATTTTGCTTCAACATGGAAGATTACAAGACTGGGAGGTGAAACTTCATCATTCATGACATTTGAAGATCTTATTAAAGCTTTTGGCAGAGATGACCTAATACGCTATAAATTAGTTCAAGAAAGGTTTAATGCTCAAGATCTCAAAGATGCAGCGGAGATCGGTTGTGGGTAAATCTTAGAAGGCTTTTGAACCAAATCTTGATGATGACTCTTGGAAAACCTTATTCACGTGTATTGGTACTAAATGGTTTTATTATGATTCATGTGAAGTTCATCATGTCTCTACTGCTAATGGAAGACTTTTTCATTACTTCGAAAGAATATCACTTAGATTTGGACCTCTTCTGATAATGTTAAGCTTACACATAAGAGTCAATGAGACAATGAGAAGGTCGAACATTGTTATAAAGGCTTCAAGATCAGTGTTCAAGAGTTATACAAAAGTTAAGAAGAAAAGTGAAGTGTTTGATTGAATTTCCCAAATCCTTGAAGATACTGCATATTGAAGAAACTTATTGATTCTTGAGAGAAATCATAAGTTTAGGGAGAGATTGTTGGGAATAATCATTTACCAGGATAGTTGTGGTTTACACTTGCTTGGTTAACACTAGTAGTGGAAAGCGTTATTCCCCCAACGCAAGTTTTTTTCATTACCACTGCTCGGTTTATGATAAGGTTAAATTCGTCTAGATAAGTATAGAATAGATCTTGTGTATATTCTATTATGTTAGCTTTATACTTATCTTGTAAAGGACTTCTTGTTGTATAAAAGGAGATCCTAGGTCATTGTCTTAGTAACGTATCATATTACAATATTACCTCTGACTTCAAGAGGTGTAACCCTAGTGATAAGTTAAGATCACTCGTATTATTCATTACTAATATTGGAGCTTGAGTTTTGTAATGTTAACTTTGTTTATTCTCATACATCGTACAATTCGTCTTCTAAGTATTACTTAAGTAAATTCCGCTTGCTTGATAATATCATAAAAATATCATTGACCTGAGTAAAGTGTCCAAGATCCATCAAGTGGTATCAGGCGAGGTTTGATATTTTGTTTTAGAAGATTCAAGAAATTAGCTTGACTCACTCACTCAATTCAATGGAGATGGAAAACAACCAATCAAACTCTTCTTCTACACCTGACTCCCTTAAACTTAAGCTTAATGAGTTTGAGATGGGAGGATCTTGATTGAGCAATACTTCCTCATCTGAGGACTATGCTCTATGGGAGATTATTCAACTTGGTGATTCTTTCAAATCAGTGACCACTACTTCAAAAGTTGGTGACATAGATGTTGTGAAAGTTTACGTGCACAGAATCAAATCTGAAAAAGCTCAAAAGAAGAATGATCTTAAAGCTAGAGTCTTTTGTTGTGATGACTCTACCTAGAACCAGATCATTGCATTCATAAAATTCAAATTTGCTAAGAAGCTGTTTGAAGAGATTTGCTCGGTGTTTGGTGGTAATGATGCTCAAAAGAGACTTCGAGAAGACATTGTTAAAGCAAAGTTATGAAAACTTCTCTGCTTAAGCAATGACTCACTTGATAGCATTTTTACCAAACTTGAAGATTGTTACATAGCTAAGCGTGTTGCGGCATTGAGTAGAAAAGGAAGACCTCAATTTGAAGTTTCTAGAAGTTTGCCTTGAGTTTCAAACCAATGTTATGTCTGGAAAACAAAGCAGGACATAGAAACAATGACGCTCAATGATCTTTACAACAACTTCAAACTTATTGAGCAAAGGTTGAAGAGGGAAACTTGATACAAGCTCTAGTAACACGGCTTTGATACCACATGTTAAGAATCGTTGCTCTAGGTTTATTAGACCTTATCTAGGATAATCAATAAGCATAAATAACAATGAACAACAATATGTATGCACAGTGGAATAATCAAACTATCATTGTTATTATTAAGGTTTCTTCGTCATCATCATGTGTTCTAAAACACATCTACTTACCCAAATCCTAGGCTTCATCAACTACAAACTGTTACAATCTAACGAGGGATCTATGATCCTTGAGGTGACAACTAGTCGACTAACACAATAGTCTAGGCGTTCATAAACTCAGCCCTAGACACCACCATATGATGTTCCACATTGTTTGACACTTGTTAAACCTAATTCCTATCTTTTATATAATAAAGATACTAGGGTTACAAATGACTTCTGAGGACTAGAAAATAAATACTTCTTGCTTTTGTAGGTCCCTTGTCTTTCTTTGTTTTCAATAGTCCTTCATCTTTCATGTACTTTGTCTTATCAACTTAAATATATGTCCCAACAAGAATGACTCAACCAAAGATGATGGTGGTGGTAGAGAAGTGTCAACTTCCATATGGTCGGGTGTTTGACTTTGATGATTTCTCATAATCCAAATGGGATTATATGATGGAAAAGGCTTGGAGCAGTGTTGACTCAACACCTTGATTTTGAACCATTATTCCTCCTAATGAGGAGAATGTTGTCGTGGGAAGCGATGAGATGGCCTAGGTGGCAAGTCCTCTAAATTGTAGAGGTGTGGTGATGATAGTGGGGATGTAAATGAAATAGCTCTAGGAACCAATGGTGATGGTTTAGTGGAGATGATATTGTTTGGCTTAGGAGGTATGGTGGTGTTTGGCATAGGTAGTTTTGTGGGTACTATCCTTTTAGGAATTGGTTTGATTGGATGATGAAGAATTCTATCATTTGTTGGCTTGATGGGAGATGATTCGGTTGAAGAAATTTCGTGTATAACACGAGCTCTTTTCATTGGTGGTTCTTTGGTGGATAAGTTACTACTTGGGGTTTTCCTCATGATGGGATGATTTCAAGAGGTTGCAAGAGCTGAAAGTTAGGATGAGAGTGATGACTATGGAGGTCCTAACAAAGTGGTTTATAAACTAAGAGATTTGGCAAGTGCATTTAAGCCTTAAGCCACTAGGATTCATTGGAATGTGATGATTAACATGCACAAGAGTCAACTTCAGAGTTTGCATTGTTCTAGGAACTCATTTAAGATGAGATGGAGTGTTTGAGTTAGGTAGATGAGTTGAAATGATTGTTTTAGCAAGATTTGACCTAAGCTGTATCATGATCCACGGTTCCTCCTCGGAGGATCCGTCTAGGCTAATCTTAGGGATCCGGCTCTCAACAGCTATGAAAGAGTGGAAATGATGTTTCTAAGATCTAAGACCTATATCATCTTGAGTGTTTCAGTCCTCCTAAGTGTTTTAAATGAAGGGATGCTTGAGTACTTGAAGGTAATGAATGATGTAGCTAATGATTGTCATTTATGGAAGGATTTGGAACTTTCAAGAGTACCAATGGATGAGCAAGGATGACACTATAGATTTAGAGTGTCAATTGAAGCTAAATGATCCTAGAGATCAGGTTGTGTCTTATGATAGTGTTTTGAAAAATATCCTAGAAGCTTTGAGATGAGAAAACTAGATTTTGATCAATTTGATCAATTTGGAGGTGAGGATGATTTATGATCAATTTTGCCATAATCGAAAGATTTCTAAGACTAGATGTGAGGTATCAAGTAAAAGATGAAGTGTGAGTTTAGGCGGAAGAGTAGTGGATTATGGATGAAACGGTAGATTTACAATCGTCTTAGAGTGTGATCTAGGTGAGTTATGTATGGGTAGGAAAGATCAACCTATCTTGATAAGGACTTAATTTGCCTTAAGACACTATGTTAGCTTAGTGTGAGGTGTTCTAAGGATATGTTTGAAATATAATGCTTGCAATTGCATTTGTTTGCGGATCCCACGGTTCCCTAAGAGTAGGGATCTGTCTAGTACAATCTTTGGGATCCGGTCCATCATTTCAGCATGACCTTTACTAAAGGTATCCAATGATCTTGACAATGCATTATATCTCAAGGATAGTCTAAAGAGAGTTCTAATACTAAGATATCAAATGTAAAATGTTTTATTTCATGAAAGAAATTGGATTACATTGATAAAGCACGAGTACAAGAGATTTGATCTTATTTTGGAATACTATTAGTTTCCTTGAGTGTTTTCGCTAGGAGGATCATTATGTGATTGATGAGTGTTGGTGGAATCAAGAATGAAGAAAGTCTTCATGAGGGATATGTTTGAAGCGGTTCCATCATCTTGTTCACAAACGCATAACCGACTTTGAAATTGAGGATGAAGTGCATAACATTACGATAGAAGCGTGTCAAGAACATTCCATGCGGATGAGTTTATTCTTGGAGCCTTGAAGATTTTCTAATTCTTTCTTGCAAGAAGTAGGCGAGATTATATGGTTGTTGTATTAGCAAACAGTACAACATGTGAGCACAACAAGCGGGAAGGATTTCTCGATTTCCCTTAAGACTCCAAACATTTTCACGTAGGATGAGTGCAAGAGGCTTGTACTCTCAATCCGGATATCCCTTGTATAGATAATGTTTGGATCGGAGTAATATGGTCGAGGTTTGCATATTATGCGATTTAAATCTTCCGGAGAGGGTATGTGAACAATATGGACTATTTTCTTCACGAAAGTTGAAGAGAGAATCAAGAGACCAATCTTCGGCGAAGACACATTGTCCATGATTTGGAATCCGGAGGATGTGAGCAAAATGCCCAAGGGTTAGAGCGAACTTTTGGTTTTTGATATAAAACCAAAGAGATGAGAAGCGATCCTCATTCTGACTAACGAGTTCGACTTGACGGAAGAATTCCATTATGAACCTTGGACATATCTTCTCATTTTTTTCAAGAAGACATTCTAGTCCTATGGCTCGGAAGGAGGTATTGATACCTTCTTCGAATTGTAGAGAGGTGTCTACAATACGTCCTTCGTGGAAGTGACGGTTTTGAGATTATTGAACCCACGGACATGATTGCGTGTGTGTTGGGTTCGAGAGAAATGTTTCGGAGTGTAGACGCTAGTGAGTGAAAATCAAACTCATATTCATGCGTCATAGTTGAACCTATAGAAATGACAAGTTAATAAAAGGAAATGTTTGTGGTCAACTTATGATAATCTAATGTTTTTACTAGATTTTTATTAACAATGGTTTTAACAAGAAATACACTTAACTCACTTATGGTTTGGACATACAAGTGAGGTATTATTCTTAGAAGGAAAGAGGTTTTTGATTTGCATGAAAAACTATTTTTCCATGAGGACGGATCCCACGGTTCTTTTTCAAAAGGGATCCGGCTAGTTTATCTTCCGGGATCCGTGGATCCTGAGTAATGTAATAGATTTGATAAAACATATATTTTCACAGTTTTATACCACGAAGTATGTTTTATCCTACATTTTCTTTTAGCATGCATACATGACTTCTAATGTATCACGAAAGAATATAAAACATATAAATCAAAATAAGTGACAAACACATTATGATAAAATCACCTAGATAAACTAGATTATTAATAATATTGCATTTCAATACTAAGGATGATACAAATGGTTGGGTATATGATCCCAATGTAGATTAACAACACAAAGTAAATGTCTCCATATGTGAACTTCATCATAGGGAACACAAGTCTTTGTTGCGATGAGTGTTAGAGCGATGAGCACGTGCTTGATGTAAACTATGTTGATGATGGATCTTCTTGGTTTTGATTGAGATGGAATGAGGAGGAAGATGAAGTTTTTGGAATGAGAGAGAAATTTTTGAAATTGGAAGATTTGAAAAAAATGAGGATTTGATAAGATGGTCGACGGTGGGAGTATTTATGGGAAGGAGGAATTTTGAGATTTGTGTTTTGTTTTATTAGAAGATATGATTTTTGGATTAAGTGAGATAAAACACAATTATTAAACCATGATTTCAGACGGAGGGTGACACATATGTGTGAAAAAGCTTCCTAATGAAGCTACATGTAAAACATGTGTAAACACGAAATCTACTCAAATAAATGCCTAACAAATAACACTTATTTATTAAACTAATATCATTTAGATATAAGTGGAAAGTCATACCTCGAATGCACTTAGGAATGTCTTTACAAATGACACAACAAATGTCACTTAGGCGATTCCCTTCCTTTGCGTTTAAAGATACCTTCTTAAGGAAGGTATTCTTTGTTAGGTCACTAGTTTTACAACACAAGCACTTCAAGAGAAGAGAGAGAGAAGAAGAGAAAAGTGATGAACAATCTACACTCACACACCAGCATGTATAAATAGAAGAAGGGTTAGTAGAGTGAGTGAAAGATTAAATTGAACAACCAACCTTCAAATGAAGGTTTACATAAGGTATTTATAGGCAAGGAGCTAGGGCAACACACCTACTCCTTCCCTTTCACCTATGGGCTTGGGCCTAAGCTCATGGGCCTTCTACATAAGCTAAAGGCTAATAACAAACATAAAGGCCATAATAAGCTAACTATTACATATGAGTAACTAACACTTGAATAAGGTTTAGGAGTGATTCCAACAATCTCCCCTCAAGTGTTATTACATATGAGTAACAAACACTCAAGTGTTGGTGATGAAAGCGGTGAAGGCGTTGATGTAATAGTAGCTTTGCGTCTTGACATTCTTCTTTCTTGAGAAGAATTGCCTTGATTTGAACAATCTCCCCAGGTGAGAGATAGTTTACTTTGAACGGTTATGCTTTGACGTCATCTTTAACTTTGTTCTTTGATCATTGTTCTTTGTGGTGAAAGTGATAGTATGTTGTTGTATGCGCATCAAGTCTCCGCACCAGTTCGCCCCACTGCTAAGGTCTCCACGTCGTTCTTCAACATGCTCACACGCTCCTTTGACGCGTTTGGAATTCAAGATCTGATGGAGTTCTTTAAGTCTTTAACTTTGTAGATTCTCTCAGTATGACGAAGAATCATTACTTTGTTGTGTTGCTTTAGGATAGAACTTCCATTAGTGATGATGTTGGCGTGAGCATGAGAAGAATCACACGATCATTCCGATCCGAGGTTCCATAAAAGAAAACATTTAAAAAAAACGGTTAGTAATAAGCGGATTCCGGCACTTACAAGTTTGAACTTCGAGTGTTAACAGCATAGTGTGAAAACACAACTCTAATTCTTACAAAGGCCGTTCTGAATCCGGAGTCCCACAAGTGAGATAACACGATGTACGAAGTACACCTACGATTGAGATGAGTCGCCGAGGTACACGGCATCACCTCAGACCGTTTGAGACCACTAAGCGCAATCCACGGGGAGTTGCCGAAGCGACTGTAATGGCGTATCATTTAATGTTGACCACAGCAGCGGGAGTTTCCATTCAATCACTGAGGATCACAAATGTGAACCTCTCATAAATGTTCTCGGCAGATTGCTAAGATCTGTGAAGGACTCGATATGAACCACCGATAACCTTATTTGTTGATCATCAAGTGATTAAATGTCAAGTGTACCTAAGAGATCTTTTGATGAATCTCGTGGCTCTAGACTCAATAGTGCATTTTGGTTTTCTGGCGAAATGAGACTAGGGAGAGGGTCTCCTTCTTCAATACCATCAATCTCTAAGAGAAAGCCGATAGTTTACGTAGGGTTCCCGGTGAGAATGAAACAAGCTTCTGTTAAGAGAAACTTGAGTGGATAAGAAGGTTTAGTGCATGCGTCCCTGGGTCCATGACGACTTTTAATCTTCAATACCGGCGTTACAAAGTGACAACCAATAGCATATGAATTGAACCCGGTTATGCGCCTAAGTTGAATAATCGGGAGGCCTATTTCTTTTCACCCTTTTCTTTGCATTTCTTTTTAATTCTTCAACTCCTTCTTTCTCCGATTCTCATTTTCTCCTTTTTACAATCATACCTAAGGACTTCTAAATACTAACTATTTGTGGTGTCCTGGGGAAGATCCCTCCGGCTCTGGCGGATCATAGGACGGTTATTCCTAACCTTAGTCACCTTATAACTCCATGACTAACCTATGTTGCCATAAAACCCTTGATGTGAAAAATCTCTCACAGTGTTTATGAATGAAAAACATTTTAGTACCTCTGTTGAGATAAGATTTTGCATAAATACTCCCCCTTCACATGTGCTTAAGAGTTTTAACGGTTAAAATGCACATTGAGGAAAGAGAGCGCACATTTTGAATTGATTCACTCAAGATAGACAATCCCTCGCGAGACGATTCGCACGTGGCATAGTTAAATTGTTGTATTGTCAGCTTTTAGGTGACAACTAGCTCTAATAACTACCTTGAAGGTGTAGACAATCCTCGAAAGGTCGTCAAACCCGAGAGAGTTCATGTCTACCAAGAGTTTCTCGAATGGTACCCTACTCGAGACAAGTCCTTTGCGTGACACGTTTACATCACTAGCGAACTAGCTTGAAATTATTACCCGTCCAGGACAAGTCTTTTCGAGTTACTAACAGTTAAGACCTCGTCAATTCATGGGTTAAGTCTATAGCACAAAGATTCATTTGCATTGACAAACATATTTCTTATCACTTATTTTCTCCCCCTAAAAAATGGCATATGTGATGTTATTTTTGAAAAGTTGAGAATAAATATGACCATTTTGAGTGTTGCGGGAAGAATGACCACTGTGAACAATTTTTGAACAAAGTTTTAATTCAAGTACTCCCCTCAACGAGTGATATAAACGGTTGAGGTTTTGAAAATCATAAGGGAAAGTACTTGTTCTTTTGAGCAAAACCTTGAAAAAGTGAAAGGTTTGATAGGTTTTACTCAAAAGTAGAAGCTTTAAGCTCCTTATATAAGGATTGTGGCACCGAGGCGCTACCACAGGTCCTTTATTTACAAGTACGGGTTGTACAACTCGTAATGTGTGCACAAGCCAATTACATAATCAATCAAACATCCAAAATTATATGAGGAAAACAATTCAAGGGGTACCGGGAAGTGCGATGATGTTCCCGTGAGTGTGCATGTGGCGTTGAAAGCCGGTTATGTTAATCACGGGTGGACCACCACCGACATAACTCTCTAATCGTCCGAGGCTGATCCCGAAACAACCTTTCATCAATCATTGTGATGATCCGTCTCACATCCCTCCTTTCACGAGAATTCCGCGCTAGGAGACCCAATTTTCTACGAGTATATCCTTCAACATGTATGCCAATCCATCCCTAACCAGCTTCAAAGTATGATCCCCGAACTTGTGGAGTTCGCTACACGCCATTAAGCGGTTTCTTTGAAGTTCGCTACGGTAAACAACACCAAAGGTTTCTGATGAGTTTATATTGAGATAGCTGGTTGATATCGGGAAGATCAAGCTTTGGAGGAGTGAAGTTGACACACGCCCGATAAGATTCAACAGCTACCAGAGATCTTCTACACGTACCTTGATGACAATCCGTCTTATGAAGATGAGAAGTGACTTGATAAATTCACGTTGTCATAGCTTGAGAATTGTCTCAAGAATGCGACCTCACTACTTGGCAAGGTACATGTCTTGATGTCATTGAGAGACAAATTCTCAAAGTCAACCCGAGAGAAAGCATAGTCTCATTCATCTTGTCGTTTGACTACGATCTTCTTTAGGAATGTGTAGTCCCACTTAGACGAAAGGTCAACGTGTATGATGGCAACGATATCTTTAGAACTATGCACGGCATGTTGAGACTTCAGACGGCAATTTTCCGTAGTAGATTCGTCGGCGTTGCGGCGATGATGAATCCCATACAATGCATCTCGCCGTTATATGCTTCCACTGTGTTGAAGAACAAGTGATTGGCACATTCCTCAATGGCTATGCAGTTTGAGTAGGCAATTGCCATGGGAATGGAAGTGTCAGTGAGGTAGCATATTTTCTTGAATCATCGCCACCGTGTAGAAGAAACTCCAAGTCTTTGTGAATAAATATCCGAAGGAATCCTTGGTTTAGCTGGTTGGCCAAGTGTTGGTAGAGGTTTGGTCCAATCGGTGTAGTATGGAGGGTTGTTCCTTTGTGTGAAGTCAATGTTTGCTTCTGGGTTGAGCCAATCCATGTTGTTAGACATAGCTCGAGCAATGTTTTCAAGGTGATATTCGACCTCGAGGGCACTTTCTAGGCTGTCTTTTAGAAGTTGAAGCGCTTCATTCTTGATTCGCTTCAACTCAGATTTCGTCATTTTCTTCACATGGAACTTTTCTTGCAATATTTTAGCATGCTCCAATGTAGAACCGTCTACCAAGTTCTGACCTTCTTCGGGGTAGGGAGTGTTGTTAACAAGAGTAGCAAACCATTCAAATTCCTTTGTTTTATCGTCATCTAGCCATGATAATGACGTCGACCGGCGTCTTCTTCTTCTTCTTTTTCAAGGCCTAGATGATGATTCCGTTTCGAACTTGTTTGGGAGAGGCGGGTTGTTGTAGGGGCTCAAGGACCTCTTCATCGCCACCACCGTATACTCAAAGTGATCATCGGTTTTCACAGTCGGGGGTGGTAACTTCGGAATCGTCTTGAGGTTTTTCAAGAGAAGAGCGAGGAGGAGATTTTTGTTGAACAGGAGGCCGTTGTGGAGGAGGTTGCATCATGAAGATTCACCGATCGCTTCGGCGTTTAGGTGCGAATCTTTATCCTTATCCTTGTCTTCATCGTCTCTAGGGCGTTTGACTTTTCTTCAATCTACAAGCTTCTTGAAGTTGGTAGTCCAAGAATGCTTGAAACAGCTTTCCTTCATCGAAGTAAATGTCCCGTGATCGCGAGACATTTGTGTAACATGCTTGGCCACCAATTCATTATCCGAGAACACTACTGGATCGGTTGGATTGATTGTGACGGTTAAGGACGTTGATCGAATAGTTTGCTTGGCGATCTGCATAAGATTTGGATAAAGTTGTTTGGTGAACAACTCCTTTGTGACTTTAGGAACGTACTCGAAGGTACTTTTTAGTGTAGCCTTGATCATTTCGCTCAGTTCCTCTTGACTGATTTTTCATGAATTCTGAACAAACTTCCTTTCTCCTTTCATCTTTTCATGCTCGGCCATATAGATCTTTGTATGTGATCAAAAAGAAATTCAGCTTTTGTTGAGCACGCTTTTTCTTCGACTTGTTTGTGACTTTGGTAATCCGTTCATGAGCTTGAGAAATCCAAGATTTAGATGGTTTCTTCACGATTTGGATGATGATTTGGTTGACTTCTTTGATGGTGGTGGCGAGTTGAGTGAATTAACGATGATGAAGAGATATGAGGAGACTCTAGATCCGTCGGAGGTTCAGAGGTTTCTTCCTTTGATCGTCAGGGACTATCTAGGAAAATGTATCATAATCAACATCTTTATCTTTTTCGGACTTCTCACTTTCCGGTACCTCAAACTCATATTCGATAGTATCCTCCACAAGCGTTTGTTGTTGCACAAGAGTGGTGGCACCAGCTCCTTTATCGGGTTGATTAACCGCATCATGAGATGGTTGAGTGGGCAAAGACCACTTGATCCTCGGACCACCCATTTGGTCTTTAGCAAATTCTTCAACTTTTTGAAGGTGTCTAACGATATTAAACTTCTTCCGTATGATATATCCGGTTGCTCTTCTTCTTTATCGAGCTTTCATCATACGGTACAAAGTATGAGTCTTTCCTTTTCCTTTGTCACTGGTGGACTTGGAGGTTTAGCTGCACGAAGGAGGTGTTACTTGCAGATTCAGAGTAGGTAATCTCTTCATCAGTGTGCGTGTCAAGACCTTCAGAGCTTTCGTCCACAAGCTTTCTTTGCGGTTCGGATGTGGGAATGGTTCGACTTCCTTTACGGGAACAATCCTTTTATGAGGAGGATTCCTTTTGGGAAGCTTCCTATAAAGATCTGTACTTGTAACACTTCCGCAAGATCTGCCTCTTAGGTCCTCCGGTAGGTATACCGAAGATTTTTCATCAAGATGACCAACTTTGCCTTCTTTACGGCTAACGATACCTTTTGTATGTTTCAAGCTTTTTGATTTCGGTGAGTTAGAAGGTGATCGGTAATACCGTACCTGTTTCTTTGTTGACGATTCTTTGATTCGGCGGATAATATGGGTTCAGTCAATATGTCGTGATTATCTGGGTCATTGAGCCTCATGGGGATGTCCGGATGAAGTCCAAGTGCTCTCTGGATCAACAGCTTTGGTGTATCTCGACATAGGGAATCTTGGAGCCAAGCTTGTGAAATAACATCATGTCCTCCCATATCGCTTGCGATTTCAATGTCCTTCTTGTTGATCAACGAACAGAAAATTTGCAGTTCCATGAGCTTGGGATGCTCATAGCCACCGCCACGCACTCGAGACCGATTTGGTGAAGATCATGTAGAGTGTTCTCCATGGTTGAGGAATATACTTCAGCTCCACGTGAGAGTGCTTAGTAATGATTCCCTGAAGCTTCATCATAATCAATATCTATCAAGAATTTCGGAATGTCTCTTCAAGTAGGGGTAGCAAAGAAGTCGGTTGGAGCGATGTCGGAATGATGAGAACAGCCATAAGTCACAGCAGGAGGTGATAGTGACTTGTTTATGATTAAGTGTCACATTCAATGCGCACTTTGACCGATGATCCTCGCATAGAATCCTGAATTGTTGAATGTAGACCTCTGAATCGCTGGGCGAGTGTGAGAGCATGTTCGGTAGGGATGATTCTGAGAATATCCACAAAGAATCGCAGGAAGATTCGAGCAAGTGAGGGTATCAAAGTCAACCCTAAGGTTGTTCTTTCCAATCTTTCTGGATAACCGCTTTGGGAAGATATCGGCAATGGTGAGAATCTCGTGTGCATCCACTTTCATTTGTTCACCATGTCGTGATCCGAAATAACATTAGCCAAAAGAACCAACATATCGAAAGACATAGTGTTAGTCAACGGAAGGTCTTATTGTCTAGTTATTGAATGTACATTGTCAATGATTGTTACGAGTCCTAAGTCACTTGTTTGTTCAATTGTCCAATGACGTCGTGAAATGTTTTCGTGAGTTAGTTAACTTTAAGTTTTAAAGTTTATGTTGTCACTTATTGTTCACAACATATCAAACGATTAAGTTTATTAGTGACATTATTGGATTCGGGACGTTATGATTAGTTTATTTACAAGTTTGTACACGTAACAATTCATTATGAAGGTCAATCCAGGCTTAAGCGTAGTTTTGGCAAAGTTAAGCGTAAACAGATATGATATACGCGTAGACGAAAGCTTACGCGTAGGATCCTAACTTACGCGTAAGAAATGTTACGCGTAGGAAAAGGGGACCTTATGCGTAGAGCTTACGCGTAGGCGTATAAAGACCTTACGCGTAAGGCTTACTCGTAAGAGTAGACTGATGAGTGTGTAAATACTCATCATTTTTGGTTAAATCTGAACTGCAAAACGTTTAAAAATGCTCAGAAATGCATCAAAATATCGAAAATATTCCAAAATTGCATTTTATATGTTTCAGATGCAAAATGTTCAAAATCGGATGAAAAATGAGCTAAGTTTGCATAATTGGCGCCAAATTCCCCCCAAGTTTCAAATTGTCAGAAATAGTCCCTGAGCACATAATTTCAAAAGAAAAATCACCAAAGGTCCTTTTTAAATCATAACTTATCACAATTAGTCCTTTGGTGAAAAATGTCAAAAGTTTTGAGAAATTACAGTTTTGATCCTTGGATTTTAAAAATGGTCATGTTTAGTCCTTGGAATTTCACAATTGGCAAGTTTGGCCTTTGATCTATTGGAGATTGGCAAGACCAACCCTTGGGCTACAATTTGTTACTGATTTGGTCCCGAGATTCAATTATACACATTTGGTCCCTAGATTATTAAATGGATCCTAAACTATCCTAAAGCCCAAACCCAATATAAGCCCAACACCCCTTATATCCAACCCGGTCCAATATCCAACCCCCAACCCGAATCCAACCCACGGTTTAAAATAAAACCACCCAGCCCCCTTTTTCCCTCCATTGTCCCTTCCTTCTCCACCTTTTTCCTGCAACTCAACCACCCTACCTCCTCTACTCCACACTTTTCCCTCCTCCTCAACAACCTCCAAAGCAACATTTAATGCCCCTCCCATTCCGCCCAAGATATCGAACACACCGCATACCATTTCCAAAAATGCAATCAATGGCCAAAATCAACTTGAGTCATCCAATGGCCATGAAAAGATGCGGATTAGCTAAGAGAGAGAGGAGAAGACATATTGGAGTATAAAAGAGGATGAAGAGAGAAGAAAAAAGGGTAGTTAGTTTTATAAATTTTCTTTTATGTCGTTTTTTAAATAAATGTCTTAGTTTAAATCAAAAGCTTGTAATTTCAGTTTCTATGTGTTAAACCTTAGTTGGAAAATCATTGTAATACATTTTCAAGTTTCAATTCACAGATTTAGTATGGTTTCAAGTTTTATGCTTGTTGTTTGAAATTTCAGATCTCAAACTCATGTCCAAGCTCTTATTAGCTTGTTTTAAGATCGATAAGTTCCTTTAAGCTCTTTATAGCTTTTAATAAGCTTATGAAACAGATTAAATCAATTTTGAATGATGGTCAACAAAAGTCAAGCTCTACCGATGCTAAATTGGAAATGGTGATGAATCTGGGTAATGCAGAGCTTGGAGGGGTTGAAATAGACTAGGTTAGAATAGGTTTGGTTCTAGTTTTAGCCTCAAAACAAGCCGGATAGCCAGATATCTTTCTCATTTACATTTTCAAGCCAGTTTGCAATTTGTGTTTGTATATGTATCTGTGGTTACCACTAGTTTAGTCTTGTTTATTTAATGATAATTAGAGTAGTTAAACTCAGTTTGATCTATTTTACAAGCTTGTTCATCGGTTAGCTAAAGTTCTTTTAAATTACATATCGGTGTATTCAAGGGTGTTTGGATCTGTATTTTAGCTGTATTTTAGGCTTGCTCAGTTGTTAAAACTTGTTGCTCTAAGCTTGGTATGCTCTAATATACTCATATCTGTCATAATCTTGTGCACCGCGATACTCTCAAAGTCAAAATCACTCAAGTCTTGCCTTAATAACTTAACTGTTTGAGTTTTACAAAAGCAAAAGCTTGATTTGTGTTCTAAAATCTTAGAAATAGATTGTAGTAGTTCCATTTCATCATATAACATCTATCTAAGTCCTTAAAATCAGTTGCAAAGTTCATATAAGTCAAACCTTTCAAATCTGTCAAAAAGTCAATATTGAAAAATCCATTTTGAGCCCAACTGGGGTGAATTTTCTTGAGCTCGTTTCTGGGCCAAATCAAATGAAACTTGTGGTTTTAAAAGTTCTACGGTCTAGTTTATTATTGTGATTTTTGTATATTTTTGTGAATTTTCTAAAAGCTCCAAAATTGCTTGTCAACATGGGCTTATGTGCTCCTGTGCACTTCGATTCATCTGATAATGAGTCAGACAGGGATTGTGCCACTTACAGAGCTCACTTGAGCTTGCCCAGGCCTAGCTTTTGGTTTATAGGTTCTTGGCCAGGTCCTCTTTAGGATCCTTCAATTGTTTTCTAGTTTCTAGCTTATTTAAGTGCTTATTTTATAGTTGCAAGTAGGCCCCCAGAAACTGATTTTGGCACTTTTGCCAAATCATTCATATCTTAGCAATTTGAATTCCAGAGGTTTAGAGCAGTTAATACTTGTTGCATTTTGGTTCTTTTAGCATAATATAGCTTCTGTATCAGTTTGGTGTTTGTTGGTGGCCTATTGCTTATTCTAAGTGCTTATTTTTAAGCACTTTACATTGCAGTTGCATTTTATTACAAACAACCACATTTTTTTCCATTTTTCCTAGATTCTCTATATTATTTTAGGCTTTTCTTGAATTTTTCAGATTTTTCCAAGTCAGTTTGCTATTTTTCTTAATTTAAATCAATTTTTTTTAGTACTTTTAATTAGCATTTAAAACAAATAATTCAGAAAAGTTTCAAAAAAATAATTTTTCATTTTTCTTAAGTTAAGATAAATATAAAAATACAAAAAAATATTTTTTCATATTTTTCTTAGTTAAATTTGTATTTTTAAGTAATTTAATTAGTTTTAAATAGTTTTTAATTCATAGAAAATAGAAAAATAATCGGAAAAATACAAAAATAGTTTTGGAAATTCTCTTTTGTTATTTTAGATTTTTCTAAGTCATAATTTCATTTTTCTAGCTTTATTTCCTATTTTCTTGTATTTTAGGCTATTATTAAATAGTTAAAAAAAGTTTTTGATTAATAATAATTAATTGAATAGTTACAAAAATAATTTTCTTTTTCTATAAATTTTCTTTTATCATTAGGTTTGTAAAAATGTAATTTTCATATTTTTAGGATTTATATTGTTTAAGTTTTACATTTTCTTTTGTAAGTCGCGTAGTTTTTATTTTAGTTTTGTAAAAAAAATCAAAAACATCATTTTGCAAATAGTGATAGCGTTTATTTAATATTTTTTATCTTTTTAATTTCCTTTAATTTGCATTTAAGCCTCTGTAATTTATCTACTTTTTCTTTAGTTATAATTGTTCATAATCAAAACTCTTTTCCGTTCAAATCTCTCGATCACTATTCGTTTGGTGATTCTTCGCATAGCTCGCTGGGACATAACGACCTGGGGAAACACTATACTCTCCAGATCTTCATTGCATTCGTTCGAACCGTTTTAAGTTTCTTACGATCGGCCATTCACAAGTGGCCGATTTGTGTGAAAACTTGACGTGAGGGCGAATCATAGACCCTATGCGTAGAGGTCATTGTTTACGCATATCCTTCACAGGATACGCGTAGTCCCATTGTAGAACCTTACGCGTAATAGTTATGCGTAGAATTATTCTTACGCATAACTTGACTACGCATAGGGTAATCCTTATGCGTAGAGTTGCAAATGACCTTGATTCTGAATATTAAGCGTAGCAAAGCACGAAATAAGTTCATCAAGTCATCAAAGTTAACACAAAACATCATTTTATCAACAAAACATGGCATGAATCATTACGTTAATAGTTACGGCGTAGAAAGTCATACGCATAGGTCAAAACCCTAAGGGTTAAGATTTACGCGTATCATTTCTAGCCATGGGATTTGCACCAAACAAATTATGGTAGGTCTATGATGTTGAGAGAGTCTATGAAATAAGTTATAACATCTAATTCGTTGAGAATCAAGATTACCCAAAGTTATGAACTTTAAACCCTAATTCCAAATTGTTAAACATTTAGAGTTTCTGGGTGATTAACAACCTTGGAAATCATCAATTCATCAATATGTGAATATAACCTAACAATCTTTTTGACCCAAAACACTTCACATTTGAAATACCCAATTCGACTCATAAACCCTAATTATCAAAATCCATTAATTCGTGTTTTTGGGAGTATTTTGAGCATAGAAAAGATATCATTGATGTTGTAAAAGCCTTTTGACACAATCTTTTTAGCCACAGACACATAACACATGATCATGTGTTCTTACGCGTATGCGAAGAACACAAAATCACCCATATAAGTAGATTTAACCGTTGGATTCGTTTGAAAATCAAAACCAATGTTTAGAAACGTGTTACAAACGCAAAAACACTTACAGATTTATGATCAAAACTTTGGATTTCTTGAGTGAATTCTATGCGTAGGATTAGTAGGTTAAGAGTAATAAATGTGAAGTGATAAATTAGGTGGAAAAGTTTTATTGAAAAATGACTTTCATCTTTTGACAGTTTTGGTCCCTCCACCTATTCCTTTTTCATACAAAGCCATTTAACTTCCATTTTGGTTACCAAACAAAGATTTTAAGAAAGAAACTTTGACGACACTCCCCCTCAACTTAATAAATGATGAAAGGTTATAAATTTTAGTCCGAGGAGTGTCAGTTTAACCAGAAAAGTTTACCACCAATGATAAAAGAAACAACCGGGATATGACCACATGCAAGTACACGGATGATTTGAAACGGTTAAGTATTAATTTTCTCCCCCTCAACACTAGATCGAAAAAATATTGAATTTTTAAAGATTATAGTGTTGACGGAAGAAACGTACTTGCAATGTTGAAAGAAAAATAGATAGAAGAATATTTTTGTTGTTTTATCAGGTTTTATACTTTTGTATTTTGTTTTTGAAAAGATATTTACAAAAGAGATTTTGGTGTTTGAAAGGTTTTAAGATCTGTTTTAGGAGGACATCCTATTCCTCTTGAGTCAAACACCGCATACCAATCCGGTGGACCAACTCATTAAACCTAGCGGGAGGCAAGGCTTTGGTGAGAAGATCGCCAATTGGTATTACGTACCCACAAAATATAATTCAACGTAGCTTTCCACGTGATCCTTGATGAAATGATATCGAAGATCGATGTGCTTTGATTTCAGTCTTTGAAGCGAGTTGCACGAGATTGCAATGGCACTCCGATTGTCGCAATACATCGGGATTTTGTCAAATACGTAACCATAGTCTTTGAGTTGTGTTCTCATCCAAATGACTTGAGCACAACACGCCGACATGGCTACATATTCGCCGGTTGAGGACAGTACGATGTACAATCCTGCTTCTTCGATTGCCATGACACCAGTTTATTACCAAGAAATTGTAGAGCTCCGAGGTACTTTTCCGTGAGTCTAAGCATCCTGCGTGGTGTGCGAAAAAGCGATTAGTTCAAAACCGAATCCTTGGATACTAGATCCCCAAGTTAATGGTTCCTTTATGTATCGGAGGATTCTTTTAGCCTCGAGAGGTGGGTTTGATTGGTCATGACCGATAGCGGGAGCATAGATAAGCGGCAAAGACAATATCAGTGCCGCTAGCTGTTAGATACATGAGAGACCCAATAATACTACGGTATTTTGTAGGGTCCACTAATTTCCCATGTAAATCAGCGTCTAGCTTCTTGGTATGAGCCATTAGTGTGGCATAAGTGTCACGGGTTTGCATTCCAAATTTGTTTAACAATTCAAGGGCATATTTGGAGTGACTCAAGAAAATACCACGGGGTGATTGATGAACTTGCAATCCTAGAAAGAACGTGAGTTCACCCATCATGGACATTTCAAAATTTTTCTTCATTAGTTTTGCAAAAGCGATTGAAAACTTTTATGTGTAGACCCAAAAATGATGTCATCCACGTAAATTTGAACAATTAAGATATGTGCCCCGTGATATTGTATAAAAGAGTTGGGTCAACCGAACCTTTGGTGAAGTTATTAGCAATGAGGAAGGATGATAGCTTATCGTACCATGCCCGAGGAGCTTGTTTGAGACCATCTGAGAGGTTTGTTTAGTTTGTAGGCGTGATTCGAACTTCGGGATCGACGAATCCATCACGTTGGTGACATAAACCGTTTCTTTAAGTTGTCCATTAAGAAGCGTAGTTTTGACATCCATCGATAGACCGTCATATTCATATGAGCCTGAACGCTAGAAATATCGAACGACCTCAAGGCGAGCAGCCGAGCAAAAGATTCTTCAAAGTCAATACCCTCTTCCTGACGATAACCCTTAGCCACGGGCGTGACTTATTTCGGATAACATTTCCTTGACATCAATTTGTTTTCCAAATCCATTTGAGACCAATGGCGTAGACTCCTGTTGGTCTTTCAACCAATTCCCATACTTCAAGGCGTTTGAATTGGTTGAGTTCTTCTTGCATGGATTCAATCCAGTTGTCTTTTTCATTGCGTCTTTAATGTTTTTAGGTTCAGATTGGCAGACAGTGAGTGCATAAATGCAATGTTCACCGTCGGAGTGAAGACGTTGTCTTGTAACGACTGGTTGATTTGGGTTGCCAATAATGTTTTCTAGAGGATGGTCTTTCGTCCATCTATGTGTGGAGGGTTGATGTTGATATACATTGTGCGATTTTGAGGATTCAAATGGTGGGTTGAAGATTTCGCGACATCTGGTGCAGCAGTCTCATTAGCAAACGGGTTAAAGAACGCATTTGGATCAAAATCTGCGGTGGGGGTACTACATTGAGAATATCATCGCTGCTTCATCATTGTTGGAAGCGGTTTGTTCAACTGTTGTAGTGGAGTCAAGCGGTGTAGGTGCATCCGCAATAGTTGTTGTAGCAGTGTATCGGTATAAGAGTATTATCGAGGTTGGCGTGAAACAGCGGCGGATACACACGAGCACGTTCATCAAGATCGTCGAACAAATGGAGCAAATAACCTTTCCATTTGTTGACGAGTAATTTGCCGGTGCTTTGTTCGGCTGATGATGGAGTTTGAGGAAGTTTAAGCGGTTGTGTCCGGGTTCCAAGTCAGTATACTCGAAGCCATTGTGAAGAAGTTTTAGAATCGGCTTCCCCAAACGACAACTATCTTTAGCAGATTTAAAACTTTGATGAAGTCTACCTTTCCTCTAACTTTTGAAGGTTTGAGTATGGAGCAGAATTTGTAGATGAGCGATGAAACCACACAAAGAAAATCGACTAATTGCGGAAGATCATTCGAGGGTAACATTCCAGAAATCAACAAGATCTTCTCAAGTATTTGGGTAACTTCACACAAGATCACCCGTGAAATCGAGATGATAACTCCAAAGTGAGGCGTTTGAGCCACGATCATCTTATTTCTTCCCCATAATTGAAGAAATTCAAGAAGGCATTGGGTTTTCGCAAAGAAGCATGTAGAAGAACAAGGAAGCAATGACCACCTACACACTCTCTCCCCTCGATGTTTTCAATGATTCAGAATCATACACCACGTATGTTGATGATGAATTGAAGACAAATGGCTCCATGTATAAGGAGGCAATGAAACCATGTATGTCTAATTGATCGAACAAGTGTGATGTACCAAAAATATTTCGAGAGAGTCAACTGCTGATAAAACATCTTTGTTCATTATGTTGATCATCAGCAGTGTCATTGTTGTTGAAGCAGTTTGATCTTACGTAATAGAAGATTAGGTTGTTGTTGTAGATTCGGTGTATCCAAATTAGAGTATTATCGGTTGTGCAAATGTGAAACATTCGATACATCTGAAGCACGACTTTTGGCAGAATCTTTAACCGGAGGAGCAAGCAATGTTTCCAATTCATGACGATTAAGTACAATGGTGGAACGGCTGATGGATCATGATATTTTTAACGGTGAGAAGCGGGTCCTATCTTTGTTTTGCAAGAGGAGCCATAGTTGTTGTACCTGCATAGAAAAATAGAAGGGGGCAAGGAAGAAAAAACATGGATCCCCAAGTATAAGCTGGGTTCCAGGATGTTAGAAGCATAAAGATGTAGTGTCAATTATCTTCTTGACACCTGAACATGATATTTTGATGATTTCCTTTCCTACCTCAGGGATGGATGTAGAGGGTTTCCCACTTGTTTTAGTGCAACTACTTAGTATCTTGCCTGTAGGAATCCACCTAAGACTAACAGTTTTGAAAATCCTACCCGTTGGTATCCATCTAAGGTAAGATCTAGGGGATGTTGAAACTTCTTTTGGGAAGAGTCTGCGTCCTATATGGATCCACCTATTAGGTTTCTGACAGTTTACATTTAGATCAACGAGTTTATTTCTAACTGTTTGTTGAGTTAACTTAGGTTTTGGTTTGCTACTACAGGTAGTGTTCAGTAATACACTCGAAGGTGATACACTAGGTCGTGAACCTAAGATTCCATCCTTTTGAAGAAGTGCCCTTTTCCTAGCCTTTTCTAGATCATAGTTCTTGTATGCGTCATTTGAATCATATGAATTTTTACGTTTAATGCTCGGTTTAGACACAGTGTACGAACTAATCCTAGATTGCCCAGAAGCAGCCACTTTTAGAGGTTTAAGAGAAACAGATTTAATAGAAACAGGTTTAACAAAGACATAATCATTTTTCTTTGGCCAAGAATGTGGAGTGACTGGATTTGACAACTGATTATTCTCAACAACTTGGGAGGCAAACCGTGTTTTTGAAGATTTAGAACGTTAGATTTAAAAGCGGTTGGTTGTCTAACTACTGATTGATTTGATTGGTTGAAGAGACGATTTTCCCAAGATTTTTGGTTTTGTAAACTTAGTATCCACACTCTTGCCGTTAATCTTCTCGGTTTGTTTTGTAAAGCAACATGTGCAAGCCCCTTTGCTTGAATTTGAGCCTTTAAATGCTCATTTTCTTTTACTAATAAATCCACACGATTACTTTGTTCATTTGAATACGACCATTGTGTTCGAGAAAAAGATTTGTTTTAAAGTTTAAGTTCAAGAGAGATGCAATGTGCCTCTAGTTTTGAAAAATCTTTATGAAACTTGGCAATGGTCTTTTGAGAAGAATGATTTGATTCAAGAGTTTGATTTGACGCTTTAGTTGAATTGTTAACAAGTAAGGGCTCGGACATGAGATAGTTGTTCGGACATTGTGCAACACACTTGGTCAACCTCTCCTTCATTACTAAATTCAGGTTGCTCAAGTATGTTGTGTCGCATTTGAGTCAGAATATGATCAATGAGATTGTACCTCGACCATCCACGTTCGTGTGGTGTCATAGGTGGGTAAGATATCTTCCTCAACCATTTGTTCTTCATCACAATTAGGCTCGTTAGTCGTAGTTAAGTATGATATCTTCTCGAGATCTGCTGCATCATCCTTCTTTCCAATGCTACAACCTCATTGTCCGTGACATTACCGAAGTTCTTGCATAATCACAACATTCTTAACGTCCATTTGAGCATTCCTTTCATGTACAACAACTCTTTTACCTTGCACGCATCGGGATATCGAATTTGATGATGTCTAACGCTTCAATGCCAGAGCCAGAGCCATGATTCCTTCTTCCAATGCCACAAATGGATCTTTATGTTCAGAATCCATTTCACTCCCCTGAAGAATCAAAGAGAAGAAAAAGTGCAAAGTCGATATAGCACACAGAAGGTCGATATAGTGAATCTCAATTTCCCTCCAAAAATAATTATGAAAAATTTTGACTCTCAAAATTTGAAATTCACTATAAAATTCAATTCTAAGGTTGAAAGAAAATTTTGAGTTATGACAATTTTGCGCTAAATTTGACCGAAAATTTGAATTTGGGCCCAAATATTTGAATTTTTGACCAAAATTTTCACGGTTAAACCAAAATTTGAATCTCGCGTAAAAATTGAACGTTTAGTCTCGATTTTTTTTTGATAACTTGTGTTGATGGATCTTTGTAGTCGAATGAACCTTTGTTGATGAAGTATCCTTAGGCGTAGAAACAATGAGAGTTACGCGTAGTTTTAGCTTACGCGTAAGCAGGGAAAAAGACTAAAGTTATGCGTGCTTGAAAATGAAGTTATGCGTAGAAAAATTAGGCGTAGGATTATCTTATGCGTAAGACCGGGCTTAGGCGTAGGATGAATCTTATGCGTAGGATTTTCTACGCGTAAGCTTTATGCTTATGCGTAAGTTTAGGGTTTTATCCCAAATGATCTTTACACTATCACAGTGCAAAAGATATCCAAAGTCGACGTATTTTCAGGCTTATCCAAGCAAGAAAACACGGAGTAAACCACGAAGATCAAACCAAGGAATAAGTTACGCGTAGAATTAGGGTTTTGATACGCGTAGTTCTACTCGTAAAATGACTTTTGCCCAAAGATGTTTCTAAACTAGATTTTTGTGATGAAATAGCTTCAATATCACCAAAATAACACAAAAGTGTGAAACTTGATGATCAAAGCTTCTAAAACAGCTTCGCGTAGGAAAACACCCTCGTACAAAAAACTAGCTTAAAAACGATTCTACACACATAAAGTTTCAAACTTTTTGCCAAAAACTTAAACTTTAACACCCAATAACCTTTAAAGTACAAGAATCTTGGATTGAAAAGTGTAAAAATGAGTTTTTAAGCGTGAGAAAGGTTAAAAACGTGAACCTTACGAGTAGACAAAAAACAAACCGTTTCACCCAACTAGATGGCGATTGATACCACTGTTAGGTCACTAGTTTTACAACACAAGTATCAAGAGAAGAGATAGAGAGGAGAAGAGAGGCGTATGAACAATCTACACTCACACACACACGTATAAATGAAGAAGGGTTAGCCGTAGAGTGAGTGAAAGAGTAAATTGAACAACCAACCTTCAAATGAAGGTTTACATAAGGTATTTATAGGCAAGGAGCTAGGGCAACACACCTACTCCTTCCCTTTCACCTATGGGCTTGGGCCTAAGCTCATGGGCCTTCTACATAACCTTAAGGCTAATAACAAACATAAAGGCCATAATAATCTAACTATTACATATGAGTAACTAACACTTGAATAAGGTTTAGGAGCGATTCCAACATTCTTGTTACCAAGCGACTCCTAAAGCTTGGTGGGTATGAGCTTTGACTAATCAACATGACAAGGAAGATTAGTACAATTAAATGAAAAAGAAGATAAGAAAAATGTTGTTTATCAAGTCAACATCCAAACATATACTTTTGAAAAACATGGTGTTTGCTTTTATGAAAAACCTTCTTTGTAGTTTTCAATTAACCATGGATCGTATCAAGTTTTTAAAGTACAATATACTTCAAGAAACTTGGTAACGAAGCTCTGATACCAATTGTGGAAAACTAGAAGGGGGTTGAATAGTTTTGCCAATTAAAACTTCCTTTTAATCTATTTAGATCGACTTATGTCAATCTATTTGGATGTGTGTGTTGGATGTTGATAAACAAGCATATAAAGGTAAGTAATGAAAATATAAGAGTAAGAAGCACAAAACCACAACGCAAGTATTTATAGTGGTTCGGCTACAAGGACACCTTCCTTGCCCTACTCCACTCCCCGAGTCACCTACTCGAGAGTTCGTAATCACTACACCAATCTCCTTATGGCGGAAGCCTTCACAACGTTGCCTACTCTTTTTCCGGTACTAGGCTAACCACCGGTTCTTTCACTCCAAGGTGAACCACACCTACACAACGTCGCCTACCCTTTATAAGGTACTAGGCTAAGTACCTAGTTCTTTCACTCCAAGGTGAACTACACCTTCACAATGTCGCCTACCCTTTATTAGGTACTAGGCTAAGCACCTAGTTCCATTGCAATGGAGGAACTACTACCACACTACACCAACGACTAATCCCAAAGGAGATCTACTCCTTTACAACATCATCAAGGATATCAATATCCTTGGATCTAATACTAGTCTATCTTGTACATCAAAACACACCAAATCGAATGTACATCTAAGGCACCTTTCACTAATGCCTTTGACTAGATCTACAAGACACCTTTCACTAATGTCTTGTGTCTTCACTTCTAAGCACCTTTCACTAATGCTTATTTGTCTTGACTTCTAAGCACCTACCACAAGTGCTTATCCTATAGATGATAGATACCCTTCACTAATATCTTTGTCTTGACACTTGAGACATCTTTCACTAATGTCTTCAACACTACAATTTTTTGAAGAAAGAAAGGAATCATCAACAAGAAGACTTCAGTAGCCTTGATGATGAAGAAGCATGGCAACTCATGGACTTGAGCTTGCTCGACTTCAAAGATGGTGATCTTGCCTTTAAGAGGAACCTAAACTCACACAAAAATAAAACTACAAACATAGATCTCTTGGATCTAAGGTTAGTGAGATTTAACTCAGGTGGGAGGTGTGTTAGAAAGGGATTGAAAAGGATGAGAAATAATGAAGAAATGGCTCACTATTTATAGAGGAAAAATCCTACTGTTCCCGGATCCCACGGATCCCTACCACAAGGGATCCGGCTAGCACAAAACTAGGGATCCGTGGTACGCTCCTCTTTGCTCATGGGTATTTTTGGTTATGGGTCATGGGTCATGGGTTATGGGTTGATCCATGGTTTTCTTTCTAGATACAATGTATCTTAAGGATACAATGAACTTGGTTAAGTGGTATAAATAAAACCATGGGTTATGGGTCAAAACCATTAGCTAGTTTTTACCTACTTAGTATACACTTGTTTTTACCCATTTTAGTATATACTTGTTTTTACCCATTTTAGTGTATACATGTTTTTACCCATTTATTTTACCCAATATACTACATACTAGTTATGTGTATATTTTATCCAAATATGTAAACACTAGTTGTTGTACATATGTATTACTAAATCATAAAATCACTTATACTTGTTTTAGTGTTTTATGTGAAAATATGAATATGTTAGAAACTATTAGTTCAAACCATTTACGTATTTTATTTGTTTCGTTAATATGATTTTACGTTTGTTATCGACAAAACATTAGAAGATCGTAAAATATAAATAAACGTTTTTACGGCTTATTTGTATTAACAAAAGCATTAGTGAAAGGTGCTTAACGTCCATGTCAAAAGCATTAGTGAAGAATGCTGAAGGAGTCAAGACGAATGCATTAGTGAAAGGTGCCAAACGTCCATGTCAAGGGCATTAGTGAATGATGCCTAGAAGTCAAGTCAAGTGGCATTAGTGAAAGATGCCAAGGGTGTATAATCGATGAGGTGCATCGATATACAAATAGAGATAGGTTGTATCCAAGGATATTGATATCCTTGATGATGTTGTAATAAGGAGTGGGTCTCCTTTGGGATAGGTGTTGTGTAGTGTTGGGTAGTAGTTCCTCCGTTGGAATGGAACTCGGTATTTAGCCTAGTACCGGATAAAGGGTAGGCGACGTTGTGATAGGTGTGGTTCTACCTTGTGGAAGAACCCGGTGTCTAGCCTAGTACCGGAAAAAGAGTAGGCGACGTTGTGAAGGCTTCTCCGCCATAAGGAGTTGGAGTCGTGTAGTGTTTACGAACTCTCGAGTAGGTGACTCGAGGAGTGGAGTAGGGCAAGGAAGGTGTCCTTGTAGCCGAACCACTATAAATACTCGTGTCGTGATTATGTGCTTCTCACTCTTTATATTTTATTACACATTTATATATCTATCTATCAACGTCCAACATACACATCCAAATAGATTGACATAAGTCGATCAAAATATTTTAAAACGAAGTTTTAATTGGTAAAACTATTCACCCCCCCCCTTCTAGTTTTCCACAATTGGCATCAGAGCTTCGTTACCGAGTTTCTTAGAGTATGTTGTACTTTAAAAAACTTGATACGATCCATGTATGTTTGAAAACTACAAAGAAGGATTTTTTCTAAAGGTCGTGTTTTAAAAATCATCATATTGTATAATGTTGGACAATGATAGAACGTTCTAATATTTTCTTTGTTAAAAATTCTCCATACTTGAATTTGGGCATTTTAAGAAGATCATGAAGAATTTCTCTAAATACTTCTTTCCTTAAAAAGAATATTTAGCAAAGGTATGATATTTAATAAATTAAAAATATTTTTTTTGTTTCTCTTTTTAATCATGATTAAGTTTTAGTAGCATCTTTACGCTCTCTTAATAATCACTAAAGTAGTTATCTATATTGAACTCATCATCAAGAATAGTATTCTTCGTTAATTTATATAGACAATACTACAAACTAGTAATAATGATATCTCGGCTATTCGAGAGCCTTGATCATTACTCCTCACAAAAGGACCATTGACATTTCATCTATGTCAATGAGTATCCATGTGAAAATTCTTACATTATGATAAAATGGGATTTTATCATAATCTTTGAAAACTTCCCAAAGAATTATGATTTATTCATAAAAGGGAACCTCGTCAAATAGGATTAGTATAAACCGTCAAAACCCCAAACCACAAGTTATAGAGCTTAAACATCGACCCTAGGCAATTTAGAACTCCCAAACCTAAATTATCAAGGAATACTTAAGTGACTTTTTGTTATGCCGGATCCTGCGTTTGAACTAGCCGGATCCCTCATACAAGGGATCCGTGCAACGAAGACACATAAGTAAGAAATGATCATGGAAGTTCCACTATCACTTTCCTCTATCAAAGACTCACGAACATAAACCTAGTTACTGTTCACAGAGCAAATTCACCATTTCCTTCAAGCAAAACAATCGCTTGTGTAAGTATAATCTTCACTACATTGTTATTTCTATTCCTTGATTCCTAGGATTACAATTTTCAACTTTAGAAGTTGGGTTCAAATGGGTTTGTCATAATTTGTTACCACATTGTTTTCTAAGATAATCTAAATCAAATAATTAACATTGTTAATACAAATTAAACTCATTCCTTGAATTCAATGAAGATGTTTTGAGAAAATTTATGATCAAACCCTTTAGGCTACTATTCACAATTAACACCACATTGTGGTTTTGTTTTATAGGAACAATCATGCCTCGTAACCGCCAACAAGATTATCATGATACCGCTCACTACATCCTAATGTACCATCGAAAGGAAGGACTTAGCCCGGAGGATAGGAAAGCTTTCAAGTTGCTTGAAAAGAGGCTTTTTCATGAAGGCCGTGTGGTAGAACCATCATTCCTTGCTAACACCAACATCCGACAAGTCTTTGAAAGAGTTGGCTTTGATTGCCTTTTGGACATAAACGAGCAAATTTTTCCGGTGTTCGTGCTTGAATTTTACAAGACAATGAGAATCGTTAGGAATGATAACGAGACCATCTCAATAGCCTTCATCATAAATGAGCATGAGTACACCCTCTCTCTTGTAGAATTTGGAAGAATACTCCATGTCCCATATCAAGGAGTTTGCATGTATTCCAATGAATGGTATTTGGCGGAGCTACACGACATGGTAGATCATCATGAAGTCTACTACATGAGAATCCCGGAAGCAACCACGGTAAAGGATACCGTATTCATGGAAAGGGCATCTCCATCGAGGGTCACGAGAAATTCCAAAGTGATCTATAAGGATCCATTTCAAATGGAGCTTTCCGAAATATTCCCAATGCACAAGAAATGGGAAGTCATAGTAAGGGAGAATGTGCTTTGCTTGGGAGGCAATAAGGATCATCCCAATGCATGCTTGAGCTTTGCCTTGTAACCGACACTCGCTTCAACCTAGCATATTACATGGTAAAGAGAATGGCGAGTGTGAAAATCATGGACAAGATGGTGCTCCCTTATGCAATGCTCCTATCCCGTCTAGCAAACTTCATCTTTGCTTTAGAGCCTTCTCCGTATTCCTTTGATCATAGCTTTTGCAACAAAGTCATGGTACCATTATCCGAGGGAAACACTACAAGGTTCATGGTGGATGGCAAGAGACCTCACCCACCAACGGATTCATCGGATGAGAGGGAAAGACAAAGAGAAGGAGAAGGAAGTAGCAACGCCATTGGCAACACCGATCTCGACCCTTTAGATTACATCAATCAATTGCCGGACATTCCTAGCCCATCACAAGAGTGGCAACAAACTAAAGGGATCTTCAAGTGCTTCGCTAACTTCTTGAAGAAAAATAAGTTGAGATGGTGGGATGAAGAGTGAAGGGGATGAAGATGAGGATGAAAACGGGAATGAAATGGATGGAGGTGTAGATGGAAGGTAAGGTCATAGGACCTTAATTTATGAGAACAATTTCCAAAACAATGGTTTGTAACATCTTAAACAACACTTATGTAGAGTAGGATGTAGTATGTAGGAATTGCCATGATTTGGCATTGAACAAATTAACTTACGAACGAGTAAGATGAGATTTTACGACATCTTGAGTTCACTCAAGTAGTCGTCGTCACTCATCTTTGATTAATTTTTTAGTTCCCCCATGCGTTATACTTGTTGTGTGCATGCATTTACTGATTGTAGAAATGACTAGGATAAGCATTTGCTAAGAGTGCAAATATTGCACAATTGCTGAGAGGCTTCTGGTCTGCAGTAGCCGGATCCCTGGGCTATAACTAGCCGGATCCCTCCAATGAGGGAACCGTGGGATCCGGGCAAACAGATACCTGATAATTGATCATGTTTCATCAAACTTGTCCTCTTGATCACATCACTCTAGCTAAACATGACTCTTTAAGACTACTTAAGTCTTCCTTAAGCTCAGTAGGTGTCACACTCACTCGTGGCTAACTTAGGATTAAATTCAAAGTGTTTTTGATTTATCAACTCATCAAAACTCACCATATTTCCACTCCAATGCTCACACATTGCTCCTCACATCTCAAAACACTTAGTTTGATAATTTTATCAATTTTAGCAAATTGATTTTAGTCATTCTTATCTTAAAATAGGCTTAAAATCAGTTTTTCATTTTTCGTTACTCCCTCCGTCCCACATTAAGTGTCCACTATGACTTTTTTAAGTCTTTTTTCTTAAACTTTGACTCTAAATATTTTTGTTCGTGTTATATAATATTTGATGCGAGATATATGAATGGATTAAGTTTTTAAATGTATTTTCATTTGTATAATTTTCATTAAGTATTATATAACACATAAAAATATATTTACGGTCAAAGTTGAAGAAAGAAGACTTAAAAAAGTCATAGTGGACACTTAATGTGGGACGGAGGTAGTATTTTTTAGGAATTTTTCAAATTTCTCTCAAGTCATCATCTAATCTCTAGGATCAATTGCCACCATTTGTCATACTCAAATCAATGAGTATCATCCTTAAACATATAGTTAAACTTTCAAAAAGTCCACTTTCCTACCCAATACCATCATTAAGTATTCTCATTCTTTGTGGTTGGACATTTAAGTCACCTATCACTTAAGACATCTAAGGAAAGTCAAAACCTCAAGATTTATAGTCTTTAGACCCTACAAGAATATAATCACTTCACCATATTTCTGTCTGACAGACGGATCCCTGGTGTTAGGACCGTATGTTTGGGTGATTTGGTGAATCGGGAGGTCTTGGAAGATGGAAGAAACCCATCTTCAAGTTAGAGAGAGAAGCTAGAGAGAGAAGGGAAATACTATGTGTTTATTGATAAGAAAAGGTGAAGTTTACACAAAGAGATCTCACCCCTCCATGGAAGTATGGTGGGGTTTATATACCCAAACACATACATCTATGCCTAAATGACATAACAAGCCCTTGTGTTTGAGGTAACAAAGATAGAAATGTAATCCCGTCAATGTCGTTCCATTTACGAGTTATGAGCGATTCCAACAATCTTCCCCAAATGGGACGACATAAGGGATTACTTACAACATTTCCTACAAGTAATAAAACAAATAAAGAAAAGTCTTCATAAGCTCTTCAAATGCTGAGGATGATGACAGTTTACGCTCTTTGTCTTCTTCTTGTACCTCGACTTGAGAACTGTCTTCTTCACTTGTAGGCGAATGATGTAATATGCAAGAATTGGATTAACTTCCCCCCAATTCATGCCGCATGTCTTTAGCAGCTTCTCCGTACACTCCTTTTTGGCGAAGTTTCTGAATCAGCTTCCCCCCAAACTGACAACCGTCTTTAGCAGATTCGAAACTTTGATGTAGTGAACATTTCCTCTAACTTTTGACGTTTTCAGTACGCAGCGGAATTTGTAGATGAGCAGTAAACCACACAAGGTAAATCTGACTTATTGCGGAAAATCCGTTCGGGGGTAACATGCAAGAAATCAACAAGATCTTCTCACATATATAGATGCTTCACACCAAACAAACCACGAAAGACGAAATGAAACGACTTCCCCCCGAATGTTGCGGTCTATCGGAATAGTAGTTACCAGTGAATCTGCAATTACTCGATAAAATGACCGTGTGTGAGGCATCACAACATCATATTTAGGTAACTTCACGCACGATAACTCTGTGAAAGTGAGACGTTTAGATCACAAATCGTCTCATTTTTTCCCCCTGATTGAAGAAATTCATGAAAGGAGAGGGTTTTCGCAAAAAAATACAAAAACAACAAAGGAAGCAGACACCACCTATACTCTCTTCCCCCCGATGTTTTCAATGAATCAGAATCATACACCACGTATGTTGATGATGAAATTGGAGACATCGAAACCATGTGTGTTCAATTAATCGAACAAGTGTGAAGTACCATAAATATCTCGTGAGAATCAATTGCTGATAAAACTTCTCTACTCGTGTATACTCTTCTCAGCTAACTCTTTACCGACCCCATTATCATTATGACGGCTTTTTGTAGTGACTACTGATGGAGAAAACCCAATATGACGAACTTGAGACTGAAGTAGTATAACCCGAACTTGTGACTTAAACTTGCACTATTGTAAGACGAAGAACCCTTTTTCTTAACTCCATCGAAAAAAGGGTAAACTTAAAGTTTCTCAAATTATCCACACCTTAGTGTGACACTTGAGCACAACAACGTAACTCCTTAAAAGTGATAGTTATAAGCTGTGAGCACAACAACGTAACTCCTTACATCAGGTTCAACTAGATAACTTAAGTCTTTGTCATTCGTACCAGTTAAAAGCTCGAACAAGGATCTCGAAGAATCATGCATCCAACCAACCCCGATACCTTCAAGATACTAAGTACATGCACCCGTGATGTCCCACTTCAACCTCAAATAAATAATAAAGAATTAACGCCGTAGACACATCTTGCGGTTAAATGCTCAAAACTAGCCTTCATTAACGGTTTAAAATGAACTTTGATAATGGTTTATCCCGATCTTGTCAAAAATGTATCCCCGTGAAAATTTGTCGTGAACCATAATACTACTTCATGAATAAAAAAAAATTGTATCCAAAATTTGTCAAGGAAAATTCGGATACCAATTTTTTTGTAGACATTAATACTATTGTAACGCAAGACCATCGAAAGCGCTTGTGATTTTACGATTAGGTCCAATGATAGATCCAGTCCAATAAGTAAATTGATATTCGACCCACTAGACCATCCAAAGCCCGGTATCCAAATCCAATTCTAAACCTAAGTATACGGTGTATAAGACACAAATATCACCACACAATTCTAACCCTAATCACAAAATAAATCAGCCCCCAACATATCACAACAAAAAAAACGCAGCTATCACCATCTCCCAAATCCAGATGTAACACAATCTCATCTCAACATCTAATCTTGTCATACTCACACCAAATGACTCCCATATCTTTCATCATCTCCAATTAAAATAACAATCTTGACCAAATTAATTGAATGCCCTAAAGAACAATCAAACCCCTGTACCGAGACCTTAGATACTTTTGCAGTTCAATCCGAGTCAAGAGAGCACGAGAATGGCTTAAAGACCTTTTGAAGGGTCACGGTAAGATCGACATATGGTTTTCGAGTAGTATTTTGTTTTGAACGAATTAAAGAAAAAGATGTAACACAATTGTTATCAATCTTTTCTTTCATTTCGGATATATAAAAGAAGCAAAGCTTCGATAATGATCGATGATGATATTTTTATTTTCGTGTTTATCGACCTTTAAAATTTCTGATATACACAAGTATTACACGAAAAACTGAAGCTGAGATCATTTAGTATTTTATTTTCAATAAAGTTTGTGTCGTGTTGAGTGACAGATGAGAGTTGTGATTGGGTTTGTGGTTTTGTATGGAGATGGGATTAGAGATGTGGATTTGGTCATGTTGAGAATGTCGAAGCTGTTGTGGTGGCTAAGTCACAGATGAGTATAGATGGTATTTGGTTATGTGGTCAAGGTCAAAGTCGTCTTCCTTCTTCTACATTTCTGTCCTTATGCGTAAGAATGACTAAAATGGTCTTAGGCGTAAAGATGGTCGAAATGCTTACGCATAGCCATGGACCTTAGGCGTAAGCCCATATGCGTAACAATTCCTACGCATAACTTCATAGTTATGCGTAACTTTCTGTAGAAGCTTAAGCGTAAAAGCTTATGTGTAGCCTTGTTTTTACGCGTATTCCATACGCGTAAAAATCTTTATGCGTAAGTTTAGGGTTTTGACCCTGTTGAATTTTTCCAGTGACCTTTTTCCCACCATATTCCGTTCAAATTCATACTAACCCAGAAAAAGAGACATAAACCCAGAAAAAGATACATAAAGACATCATCTTTTTGACCCATTTTGGACAATGACTATGTGACCAGTTGACCAACAAACTTTCACGGATATTTGGACAACAAAAAAAATATGAGTGAAACGAAAAATGAATAAATCTGTTGTTTGTAAAATATCATAAGACCATTTTCATTTCAGTTGACCCATACTGTTTTTGACCAGAAAAATACATTTAACCTGAATAAAAAACTGTTAAACACTAAAATAATGTTAAAAGTTAACAACTTTGGTGAAAAAACATAATTTTATACAAGAATTTGACAAGATAAATTCACCAAAAATCAACCAATGATAAAATCCGACCGGGCTCTTGATATCAATGTTAGGACCGTATGTTTGGGTGATTTGGTGAATCGGGTGGTCTTGGAAGATGGAAGAAACCCATCTTCAAGTTAGAGAGAGAAGCTAGAGAGAGAAGGGAAATACTATGTGTTTATTGATAAGAAAAGGTGAAGTTTACACAAAGAGATCTCACCCCTCCATGGAAGTATGGAGGGGTTTATATACCCAAACACATACATCTATGCCAAAATGACATAACAAGCCCTTGTGTTTGAGGTAACAAAGATAGAAATGTAATCCCGTCAATGTCGTTTCATTTACGAGTTAGGAGCGATTCCAACACCTGGTTTATAACCAGACGGATCCCTAGTGAGAGGGATCCGTGGGATCCGTGGGATCCGTGTCTACAAAAAGCTTATAATAAGCTTTTCTTTCAAATTTAAACCATCTTTGGTAAACTAAACACTTTTAGTTACCATGTAATGATTCCCTAGAGCTGAACAACATCATAGTTGACCTTGGTGCATGCCTAATTCCCTTAGGGGTCATGAATTTAATTCCTTAATTCAAATTCACCCTTTATAAATCAAACACTCTTGAGAGGTTAAGGCATCACTCTTACCACATTCCTAAAAATCAGTAGTTAGAAACTTCTATTGCATTCTCACCATCACTATGACTAAAGCATCTAGCAACAACTCTTCAACCAAAGGTTCATCCAAAAGGAATGGTCATATGATCCATGAGATATCATCCACCGAATCATCACCCGTAAGAGGTCATAATGTTGGAATCCCACCTCAACAATCTCAATCAACAATTGCTAAAAGAACCGCAAGAATTAGTATTAGACCTCTTGGGTTAGAAAAGGGTTCATCAAGCTCTAAACCAAACGCACCTAGTTCTAGTAAAGCGCCTAAGCCTTCACTCCTAGAACATAGACAACATTCATTCACCGAACCTATCTCTCATCCAAGTCTCTATTCATTAGAGCACTCACCACCGAGAACTTCCCACTCACCAACCTTCTCGTTAAATAGGGAACCACCTACATCACCAAATTGTCCATCATTAGAGACAATGAACCATCAAGGATTTGATCATATAGAGGACTTTCCATTACCACCACTTCCATTCTTAGTGGAACCTCATCCTACATTGCTCAATGTACCTCCACCATCATTTATAGAGTCTACTCAAAACATCCAATCTACTCCGGTTCCTAAACAAGACAATAATTGCTCTAATTGTCTAATCTCCCAAAGACTTTTTCAAGAAGTACGAAATGAGTTGCATTTCATGTTTGATCATCTTCTTGAACGATTAGATCAAATCAACAAGTCTACCCATCCTTAGACTCAAGCACATTGATGCTTTTTAAGCTTTTGGTCACTTATTAGAATTAGTAGCAAATGTATTACATGGCTAAATCATTCTCTTAGTTTTAGAGATTTGTAGATCATCTCTCATGTTTTATTGAATGAAGTTTCATATGCCATATTGCTTTGAGTATATGTGTGTTGATTGAATACATACCTCACTTTGATGTTAACAATCATTTGTTACATCACCATTGCTGTCTTAAAGATCTGAAACAGACGGATCCCTCTATTTTGCCTAAACGGATGTAGCAACTCGTAAATTTTTATAAGGAAAAATGACTAATTTGCCCTTTGACTTTTGACTATTTGACTTTTACTATAACGTAAAATCAAATACTATAACCGGTAGTAACCGGTAATTTCTCAAGTTAAATAATTCACTCTGGTTTGGATTATTACACTCTGAACATTTTTTTTTGTTCACCAATGGCTATAAATAATTATTTAAAGTTGTTACTTTATTAATTATGAAAGTTTAATCGTGTAAACTTTCCTCGTGATCAACACAAGACTATGATAAGTCTAGGTGTTCAAAATACTCTATTTTCACCAATAGTCATATTTTATATGAACTATTCCACTTTGTTAGTTTTACGTAAATATTTTACTCTTTACATAATACGCGTGCTCAAACCTACGTTATTAGGTTTTAACAACATAGACGCACCCAAATAGACTTATCACACTTTTAATATACTTAGTTGGAGTATATTGATAAGTTTTAATATTTTTGTAAGTATTACATTTTTACGTTGCACGGTTTTAAGTTTCGTTACTTAAGGGCTTAACATTAGTAATTACCGGGACCAAACTACACCTCATAAACCAAATGATAGCAAAAATACACATGCACTACCACCTCAAAAGTGAGGTAGCATGCAAATAAGCTTACCACAAGCCATGCGGCTTTCTCTCATCATTCCACTCTTACTCACCTCAACCTTTTGTCCCCCACTAAACCAATTCACCTCACACCTATCACTTTACATGCAAAATCACACACAAAGCTCCTCTTGGACTTCTCCCTTGCCGTCCACTTTAATCACCAAAATAGCAATCCATACTTTGTTTTGTACTTCAAGAATAACTAAGAAGATGGAGCTAGAGTTGGTTCCTACATGATCCTAGGGTTGTTTTGTTGATTTCAAGGGTGAATTAGAAGATATTCAAGGCATAAGGGGCTGAAGTAAAAGGGTTTATTACAAGGGTAAGAAAGTTAGTAAAGC
Organism: Chrysanthemum makinoi; assembly: GCA_910596185.1. Taxonomy (NCBI): domain Eukaryota; kingdom Viridiplantae; phylum Streptophyta; class Magnoliopsida; order Asterales; family Asteraceae; genus Chrysanthemum; species Chrysanthemum makinoi. The sequence goes on from OU343216.1 coordinate 25,342,113, forward strand.
TTGGGTTAAGAGGTTGAAGACAAGGGTTGAAGATTGAAAGGGGTTTAGGCGTGATTGTTCTTGTGACCATTCAACCTAAGTCTTGTAAGAAGTTGTTTAAATTTCTTGTCCTTCAATATGGTTGTAATAATTTATATTCATTGGATGTAATTTGATATAAGTAGTATATGTAATATGGCTTGATTGATGTTGTACATGAAGTTTGTAACATGAAAAGAAGCTAGAACAAGCCTTAGGTAGGTTTTATGAACCTGAAATTCTGCAACAGTCCCAAAGATTGATTAAAATTATCATTTCATTAAACTTTGAGGTTAATTCAATAAGATAGGCTTGTAGAGCTATGTCTTATGGTCGTTTCCCCGGGTGGTGCACCTCATAACTCATCCCGATGAGTAAATGAGAGCCAAAATGGCAAAACATGTCAAAATCTGCACACCAGATTTCATTTGGGAAAAGCCCATGGTTTGTTCATTTCTGGAAGTTGACTCAGTTTTATAAAATGTACCTAAGACATAAACTTGAAGTTTGGCGAAATCCGTGCATCAAAACAAGTTGTAGAACTCAACTTATGGTCGTTTTGGCAGGACTTAATGTGCAGCCAAACTTTCTGCAATGAAATATAAGTAATTAATTGTAAATAGACTATTGATATAAGTAAACTTTAGACTTTGGACTTTATTAAGTTTGAGAAGCTGTTAGAGGAAGTAAAAACTCAAACTTGGGCTTTTGAATCACTTAAAAAGGACTTGTGGTTAAAAAGTTATGCCTAGTTAAGTGTTACTAAAAGGAAATATAGTGCTGAAACAAGAAAGCTTGCTGATACGATTTTAAAACAATGTTTTGACCCTTTTCTGGTCTGAATCAGCAAAAGTGTAAACCACAAAAGTTGCTCAGAATGACTTTTTCTACAAAAACTCGGGGGCACATAAGCAGAAAGTGAACGACAAATCCTAAAAACTACAAAAACTAACCGGACCTGTTGTATACCGGAAAACGACCATGGCTAAGAAACCTTAGTATATTTTGATTCCTTGAGGCCAAAACAAAGCCAAGGTTAAGCCAAGGTGTTGTTTCAAGATATTTTAACTTAGATACATCCTCAAGAATGTCCTTGATTATTGTTTGACTTAGCTGCACGGCTAATATAAGTTTAATGACCCGAAACTTGTTTTAAAACTTGCTTCATTGGATTAGACTTTGCTAGACTTTGACAAACTAAGTAAATGACCATATGGCATGTTAAATTACTTCACGACACACAACTTATATCATCATATCGTCACACAAGTCAATCAATAGTTTTTGACGAAACACGACACATGTTTTATACAACATTTGTCTCGTCAAATACTTTACTTATAAATGACAAGTACAATAATAGTAAGTGTGGAAAACTAGAAAGGGGGGTTGAATACTTTTACCAATTTAAAACTTCCTCTTAAATATTTAGATCGAATTATGTCAATCTATTTGATTGTTTATGTTGGACGTTGATAGATAGATATATAAACGTGTAATGAAACATAAAGAGTAAGAAGCACATCACCACGACACAAGTTATTTATAGTGGTTCGGCTACAAGGACACCTCCCTTGCCCTACTCCACTCCCGAGTCACCTACTCGAGAGTTCGTAAGCACTACACCAACTCCTTATGGCGAAGAATCCTTCACAACGTCGCTTAACCTTTTTCCGGTACAAAGCTAAATACCGAGTTCTTTCACACCAAGGCGAACCACACCTAACACAATGTCGCCTACCCTTTATATAGTGCTAGGCTAACCACCGAGTTCTTTCACACCTTAGGAGAACTAATCCTATCACAACGTCGCCTACCCTTTATTAGGTACTAGGCTAAGCACCTAGTTCCATTACTATGGAGGAACTACTACCCTTCACAACACAACACCTAATATCAAGGAGATCAATTCCTAGTTACACCTTCATCAAGGATATCACCATCCTTGGAAACAAACAAACAAATACTTATATGTATAACGATTCACCTCATTGATTATACGACCTAGGCATTCTTCCCAAATGCGACTTGATTTAATTCTTCGGCATCCTTCACTAATGTCTTTGACACAACGCTTGGCACCCTTCACTAATACCTTCGTCTTGACACCTTTAGCATTCTTCACTAATGCTTTGACATGGATGATGAACATCTTTCACTAATGCTTTCATCTTGACACTTTCAGCATTCTTCACTAATGCCTTCAACCCAACATCTATGGAGAGAGGAAGAACTATCAACAAGAGAACCTTAGTTGTCTTGAAGATGACGAAGCATGGCAACTCATGGACTTGAGCTTGCACGTCTTCAAGAAGTGGTGATCTCTCCTTTAAGAGGAACCTAGAAGATCACACAAAAACAAGAGACAAACTACATAGATCACTTAGATCTGAGGTTAAAGGGTTAGAATACTTTGGGGAAGTATGTGTGTTGAGTGATGCATAGAAAGGAAGAAATGGCTCTCTATTTATAGAGAAAATTCTCTACTATTCCCCGGATCCCACGGATCCCTTCCACTTGGGATCCGGCTAGCACAAAGCCGGGGATCCGTGGAACGCTCCTCTTTGCCCATGGGTATTTTTGGTTATGGGTCATGGGTCATGGGTTATGGGTTGATCCATCGTTTTCTATCTAGATACAATGAACTTGGTTAAGTGGTATATATAAAACCATGGGTTATGGGTCAATACCATTTGCTAGTTTTTACCCATTTTAGTATTAACATGTTTTTACCCATTTTTAGTATTTACATGTTTTGACCCATTTTAGTATACTTGGTTTAAGTATGTGCTAACCCAATATGTAAACATTAGTTGTTGTACATATATGTCTAAATCATAAAAACACTTATGCTTGTTTTAGTGTTTTATGTGAAAACGTAAATGTGTTAGAAAACTATTAACTCAAACTATTTACGTACTCTATTTGTTTCGTTAAAATGATTTTACGTTTGTTATCGACAAAACATTAGAAGATCGTAAAATATAAATAAACGTTTTTACGGCTTATTTGTATTAACAGTAAGGAATTTCATTATCATAAGAGGCCTCTTCGGGGTGTCGTATCGACGAGTTGTGGATTTACGAATTAAAGTGTCCTGGCTCCTCATACGTTCACTACATGACCTCTTGATTTTTATAGCCCGAACGATGGTACGAGGTTATTTATAAAAGGGCTATAAGCCAAACAACACTTAAGGGATACTCTAACTTAAGGATTCATGTACAACATCATATTGAAAGCAAACAAACTACATATACTTGTGCACTTATATCGTACAATATACTAAAACGCGATTACTATGCTTTCGTAGGTAATCGTTAAAGATCGTGATCTTGTCATACTCTACCGTTGATAAACATTATATCGTTACACTCCGCTGCTGATCGCTACAGTGAGTTTCATAGCCCCAATTTTTGTTTAACTGTTTTTTTTTAATTGTTTTGGGGGAGATACATGCTACTGCTTTTACTACATGCTAAAATGCTTTATTATGGACAATTACTTGCAAAATGAACGCCTTGACTGTATTATTGCATGCCTAAGTTGTTTATGCCAAAAGTGCCCAACATCATGGACCACTAATCACTAGGAGTGAGCGCAAATATTGTGGATAGGCCTATCGGAATTGACGAACCCGTCTCTGTTATTGGAAATAACAAGGCACACTATATTTGAGGTTATCTAGGTAAAGGGCAAAATACCTACCCGGGGCAAGTTTTTTATATATATATCATCCGGTGATATATATACAACAGTCAGTCGTGAGTGCCATGAGCTTAGAGCAATAATAACTTTCAAGAAGATAATTGTACGCATTGCAATTATACTACAAACTATATTGTCCACTACTGTTTTCAAACCTATGCGGTTTCTATCATTTGTATTGACCGGTTAGGCAATCAAACGCACCATGGGCGTATAACGACGTATCCCATTACTTTGATAAACTTGATATCTTGTGATCAACTGTTTTGCTTACAAACCTATGAACTCACTCAACCTTTGTGTTAACACTTTTTAGCATGTTATCTCAGGTTCGAAATGAATTAGCTGGCATGGCATGTGAAGGCTCACGGAAAAAAATTTTGAAGACAATGCATATATTATCATTCGAAAAACATTACAACTTTTATGTTGTAATTTTTATGATTGTACAAACTTGTGGGACCGGTTTGTAAACTCTGATATTTTAATCGAATGATAATTAATTTCAAAACGTCTCATTTAGAGTCGTTTTCTGTAACTTGATCTGTGAACTATGAAGTAATACCCAAGTGACAAAATCTTCCGCTGCGATAATTTTGGGGGTGTTTGATAAGGTTTTAAAATGTACCTTTTTGAGGGGTCATTTAAGCCCTTATTCGATCACTTTTGTATCCGTTATTACTTAATATCGTTTCTTTTTTACTTTTTAGGTATCTCGAAGGCAAAATGTTGGAATGACACTTATTCGGACGAAAAGGCGCGAATATACGAAGAAAATGGCCAAAGTCAAGAATCGAGACACTCAGGCTGCTGGAACTGAAGGGGACGGCGTCAGGTGTTATCTGCGACGCCGTCGCATCACTTTTGTGATGGCTCAGTAGCCAAATTGCTTATTTACAAGTGACGGTGTCAGGTTTTAAAAGAGTAGGTCGTCGCAACTCAGACGGCCTAGATTTGATCCAGACGACGTCAGAGACTGAAGGGGACGGCGTCACAAGCATAAGGTGACGCCGTCGCAAGACTAACGTGGCCAAGACGAAACCCTAATGACGGCGACCCGACGGCGTCACAAATCAAAGGGTGACGCCGTCGCATATGTAATCTTATATATAGAATCCGAATTTTTTAGTTTTCAGTGTGTAGTCTTTTGGAGTAAAAACCTAAACCGAACCAAGGCTGTCTTGTACAGTATTTTAGGGTTCCAAACCCTATCTTACATCAAGATAAGTGTTTTACTTCATTAATTTAATTATGTCTTCAATTACTTGTGTGTATGCTTGCATGTTCCCCATGTCCGGCTAATTTACTTGTGTGTTTGCTTAGGGAATATGAAACTTAATTATTGAATATTGATTGGTTGTCTCTTATCTTAATTGTTAATGATCTAGTAATGCGATAGGTCATCCGTTGTGTAGTTAATGCTTGAATAATCTTTGTGAACCTTAGTTTATAATACCTAGAGTTGTTGTAGGCTAAACCATCTGAAGAGTACCTTAGAGTTAAAGTTTATAAATCCTAGAGATTTTGTAGGCGGACCCTTTGATAGTTTCAAAGAGTTAGGGATAAACGCATACCCTACGACTTTAGACACACAACGCGATTAAGAATAAGGATGTGACAATTCAACCATCAATAGGAGATAATTAAGGAGTAATAAAACCTAAGTAAACACATCTTTAAATCATCATCTGAGCTTACAATAATTAGACATAGACTACATACACCACTAGATTAGATAATTAGATAAGTAGAAGTAATCGGTAGAAATACCAACCCCAAACTCCTTATGGCGGAGAATCCTTCACAACGTCGCTTAACCTTTTTCCGGTACAAAGCTAAATACCGAGTTCTTTCACACCAAGGCGAACCACACCTAACACAACGTCGCCTACCCTTTATACGGTGCTAGGCTAACCACCGAGTTCTTTCACACCTTAGGAGAACTAATCCTATCACAACGTCGCCTACCCTTTATTAGGTACTAGGCTAAGCACCTAGTTCCATTACTATGGAGGAACTACTACCCTTCACAACACAACACCTAATATCAAGGAGATCAATTCCTTGTTACACCTTCATCAAGGATATCACCATCCTTGGAAACAAACAAACAAATACTTATATGTATAACGATGCACCTCATCGATTATACGACCTAGGCATTCTTCCCAAATGCGACTTGATTTGATTCTTTGGCATCCTTCACTAATACCTTTGACACAACGCTTGGCACCCTTCACTAATGCCTTCGTCTTGACACCTTTAGCATTCTTCACTAATGCTTTGACACGGATGATGAACATCTTTCACTAATACTTTCATCTTGACACTTTCGGCATTCTTCACTAATGCCTTCAACCCAACATCTATGGAGAGAGGAAGAACTATCAACAAGAGAACCTTAGTTGTCTTGAAGATGACGAAGCATGGCAACTCATGGACTTAAGCTTGCACGTCTTCAAGAAGTGGTGATCTCTCCTTTAAGAGGAACCTAGAAGATCACACAAAAACAAGAGACAAACTACATAGATCACTTAGATATGAGGTTAAAGGGTTAGAATACTTTGGGGAAGTATGTGTGTTGAGTGATGCATAGAAAGGAAAAAATGGCTCTCTATTTATAGAGAAAATTCTCTACTATTCCCCGGATCCCACGGATCCCTTCCACTTGGGATCCGGCTAGCACAAAGCCAGGGATCCGTGGAACGCTCCTCTTTGCCCATGGGTATTTTTGGTTATGGGTCATGGGTCATGGGTTATGGGTTGATCCATGGTTTTCTATCTAGATACAATGAACTTGGTTAAGTGGTATATATAAAACCATGGGTTATGGGTTAATACCATTTGCTAGTTTTTACCCATTTTAGTATTAACATGTTTTTTACCCATTTTTAGTATTTACATGTTTTGACCCATTTTAGTATACTTGGTTTAAGTATGTGCTAACCCAATATGTAAACATTAGTTGTTGTACATATATATCTAAATCATAAAAACACTTATGCTTGTTTTAGTGTTTTATGTGAAAACGTAAATGTGTTAGAAAACTATTAACTCAAACTATTTACGTACTCTATTTGTTTCGTTAAAATGATTTTACGTTTGTTATCGACAAAACATTAGAAGATCGTAAAATATAAATAAACGTTTTTACGGTTTATTTGTATTAACAATCTCCCCCTTTTTGTTGATGACAAAACATAAAATTATTTTAAGGAAAAGCTAAAATTCGTAAAAGTTTGAATTTGTAGTTTTTACTTTCTTCTCCCCCTTTTTGTCGAAACAAAAAGTGTTAAAAGAAACTAACACAATTTTTATAAAAAAGATTATGTAAAAATGTAAAGTTAGCAAGTGACGGGAATGGTACTCGTCTTAACTCCCCCTCGACGAGTCCATCCCTTTGAAAGTGCTTCAAGGACATGACGTAGAATAAACTAATTGTTGCAAATGGTTCGTCTAAGTGACGAAAACGTGCTCCCCCTTGAATATTGCAATGTTGCAATGGGGTGTCATGAAGTGTAATAAAAAATTGGATTAAGTTGCAAATGATTTTGCAATGTTGTTTGACACAAAGCTCCCCCTAGCTTTATGGTGTCAATATCTTCATGTGTATTTTGAATAACTACAAAACAAAGGTTAGAAAACAAGAGTATAGTGCATAATTTCCTGCAAATGAGACTCAAGTTAGTAGAAATTTGTGCTTCTGTACCACGGATCCCACGGTTCCCTTCAAGGAGGGATCCGTCTAGGTATTTGGGAGGGATCCGGCTATCTGTTTGATAGTTTCTTCAGCAATGAGAATGTTCCATTCAATGCTAATGAAGATGTGAAATAACAAGCACAATGCACTAAATAAATATAGCATATAGATATTCATTCAATAAAACAAGAGATACACAACCAAATCTCTAAATTAAGAGAATGAACTAGCCAAACAAGTGCTACTAATGCTAAAGAGTTACCCAAATTCAAGGTTCAACTAAGACTAATGATGATCAAGGATGAGAAAGGTTTCCTAAACGTTCTAAGTTTGAGCTTTTGAATATGATGCTCATTGTAGTTTAGGCTTGTTAACCTCTTCGAAACGTTCGAGGAGGTGATAAAACATGAAACGTTGCTCTTCACGTAGTTCATGTATCAACCTTTCAACATGTTTACAATGATAGCAATCCTTTTCATGGTTTTGAGTTTCTTGAAGTGAAAGTTCAAGTGAAGTGGGTTGAGGATCTTCAAATGAAGGAGGATTTGGTGGAGGCTCATTAAGTGGTGGCTCTATAATGTTTGAGGGTAGAGGTAAAGAAGCATCAACTTCCATTTGGTCGGGTGGTTGCCTTTGATGTCTTCTCATAATCCAAAATGGACTATTGGGAGGAATGATAGAGTTTGCTTTTGGAGCAAGTGTTGATTCAACACTTTGATTTTGTTGCTCAATCTTTTCAAGTGAATTAGTTGGTAATGGTGAAAGATGAGATGGCCAAGAGGGTAAATCTTCTACATTGTGAGAGTGTGGAGATGATTGTGAGGTGGCTCTAGGCACTAATGATGTTGGTTGAGTTGTGGAGGGTATGTTTGGTATAGTAGAATTTGGTGATGAAATCTTAGTGGGAACACTCTTCTTGGGGATTAGTTTGATTGGTTTCCTTGGTGCAGGGGAGATCCTAGCATTGGTGGACTTAACCGGAGATGATTCGGTTGAGGAAACTTCGTGTATGATTCTAGCAAGTTTCTTTGGTGGTTCTTGAGTGGATGAGTAAGCACTAGGAGCTTTTCTCATGATGAGATGACTAAGGAGGATGGTTGCAATTGCTGATAATTATGTTTGTGTTTGATGACTAAAGTGTTCTTAGCAATATGGGTTATAAAGGGAAGAACTTTGCAATTGCATTTAAGACTTAATCCACTAATGTTCTTGGAAATGTGATGATTAACATGCACAAGGTTGAGATTCAGAGTTTCACTGATCTAGGAACTCATTTAAGATGAGATGGAGTGTTTGAGTTAGGAAGATGAGTTGAAATGATTGTTTTAGCAATGTTTGACATAAACTGTCACCCGGATCCCACAGTTCCCTCCTTGGAGGGATCCGGCTAGGCTAATCCTAGGGATCCGGCTCTCAGCAGTTATGACAGGTTTGAAATGAGGTTTCTAGGAGCTAAAACCTATCTTATTTTGAATGTTTCAGTTCTCCTAAGTGTTTAAGACAAAAAGATACTTGAATAATTAAAGCTAATAAGTATTATAGCGAATGATTGCTTCTTATGGAAGGAGGATGGGACAAGATGACTACAAATGGATGTCCAAGGATAACACTAAGAGTTTTGGAGGTGTCAAGTCATAATAAATGAGCCTAGTGATCATATTTAAGCTTGAGGTGATATTTAGAAAAATTCTTAAAAATCACAAGAATTGAAAAACTAATTTTTGTCATATTTTGAGATAAAAATGACTAGAAACAACTTCCTAAAGTTGTTAAATATCCCCACTTAAGTGTTTTGAGAGATGAGAGATAGTTTGTGAGTATTGAATCGGAAATATGGTAAGTTTTGATGTGTTTGATAAATCAAGAGGCAATTAGACTAAGATCTTAAGTAAGCCTTTAGTGAGTCTAAGCCTTTCTCATCCTTGAAGTGGACTTAGTTGGGTTCCAAAATCATATGCTTAGCTAATGTGATGTTATCTAGAAAGCTATCTTGATGTAAGGAATGATGTATTGCTGATCTGATGTCACGGATCCAACGGTTCCCTCAAGGGAGGGATCCGGCTAGGCTAATCCTAGGGATCCGACATCTGCAGATCAGAACCTACACAGAAATAATGCTCAGTTTATGCATACTAGTAAATCCAAAGAAAGAAAATAGAAACAAGCATGTTTATCACAAAACACTAGTTATAGAACCATGATAAAAAGACAATATCCAAGTTACCATAAATGGAAAGTGCTAAAACGTAATCATCCAAACATAAGATAAAGAAAAATAAGTATATTCCTATTGTCTCTTTCGTCAATCCTTTCTTTTCCTTTTTGACGGCTTAGTGAGGTTGTATGCGAGGTTTTGAATCATGCCCCTCAATTTCTTAAATTCCGCGGTCTCGTTTGGAATGGTTGGAAGTTGTTCATGGTATTCAAGAATTTCCAATTTGATGTTGGCTACGGGGTTGACGTCTTCTTCATCTTCTTCTTCTTCACCGGCTGAGGAGTCCGAGAGAGCTTTAGGTTTCTTTCTGTTGACCTTGAAGCATTTGGATGGTATTTTGGTAAGAGGTACCATTACATGATCGGCAAAGAAATGATCATCGTTGATAGGAGATGGTTGCAATGCACTAACGTACTTACAAAGTCGTGTTAGTAGCATACCATATGGAAGTACCATGTTGGAAACTTTGAATACCCCAGCCATTCTCCTTACCATGTAATAGACGAGATTAAATGGCTTTTGATGGATAATACAATAGATCATTTGCACAAGGCATGCGTTTGGATGATCTTTGTTTCCAACTAGGCTTATGACGTTTTCCCTAAGAATTTCTTCCCATTTTCTAAACGTGGGATGCATTTCAAAAAGTTCCATTTGAAAGGGATCACGGTGAATGAGCTTTTTGTTACGGTCGTAACGGGATTGGTCGGTCCTAATTTTGAAGATTGTATCTCGAATGGTTTCGGGATTGTCGAGAGGAATATTGTAGAAAGGCTTAGGATCAAGAGCAAGGTTTTGAGCATTAATTGCCCAATCTTGAGAGTACATACAAATTCCTTCACATGGAATGCGAAGAATTTGAGCAAAGGTATTGAGAGGAAAAACGAGGTTTTGTGTATTGATGATGAAGGCGATTGAAATGCTATCATCGGCGTTTTTAATGATCCTAATGCTTTTATAAAACTCAAAGATGAAGACCGGACAAATTTGTTCATCAATGTCAAGAAGACAATCAAAATTGATTGCCGAGAAGACTTGACGAATGTCGGTATCTTCAAGGAAACATTCCTTGATTACACGACCTTCGTGGATAAGTCGTTTTTCAAGCTTTTTGAAGACCTTGTGGTCGATTTTTGAGAAATCATCATTACGATAATAATGAGTAAGGTAATGGACGGTATCATGATGATCTTGTTGAGTGGCTTTAGGCATGATTGGTCCTAAAAATACAAATTTTCAATTAGGTAAAATTAGTTGGGATGGGTTTATGGTTTTGATTTGTATTAACAATGTTGTGAACACAATGTGATTTTGTTAAAAGCCCTTTTCATGATTAATTTAAAAAGCCCTAATTAAATTAATTAATTAAAAATTAAGAAACCATAAACCCTAGGATGAGGATGATGAAAATTAGAACAAGTTAATGTAATTACTTACAATGGTGTTCTAGGAAGGAATACTTGAGAGTATGGAAGCCAATGAGGATGGATTCATAGCTTAGTCATTTTAGTGTTATGTGAATAGAGGGAAAAAGATCAGTGGTGAATTTTTGAAAGCGTATAGTTGAGTTCTGTTCCACGGTTCCCCGGATCCTTTGTATTTGGGATCCGGCTAGTACAACTAGAGGGATCCGGCTACTGTGGACGAAAAGGAGTTGTTTGGCATTATTTTTGTAGTAGGCTTATAAATTATCTTGCCAAAAATTTGGAGGTATTAGATGAAGATTGTTTTTGAATGACGACTTTTGATGAATTACATATCGAGGGTTCATATGTGATGACGGCGTTAGTTTGACGAAAAATAATATCATTCCCGATGTTGTAAAAGACGAAAAGGTGACGAAAGAGACTTCTAATGATGTTAGTGATTAATAAGCAAAGAGAACTTATGACAATAAATGGAACTCATGTAACCTATCTAATGAAGAGTAAAACATACCTCTATGCTTCTTGATTCGGTCATAATACCAAAAATACTTCATGAGCTTTTAAAGTAGTCCTTTGTACTTGGTGTACGTAAGTTGTGATTACCTTTTAGATCCTTCCTTGAATGTTGACTTCATTATTCTTTGAATGAAGATTTTGGAGAGATTCTAGCATGAAGATTTCTTAAGAGCAAAAGTGGTTAGAATCATCTATCAATGTCCAACAAAATGATTTAAAAGAAAATATGACCAACAAAAAAAATCCTTCTTTGTAGTTTTCAAACATACACGGATCGTATCAAGTCTTTAAAGTACAACATACTTTAAGAAACTTGGTAACGAAGCTCGGATGCCAATTGTGGAAAATTATAAGGGGGGTTGAATAGTTTTACCAATTTAAAACTTCCTCTTAAATATTTAGATCGACTTATGTCAATCTATTTGATTGTTTATGTTGGACGTTGATAGATAGATATATAAACGTGTAATGAAACATAAAGAGTAAGAAGCACATCACCACGACACAAGTTATTTATAGTGGTTCGGCTACAAGGACACCTTCCTTGCCCTACTCCACTCCCCGAGTCACCTACTCGAGAGTTCGTAAGCACTACACCAACTCCTTATGGCGGAGAATCCTTCACAACGTCGCTTAACCTTTTTCCGGTACAAAGCTAAATACCGAGTTCTTTCACACCAAGGCGAACCACACCTAACATAACGTCGCCTACCCTTTATACGGTGCTAGGCTAACCACCGAGTTCTTTCACACCTTAGGAGAACTAATCCTATCACAACGTCGCCTACCCTTTATTAGGTACTAGGCTAAGCACCTAGTTCCATTACTATGGAGGAACTACTACCCTTCACAACACAACACCTAATATCAAGGAGATCAATTCCTTGTTACACCTTCATCAAGGATATCACCATCCTTGGAAACAAACAAACAAATACTTATATGTATAACGATTCACCTCATTGATTATACGACCTAGGCATTCTTCCCAAATGCGACTTGATTTAATTCTCCGGCATCCTTCACTAATGCCTTTGACACAACGCTTGGCACCCTTCACTAATGCCTTCGTCTTGACACCTTTAGCATTCTTCACTAATGCTTTGACACGGATGATGAACATCTTTCACTAATGATTTCATCTTGACACTTTCGGCATTCTTCACTAATGCCTTCAACCCAACATCTATGGAGAGAGGAAGAACTATCAACAAGAGAACCTTAGTTGTCTTGAAGATGACGAAGCATGGCAACTCATGGACTTGAGCTTGCACGTCTTCAAGAAGTTGTGATCTCTCCTTTAAGAGGAACCTAGAAGATCACACAAAAACAAGAGACAAACTACATAGATCACTTAGATCTGAGGTTAAAGGGTTAGAATACTTTGGGGAAGTATGTGTGTTGAGCGATGCATAGAAAGGAAGAAATGGCTCTCTATTTATAGAGAAAATTCTCTACTATTCCCCGGATCCCACGGATCCCTTCCACTTGGGATCCGGCTAGCACAAAGCCAGGGATCCGTGGAACGCTCCTCTTTGCCCATGGGTATTTTTGGTTATGGGTCATGGGTCATGGGTTATGGGTTGATCCATGGTTTTCTATCTAGATACAATGAACTTGGTTAAGTGGTATATATAAAACCATGGGTTATGGGTCAATACCATTTGCTAGTTTTTACCCATTTTAGTATTAACATGTTTTTACCCATTTTTAGTATTTACATGTTTTGACCCATTTTAGTATACTTGGTTTAAGTATGTGCTAACCCAATATGTAAACATTAGTTGTTGTACATATATATCTAAATCATAAAAACACTTATGCTTGTTTTAGTGTTTTATGTGAAAACGTAAATGTGTTAGAAAACTATTAACTCAAACTATTTACGTACTCTATTTGTTTCGTTAAAATGATTTTACGTTTGTTATCGACAAAACATTAGAAGATCGTAAAATATAAATAAGCGTTTTTACGGCTTATTTGTATTAACAGTAAGGAATTTCATTATCATAAGAGGCCTCTTCGGGGTGTCGTATCGACGAGTTGTGGATTTACGAATTAAAGTGTCCTGGCTCCTCATACGTTCACTACATGACCTCTTGATTTTTATAGCCCGAACGATGGTACGAGGTTATTTATAAAAGGGCTATAAGCCAAACAACACTTAAGGGATACTCTAACTTAAGGATTCATGTACAACATCATATTGAAAGCAAACAAACTACATATACTTGTGCACTTATATCGTACAATATACTAAAACGCGATTACTATGCTTTCGTAGGTAATCGTTAAAGATCGTGATCTTGTCATACTCTACCGTTGATAAACATTATATCGTTACACTCCGCTGCTGATCGCTACAGTGAGTTTCATAGCCCCAACTTTTGTTTAACTATTTTTTTTAATTGTTTTGGGGGAGATACATGCTACTGCTTTTACTACATGCTAAAATGCTTTATTATGGACAATTACTTGCAAAATGAACGCCTTGACTGTATTATTGCATGCCTAAGTTGTTTATGCCAAAAGTCCCCAACATCATGGACCACTAATCACTAGGAGTGAGTGCAAATATTGTGGATAGGCCTATCGGAATTGACGAACCCGTCTCTGTTATTAGAAATAACAAGGCACACTATATTTGAGGTTATCTAGGTAAAGGGCAAAATACCTACCCGGGGCAAGTTTTTTATATATATATCGTCCGGTGATATATATACAACAGTCAATCGTGAGTGCCATGAGCTTAGAGCAATAATAACTATCAAGAAGATAATTGTATGCGCATTGCAATTATACTAAAAACTATATTGTCCACTATTGTTTTCAAACCTATGCGGTTTCTATCGTTTGTATTGACCGGTTAGGCAATCAAAGCGCACCATGGTATAACACGTATCCCATTACTTTGATAAACTTGATATCTTGTGATCAACTGTTTTGCTTACAAACCTATGAACTCACTCAACCTTTGTGTTAACACTTTTTAGCATGTTATCTCAGGTTCGAAATGAATTAGCTGGCATGGCATGTGAAGGCTCACGGAAAAAAATTTTGAAGACAATGCATATATTATCATTCGAAAAACATTACAACTTTTATGTTGTAATTTTTATGATTGTACAAACTTGTGGGACGGTTTGTAAACTCGATATTTTAATCGAATGATAATTAATTTCAAAACGTCTCATTTAGAGTCGTTTTCTGTAACTTGATCTGTGAACTATGAAGTAATACCCAAGTGACAAAATCTTCATGCGATAATTTTGGGGGTGTTTGATAAGGTTTTAAAATGTACCTTTTTGAGGGGTCATTTAAGCCCTTATTCGATCACTTTTGTATCCGTTATTACTTAATATCGTTCCTTTTTACTTTTTAGGTATCTCGAAGGCAAAATGCTGGAATGACACTTATTCGGACGAAAAGGCGCGAATATACGAAGAAAATGGCCAAAGTCAAGAATCGAGACACTCAGGCTTTGGAACTAAAGGGGCGGCGTCAGGTGTTATCTATGACGCCGTCGCATTACTTTGTGACGGCTCGTAGCCAAATTGCTTATTTACAAGTGGCGATGTCGGGTTTTAAAAGAGTAGGTCGTCGCAACTCGGCGGCCTAGATTTGATTCAAACGACGTCAGAGACTGAAGGGGACGGCGTCACAAGCATAAGGTGACGCCGTCGAAAGACTAACGTGGCCAAGACGAAACCTTAATTACGGCGACCCGACGGCCTCACAAATCAAAGGGTGACGCCGTCGTATATGTAATCTTATATATAGAATCCGAATTTTTTAGTTTTCAATGTGTAGTCTTTTGGAGTAAAAACCTAAACCGAACCAAGGCTGTCTTGTACAATATTTTAGGGTTCCAAACCCTATCTTACATCAAGATAAGTGTTTTACTTCATTAATTTAATTATGTCTTCAATTACTTGTGTGTATGCTTGCATGTTCCCCATGTCCGGCTAATTTAATTGTGTGTTTGCTTAGGGAATATGAAACTTAATTATTGAATATTGATTGGTTGTCTCTTATCTTAATTGTTAATGATCTAGTAATGCGATAGGTCATCCGTTGTGTAGTTAATGCTTGAATAATCTTTGTGAACCTTAGTTTATAATACCTAGAGTTGTTGTAGGCTAAACCATCTGAAGAGTACCTTAGAGTTAAAGTTTATAAATCCTAGAGATTTTGTAGGCGGACCCTTTGGTAGTTTCAAAGAGTTAGGGATAAACGCATACCCTACGACTTTAGACACACAACGCGATTAAGAATAAGGATGTGACAATTCAACCATCAATAGGAGATAATTAAGGAGTAATAAAACCTAAGTAAACACATCTTTAAATCATCATCTGAGCTCACAATAATTAGACATAGACTACATACACCACTAGATTAGATAATTAGATAAGTAGAAGTAATCGGTAGAAATACCAACCCCCAAATTCAAACCCCGAGATTCGTACCTTTCCATTTCCTAAAAAACATAAAAAAGATAAAAAATAATCTTCCTCAACCCCAACCTTAGCGTAGTAATTTCTCACTAGCATTCCTATTCTCCTAGAGAACGATATCAATTCCCGTGGCTTACCCTAATGCTACACTACAACGATTAGGTTCACTGCCTAGGGTGTTGAAAAACTTGCTCGATGAAAAGGAAGTTCCTTTGACCCCGAACGACGCGCGTAGCGTTATCAAGTTTTTGGCGCCGCTGCCGGGGAATAGAATAGCTAGTTAGGAGTCCACCTCATTTAGGTTTCTTTGCTTGATTCCTATCAATTAAACTTTTTTTCCCATTCTTAGCTTCCTCGTAGTCTATCCCCCTTCTTCGTGACCTTTGTTAGTAACCCATCACTTTTCATCATGGAAGGTGATAACCAACCACCACTCAACAACCCACCACCAAATAAATCACTTTCACTCAAAACCCAAACAATGACCAACACAACCGCCGAAGCCGTTATGTGAGTAGAAACACCGACCTTCAAGATTAGCAGAAGGTATTCGATAGCACAATTAGGGAAGCTGTTGAGAAAGTGGTCAGCGCCTCTGTAGTTGGCTCTATGATCAACAGTAATTCAGAAGATGGTTTAGTAAATAATAATGTGAGTGAGGAGGATAGTGCTTACTTTAATCTTTACCCCACTAAGGAAGAGGTTGCATATCATCAATACATAATCGATAATCCCCGATCACCCATCATTAGGATATGTCCAAAGATTAGGAGAGGACATCCTTGGAACCTTAAAATTCCTTGTATGATCGGATATAGGAATGTCAAACATGCTTACATAGATACGGAATCTCCCATTAATGTGATGTCATCTGCTGTTTACAATGACATTATGAACGAGCGACTTAATATTAGGAGAGACCCTAAGTATCCAGGTGGAGTTTGCAACTTTGTGGGAAGAGTCAAGGATGTACATGTCTTTATAGGAAATTTCACCTACCTAGTTGATTTTGTGGTCCTAGAAGATATAGGATGCGTCATTGACTATAGCTTATCCCAAGTAGCGCTAGGAAAGCCGTTTGTTGAAACATCTAAAATGAGCCATAACAAGTATGATGGAACGGTTAGGTTTAAGGAAGGAAATTATGAGATCACTTATAGGATGCCCTGGAAGACGAATGAATATGGCCATCTATCCCTTTTTGAACGAGACAACATTAGAGCTTTTGAGGATAAAAGCAAGGATGATGTTGAAAAAGGTTATAAATTCATGTAGGAAAGAAGGAGGCTTTATTATAAGAATTGCTTGACCCTAGGGCCTAGGTATAGAGTCGATGAAAATTTTGTCAACATGATAGAATTCTCATTGAGAATGCAAAACGAGACCACGTAGGGGCACGACTACGAGTCTAGCTACAAGACTCTTAAATAAAGAAAAGCGCTTCGTGGGAGGCAACCCATGCTTAATTGTTTGCTTGTTTGTGTCATATATCTTTTATTGATTGTTTATTCTCATGTTTAAATTTGTAAAAATGCTTTATTTTGTTTTTAACCTCGTCTTAATTACATAGAAAGGTATTTTACATAAAGGATAAGTGTAGGGAGGATTACACACGTTTTCAAAAGAAACGTAAACATGAGAATTTCAATTAATTAAAAGATATACATGTGTGTTTGTTCGAGTCAAATGCTTGTATCGAGTCATAATGGATGTTTTGCAGGAAATTTTTCCAGATTCTAAAGATGTAAATTTTCCAGAATTTTTCCAGAAAATCGCAGACCAGTTTTTGTCGGGATAACTGACGGCGTCGGATCGCAACTGACGGCGTCGGAAGGAGCAAAACAATGATTACTTTTCTCGTTTTCGAGCTCGATAATTTTTGGAATTTTCGGTCTTAATTTTCGAAATTCGTAAACATCCATTCCACAAGCATTATATCCTAGTTTAGTAGAGTCCTATATATATATTATTACCGCCGATTTTACGCGAAAGTTTCGTTTTTTTTCTTCAAGTGTGCAGGTTTAATTTATCAAGAAGAAGATACATAAGATAAGGAGGAGCTTTTCACGCAACGTTTCTTTTTGAAGAAAGATGTAACCACCACTTTACACGGATCCTACCGAGCTAATCAGGGGATGATTCGTTGAGGTTCAAGGGTGTGTGTGTGTATGGATAAAACCACAATATCGATATCAAAAATAACCACAAGAAATGATCTAAAATCCCTTTAGGAAAAAGGATAATGAATCAAAACCAGTGAGTGATAGTGATACGGATTAGGAAATCCGAGTCGTTTCCTAACGAGGTGTGAATGGGCAACGTCGTTATTGGTTCGTTATTAAAATGCTCGATGTTTTGGATATGTGATTATGATTTAAACTACGGAAAATGGGAAATCAAATAAGGGAAATTAATCTACGGAGAATCCTAAGTTCTGCGAATTAAACTAAAAGCGTATTAAAAGCGTAAATAAAATGCAACTACGTCTATTCTAAGTCCTAAAAATAATCTAAAATTACTTTTTAACTAAAAATGATATTTGAAAATTAACTAAGAATTAAAACTAATTTTTATGAATTTTTTGGAATTTATTTGAATTAAAAAATAATTTTAAACTTTAAAACTAATTAAAAATACTAAAAATTATGAAAATAAAAGTGAAAATTATAAAACTATTTTCTAAAAATCTAAAATAACTCAAAAGACTTTTCAAAACTATTTTTTTATTTTTCAGAATATTTTTCTATTTTCTATGAATTAAAATCTATTAAAAACTAATTTAAATTCTAAAAATTACAATTTAAGCTAGGAAAAATCTAGAAAAATTATTTTTTTGCTTTTTGTATTTATCTTAATCTGTGAAAATTGAAAAATTATTTTTTGGAACTTTTTCTGATTTATTTGTAATAAAAGCTAATTAAAATGCTTTAAAAACAGTTTTAAATCAAGAAAAATAGCAAACTAAGTCTAAAAATTATGAAAAATTCAGGAAAAGTTTAAAATAATATTTTGAATCTATGAAAAATATAAAATACTAGGCTTATGTGTGAGAAATGAGAGCTGATGTGTAACTGACTTCCAAATAAGCACTAAGAATAAGCTAATAAGCACCATACTCTACCAAACTGTTTCTGAGGCTATATTATACTAAAACTAACTACAAGCAACTAATTACTGCTACTCCTAATCTCTTATAAGCAAACTACCAAGATTTGAGTCTAACAAACTACTTAAGCAAAACAGGTCCAACCTAGCTACTATCAGCTTAAGCTCAAGCTTATTTAATAAGCCAGAGTGAAATCCAGAAATATGGAACTCAAGTCCACCAAGCAAAGAGCCACTAAACCAAAACTCAGAACTTTACAAGCTATAATGAACCTTGTGCAAGTCCTGTGAAAAGCACAGTTCACAACTCGGTGTTAGGCGAGTGTGAACAGGCATATGAGTCTGTTGGTGAGCTTATTAACTGCTCACATAAAATTCTAAAAATTCTACAAAAATGTCCTTTGAACAAATGACCATTTGAACTTTCTTATCCCAAAATTTCACTTGAATTAGATCAGAAATGAATTTATTAAAAATCCACAAAGTTTGATAAAAACTGGTGTTTAACACTTTTTGACTTTTGAAAAAATTTGCAACTTTGACTAATTTGAGGTTTGATCTTGCCAAAACAGATTGAAATAATGAATTTAGATACAAAGTGACTAAAATAAGCTAAACCTTAATGATCTAATCCTAAAATGCAAGTAATCACTACTTGATTCTAATTAATACACTTATGAGATCAAATGAAATGCAATTTTGACTAAAGCTAATCACATCTGCAATATTAAGACTAACATGACTTATACTATCCTAAATGAAGCTTAAGCAACTAGACTTAACAATTAAACTAACCTCAAACTCATATTGCACCTTGATCCAAACACTACTTAACTAACTGTTTTGCAATTGAATTCTATCAAATCTTTATTACCAATCTATAATAGCTTAACCACGTGATCTAATGATAATGATAGAGCTAATAACTATAACAGGATCAATTCAAACCAACAGCAACACAGTTATGAATCAGTAAAATAAAAGAGTTTATAAAATCTTACAAGTGGTCCTGCCACAATGGCATGCACAAGAACAAATAACCACTATCCTAACACTGATATTAACCCAGTTCCACCTCAGTTTCAACCCAATTACAACTCTGCATCATCCCATATCAGCATAACACTAGCAGATCTCCATTTCCCCAAACAGTTGACTATTGTTGACTGAATTTGTAATTTGTTTGTGAATTGAGATTAAACACACATAAACCTTCAATAAGCTATGAAGGAGCTTAAAAAGGTTATTAGAAACAGTAGCTTAGCTTAATAAAGAGATGGAAAGCATTTTTTTTTTCCAAATATTTTTTATTTTTATGATTTTTCTGTTTTGAGAAGATTAAGTACTAAAAATCATTAACTAAATAAACTGGATAAAAGTGATTTGAGATACAATAAAACAGAATGTCAAACTGAATTAAAACAAAACTAAGCAAATTTTATAAATGAGAAATTAGATTACAAAAAGTGAAATACAAAAGTTAACTAAAACATTGAAATACAAAGATTACTACTCTCTACTCTCTCACTACACTACTTTCTCTTTCTAAAAAACTACTCTCTATCTGTGAGAAATCCGGGGCTTTATATAGCTGAGCTTGAGCCTTGGAAACTTCTGGAATTCGCAAATGTGTGCTTCTTTGAGTCGATATCAACCCTTAGATCACCTTCACGCATCCCATTTGATCTTAGCCCTTGGATTAGATCATCCACGTTTCATCCACCAATGAGAGAGCAGCGTTTGGAATGTTGCACGCGGATTGATGACCTGGACATCCCCATGTGTCAGGGGTGTCAGAGAAAGTACAAGACTACCCTTAATTGCTGTTAATTTGACTAATTGACCAAAGGGGTAATTTAGGGTTCATGTAATAGCAGGTTTGGGGGTAAAGATAGCGCGGGGTAGTTTTTTTTTATTATTGTTTGAGTTATTTTGACCGGGTTTGGGTTGGGTTGACCGGGGTAATAGTGGGTAACGGGTTGAGATATAAACCGGGTAGAGAAAGTGGATTGGACCGGGTAGTATATATTGGGCCGTGGGTTTATAGCTTGGACTTAGGATTAACTTTGTGATCCATTAGGCATTTTAGGGACCAAACATGTACATTCTGAAAATCCAGGGACCAAAGCTGTAAATCTGAAATTGTCTTTCCAAGGGTTGATCTTGTCATTCTCAGTTAATCCAAGGGCTGATTTTGTAATTCCAGAAACTTGAGGGATCACTTTTGCCAATAACTGAAATTTCAGGGACCATTTCTGACAATTCTTTAAACTTAAAAATCATCCTCAGAGAATAAAATCTTCCAAAATGCACAATCCCGACCTACTGGCTCAGCTTAAGCTCTCTTAATCTCTCGTGCTCGGATTTACGTCTGATTTAGCTTCTATTTGTGTGTTTTTACATATCCGTACCTGCACAAGCATAAACTCAAGAAAACAACATATATTAACAATAAGCGGCTCTTTCTTGGTTATTTTGGGTCAGATTTGATAATGAAAAGGTTTGTGTTTAAGCACATATCAAAATACCCCAGAAGAGACCATTGTCGTGTCCCCACGCAATGCAATCAACTCACGCTTCTAAAACCAAGGATTTCAATCTCTTTCTACTAAACCTATGAAGAAGTAGCAAAGATTCCTCAAAAGAGATTAAGAAAACCTTAATTCTAAAAACGCCCCGTTTACCTTATATTTCACATGTATAGATATTACGATTAAGCACATTCCAGTTATGAGTGACAATTTGCTGAACTTTCATGTCGATCAATAACTCCAACATTTTTCAATCAACACTTTAGGATCACGGAGTAGAAAACACAACACAGCGTGAAGTGACCATACGGATAGAAAACATCGTTCCTGATTTTTCACAAGTCCCCAAACTAAGCGTAAAATCGAAATCATTGTTAAATATGATTCTAGATGCTAACACTACCCATGGAAGTTACTTGTGTACTTACCTTTTGCTCCCATTTTCCTACTTGCCTCTAGATTTTTTTATTTTTGTTGAGAACTGAATTTCTTCAAGTTTCTCGTTTCGATAACTTTTATTCCAATAAAGATATGAAGCTAAGTCGCTAATTAGTTATCCACCTTCCCTCGAAAACCATTGCACACAAGAATGAGGTCCACATCAAGGTCCTAATTTCACATGATTTAGGGAGATATCTTCCGGATTCAAAGTTTGGCTTAACACTTATTTCAGCTCATTTGCATTTTTGCAATTCAGGCCCTTGGTCTTTTCAACCACTAATTCAACGGGATTACCGTTTTATCAGAAGTCTTATTATGACTTTGGATTTTCCTCTGCCTTTTTAGAAGTCTATGACAACTTTTATGGCTTTGGATTTTTCAACTTTAATACATTTGGGCTTTATTTCATGTTAATTTTTGTGCCAAACTCCGAATCCTACGGCTTTTATAACAATAGAAACAATAGCAGCAAACTATCAGGAATCAGTTGTCTATTACACCGCAACACTGAGAGTACCTCGATGTGTACCCAACTCTCATGGGCAAAGATTTTCTAAAGAAGAATAAAGAACTAACTATCGTCAAAAACTCAACATCTCTAATTATTATTAGACAAATATGGGGTGAAACAATTTTGTGGGAACAAAAAGCCATAAGTACCTTCGATGGGCTCTAAAGAGAACCAACTACTCCACGCTTAGCATCTAAACTCATAAGTAACTCTATCATTTCTCGATCTCCGCAAATTTAAAATCCCAAGTAATGAGATCCGCGGATGCTTAGCCGATAATTTTTAGATTATCTATGGTTAAGGGAACAAGCTAGGGCTCAACACGCCCGGTCAAGTCAGAATTCCATTCCTACTCTCACCAAGTCAACAAGGTGTCAAAACATATATTAACCTAGCAAATGCTTCGTCAAATGAAATCAAGTTATGCATATTTAAAATCACTCAGGGAAACTTGCAAATTCTTGGCCTTGTGAGCTAGAATTCGCATTTTATAGCTTCTTATCTAAGAGACTAGCAAACTTTTCAATCAAAAAGACTTAACAAAAGCTTTAAAAATTTTTAAATTTTCTCATATATAGCACAATTTTTTCATTTTCTAAGGAAAAACGGGGTTGCGAGAGAACATGACAAAAAATAAGCAAGTGCGGTCAAATCAAATCGAAGATTACCCTACCCCAGACTAGAACGAAACATTGTCCTCAATGTTTAAAGCAAGGGTATCAACGAAAATCTAAAAGCCGTTTATTAAGTATGCTCAAAGATAAACGTTAGTCGATAAGATTTCGGATATCGGATTTCCATCGAACGCGATCATGAAACTCGAGTAGAAAAATGACAAACTTCGAGCACGAGAGTCTTCATATCGGGAAAATCCTACACAACATCACAAACAACCAAACACGAGAAATCGAAGAGGCTAACCCCTTCACGTCACTTATTAGAAAATAGAAAGAAGATAGAAGGATAAGCATGGGGTGCCTCCCACGAAGCGCTACTGTTTTTGGTTACCGAGTCGCTAGCTTGACTCGATCCCCGAATTCAGTTGTCCTTAGGGAAAGTCTGGAGATCCGGGACAACCATAGATGGGATGTCCCCTCCAAAATAATGTTTCACACGATGGCCATTCACTTTGAAATTTGGGCCACCGGGCTGAGAAAGCTCCACCGTTCCATAAGGGAAAACACGAGCAACGGTGAATGGTTCGGACCAACGGGTTTTGAGTTTGCCCGAGAATATCTTCAATCGAGAGTTAAAAAGGAGAACTTGATCACCAACGTTGAAAACGCGATTTTTGATTTTAGAATCATGAATCCTCTTAGTCTTCTCTTTCAAAAATCAAAGAATTCTCGTAATCCTGATCCCTAAGCTCATTTAATTCATTCAATTGAACTTTTCGGTGATCACCCGCGGTCTTAAGATCAAAGTTAACATGTTTCAAGGCCCAGAATGCCTTATGCTCGAGCTCTATGGGCAAGTGACAAGCTTTTCCATACACCAACTTAAATGGGGTGCACCCGATGGGTGTCTTGTATGCGGTGCGGAAAGCCCATAATGCATCATCTAACTTATCGGCCCAAGAAGCTCGATTTTCTCCTACGGTCCTTTCTAAAATCCTTTTCAAACCACGATTGGAGACCTCAACTTGTCCGCTCGTTTGCGGGTGATACGCGGTAGAAAGACGATGGGTAACTCCATATTTAGCCATAACTTTAGCGAATTGTTCATTACAGAAATGGGTACCACGATCACTGATGATAGCACGAGGTGCTCCGAATCGGGAAAACAAATTCTTCAGAAACTTAACAACCACTCGGGCGTCATTGGTGGGGAGCGCTTTCGCTTCAACCCATTTAGACAAGTAGTCAACGGCCACGAGGATATACTTATTACCCTTAGAAGATGGAAATGGCCCCATAAAATCGATGCCCCACACGTCAAAAATCTCACAAACTTGAATAGCATTTTGCGGCATTTCATCCTTTTGCGAAATCTTCCCTTGACGTTGGCATGAGTCACATGACTTAACCAAATCATGGGCGTCTCGATATATGGTAGGCCAATAGAATCCGGAATCAAAAACCTTCTTAGCGGTGTAGCTTGCACCATGATGTCCACCAGTGGGTCCGTTATGGCAAGCATTAAGGATATCAAGAGCCTCTTGGCCATGAACACACCGCCGGATTACTTGATCCGCACAAATCTTAAACAAGTAGGGATCGTCCCAGAAATAATGCTTAACATCTTTGAAAAACTTTTTCTTCTGTTGGGACGACATCCCTTTCACAAGGAAATTGCCCGCATGGTAATTTGCAAAGTCGGCAAACCATGGGGTGTTTGAGTCTTTTTTAGCAATCATCCCAAGTGTCTCAAGAGGAAATGTTTCCGTGATCTCCTTTTTCTCGAGCACACTTTGATGGGGATTCTCAAGTCTAGATAAGTGATCAGCAGCAAGGTTCTCCGCTCCTTTTTTGTCAAGAATAGTAACATCAAACTCTTGAAGGAGAAGAACCCACCGAAGTAATCGTGGCTTAGCATCTTGCTTTGCCAAAAGATACTTAAGGCCAGAATGGTCGGTATACACTATGGTCTTTGATAAGACAAGGTAGGGTCAGAATTTCTCAAAAGCATAAACAACGGCTAATAATTCCTTTTCAGTAGTCGTATAATTGTGTTGGGCCTCAGACAATGTCTTACTCGCATAGTGTATGGGTTGAAAATGTTTCGATTTACGTTGCCCCAAGACTGCCCCAATTGCGTAATCACTTGCATCACACATGAGTTCAAAGGGCAAATCCTGTCAGGGGCAACTAAGATCGGTGCTTCAGTTAATTTCTTCTTGAGAAAATTAAACGCTTCAACGCATTCGGTGGTGAAGATAAACGGAGCATCCTTTTCGAGGAGATGGGTGCGAGGCGGGCTATCTTAGAGAAATCTTGGATGAAACGGCGATAGAAACCGGCATGACCCAAAAACTCCGAATACCTTTGACGGTAGTGGGATGAGGGAGTTTAGCTATAACGTCGACTTTAGCTCGGTCGACCTCAATCCCAGATTTTGAAATCTTATGGCCGAGGACAATGCCCTCTCGAACCATGAAGTGGCACTTCTCCCAATTCAAGACCAAGTTGGTGTCTTCACACCGTTTGAGCATGTGGTCTAGATGAGAGAGGCAAGAAGTGAAAGAATCTCCATAAACCGAGAAATCGTCCATAAAAAACTTCCATAGACTTTTCGATCATGTCATGAAAAATAGCCATCATGCACCTTTGGAACGTTCCGGGAGCATTGCATAAGCCAAATGGCATTCGTCGGTAAGCAAACGTTCCATAAGGGCACGTGAAAGTCGTTTTCTCTTGATCCTGCGGATCAATCGGAATTTGAAAGTAACCAGAAAAACCATCGAGAAAGCAATAGAACTCATTCCCCGCTAAACGTTCGAGCATCTGATCCATAAAAGGTAGCGGAAAATGATCCTTTCGTGTAGCATCATTCAACTTTCGGTAGTCAATACACACCCTCCATCCGGTGACAAGGCGCGTAGAAATCAATTCATTATCTTCGTTCATAACAACAGTCATTCCACCTTTCTTAGGAACACAATGGATAGGGCTAACCCATGAGCTATCGGAGATTGGGTAAATGATTTCGGCGTCGAGGAGTTTAAGAACTTCCTTTTTGATAACCTCATGAATTTTCGGATTAACCCTACGTTGTTGTTGAATAACGGGTTTGCAATCATCTTCCATTAAGATCTTGTGAGTACAAAAACGAGGGTTTATGCTTTTGATATCAGAAATTTGCCAAGCGATGGCACTCTTATGTTTACGAAGAATCTCCAAAAGTGCGGTTTTCTCCTCATCTTTCAAGTTTTTAGCAATGATGACGGGAAACTTGTTCGGTTCTTCAAGAAAAGCGTATTCAAGATGAGGAGGTAAATCCTTGAGCTCGGGCTCCGGAGGTTTTTCATTAGACGTTTGTACTTCTTTGATTTCTTCTATCGTAATTTCTTTCGGATGGAGTGACGGTGATGGATCTTCATTCAACAATTGCTCAAGATAAAGGATATCTCCCTCCGAATCATAAACACCATCACCAATTCCCGGTGGAATCGATTCGTCATTAGCAAGAAACTCATCGATCTCTTCCAAAAGGAAATCACCTCCCTCAAATGGAGTGAGAGAGGGGGAGGAATCGGCAATGATTGGTTCAGAAGGTTGTTCAGAAGGTGAATCAGTAGAATTGTGAGCAAAACCGAGAACTTCTTGAGCGTACGCCTCACAAGAAACATCAATAACGCCGATTCGATTGATGGAAGCATCGTCGAAATTTGAGGAGTACCTCGTCGTTTGATTAATGTTGAATGTGACGGCTTCTTGATTAACTCTCAACGTAATCTCTCCTTCGAA
Source organism: Chrysanthemum makinoi (assembly GCA_910596185.1). Taxonomy (NCBI): domain Eukaryota; kingdom Viridiplantae; phylum Streptophyta; class Magnoliopsida; order Asterales; family Asteraceae; genus Chrysanthemum; species Chrysanthemum makinoi. The sequence continues at coordinate 25,369,148 of OU343216.1, forward strand.
TACATCAATTAAAGCACGATCGGTCCGTAAGAAACATCTTCCAAGAATAATGGGTACTCGAGGGTCGGCATCGAAATCTACCACAACAAAATCTGCGGGAAAATAGAACTCCCCCACTTTGACAAAGACATCCTCGGCTATACCCTTTGGGCGGGTCGTAGAACGATCAGCTAGCTCGAGGGTCATACACGTTGGGGTAAGTGGGGGTAACGAAAGCTTCTCGTAGATTGAATTTGGCATTAAATTGATACTTGCGCCAAGATCGGCCAAGGCGGAGCATTGAACAATTCCTTGAAAATTACATGGAATGAGGAATTTGCCGGGGTCACCTAACTTTTCGGGAAGTTTCTTGAGGATAACCGCCGAACAATTCTCATTCAAAGATGTCGTAGCAAGCTCATATAGTTTCTCCTTGTTCGTAAGCAATCCCTTAATCGTAGAAGCAAGTTTAGGCATCAAGAGAAGGGCATCCGCAAAACTGATCTCCACATTCAAGTCTTTGAAGATTTGGAAGAACGTTTCCATTTGATGATTCGACTTTTCACGAAGAGTTTGATCTTTAAGACGAGACGGATATGGGATAGACGGTTTCGGATTAGCTTTCTTCACATTCACGGGAGCATCTTCGGGCTCAGAATCGTGGACAACCGTGGGTTGGATATTCACAGTACTCCCCTTATCAGTAGGAAGTACCGGGTCCTTTGTCACCCCGGTCTCACGGTCTACCACATGAGAGGAAGAAGAAGTGTTAGTGGTAGGAACCGTGGGTCCATCGTAAGCTACACCACTTCGGGTAGTGATTGCTTTCATGTCACCTCTCGGGTTTGGAATCGTATTGCTCGGAAGAGAACCGGAACCCGAGGGTTGAGACGTAGACGGCAGATTGGCTTGAAAGAAACTAGCCATCATATTCCTTATTTCAGTCATTTGTTTGTTGCTTGTAGCTTCCATCTCCTTTTTGAAGTCCGTCCTCATGCCGTTAATTTGATTTTGCAAACTTTTAATGGTGTAATCAGAGTTCTTCATGTAAGTTAGAAAATCGTTGTTCGGGGCGACTTGAGGAGGTGCTTGATAAGATTGTTGAGGAGGAGGTGGTTGATATTGATGTTGAGGTTGTTGGTAAACTTGAGGTGGATGAGCTTGGTAGTGTTGATTACCATGATTAGCATTAGCTCCTCGGTTCTGATTGTTGTTACCATTGAAACGGTTTTGATTATGGTTTTGAGGTTGGTTGAAACTGGGAGGTCCGAGATAATTGTTTGAACGGTAGCTAAGAAGATTTCGATCTCCTTGCGGTTGATTGTAGTTCCCCGTAGCAGCATAAACATTCTCATGTGCGTAACCACCGACGGCTGGGCACTCGGAATAAGAATGTGGACCTCCACAAGTCTCACAAATTGGGTGTACCGCTTTTACTTGTTGATTCTGATTCTGATTATTCATCTGAGTAATCCGTAAGATATCGTCGATCTTTTTGTTCATGGCGGCTATTTCGAGAGAAGAAGACGTATTTGATCGAGATGATGCACCCCTTTCGGCGGTAGAATCCTGATACGGTTCGAAACGTCAAGCTTACTCACACAAGCTAGCCACTTCTGAATGACTAACCGTAAGAAACTTAAAACAGTTCGGACAAACCAATAATAGATGAGAAGTGTAGTATACGGGTAACTCAAACGTGTTAGGTTTGAGCACCGAGATCGTTCCGAACGAGGGTTGAATGGAATTTCCAACTCACGTCCCGAATTTTGTGATTTGAATAAGATAAGGAAAGCATATGGAACTAAAATCTATGGGGAAAACCTAAGAACTATGGCAAACTACGCAATTCTACGCAAATACGGAATTTAAACTAAACGCGAATAAAAAGCAAGTACGACTAATCTAACTCCTAAAAATAACCTAAAATTACTTTTACTCTAGAAATGATATTAGAAAACTATTTAAGAATTAAAACTAATTTTTAGGAATTTTCTGGATTTATTTAAAATTAAAAACTAATTTTAAACTTTAAAACTAAATTAAAATACTAAAAATTATGAAAATGAAAGGGAAAAATATGGAATCACTTTTCAAAAATCTAAAATATCATAAAAGACTTTTCAAAACTATTTTTTTATTTTTCAGATTAATTTCCTATTTTCTATGAATTTAATACTATTTAAATCTAATTTAAATTGTTAAAAATACCAAATAAAAGGAGAAAAATAAGGAAAAATATTTTTTATGCTTTTTATATTTTTCTTAAACTGGGAAAATTGAAAAATTATTTTTTGGAACTTTTTCTGAATTAAATGCAATTAAAGCTAATTAAAAGTGATTAAAAACTGAATTTAATAATGAAAAATACTAAATAGTGACCAAAAATTATGAAAAATTCAGGGAAATTCTAATTTATTATTCTAAGGCTATGAAAAATATAAAAACTGATGCTTATGTGAGAGATATTAAGGCTGCAGTGTAAATGAATATGGAATAAGCACTTTGGAATAAGCTAATAAGCACTAAACAGTACCAACTGATTACACAAGCTAAATAATTCTACATCTATTCTAAAGCAACTATATTCAACTACCCTTGACACCTAATAAGCAGAGTACAAAGATTTAAGCTAAATGCTACTCTTAAGCAAAACAGATTCTTGACCCCTACTTTCTACCACTGCAACTGCTTATTCAATAACCCATAGTTAAAAACAAAAGAGGAGATCTTAAGTCTACCAACCAGAGATACTCTATCCAAATTTGCAGCTAATGAGGACTATTAATGAAGAAGTTATGGATCAAACAAAAGCTGGCTAAATGGGACAGTGTGACTGATGTGCAGAACAGATAAGCAGGTATCTACTTTAAGCTACTCTACAAGCTAATCAGAGAAGCTTTAGTGAAAAACAAAAATGCAGTCCTCAAGACCACCTAGCAGACTATGACTAAACCAAAAATGAGACCATGAAAAGCTGAATTAAACTCTGTGCACCTGCTGCAAGGTCTGCACAAAATGGCTTTTTGACAAAGTTTGACTTTTAAAAACAGTTAAGAGATTGACTTTCTTGAGATTCAAATGCAAATGGAAGACTGAAATGGATGAATGATGATGTAATGAAACTTTAACAACCTTGTTTAACAAGTTCTAAACCTATGTGTGATGAAATCAGTAGCTAGTTTTCAACAGTTATGCATATAGATCAGATACCAAGTAATTTTGACTTATGATGAAGACTGAGGCAAAATGGTGACAGATATGAATTCAACTAACTAAGGCAAGCATAAAACAACCAAACTATCACAGTAGTCTGACCTCTAGCACATTTTTAAACATTAAACCAAACACTCCTTAGTTATGAACCAATTACATTTAAACTATAACATTTACTGAAGACTGATTTGAACAGATGTGAAATGGACCAAATTACATTAACATCATCTAACCAACACATTGAAATCAGAATTAGATCACAAATTGTTTGACTTTTAAACTTTGACAAAATTTTACTTTTCTTGACTTTTGCTTAAAAACTGAGATTTAAGAATGATAACCAACAATAAGCTCAAATAAGCTGTAATAAGCTTATTTGAGCTTATCAAAACAGTGAAATAGCTTCTGGAACTAATAACATCAAAATTAAATGACAAAGGATTTGAATGATGAAAGACACTTATATTAATGAAAACTGATTACAATGATGAAAAGTAAAGGTTTACACTATTGAAAACAATTAAATGACAGGAAATTAAAATGGTCAAAACTCCTCTAAGACCTAAGGAATTGGACGAGATACAATGGGAGCCAAGAGGTCTTTTTATAGCCACAATGAGGTCTTGGGATCCTTTCAGAAGCGCCTAGAAGGCCATCCACAGCCACTATTTCAATCCTTTGTCATAGCACCAATCAAAAAGCACCAATTCCTTTCATGAGGTGTTGCGTCCAATCAAATTCTTCCATTTGGCCACGTAGGTAAGCTTATCTGACATGTCAGAGCTTCTAGAAGATGGGGAAGATGCTTAGTACGATGTTTGTTGGGTAAATGGTAATTGGGTAAAGTGGGTAAATGGGTGTGTTTGGTTTGGGAAGAAGAAGCAGGGTAAAGGCGCGTTTGGTTATTTTATAATAACTCAAATATGGTTGACCGGGTTCTATGTTTGACTTGGGTTATATGATCGGGTAAGGTGGGTTCGGGTTTAATACAAAAGGGTGGCCGGGTATAGTTAACTGGATTGGATAGTAAGTTGTTGGGCCATGGTTTAGTGTTTTTGGACTTAGGATATTAGGATTGGATATTGGATATATATATGGACTAGACAAATGATAAAGGCTACCATAAGGACCCAAGTTGTAAATGCTGAAAATCCAGGGACCAAACATGTGAATCTGAAATTATCTTCCAAAGACTGATTTTGTCATACTTCAAATAAACCAAGGTTTAATTTGCAACATTTGATACTTGAGGGGTGTTTTCTGCTGAAAGTTCAGGGGGCTATTTCGACATTTCTTCAAACTTTGATCAAATCTTCACAAATCATCCTCAGAGATTAGAAATCTGCATAATTGACCTTCCGGCTCTTAAGCTCTCTTGATCTCTCGTGCTCGGATTTTCGTCGATTTGGTTCTTTTTTGCGTGTTTTTACATATCCATACCTGCACAAGCACAAACTCAAGAAAACCACAAATATTAGCAATAAACGGCTCTTTCTTGGTTATTTTGGGTCTATTTTGATAAAGAAAAGGTATGTGTTTTAGCACATACCAAAATACCCCAGACGAAACCATTGCCGTGTCCTCACGCAATGCAATCAACTCACGCTTCTAAAACCAAGGATTTCAATCTCTTTCTACTAAACCATTGATATGTCCAAACCGTCAAGTTATCTCACACAAGCTAGCCACTTGTGAATGACTAACCGTAAGAAACTTCAAACAGTTCAGACAAACCAATTAGAGAAGAAGTAGTCAATGTTCCTCAAAAGAGATTAAGAAAGCCTTAATTCTAAAAACGCCCCGTTTACCTTTTAATTCACATATAGATATTATGATTAAGCACATTCCGGTTATGAATGACGGTTTGTTGAACTTTCATGTCGATCAATAACTCCAACATTTTTCAAACGACACATTAGGATCACGGAGTAGAAAACACAACACAGCGTGAAGTGACCATACGGATAGAATACATCGTTCCTGATTTTTCACAAGTCCCAAACTAAGCGTAAAACCGAAATCATTGTTAAGTATGACTCTAGATGCTAACACTACCCATGGAAGTTACTTGTGTAATTACCTTTTGTTCCCATTTTCCTATTTCCTCTAGACTTTTTTATTTTTGTGAGAAAATGAATTTCTTCATAAATCTCGCTTCGATAAGTTTTATTCCGATAAAGATATAAAGCTAAGTCGATAATTAGTTATCCGTCTTCTCTCAAGAACCATTGTCGTAAAAATGAGGTCCACATCAAGGAATTCACTTATACTTTTGACTTTTTCGTTTTCATTTTTCATCATACAATTTTTTTTTTTTTTTTTTTTTACATTGCACTTATACCTTTACTTATATGAGCTGTGAACCACGGAGCTTCACGGGGTAATTCCAAGACTATAGGCTTCATGAAATGAGGATCCCGGCTGGCTAGGCTAAGACCTCACTCAATCCCGGCTAAAGATCCAAGGGTCCGATCTCGACACCGCAGCTCACAACTTTACTTATTACATTATCACTTATCACTGATTACTCATTTATTTATTACGGATCCTTGATGTGTACCCAATTTTTAAAACAAAGATTCTTTTGAGAAGATAAAGAACTAACTATCGCCAAAAACTCGACATCTCTAATTATTTAGACAGATATGGGGTGAAACAATTTTGTGGGAACAAAAAGCCATAAGTACCTTCGATGGGCTCTAAAGAGAACCAACTACTCCACGCTTAGCATCTAAACTCATAAGTAACTCTATCATTTCTCGATCTCTGCAAATTTAAAATCCCAAATAATGAGATCCGCAGATGCTTAGCCGATAATTTTTAGATTACCTATGGTTAAGGGAACAAGCTAGGCCTCAACACGCCCGGTCAAGTCAGAATTCTATTCCTACTCTCACCAGCGGAAAGTCAACAAGGTGTCAAAACATATATTAACTTAGCAAATGCATCGTCTAATGAAATAAAGTCATGCATATTTAAAATCACTCAGGGAAACTTGCAAAATCTTGGCCTTGTGAGCTAGAATTCGCATTTTATAGCTTCTTATCTAAGAGACTAGCAAACTTTTCAATCAAAAAGACTTAACAAAAGCTTGAAAAATTTTTAAATTTTGCTCATTTTTGCACAATTTTTTTTTTCATTTTCTAAGGAAAAACGGGGTTACGAGAGAAACACAACAGAAATAAGCAAGTGCGGTCAAATCAAATCGAAGATTACCCTACCCCAGACTAGAACGGAACATTGTCCTCAATGTTTAAAGCAAGGGTATCAACGAAAATCTAAAAGCCGTTAATTAAGTATGCTCAAAGATAAACGTTAGTCGATAAGATTAGGATATTGGATTTCCATCAGCATCGATCATGAAACTCGAGTAGAGAAAAGACAAACTTTGAGCACGAGAGTCTTCATATCGGCAAAATCCTACACAACATCACAAATAACCAAACACGAGAAATCGAAAAGGCGGACCCCTTCGCGTCACTTATTAGAAAATAGAAAGAAGATAGATGGATAAGCATGGGGTGCCTCCCACGAAGCGCTACTGTTTTTCTTAAACGAGTCGCTAGCTTGACTCGTCCCCGAATTCATTTGTCCTTGGGGAAGAAAGTGGTAGAGATACCAGGGTCAAAAACGGTGTCTTCATTCTCGAAGGAATGAGACTGGGTGGGTTGGGTGGAGAAGAAAATGGGTGGATATGGCATATGATGTAAGAAGGATCCATCATCCGGTGGTTTTGCGGGTGGACGAAGGGATGACGGATCAACATGAGAATACTCCAAGAAAGACGGGAGCTCATGGTAAGAGATAAGATGTTTAGGCTCACAAATGAAGGCATCCATCGGAGGATCCTTTTCTCCAGAATTGATTTTAACAAAAGGCTCATCAATGTATATCCCGGGTTTAAAAATCTTGTCCTCACATGCGGGCTCAACGGGATAAGTGATGGTGGACTCATCAAAAGAAGGGGAGTCAAGAGAACCATCAAGATCAACCATATCCCCATCGGGATCATGCACAGCACCCTCAATACCCGGTGGTATTGGGTCATCAATCGCATCCTCAATGATCGGATCATTCGTTGGAGTATCGGAAATCTCGTTCAAAACTTTACTCATATCAACCTCGAAGTAGAATCGCTCAAGAATCGGAGGATAAACATCATCAATAGTGGGATTGCCACTAATCTCTTCATCAAATTGGAAGGTCTCAAGCTCGGGAGAGAAATCACTATCTTTAACGGAGATAGGAGGCGAACTCGAATTATCGTTCAAGGCTTCAATCTTAGAAATGAGAAGATAAACATTCGACAATGTTTGACGTAATGCTGGATCCTCGATCTCAATATCATCAGGCTCAATCTCTTCTTCTTCTGGCTCAAAATCATTTTCTTCTTCTAAGTGAACGGGCTCAGAAGGTAAATCGTCGACGAAATCGATGTCTCCATAAGAATCATCATCGGAATCGGAGAACATCTCAACATGATCGTTCAAAATATCAAGAGAAGGCTCATCACAAACGTCAACAACCCCAGACTCTCTTGGGCTTGGGATAAGGATCTCAGCATTAGACACTTCCGTTTTCGGAATAGTACTAAGATGCTCATCCCCCATTATGAGAGAATCAACGGGTTCAACAATGTCTGTAACAATAGAATCATCGACCTCTTCCAAAATGACGTCACTTCTCTCAACCGGCGTGAGTGAAGGGGAAGGATCGGAAATGAAAGGCTCAGAAACGAGAGAGGGATAAGAATCCGGAGGTGGGACAAGTGGTGTGCTCTTAGAGCTAGCAAGTTCCACCGCTTCCGTTGTGGTCTCCGGTTCTTTCTGTTTAGAAATCGTTTTAAGCTCATAATTTCGTTCTGTTTTGTTGTAACTCGACAAACTCGTAATAGCGAATCTTGAAAGAGAAGGATCGATTCTAGAATTCTTCGGATTAGAGTCGAGAGTACAAACGGGAATCACCTCGGGTTCAGAAATATGTTCCATCTCCCTCACCGGAGAGGGAGTAGGAATCGAGGGTTCATCAAGCTTACATTTCAAAATTTTTGGTAATGCTTCAAGTTTTTCAATGTTGTTAAGAAAAGCACGACGTTCAAAGAAATCGTCTCCGTGACCCTCGGGGGGTTCTTCGGGTGGCTCTGGAATAGTGTGATCGTCTTCCATAACTTGAACGGGTTCCTCATTAACACATTGTCGAGCTTGAATGCGGCTTAATAAAGTTTGAAGCATGCTTTCAATGTGGTTTTGACGTCGCTCAAATCTTTTTTCAAAATCGATGGAATCGTCATTGATACCCCCGGTGGGTTTTTCAAAAGGGCGACACATACAAGATTCGCGATAAAATCCACACCCTTTGCAAAAACAACGTTCACAAAGTGAATCATCTCTTAATAAATCTCTACAATTAAAGCAATAGGGTTGAAAGAAATTTTGAGACTCCATGAGAATTAATCATAAAAGAGGGATAAGAGGAGAGAATTATCAAATCAGAGGGTAAAGAAGAATATTTTAGGGTTTTTAGAAAACATATTTTGAAAAGGAAAATCTTTTTGGGTTTTTGAAAAAGATATATTTACAAAAACAACAGTAACTTCACTCGGGGAAGGATCTTCAAATGCACGCGATTCGAGACGGAATACGAAAACTCGCTACAAGCCCTCCCCGGCAGCGGCGCCAAAAATTGATTCAGCAAACAATCCCCGGCAGCGGCGCCAAAAATTGATTCGAGTGAACGAAACAACGTCAAGTTTGACTCACACAAGCTAGCCACTTCTGAATGACTAACCGTAAGAAACTTAAAACAGTTCGGACAAACCAATAATAGATGAGAAGTGTAGTATACGGGTAACTCAAACGTGTTAGGTTTGAGCACCGAGATCGTTCCGAACGAGGGTTGAATGGAATTTCCAACTCACGTCCCGAATTTTGTGATTTGAATAAGAGAAGGGGATAATATGATATATTCTAAACTACGGGATAAGGAAAGCATATGGAACTAAAATCTATGGGAAAACCTAAGAACTATGGCAAACTACGCAATTCTACGCTAAAACGCAAATACGGGATTTAAACGAAACGCGAATAAAAAGCAATAACGTCTATTCTAAGTCCTAAAAATAACCTAAAATTAATTTTACTCTAGAAATGATATTTGAAAACTATTTATGAATTAAAACTAATTTTTAGGAATTTTCTGGATTTATTTAAAATTAAAAACTAATTTTAAACTTTAAAACTAAATTAAAATACTAAAAATTATGAAAATGAAAGGGAAAAATATGGAATCACTTTTCAAAAATCTAAAATATCATAAAAGACTTTTAAAAACTATTTTTTTATTTTTCAGATTAATTTCCTATTTTCTATGAATTTAATACTATTTAAATCTAATTTAAATTGTTAAAAATACCAAATAAAAGGAGAAAAATAAGGAAAAATATTTTTTATGCTTTTTATATTTTTCTTAAACTGGGAAAATTGAAAAATTATTTTTGGAACTTTTTCTGAATTAAATGCAATTAAAGCTAATTAAAAGTGATTAAAAACTGAATTTAATAATGAAAAATACTAAATAGTGACCAAAAATTATGAAAAATTCAGGGAAATTCTAATTTATTATTCTAAGGCTATGAAAAATATAAAAACTGATGCTTATGTGAGAGATATTAAGGCTGCAGTGTAAATGAATATGGAATAAGCACTTTGGAATAAGCTAATAAGCACTAAACAGTACCAACTGATTACACAAGCTAAATAATTCTACATCTATTCTAAAGCAACTATATTCAACTACCCTTGACACCTAATAAGCAGAGTACAAAGATTTAAGCTAAATGCTACTCTTAAGCAAAACAGATTCTTGACCCCTACTTTCTACCACTGCAACTGCTTATTCAATAACCCATAGTTAAAAACAAAAGAGGAGATCTTAAGTCTACCAACCAGAGATACTCTATCCAAATTTGCAGCTAATGAGGACTATTAATGAAGAAGTTATGGATCAAACAAAAGCTGGCTAAATGGGACAGTGTGACTGATGTGCAGAACAGATAAGCAGGTATCTACTTTAAGCTACACTAAAAGCTAATCAGAGAAGCTTTAGTGAAAAACAGAAATGCAGTCCTCAAGACCACCTAGCAGACTATGACTAAACCAAAAATGAGACCATGAAAAGCTGAATTAAACTCTGTGCACCTGCTGCAAGGTCTGCACAAAATGGCTTTTTGACAAAGTTTGACTTTTAAAAACAGTTAAGAGATTGACTTTCTTGAGATTCAAATGCAAATGGAAGACTGAAATGGATGAATGATGATGTAATGAAACTTTAACAACCTTGTTTAACAAGTTCTAAACCTATGTGTGATGAAATCAGTAGCTAGTTTTCAACAGTTATGCATATAGATCAGATACCAAGTAATTTTGACTTATGATGAAGACTGAGGCAAAATGGTGACAGATATGAATTCAACTAACTAAGGCAAGCATAAAACAACCAAACTATCACAGTAGTCTGACCTCTAGCACATTTTTAAACATTAAACCAAACACTCCTTAGTTATGAACCAATTACATTTAAACTATAACATTTACTGAAGACTGATTTGAACAGATGTGAAATGGACCAAATTACATTAACATCATCTAACCAACACATTGAAATCAGAATTAGATCACAAATTGTTTGACTTTTAAACTTTGACAAAATTTTACTTTTCTTGACTTTTGCTTAAAAACTGAGATTTAAGAATGATTAACCAACAATAAGCTCAAATAAGCTGTAATAAGCTTATTTGAGCTTATCAAAACAGTGAAATAGCTTCTGGAACTAATAACATCCAAATTAAATGACAAAGGATTTGAATGATGAAAGACACTTATATTAATGAAAACTGATTACAATGATGAAAAGTAAAGGTTTACACTATTGAAAACAATTAAATGACAGGAAATTAAAATGGTCAAAACTCCTCTAAGACCTAAGGAATTGGACGAGATACAATGGGAGCCAAGAGGTCTTTTTATAGCCACAATGAGGTCTTGGGATCCTTTCAGAAGCGCCTAGAAGGCCATCCACAGCCACTATTTCAATCCTTTGTCATAGCACCAATCAAAAAGCACCAATTCCTTTCATGAGGTGTTGCGTCCAATCAAATTCTTCCATTTGGCCACGTAGGTAAGCTTATCTGACATGTCAGAGCTTCTAGAAGATGGGGAAGATGCTTAGTACGATGTTTGTTGGGTAAATGGTAATTGGGTAAAGTGGGTAAATGGGTGTGTTTGGTTTGGGAAGAAGAAGCAGGGTAAAGGCGCGTTTGGTTATTTTATAATAACTCAAATATGGTTGACCGGGTTCTATGTTTGACTTGGGTTATATGATCGGGTAAGGTGGGTTCGGGTTTAATACAAAAGGGTGGCCGGGTATAGTTAACTGGATTGGATAGTAAGTTGTTGGGCCATGGTTTAGTGTTTTTGGACTTAGGATATTAGGATTGGATATTGGATATATATATGGACTAGACAAATGATAAAGGCTACCATAAGGACCCAAGTTGTAAATGCTGAAAATCCAGGGACCAAACATGTGAATCTGAAATTATCTTCCAAGGACTGATTTTGTCATACTTCAAATAAACCAAGGTTTAATTTGCAACATTTGATACTTGAGGGGTGTTTTCTGTCAGTTGCTGAAAGTTCAGGGGCTATTTCTGACATTTCTTCAAACTTTGATCAAATCTTCACAAATCATCCTCAGAGATTAGAAATCTGCATAATTCTGACCTTCCGGCTCAGCTTAAGCTCTCTTGATCTCTCGTGCTCGGATTTTCGTCTGATTTGGTTCCTTTTTGCGTGTTTTTACATATCCATACCTGCACAAGCACAAACTCAAGAAAACCACAAATATTAGCAATAAACGGCTCTTTCTTGGTTATTTTGGGTCTATTTTGATAAAGAAAAGGTATGTGTTTTAGCACATACCAAATCCCAATAATTGTAATGAGCGGTCATGTTCTCAATAAGATCGTAACATTCCTCGGGACGTCTTTTCATGAAAGTTCCACCGGCAGCAGCATTGATTGTTTCACGGTGTCTCAACATCAAACCATTATAAAACGTATCAATTTGAGTGACAAGCAACATGTTATGATTCGGGCATCGATCAATCGCAAGCTTATATCGTTCCCAAGCTTCAAACAAAGATTCATCGGGATATTGCCGGAAATTACTGATATCGTTTCTCAACTTCGTCACCATCGACGGTGGAAAGTACTTTGCCAGAAACTTCGAAACCATTTCCTCGAAGGTATGAATCGAATTCTTCGGGAGTCGATCAAACCAAGACGTGGCATGATGAGTCAAAGAGTATGGGAAAAGATACAGACGAAGGGCGTCATCGGAGACCCCATTCTGTTTCATACTCTGAGTGATGGTCAAAAATTTATCAAGATGCTTGTTTGCATCGTCATCGGGTAAACCATGAAATTGACAACTGTTTTTACTTGTTCTATCATATGGTGTTTCAAGCTAAAATCGGTAGCTTGAAAATTAGTCGGTGCAATGGGTCCTCCCCTCCCGTACATTGTGGGTTGACATAACTCCTCCATCGTTCGGAGATCGGGAGCTATATTTTGATTATCGGGAGGAGGATTAGGACCGGGGTTTGGTGGTCCGTTGGGCGCAGCCATATTACGTAACTCGGGTACGTTCTGATTCTGCTTCTGAAGTCGTCTAGATCGAGATCGAGTGCGTATGCACTTAAAAACCAAGGCAATTAAAATGATACGGTATTCGAAAACACAATGAACTTAACCAATAATCCCAAGTGAATAAATCACCTCTATAAGACAAACGCACAAGCGAGCGGAGAAGCTTTTTAGGTCAGCGCGAAGCTTATTAAAAACCCGCTTCTTTTCAGCCGCAATTTAATGTCAGGCCGTCCTTATACCCACCACACAGTTTGTTTATCAAATAGAAATAAATCGACTCACAAGCGACACAAAGGCAAGTTTTTGATCTTTAGTTCGGAAACTTATTAATGATAACACCTCCGTTGAGAATGTTATATAATTGATGTATTCTATTTAGCTCAAAAACAAAAGAGAATATCTTTTTGTATTTTTAATATGATATATATATATACAAAAGAAAAAGGAAAATATTTTTTACTTTTTTAATTTTTATAAAAAATAGTAACTTCACAAAGGAAGGATCTCGAGTCACTAATCGTCAAACCTTTAACGATATTGTCGCGACACAACCTCCCCGGCAGCGGCGCCAAAATTTGATTCGTTGAGGTTCAAGTGTGTGTGTGTGTATGGATAAAACCACAATATCGATATCAAAAATAACCACAAGAAATGATCTAAAATCCCTTTAGGAAAAAGGATAATGAATCAAAACCAGTGAGTGATAGTGATACGGATTAGGAAATCCGAGTCGTTTCCCAACGAGGTGTGAATGGGCAACGTCGTTATTGGTTCGTTATTAAAATGCTCGATGTTTTGGATATGTGATTATGATTTAAACTACGGAAAATGGGAAATCAAATAAGGGAAATTAATCTACGGGGAATCCTAAGTTACGCGAATTAAACTAAAACGTATTAAAAGAAACGTAAATAAAATGCAACTACGTCTATTCTAAGTCCTAAAAATAATCTAAAATTACTTTTTAACTAAAAATGATATTTGAAAATTAACTAAGAATTAAAACTAATTTTTATGAATTTTCTGGAATTTATTTGAATTAAAAAATAATTTTAAACTTTAAAACTAATCTAAAATACTAAAAATTATGAAAATAAAAGTGAAAATTATAAAACTATTTTCTAAAAATCTAAAATAACTCAAAAGACTTTTCAAAACTATTTTTGTATTTTTCAGAATATTTTTCTATTTTCTATGAATTAAAATCTATTAAAAACTAATTTAAATTCTAAAAATTACAATTTAAGCTAGGAAAAATCTAGAAAAATTATTTTTTTGCTTTTTGTATTTATCTTAATCTGTGAAAATTGAAAAATTATTTTTTGGAACTTTTTCTGATTTATTTGTAATAAAAGCTAATTAAAATGCTTTAAAAACAGTTTTAAATCAAGAAAAATAGCAAACTAAGTCTAAAAATTATGAAAAATTCAGGAAAAGTTTAAAATAATATTCTGAATCTATGAAAAATATAAAATACTAGGCTTATGTGTGAGAAATGAGAGCTGATGTGTAACTGACTTCCAAATAAGCACTAAGAATAAGCTAATAAGCACCATACTCTACCAAAATGTTTCTGAGGCTATATTATACTAAAACTAACTACAAGCAACTAATTACTGCTACTCCTAATCTCTTATAAGCAAAATACCAAGATTTGAGTCTAACAAACTACTTAAGCAAAACAGGTCCAACCTAGCTACTAACAGCTTAAGCTCAAGCTTATTTAATAAGCCAGAGTGAAATCCAGAAATATGGAACTCAAGTCCACCAAGCAAAGAGCCACTAAACCAAAACTCAGAACTTTACAAGCTATAATGAACCTTGTGCAAGTCCTGTGAAAAGCCTGGTTCACAACTCAGTGTTAGCTGAGTGTGAACAGGGCATATGAGTCCTGTTGGTGAGCTTATTAACTGCTCACATAAAATTCAAAAAATTCTACAAAAATGTCCTTTGAACAAATGACCATTTGAACTTTCTTATCCCAAAATTTCACTTGAATTAGATCAGAAATGAATTTATTAAAAATCCACAAAGTTTGATAAAAACTGGTGTTTAACACTTTTTGACTTTTGAAAGAATTTGCAACTTTGACTAATTTGAGGTTTGATCTTGCCAAAACAGATTGAAATAATGAATTTAGATACAAAGTGACTAAAATAAGCTAAACCTTAATGATCTAATCCTAAAATGCAAGTAATCACTACTTGATTCTAATTAATACACTTATGAGATCAAATGAAATGCAATTTTGACTAAAGCTAATCACATCTGCAATATTAAGACTAACATGACTTATACTATCCTAAATGAAGCTTAAGCAACTAGACTTAACAATTAAACTAACCTCAAACTCAGATTGCACCTTGATCCAAACACTACTTAACTAACTGTTTTGCAATTGAATTCTATCAAATCTTTATTACCAATCTATAATAGCTTAACCCTGTGATCTAATGATAATGATAGAGCTAATAACTATAACAGGATCAATTCAAACCAACAGCAACACAGTTATGAATCAGTAAAATAAAAGAGTTTATAAAATCTTACAAGTGGTCCTGCCACAATGGCATGCACAAGAACAAATAACCACTATCCTAACACTGATATTAACCCAGTTCCACCTCAGTTTCAACCCAATTACAACTCTGCATCATCCCATATCAGCATAACACTAGCATATCTCCATTTCCCCAAACAGTTGACTATTGTTGACTGAATTTGTAATTTGTTTGTGAATTGAGATTAAACACACATAAACCTTCAATAAGCTATGAAGGAGCTTAAAAATGTTATTAGAAACAGTAGCTTAGCTTAATAAAGAGATGGAAAGAATTTTTTTTTATTTTCCAAATATTTTTTATTTTTATGATTTTTCTGTTTTGAGAAGATTAAGTACTAAAAATCATTAACTAAATAAACTGGATAAAAGTGATTTGAGATACAATAAAACAGAAATCAGAAACTGAATTAAAACAAAACTAAGCAAATTTTATAAATGAGAAATTAGATTACAAAAAGTGAAATACAAAAGTTAACTAAAACATTGAAATACAAAGATTACTACTCTCTACTCTCTCACTACACTACTTTCTCTTTCTAAAAAACTACTCTCTATCTGTGAGAAATCCGGGGCTTTATATAGCTGAGCTTGAGCCTTGGAAACTTCTGGAATTCGCAAATGTGTGCTTCTTTGAGTCGATATCAACCCTTAGATCACCTTCACGCATCCCATTTGATCTTAGCCCTTGGATTAGATCATCCACGTTTCATCCACCAATGAGAGAGCAGCGTTTGGAATGTTGCACGCGGATTGATGACCTGGACATCCCCATGTGTCAGGGGTGTCAGAGAAAGTACAAGACTACCCTTAATTGCTGTTAATTTGACTAATTGACCAAAGGGGTAATTTAGGGTTCATGTAATAGCAGGTTTGGGGGTAAAGATAGCGCGGGGTAGTTTTTTTTATTATTGTTTGAGTTATTTTGACCGGGTTTGGGTTGGGTTGACCGGGGTAATAGTGGGTAACGGGTTGAGATATAAACCGGGTAGAGAAAGTGGATTGGACCGGGTAGTATATATTGGGCCGTGGGTTTATAGCTTGGACTTAGGATTAACTTTGTGATCCATTAGGCATTTTAGGGACCAAACATGTACATTCTGAAAATCCAGGGACCAAAGCTGTAAATCTGAAATTGTCTTCCAAGGGCTGAACTTGTCATTCTCAATTAATCCAAGGGCTGATTTTGTAATTCCAGAAACTTGAGGGATCACTTTTGCCAATAACTGAAAGTTCAGGGACCATTTCTGACAATTCTTTAAACTTAAAAATCATCCTCAGAGAATAAAATCTTCCAAAATGCACAATCCCGACCTACTGGCTCAGCTTAAGCTCTCTTAATCTCTCGTGCTCGGATTTACGTCTGATTTAGCTTCTATTTGTGTGTTTTTACATATCCGTACCTGCACAAGCATAAACTCAAGAAAACAACAGATATTAACAATAAGCGGCTCTTTCTTGGTTATTTTGGGTCAGATTTGATAATGAAAAGGTTTGTGTTTAAGCACATATCAGGGGAGGATTAATTTCTTTCATCTTTTATTACCTTCCATTATCATAACTTTGATACTTTCGGGGAACATTGGGGACAATGTTCAGTTTAAGTGTAGGGAAGGAAAATAAAACGGGAACTTTGAAACTATGCTTATCCTTGATTATTTGCTTTGTCCAATTGCATTTGTGTAATAAACCATGAGAAAATGTTGGTTAGGGTAATTTTGGCACCAAATTTTTAATTTTTCATAACATATAGGAGTGGGCCATTAGTCTTAACAAAAGCGTCTCATGGATAGGAAGTTGCATGACTAGCACAAAAACCCTTTACCACTTAAATTCCACCCAAAATGTGAGGATCGCCCTTAGATTAGTAGGAATTAAAGCATTCATCTTTAATGCTTAGTGTTTGAACCGGTAGTATATTAGATTCTAGAACTTGTTTTGTGATGCATCCCGAGATCGCTAGTAAGACTACACTTGTGTAGTTAGGAATAACTAAATGATAAGAGGCATTAGGATAACCCTTGTTTGATACCCGTAATATAATTACTTCTTCCACATCGGTTGAGTAATTCCCCCACACCCTTGCGTTGTACTCACTTTTAGTACACGATACCCCTAGTTAACCCCTCTGAGCCTATCCTTTTCGCGGTTCTCGTGATGTTTCGGTTTTCCGGAATATCAATGAAGAGCATTGTTTACACCCTACCCCCAAATGTACACCCAAATCGCCTTAGCCTACCTTGTATGCACTCCATTTTAGTGCATTATTGTTATCACCCTAAAACCCTTAGTTCAATTATCTAGTTGCTTGCATAAGTTGCTAAGTCGAGTCATATCCTTTGTACACAGTTTTGGGACGATTGGGACTCATGAGAAAAGTTAAAGTTTATGAAATGACGGGAAGGGAACGTTAAATTCAAATTCCCTATATTTGCGTAATAATGTACTCCAAGTGTTTTGATCTTTTCAATTCGGGTCAAATTAGTGTTAGAGTAATAAAAACTCAAGTGTAGGGATGTGCCTATAAATCCCAATCATTTTGATGTTATCGTAGAGGATGGTAGAGTAAAAGTGTATGAAAAAAAAATCGAAAAAAAATAGAAAAAGAGAAAAAGAAAAAAATATAGTGTTGAAAAAAGAAAAAAAATGAGCTACCATCCTACATCTATCTTTAATTTATGTTTGTTTGTTTCAGTTATCTAGAGTCTAGAGTGTCGAGTCTTGGCTTAGCAACGCCATTCTTCGCATGCTTGTAACATAAAGATTTTTGACTTGCCACCACTAAATAGCCTATCCCACCAAACCCTTTTTCCATACCGTAAGCCTAACATTACAACCCTTTAAAAGACCTCTTTGATAGTCTTTCCTAGGTGCTTACGCCAAAGCGATGGAGGTTTGATCTAGTCTCAAGCCTATGGTAATCTATGTACTAGGACCGGTTAATGAGTGTTTGTTAGGTCATAAGGTTTACCACACAAGCTTATAAGAAAGATAGAGAGGTGATTGAACAAGTAAACCAAACACACACACACGTAAATGTTAGACCGGTTATGCATAGGAGTATGTGAAAAGAAAACTTGAACAACCAACCCTCAAGTGAGGGTTATTACATAGTATTTATAGGCAAGGAGCTAGGGCAACACTCCTACTCCTTCCCTTTCTCCTATGGGCTTGGGCCTAAGCTCATGGGCCTTCTACATAAGATTAAGGCTAATAACAAACATAAAGGCCATAATAAGCTAACTATTACATATGAGTAACTAACACTTGAATAAGGTTTAGGAGTGATTCCAACAATCTCCCCCTCAAGTGTTATTACATATGAGTAACAAACACTCAAGTGTTGGTGATGAAAACGGTGAAGGCGTTGATGTAATAGTAGCTTTGACGTCGTCTGACATTCTTCTTTCTTGTGAGAAGAATTGCCTTGATTTGAACAATCTCCCAGTGTAGAGAGATAGTTTACTTTGAACAGTTATGCTTTGACGTCATCTTTAACTTTGTTCTTTGATCATTGTTCTTTGTGATGAAAGTGATAGTATGTTGTTGTCTGCATCAAATCTGCCTCAGGTCTGCTTCGCTGCTACAGTGTCTCCACGTCATTCTTCAACATGCTCACACGCTCTTTTGACGTTTGAATTCAGTACTGATGAAGTTCTTTAAGTCTTTAACTTTGTAGATTCTTTGATTTGACGAAGAATCATTCTGACTGTTGTGTTGCTTTTGGATAGAACTTCCATTAGTGATGATGTTGGCGTGAGCATGAGAAGAATCTGCACGATCATTCCGCTCCAGAGCTTCCATAAGAAGAAAACATAAAAATGGTTAGTAATAAGCGGATTCCGGCACTTACAAGTTTGAACTTCGAGAGTGTTAACAGCATAGTGTGAAAACACAACTCTAATTCTTACAAAGGCCGTTCCTGAATCGGAGTCCCACAAGTGAGATAACACGATGTACCGAAGTACACCTACGATTCAGATGAGTCGATGAGGTACACCGAAGCATCACCTCACGACTGTAGACCGTTTGAGACCACTAAGCGCAATCCACGGGGAGTTGCCGAAGCGACCTGCTGTCAGGGCTATTTGATGTTGACCCTGGCAGGAGTTTCCATTTAATCACTGAGGATCACAAATGTGAACCTCTCATAAATGTTCTCGACAGATTGCTAAGATCTGTGAAGGACTCGATAATGTACCACTGAAATTCTTATTGTTGAATATCAAGTGATGAAATGTCAAGTGTACCTAAGAGATCTTTTGATGAATCTCGTGGCTCTAGACTCAATAGTGCGTTTTGGTTTTCCTGAGCGGAGACTAGGGAGAGGTCTCCTTCTTCAATACCAGCAATCTCTAAGAGAAAGCCGATAGTTTACGTAGGGTTCCCTGTGAGAATGAAACAAGCTTCTGTTGAGAGAAACTTGAGTGGCTAAGAAGGTTTAGTGCATGCGTCACTGGGTCCATGACGACTTTTAATCTTCAATACCGGTGTCATCTAGTGACAACCAGTAGCATATGAATTGAACCCGGTGTCTTCCCTAAGTTGAATAATCTGGAGGGCTATTTCTTTTCACCCTTTTCTTTGCATTTCTTTTTAATTCTTCAACTCCTTCTTTCTCCGATTCTCATTTTCTCCTTTTTACAATCATACCTAAGGACTTCTAAATACTAACTATTTGTGGTGTCCTAGGGTAGATCCCTCCGGCTCTGGCGGATCATAGGACGGTTATTCCTAACCTTAGTCACCTTATAACTCCATGACTAACCTATGTTGCCATAAAAAACCATTGTTGTGAAAAATCTCTCAAAGTGTTTGTGAATGAAAAACATTTTAGTACCACTGTTGAGATAAGATTTTGCATAAATACTCCCCCTCCACATGTGCTTAAAAGTTTTAACGGTTAAAATGCACAGTGAGGAAAGAGCGCGCACATTTTGAATTGATCAACTCAAGATAGACATTCCCCCGCGAGACACGGTTACGTGGCATAGTTAAAGAGTTGCATTGTCAGCTTTTAGGTGACAACTAGCTCTAATAACTACCTTGAAGGTGTAGACAATCCTTGAAAGGTTGTCAAACCCGTCAGAGTTCATGTCTACCAAGAGTTTCTCGAATGGTACATTCTACTCGGACAAGTCCTTTGCGAGACACGTTTACATCACTAGCGAACTAGCTTGAAATTATTACCCGTCCCGGACAAGTCTTTTCGAGTTACTAACAGTTAAGATCTCGTCAATTCATGGGTTAAGTCTATAGCACAAAGATTCATTTGCATTTACACAACATATTTCTTATCACGTATTTTCTCCCCTTCAAAAATGGCATATGTGATGTTATTTTTGAAAAGTTGAGAATAAATATGACCATTTCGAGTGTTGCGGGAAGAATGACCACTGTGAACAATTTTTGAACAAAGTTTTAATTCAAGTACTCCCCCTCAACAAGTGATATAAATGGTTGAGGTTTTGAAAATCATAAGGGAAAGTACTTGTTCTTTTGAGCAAAACCTTGAAAAGTGAAAGGTTTGATAGGTTTTACTCAAAAGTAAGAAGCTTTCGCTCCTTTTATAAGGATTATGGCACTGAAGCGTACCACAGGGTCCTTTATTTACAAGTACGGGTTGTACACTGTAATGTGTGCACAAGCCATAGACATAATTAGATCATACATCCAAATTTATAATGAAAGAAGCATGTTAAGGGGTACCAGGTAGTCCAGAGATGTCGCCAGGAGTGTGAGTCGGGCGTTGAAAGCCGATGATGTTTCTCCTGGGTCGACCACCAACATAGCTTTCCAGTCTTCTGAACTGATCCCTTCTATACAACCGTTCATCAATCATGGTGGTGATCCTCTTCACGTCCCTTCTATCCTGAGAATTCCATCGCTTAGGAGACCCGATCTTTTGGTGTATATCCTTCAACCGGTAAGCCAATCCGTCCCTAACCATCTTCAAAGTGTGATCTCCAAATTTATGAAGATCTCTGCACGCCATCAAGCAATTTCTTTGAAGTTCACTGCGTAAACGACCGAAAGGTTTGCTGATGAGCGTATATTGTGGAAGCCGGTTGATGTCGGGTAGATCAAGCTGCGGTGGAGTGAGGTTGACACGGGTCCGATAAGATTCAACCCAGTTGGAGATCTTCTACACGTTCTTGGATAACTATGCGTCAGATGAAGATGAG
Organism: Chrysanthemum makinoi; assembly: GCA_910596185.1. Classification (NCBI taxonomy): domain Eukaryota; kingdom Viridiplantae; phylum Streptophyta; class Magnoliopsida; order Asterales; family Asteraceae; genus Chrysanthemum; species Chrysanthemum makinoi. The sequence continues at coordinate 25,390,794 of OU343216.1, forward strand.
CACTGACTTGATGAATTCACGTTGTACTGCAGTGGAGAATTGTCTCATACGACCTTGTACTTTGGCAAGGTACATGTCTTCGATGTCGTTGATAGACAAATTCTCAAAGTCAGCGTCAGAGAATGCATAATCCCTTTCATCTTGTCGTTTGACCACGATATTCTTTAGGAAGGTGTAGTCCCACTTCGATGAAAGATCGACGTGTTTGATGGCAACGATACTTTTAGAACTGAATACTGCATGTTGAGACTTTTGAACCTGGCGCTTCGTAGTAGATTCTTCGGCGTTCCGGCCAATGATGAATCCCGTACAGTGCATCTCGGTCGTAGGCTTCCACTTTGTTGGAGAACAAGTGATTGGCACGTTCCTCGATGGCTATGCAGTTCGAGTATATAGCTGCTGGGAATGGAAGTGTCAACGATGTAGCGTATTTCCTTGAACCATCGCCACCATATAGAAGAAAATCCAAGTCTCTATTGAAGAAATATCGGAAAGGAATCCTTGGTTCATCTGATTAGCCAATTGTTGGTAGAGGTTTTGACCAGTCTGTGTAGTATGGAGGGTTGTCCCGTTTAGTGAAGTCGATGTTTGCTTCTGGGTTGAGCCAATCCATGTTGTTAGACATAGCTCGAGCAATGTTTTCAAGGTGATATTCGACCTCGATGGCACTTTCTGAGCTGTCTTTCCACAGTTGAAAAGCTTCATTCTTGATTCGCCTCAACTCGGATTTCGTCATCTTCTTCACATGGAACTTTTCTTGCATAATCTTAGCATGCTCCAGTGTATGACAAGTGTAGAAAACCATTCAAATTCCTCTGTGGTGTCTTCATCTAGCCATGATAGGACGTCTGCCTTGGGCCTTTTTTTTCTTTTCTTAGGCCTAGATGAGGGTTCTGGTTTCTTTACTTGTTTGGTAGAGGTGGGTTGTTGTAAGGGCTCATGATGTTCTTCATCATCACCACCCGTATACTCAAAGTAATCACCGGTTTTTTGAGTCAGGGGTGGTGTCTCAGAATCATGAGGTTTATCGGTAGAAGAACGAGGAGGAGACCTTTGTTGAGCAGGAGGCCGTTGGGGAGGTGGTGGCATAGAAGATGATTCACCAGACTTCTTTTGTCGTTTAGCTTCATCATTCTTATCCTGATCCTTATCTTTATCGTCTCTAGGATGTTTAGACTTTTCAGCTTCGAATCTGCATGCTTCTTGAAGTTTGTAGTCCAACAATGCTTGAAACAGCTTTCCTTCATCAGAAGTAAATGTCCCAGATCGTGCAGACATTTGTATGACAAGCTTGGCCACCAATTCATTATCCGAGAAAACTATAGGATCAGATGGATTGATTGTGACGGTTAAGGGTGTTGATCTTATAGTTTGCTTGGCTATCTGCATAAGATTCGGATATAGTTGTCTGGTAAACATCTCCCTTGTGACTTTAGGAACGATATCCAGAAGGTACTTGTGAGTGTAGCCTTCGATCATTCTGTCCATTTTCCCTTGTAGATCATCCTACATAAGCTTCTGTATGTATTCCCTTTCATTCTGCATTTTGTCATTCTCATCATGTAGATACTGCATTTGGTCAGCAAACCAATTCAGTTTTCTGTAGAGCATGTCCTTCTTTCTGACTTGTTGGACAGCTTTTACAATTCTTTTATGAGTATGAGAAATCCAAGATCGAGGTGGCTTCTTCACTGATCCGGATGATGATTTGGTTGATCTTTTTGATGGTGGTGGTGAAGAGTGAGAAGAAGAATCGGATGATGATGAGATGTGAGGAGACTCCGGGTCCTTTGGTGGTTCAGAAGTTTCTTCCTTTGATCGTGCAGGACTATCTAGAAGAAACGTATCATACTCAACATCTTCTTCATTGCCAGCCTTAGCTTGTTCATCAGCTTTGGCTTTGACTGCAGCTTCTTCATCAGCTTTAACTTTCTCCAGCTTCTCAGATTCTGGTTCTTCAAAATCAAACTCAAGAGTATCTTCGACACGTGTTTGTTGTTGTACCAAAGTGGTGGCACCAGATCCCTTATCGGGTTGATTAACCGCATCGGATCTCGGTGAAGGTTGAGTTGCACCACTTGACCCTCCGGGGCCACCCATTTGTTCTTGAGCAAATTGTTGTGCAACGTGTTGAAGTCGAACAAATTTGAACTTCTTCCTGTATGATTTATCCAGTTGCTCTTCATCACTTTCGGAGCTTTCATCATATGGCACAAGTACAGGAGTCTTTCCTTTGCCATGTTCGGCTATTGGACTAGGAGGTTTTGGTACTGATGGAGAGTCATCCTGCAGTTTGAGTAGTGGACCTCCTCGTTGATTGTGTATCTTCGAGCTTTCGTCCAAGAGCTTTCTTTGTGGTTCAGGTGTAGGAATAGGAGCAGCATCCTTGGAGGGAACTTTCTTCCTTGGAGTAGGTTTCCTCTTTGGGACCTTCCTTTGACTCTCTGTGCTTATTGCACTTCCTCTTACGTTCTCCGAGTAGGAGTTCCATAAGGCTTTTCATCGAGATGACCAACTTTGCCTCTCTCGCATCGCTACTTGATACCTTTTGTATGTTTCAAGCTTTTTGATTTCATTTGTCAGAAGGTGATCAGGCAAAGACGGCACCTTGTTTCTTTGTTGTCGATTCCTTGATTCGATAGAAAGGATAGGTTGGACAACACGTCGTGATTGTCAGGTCATTGAGCCTCTTGGGAATATCAGGATTAAGCCCAAGTGCTCTCTGGATCAAAAGCTTCGTGTATCTGACATAGGGAATCTTTGAGCCAAGCTTCTTGTGAAATGACATCATGTCATCCCATATCAGTGCTTCGATTTCAATGTCCTTCTTATTGATCAATGACCGGAAGACTTGCAGTTCCATGAGCTTGGGATGCTCATAGCCACCGCCACGCACCAGCAGACGAGACTTAGTGATGATGTTGTAGAGTGTTCTCCACGGTTGAGGAATGTTCTTAAGATCCACGTGAGAGTGCTTGTTAATAATTCCTGACGCTTCATCATAGCCAATATTAAGTAGAAATTGCGAACTGTCTCTTCAGAGGTGTAGCAAATAAGTCAGTGGGCACGATGTCTGGAATGATGAGTACAGCCCGTAAGTCTGCAGGAGTGATAGTGACTTGTTTGTGATTAAGTGTCACCGTCACAGCACTTTGACCAGTGATCCTCTGCATAGAATCCCAGAATTGTTGAATGTAGACCTCTCGAACTGTGGCAGAGTGTGAGAGCATGTTCTGGTAGGGATGATTCCTGAGAATATCCACTGCAATGAGACAAGAAGATTCGAGCATGTGAGGGTATAAAATTCAACCCTAAGGTTGTTCTTTCCAATCTTTCTCGGATAACCCTCTGGAAAGATATCAGCAATTGTAAGAACTTCTGATGCATCCACATTCATTTGTTCACCCATGTCGTGATCTGAAATAACATTAGCCAAAAGAACCAACATATCGAAAGACATAATGTTAGTCAACAGAAGGTCTTATTGTCTAGTTATTGAATGTACAGTGTCAATGATTTTTACGAGTCCTAAGTCACTTGTTTGTCCAATAGTCCAATGATGTAGTGAAATGTTTCATGAGTTAGTTAACTTTAAGTTTTAAAGTTTATGTTATCACTGATTGTTCACAACATATCAAACGTTTAAGTTTATTAGTGACATTATTGGATTCGTGACGTTATGATAAGTTTATTAACAAGTTTGTACACGTAACAATTCATAATGAAGGTCAATCAAGGCATAGGCGTAGAATTGGCAAAGTTAAGCATAAACAGTAATGACATACGCCAGACGAAAGCTTATGCGTAGGATCTTAACTTAAGCGTAAGAAATGTTACGCGTAGGAAAAGGGGACCTTATGCGTTAGAGCTTACGGTAGGCGTATTTATACCTTACAGCGTAAGGCTTACTCGTAAGAGTAGACCTTATGCGCGAGAGGTCACTTGTTTACGCATATCCTACACATGATACGCGTAGTCCCATTGTAGAACCTTACGCGTAATAGTTATGCGTAGGATTTATTCTTACGCGTAACATGACTACGCGTAGGGTAATCCTTATGTATAGAGATTCAAATGACCTTGATTCTGAATTTTGAGCGTAGCAAGCCTGAAATAAATTCATCAAATCATCAATATTAACACAAAAATTCATTTTAACAAGAAATCATGGCATGAATATTCGTTAAACAGTTATGAGTAGAAAGTCATACGCGTAGGTCAAAACCCTAAGGGTTATGATTTACGCGTATAATTTCTAGCCATGGGATTTGCACCATACAATTTCTGGTAGTTCAAAGATGTTGTGAGAGTCTATAAACCAAGTTATAACATCTAAATCGTGGAGAATCAAAAATGCCCAAACTTATGAACTTTAAACCCTAATTCTAAATTTTAATCATTTAGAGTTTCTGGGTGGTTATAGAGCTTGGAAATCATCAATTCATCATCATATAAACATTACACAACAATCTTTTTGAACAAAACTCTTCACATTTGTAAACACCCAAATCGACTCATAAACCCTAATATTCAAAAGCCATCAATTCGTTTCGGGTGGATTTTGAGGATGAAACTAGTATCATTGATGTTAACTACACGTTTTGACACAATCTTTTTAACCACAAACACCCTTTTATGATTTGGTGTTCTTACGCTTACGCGTAAGACACAAAAGTGACTATATCATAAAATTAAACCGTTGGATTTTTGAAAGATTCAAAACCATTGCTTAAAACCATGTTATAAACACGAAATCACTTACAAATTGATGATCTGAAACACGGATTTGTCAAATGATTCTTAGGCGTAGGATCCTTTTTGGTGTAAGTATTAAATGTGATGGAATAGTTAGGTGGAGAGTGTTTTTATTAAAATAACTTTAACATTTTGACAGTTTTGGTCCCTCCACCTTTTCCTTTTTCATACAAAGCCATTTAACTTCCATTTTGGTTACCAAACAAAGATTTTAAGAAAGAAACATGACGACACTCCCCTTGACTTAGGTAAATAATGAAAGGTTATAAATTTTAGTCCGAGGAGTGTCATTGAACCATAAAATTTACCACCATTGATAAGAGAAACAACCGAGATATGATAACATGCAAGTACATGTGATGTTTTGAAACAGTTAAATTTTAGTCTCCCCTCAACACTTGATTAGAAAAATATTGAATTTTGAAAGAATAAAGTGTTGACGGAAGAAATGTACTTGCCATGTTGAAAGAAAAGTAGATTAGAAGAATATTTTTGTTGTTTTATCAGGTTTTATATTTTGTATTTTGTTTTTGAAAAATTATTTACAAAAGAGATTTTGGTGTTTGACAGTTTTTAAGACTGTTTTAGGAGGTCATCCAATTCCTCTTGAGTCAAACACCTCATACCAATCCGGTGGACCAACTCATTAAACCTAGGGGAGGCAAGGCTTTGGTGAGAAGATCTGCCAATTGGTATTCTGTACCCACAAAATATAATTCAACAGCACTGCTCCACGTGATCCTTGATGAAATGATATCGAAGATCGATGTGCTTTGATTTTGAATGCCGAATCGAGTTGCACGAGATCGCAATAGCACTCCGATTGTCGCAGGTACATCGGGATTCTGTCAAATACGTAACCATAGTCTTTGAGTTGTGTTCTCATCCAAATGACTTGAGCACAACACACGGACATGGCTACATATTCTCGCTTCGTTGAGGACGGCGATGTACAATCCTGCTTCTTCGATTGCCAGGACACCAATTTGTCACCAAGAAATTGTAAAGCTCCCAAGTACTTTTCCGTGAGTCTAAGCATCCCGCGTGGTCAGCCTAAAAGCGATTAGTTCTAAACCCGAATCCTTCGGATACCAGATCCCCAAGTTAATGGTTCCCTTTATGTATCGGAGGATTCTTTTAGCCTCAGAGAGGTGGGTTTCAGCTTGGTCGCGACCGATAACGAGAGCAAAGATATACGGCAAAGACAATATCAGTCCGCGCTGGTTTGTTAGATACATGAAAGACCCAATAATACTACGGTATTTTGTAGGGTCCACCAATTTCCCATGTAAATCAGCGCCTAGCTTCTTGGTATGAGCCATTGGTGTGGCATAGGTGTCACAGGTTTTCATTCCAAATTTGTTTAACAATTCAAGGGCATATTTGGATTGACTCAAGAAAATACCACAGGGTGATTGATGAACTTGCAGTACGAGAAAGAACGTGAGTTCACCCATCATGGACATTTCAAAATTTTTCTTCATTAGTTTTGCAAAAGCGATTGAAAACTTTTTATGTGTAGACCCAAAAATGATGTCATCCACGTAAATTTGAACAATTAAGATATGTGCCCCGTGATATTGTATAAAAAGAGTTGGGTCAACTGAACCTTTGGTGAAATTATTAGCAATGAGGAAAGATGATAGCTTATCGTACCATGCCCGAGGAGCTTGTTTGAGACCATACGAGCTTTGTTCGCTTTGTAGACGTGATTCGAAACTCGGGATCAACGAATCCATCCGGTTGGTGACATAAACCGCTTTAAGTTGTCCATTGAGAAACGCAGTTTTGACATCCATCTGATTTACCGTCATATTCATATGAGCCGAACGAGAAATATCCGAAAAATTTCAGCCTCAAGACGAGCAACCGGAGCAAAAGATTCTTCAAAGTCTATTCCCTCTTCCCGACGATAACCCTTAGCCACCGGGACGTGACTTATTTCGATAACGCTTCCTTCAAAGATCCAATTTGTTTTTCCAAATCCATTTGAGACCAATGACGAGACTCTCGTTGGTCTTTCAACTAGGTCCCATACTTCAAGACGTTTGAATTGGTTGAGTTCTTCTTGCATGGATTCAATCCAGCTTGTCTTTTGTCATTGTCTTTGATGTTTTAGGTTCAGATTGGCAGATGCTGAGTGCATAAATGCAATGTTCACCATCCGAGTGAAGACGCTTGTCTTGTAACGACCGTTGATCGGGTTGCCAATAATATTTTCGTGAGGATGGTCTTTTGTCCATCTATGTGGGAAGGTTGATGTTGGTATACATTGTGCGATTTTGAGGATTCAAATGGCTTGTTGAAGATTCTCGACATCAAAGTGCAGCCTCATTAGCAAACGGGTTGAAGAACGCATTTGGATCAAAATCTGCAGGTGGGGTACTTCATTCAGAACATCATCAGCGATTCATCATTGTTGGAAGCGGTTTGTTCAACTGTTGTGTTGGAGTCAACGGGTGGTGCTTCTTCAACAAAGAGTTGTTGTAGCAGTGTATCGTATAAGAGTATTATCAGTTGGCGTGAGCAATGAAACAAATGGATACACCGGAGCACGCTCATCAATATCGTCAACGAGCAGGAGCAAATAACCTTCCATTTGTTGACGAGTAAGTCGGGGCTTTGTTCATGATGATGGGGTTTGGGGAAGTTTAAGCGGTTGTGTCCGGGTTCCAAGCCGTTATACTCGTAAGCCATTTTGTAAGTTCATCAAAATGAGCATGAATCGTTTCCATCACTGCTTTGTACGGCGATTCCAGATTCGAAACCTTTGAATTATCACAATATCTAATAAAGACTCCAATGTCAGCTTTGGCTTTGAGCTTTCCAAAGTCATCACGATCATTATTCGGATAGCAAAGAGATCCAAATACATGAAAGTGTTTGAGATTCGGTTTTCTGTTGGGGACAAGCTCAAAAGGTGTTTTGTTGTGGCGTTTTGTAATCATAGAACGGTTTTGAGTATAGCATGCAGAGATACGCTTACGCCCATAAGTAATCTGGAAGTTTAGCATTGATTAACATTGTTCTTGCAGCTTCCACTAACGCTTCGGTCTCGTCTCTTCAACAACTCCGCTTTTGTTCTGTGTACGTGCAATAGCTGTCTGATGCTGAATTCCCACTTTCTCATAAAATTCACGAAGAGTTTGATTAACAAATTCGCCTCTATCTGCTTTCGATTAGTCGAACGGTGTTTCGAGTCGAACTTGTATTTTCGAGAGAAAGGTGATGATCATTTGTGGAGCTTGATCTTTGCTTCGAAGAAAGTAGACCCAAGTCCAACGTGAATAGTCATCAACAATTACTAAGATGTAGCGTTTGCCATTGATCGCTTTGCACGCGATCGGGCCACACAAATCCATGTGAAGAAGATGAAGCACATGCTTTGAGAGTGTGTTCCACCTTTGATGGAAAATGAGCACGAGTGCTTTTTCCTTGTTCACAAGCTGAGCAAAGGTGATCTTTAGAATACCGAAATCGTGGGAGTCCTTCAACTAGTTTGTGTCGAGCAAGGTTGGTGATGGTTTGAAAGTTTAGATGTGAGAGACGACGGTGCCATAGCCAGGATTTTGTTGATGTTGCCTTTGAAAGTAAGCAAATGGGAGAAGAAGCAACCATGTCTTGCATAGAGATAGTGTAAAGACTTGAATTACGCGAGCCATACATAAGGTCGTTTCCTTGTAGATCACGAATGAAACAAGTTTTCTCCCTGAAAGCAACCTCCAAATCTCCATCACAGAACTGACCTACGAAAATAGATTGTGACCGAGGCCTTCCACATAATAAACCCTGCTTATTTCGATGTTCCCATTAATTTAGTCTCCGTAGCCCATGATAGCGCTGGTGATCATTCCCGAACCCGACAAAGTGCCAATGAACTTTGCAATAAAGTTTGATAACAATTTAAGATTGCCTGTCATGTGTCGGAACATCCGCTATCAACAATCCAGAGAATGATCTGTATCACCGCATTACCCAAAACACAGATGGAATAGAAGTAGATGTGGAACCCGAAATGTTAGAGGGTTCCATAGCAGGTATAGTAGATAGACACACATCAATAGCTTTAGGTATCCACTTAAATCCTAGTGTGTTATATATCCATTTCTGCCATCTCCAACTACTATTTGCTTTAGTCTTAGTGAATGCACTAGGTGGTACTACATTCCTAGGAGGTGAAACTGAGCTACAGGGACAGCAATGCGTTTCTTAGAATCTAAAGATGGCGGTCTACCAAGCACAGAATTAGAAAGATTAGTGGGCCTAGAGGTATTCCGGTTCTTAGGATTCCTTAAACGAGAGATAGCTTTAGCAACACATTTGTCATGACAATCAAAATTCATACTTTTATGAAAAATAACACAAGGTGCATCAGACCGAATATCAAAAGTACTTAACGGTTTAGCATTCGTTACATCACTATTTCTATTACATGTGCCGGACGCAATATCTATAGTGGAGGCAACGTGAGTCTTATTCATAGTCCTAGGGTGTTCTTCTACTTTAGCATTCCTGATTGATCTTTTCTTAGGTCGCAACTTCCTATTCTTCAATGTAGTGCTCCTAGGCTGTGAAGTGCGGACGTTTGGAAAAGACGCAACTATTCCTGCTTCAAGAGAAGGAGGCACGTTAGAAACTTGTGATTTGGCAGCAGTGATTCTAGGTTCATGATTACTAAGTGTTACCGGGGCTATTCTCTTAATCACGGTTGGCGGAAGTTGTTCATACTTTCCTAACATTTCTCTTAACTTGAAGATAGTGTGAATCAGATCTTGATTTTCGTACCTAATATTTCCAAAGAAAATGCATAACTTCTTTAATGTGTGCAAGATAATGATCAAGTTCATTTGATGCTTCATCACGAGTCTTTTTGAGTAAATCAAATATGACACCATATTCCTTTTAACTTTTACAAGTTCTTGTTCATATTTTGAGATTTGACACTTAAAAGACACGCTTTGATCATCCAGTTGCTCAATTTTAGGATCGTAAGATTTTGCACGAATCAGCGATTTTGTGTTGAAAAACAAGTTATTGATCGTGAATATCTTTTTGACACCAATTAAGACGACGTATTGCATTTGAAAGTTCGTTTGACAATCGTTTGTTTTCAACATTTACCACAGAATGAACAGTATCAGCAGAGATATAATCAAATGCATAAGACAAAGAATTCAATAACACAGCATTATGGACATCAGCACAGATGACATCCTCCAAGAGTCGATCAACATCTTTTCTCAACAGTTTCTTTTTACGTTTAGTGTTAGAAATAGATGTTTCGTTTTTCTCGAAAACGACCTTCATTAATCCAAGTTCCTTATGAAAATCCCTTTCCCAAGACAATGCACAACTTTTCAAATTTTTAACATTTGGTAAAAGATTTTTCCGAAAAATGTCTCTTTGTTCTCGCGCTAGAGGCGATTGAAAGTGTTGAACTTTGATTTCAGAATGATATTCTATCTCATGTTGTAAAGTTTTGAGGTCAGCCATGAAAAGTTCAAAATATCGAAGAATTTTCGATTTTCGGTTTTGAGTTTACTTCACTGATGGAAGGTAAAGGACCATAAGTTTGTGCATAATCTGGTTTGGGACTAACATTAGAAGACTCAGGTGTTTTTATGATTACCCTTGGTGTGTTAGAAGAATCCGTTGGTGTGACGAAAGTTGACCGCTTTGAATAGTTAAAAGGTTTGTTGTAAACAACTTTTTCTAATTTTGATCGACTCTCGCCTTCTGCATCTAATTCCTCTTGACGATGATATTCAACAACACTCATAAAGTAATTATCAATTTTATATTCTGACCGGAAACTTCAGTGATTTGGTTTGAATGTTTTGGTTGAAAGCTTAGGTTTGTAATAAGCAAGATTCGGTCCATATCCATTTGGATTGGGTTTTAAAGTAAACTTTTCAATGGTTGTGACCGACTCGCCATGTTTGTAAACACCAGTTTTAAACTCTTTAAGTTTGTTTTGCAAGCCGATGATTTCTTCAAGATGATCATCTATTCGCTTCGTTGAATGCTTTTTGTATGCAGAGAACTGTTTTTGACAAGTTAACAACTCAGCCTTTGCTTTTTGATTTTCCAAGGTGAGAGCGTTAATTTGCTTTTTATGTTCATGTTTCAGTTGTTCTATTTCAGACAACAAAGCATTCTTCGAGGCGGCTAGATCACGCATCTGTCTTTCTAAATATTTTTCATTTTGATAAGATTTGGCAAAGGCTGCTTCAAAACCGTTTTCACGTTTTCTTGAGTTTTGAAAAAGTTGAGTTGCTTTTGTAAACATTCAAAATCCTTGGTTAACATTGCATTTTTGCATTTCAAGTCCTGATTAATGGCATGACATTTTTCCACTATGGTCTGTTGGTCTTGTATTAAACGAGCAAAATCTGAATGAGGCAAAAGTTCGGCGTGTTCAACGTGAGTCTCAACATGATCATTACTGAGATCCTCAAGTATAACCACGGAGTCAATTTGATTATCAAGGGAAACCGTTTGGTCATCTTGATCCTCAAATATAACTACGGGGTCTAGTTGAAAATCGTCGGAATGAGATGTGGACGGCGCATTTTGAACATTCCGAGCCTTGCCGGATTCAGATGTTGGCGGAGATATGAGATCGGAGATAAATATGGTTTGTTCGGTACCTGAGACAAGCCATCAGTGTCATACACTGGGCCTGTGTCACTCATGTGTAACTTATGCATATTAGCCATCAACATAACAGCTGCATTGGCCTGCAAATCCTCCATATCATCATCTGAGTCTGAATTTGCCATAAAGCTCTGTTCTTTGTCCGTGAGAGTTCCACCAGCTTCATCCTTAAGAGCCAAAAGAAGAGTCTCTTTGAAATAAGCACTGCCCCTAGTCCTTGGCTTTGGGCATGCATTAGCCAGTGTCCCTTCTCATTGCAGTTGTAGCATCGAAGACCATTCAACCCATTCTGAGCATTTCCCTGTCCCACCACTGGAGCTCGATTGTTATTCCTACCCACAAAGATTAAACCCTTGACCACCGCCCATCCGACGACCATAACCACGATTCTAAACTTCAACTCGTCCATTGTTCACAACAGCTTGATTCCTTGTATTAGATGAGGAACCAATACGGTTGTTGGATTTGTTGGTATAACGGCTAAAGGCATTAGCAATCATAGCAAATCCTTGTTGCTGCTTCAAACGGATCATATTCCTCATTAGCTTCACTGACAAGGGCTTGAGCATTGTTGTTGTTGTATGGAACCAATTGAGTTTGTTGAAATTGAGGCTGTGAAGGATCATGTGGTGTGATTGTAGCAGTTGGTTGAGTTGCCGGTTGAGGAGAATAACTGTTTTGAGCATATAAGGCAAGTTGTTGATTTTCCGGATGTGTCGGTGGAGCAATTTGAGCACGGAGAATCCTTTCCCTATCAACTTCCTTTTCATGAGGCTTCAAGTAATCGTACAATAATCCATATGTAGATGATGCATGTTTTCGTTTGACGGAGAAAAATGACATACTTCTCCCATTCAGGACCAAGACTACTCAGAACTTAGTATTCACTGCGATTCTTGGCATGATGATGTTGTGTTTATCCAAATCATTGATGATGTCTGAAAATCGGTGATGATAGGACTCTAGTGTCTCCCCAGGTTCAATCATGAAGTGTTCATAAGCCAAGTAAATTTTGGATTCCAAATCTTCCTGATTGAGTACGGATCCTTCCATAAGAAGACGAATATGATCCCACATTTTCTTTGCAGTCTTTTGAGCATCAACACTACGAAGAATTGGGTTTGGTAATCCTAAGAGGATATATTCCATTGCAAGCTCATCTGCTTCATAGTGTAGAAGTTCTTGAGGATTCAAGTCTGCAACAAGAGCAATGTTCGTTTGTTCATCTCTTGGTGGAATGGCATTTGGATCTCAGGGTACAATGACAGTAGGCATCTCAAATGGACCTTCCAAGATAACCTTCTTTAAGAACTTTCCATGTGGCTTCTTTAGATCACAAAACCTAAAGAACCTTATCACCCATTGATCGTAGTTTCCTGGAGTGAGCATTGGAGGTCTATCAAGTGATCCACCCTCATGAATTGATTGTTGGCTGCTTAAAGCTTCAAACATCTTTGCAAAACAAGTGGGTTCCTTCATAGTGTTCCTTGATGGATGTTGATTGAAGTCATTTGTGTACGGTTGAACTTGAAGACTTGGTGGTGGTTGAACCATTTGAGGTTGTGGGAATGCAGCAAGTTGTGGAGTATGTTGTTGATTAAATTGTTGTTGATAAATTGCTTGTTGTTGATTCCATTGTTGATGTTGTGGAGACTTAATTGTTGTTCACGTTGAGGATAAGTGTAAGGGAAATAGTTAGAGTATGGTGGTTGTGACATGTTGATAAACTTGTGTTGGTAAAAATGGATCTTTGTAGTCGAATGAACCTTTGTTGATGAAGTATCCTTAGGCGTAGAAATCACAATAGCCAAGTAGCACTTATGCGTAAAACACCAAAGTTACGCGTAACAATCAAGAGTTATGCGTAGATTTAGCTTACGCGTAAGTAGGGAAAAGACGCTAAAGTTATGCGTAGACACAAAGTTAGGCGTAGAAAGTTAGGCGTAGGATTATCTTATTCGTAAGACGAGGCTTAGGCGTAAGATAAATCTTAAGCGTAGGATTTCTACGCGTAAGCTTTATGCTTATGAGTAATTTTAGGGTTTTATCCCAAGTGATCTTTTACACTTCACAGTGCAAAAGATATCCAAAGTCGACGTATTTTCAGACTTATCCAAGTAAGAAAACACGGAATAAACCACGAAAATGAAGATCAAACCAAGGAAATACTTACGCGTAGTTTTAGGGTTTTACTACGCTAGGAGGTTTACTCGTAAATTTGATTTTGCTCAAAGTTGTTTCTAAACCAGTTTTGTGTGATGAAATAGCTTCAATAACACCAAAAGACACAAAAGTGTGAAACTTGATGATCCAAAGCTCTTAAAACAGTTAAGCTTAGGACTTAACCCTCGTACAAAAACAAGTAGAAAAACAATGATCCACACATAAAGTTCCAAAACTTTTTGCCAAAAATATTTTAACACCTTATAACGTTGAAAGGACAAGAATCTTGGATTAAAAGTGAAAAATCGAGTTTTTAAGCGAGCCAAAGCTCTCGGTATCTTTACGCGTAAGACCAAAAAACCTTACTTCAAAAGCAATAACGATTCACCCAACTAGTTGGCGATTGATACCACTGTTAGGTCACAAGGTTTACCACACAAGCTTATAAGAAAGATAGAGAGGCGATTGAACAAGTAAACCAAACACACACACGTAAATGTTAGACCGGTTATGCGTAGGAGTATGTGAAAAGAAAACTTGAACAACCAACCCTCAAGTGAGGGTTATTACATAGTATTTATAGGCAAGGAGCTAGGGTAACACTCCTACTCCTTCCCTTTCTCCTATGGGCTTGGGCCTAAGCTCATGGGCCTTCTACATAAGCTTAAGGCTAATAACAAACGTAAAGGCCATAATAAGCTAACTATTACATATGATTAACTAACACTTGAATAAGGTTTAGGAGTGATTCCAACAGTGTTTATCTTCCATTTCCAACTTGTTATATTTCATATACACCCGAGAGATGTGAGTATCCAAACACCCCATGTGAGGTGCTAGTATGTAATTTCCGTGCTTGTTATGACTTTTGCGGGGCTTATATGTATTGTGGATTGTTTTAAACCAATGCTTCATGACCCTAACTTATAAATTAATTGGCTAAAAGCACATTTGCTTAGGACAAGTAAATACCAAGTGTAGGGATATTTGATAAGGTTTTAAAATGTACCTTTTTGAGGGGTCATTTAAGCCCTTATTCGATCACTTTTGTATCCGTTATTACTAAATATCGTTCATTTTCACTTTTTAGGTATCTCGAAGGCAAAATGCTGGAATGACACTTATTCGGACGAAAAGGCGCGAATATACGAAGAAAATGGCCAAAGTCAAGAATCGAGACACTCAGGCTGAACTGGGGGACGGCGTCAGTGTTATCTGCGACGCCGTCGCATTACTTTGTGACGGCTCAAGGTAGCCAAATTGCTTATTTACAAGTGACGGTGTCAGGTTTTAAAAGAGTAGGTTGTCGCAACTCAGACGGCCTAGATTTGATCCAGACGACGTCAGAGATTGAAGGGGACGGCGTCACAAGCATAAGGTGACGCCGTCGCAAGACTAACGTGGTCAAGACGAAACCCTAATGACGGAGACCCGACGGCATCTCAAATTAAAGGGTGACGCCGTCGCATATGTAATCTTATATATAGAATCCGAATTTTTTAGTTTTCAGTGTGTAGTCTTTTGGAGTAAAAACCTAAACCGAACCAAGGCTGTCTTGTACAGTATTTTAGGGTTTCAAACCCTATCTTACATCAAGATAAGTGTTTTACTTCATTAATTTAATTATGTCTTCAATTACTTGTGTGTATGCTTGCATTTTCCCCATGTCCGGCTAATTTAATTGTGTGTTTGCTTAGGGAATATGAAACTTAATTATTTAATATTGATTAGTTGTCTCTTATCTTAATTGTTAATGATCTAGTAATGCGATAGGTCATCCGTTGTGTAGTTAATGCTTGAATAATCTTTGTGAACCTTAGTTTATAATACCTAGAGTTGTTGTAGGCTAAACCATCTGAAGAGTACCTTAGAGTTAAAGTTTATAAATCCTAGAGATTTTGTAGGCGAGACCCTTTGGTAGTTTCAAAGAGTTAGGGATAAACGCATACCCTACGACTTTAGACACACAACGCGATTAAGAATAAGGACGTGACAATTCAACCATCAATAAGAGATAATTAAGGAGTAATAAAACCTAAGTAAACACATCTTTAAATCATCATACGAGCACACAATAATTAGACATAGACTACATACACCACTAGATTAGATAATTAGATAAGTAGAAGTAATCGGTAGAAATACCAACCCCCAAATCCAAACCCCGAGATTCGTACCTTTCCATTTCCTAAAAAACATAAAAAAAGATAAAAAATAATCTTCCTCAACCCCAACCTTAGCGTAGTAACTTCTCACTAGCATTCCTATTCCCCTAGAGAACGATATCAATTCCCGTGGCTTACCCTAATACTACACTACAACGATTAGGTTCACTGCCTAGGGTGTTGAAAAACTTGCTCGACGAAAAGGAAGTTCCTTTGACCCCGAACGACGCGTGTAGTGTTATCAGTGTTACAGATTGGTATCAGAGCTTCAGTTATAGAGAACCAGGTTGCATATGAACCTAGGCTATAACTACATCTTACATTAAACTCATATCACTCATTCTTTGTCTTCAACACTCCATGCGCCATGCCTACTCCTTAACATAATACTATGTTATTTATATAAAAAATTCTTATATAAATGATTGACTAAACATAACTACATATGCTTATTTCAAGGCATTATGGCACAACCAGATATCCCCGATCATATACATTTTTATGATCTACAAAACTTTCTCAGACGTTGTAGTTGGTATAATGGTCTCATTTATTATTAAGACATTGTAAGTATGCAATGGTCTCCCTTATATCTCAAACATCGTGAGATACACAGTTGACTTAGATATATCTCAGACATCGTGAGATACACAATTGGTCTAAATATATCTCAGACATTAAGAGATACACAATAGTTTTATCTATTTCTCAGACATTGTGTGTATGCACAATGGTCTCACTGGTATTTCTCAAACATTGTGAGAAAACTACTTCATAACTATGAACTCACTGACTCTTTTGAACGCTATGTTGATTCTCTTTGATTATTTAACTCCTTGTCTTCGAAGATGAGTGTGAACATTCATTCCATACTCTTGGAACACCTACGTCGTCTCGTGATACACCACCTTGTAACTCATCGATTAAGTATGAGTGTTATATCGAAAATTCTTAAGTAGGATGATTTGGAATATCCTTATTTAAATGGACTGGGACGCCTTTGCATTTAAATAAAGAAATTTCAAATTGCCGAACCATAAGTTTATGATTTCTTACTTACATAAATTGGGACGCTTCTTTATGTAAGTAATGAATCATAAATGAGTGGGCTTATTTGTATCCGATATGACATGAGTATGAACTCGAACTCGAGAATCACAAGTATTCTTTGAAAAGATCTAGAAAACAAGATAGTGTTTTACCACTCAGCAAAAATCTTAAGACCTCATTCGAGCAACTAATTTCATTCTTAAGTTATCACTTTTGCTGTTACAAATCCTTACAAATATGAACCATTTGTTGAGCTAACAAAATTGGTTAAATTCAATTGAAACCCGACCTGATAGAATCAAATGTTTCAATAACATAATTGAAACTCGACCTGATAGAATCAGATGTTTCAAGAACAGAATTCGGTTGCCATAGATTTGATTATGCACGAGTCGCATAAGTCAAAGTATTCCATATTATTGAGCTAACGGCCTTGTTACACTCATTGAGCTAATGGACTTAGTTCAGTCTCGAACTAACAAACTGGGTATGATGTCCCATTATCCATCACATAAGCTTTCCCATGAGCTCCTCCAATTTGTTGGCTATTATTTTAAGAACACTATTTCTCGAAATGTTCTCACTTTCCACATCTCATCACCGTTTGTGATTATTGTTGTTACAGTTGTTATTTTACTATTGTTAGATCCTTGAGCAGTCTAAGCTCGCACAACTTGATCCACTAGGTTACGAGACATGTGAATTGTTTCATCCAGTGTGAGTGATCAAACGAAGCTACATTCTCTTGAATACTGAATGGAAGTTTTGAGATGAACTTTTCCCATAACTTCTCATTGGTTGAAACCATCACTGGGCACACTACTGCCAACGCTTGAAAGCGATGAATATAAGTTATGATATCAACACCACTGACGGCAAGGAAACTTCACCTCCATTTCTTGCACCTCATTCCGAGGGCAATAATTCTTGAATTATAACCACTTCAATTTGGTGCAAGCAATCTTGTGAGTATTCTCAAAACTAATAGATTGAGCAAAAACATTCTACTATGACAAACCATTGTCCAAAAGCATGCTTGCGGCATATTTGACTTTGCAATCTTTGAGCACAATTGCTGATTAGAATTTCTGAGCTTGCCGCTTACGAAATCCTTGTAAGGAATCTAGTTCAATGTTTACTTCCTAGCCCTGCAATATTAGGCCACACATTATCACCAGAAAGGTTACACAGATGTAAGCGTTAACTTTCAAAATTTCATGATAGGATTAAGGTTTTGTTGAAAGCCTCATTTGTGGAAATTAGAGAAAAAAAAAAACAAAAAAAACAACTTAAGATATATTGGACTTTATATGATATTAGCTAGAATTGGCCTGGTAGCTTACAGACTTGAGCTACCACTCGAACTTAGCAGTGTACACACTGCCCTTTGTGTGTGCATTCTAAAGAAGTGTCATACTGATCAGACACTCACTATTTATCTGGAAGAGATCCAGATTGATTAACGTTTGAACTTTATCGGAGAATCTACTAAGATCACGAACCGTAAGGTCACACGACTTAAGAAAAGTCGCATTCCTATTGTCAACATTCAATGGAACTCTAAAAGAGGTCCTGAATTCACGTGGGAAGGTGGAGATGAACTCAATTATACCGTTAGCAGATAACACTTACTGAACTTCGTGACGAAGTTCCATTACAGAAGTACCCTCACCTCTTCTAGCGAACATCATTAACTCACAACACAAACTAAATCATGAGGACACGATTCCCGTAACTGGTGGAGGCTGTAGCAACTCGTAAATTTTTATAAGGCAAAATGACTAATTTGCCCTTTGACTTTGATTTTTGACTATTTGACTTTTACTATAACGTAAAAGCAAATACTATAACCGGTAGTAACCGGTAATTTCTCAAGTTAAATAATTCACTCTGGTTTGGATTATTACACTCTGAACATTTTTTTTTTGTTCACCAATGGCTATAAATAATTATTTAAAGTTGTTACTTTATTAATTATGAAAGTTTAATCGTGTAAACTTTTCTCGTGATCAACACAAGACTACGATAAGTCTAGGTGTTCAAAATACTCTATTTTCACCAATAGTCATATTTTATATGAACTATTTCCACTTTGTTAGTTTTACGTAAGTATTTTACTCTTTACGTAATACGCTTGCTCAAACCTACGTTATTAGGTTTTAACAACATAGATGCACCCAAATAGACTTATCACACTTTTAATATACTTAGTTGGAGTATATTGATAAGTTTTAATATTTTTGTAAGTATTACACTTTTACGTTGCCCGGTTTTAAGTTTCGTTACTTAAGGGCTTAACATTAGTAATTACCGGGACCAAACTACACCTCATAAACCAAATGATAGCAAAAATACACATGCACTACCACCTCAAAAGTGAGGTGGCGTGCAAATAAGCTTACCACAAGCCATGTGGCTGTCTCTCATCATCCCACTCTTACTCACCTCAACCTTTTGTCCCCCACTAAACCAATTCACCTCACACCTACACTTTACATGCAAAATAAAACACAAAGCTCCTCTTGGACTTCTCCCTTGCCTTCCACTTTAATCACCAAAATATCAATCCATACTTTGTTTTGTACTTTAAGAATTACTAAGAAGATGGAGCTAGAGTTGGTTCCTACATGATCCTAGGGCTGTTTTGTTGATTTCAAGGGTGAATTAGAAGATATTCAAGGCATAAGGGGCTGAAGTAAAAGGGTTTATTACAAGGGTAAGAAAGTTAGTAAAGCTTGGGTTAAGAGGTTGAAGACAAGGGTTGAAGATTGAAAGGGGTTTAGGCTTGATTGTTCTTGTGACCATTCAACCTATGTCTAGTAAGAAGTTGTTTAAATTTCTTGTCCTTCAATATGGTTGTAATAATTTATATTCATTGGATGTAATTTGATATAAGTAGTATATGTAATATGGCTTGATTGATGTTGTACATGAAGTTTGTAACATGAAAAGAAGCTAGAACAAGCTTTAGGTAGGTTTTATGAACCTGAAATTCTGCAACAGTCCCAAAGATTGATTAAACTGATCATTTCAGTAAACTTTAAGGTTAATTCAATAAGATAGGCTTGTAGATCTATGTCTTATGGTCGTTTCGCTGGGTGGCGCACCTCATAACTCCTCCCGATAAGTAAATGAGAGCCAAAATAGAAAAACATGTCAAAATCTGCACACCAGATTTCATTTGGGAAAAGACCATGGTTCTGGTCATTTCTGGAAGTTGACTCAGTTTTATGAAATGTAGCTAAGACATAAACTTGAAGTTTAGCGAAATCCGCGCGTCAAAAAAGTTTTAGAACTCAACTTATGGTCGTTTTGGCAGGACTTAATGTGTAGCCAAACTTTCTGCAATGAAATATAAGTAATTACTTGTAAATAGACTATTGATATAAGTAAACTTTAGAATTTGGACTTGATTAAGCTTGAGAAGCTGTTAGAGGAAGTAAAAACCGAAACTTGGGCTTTTGAATCACTTAAAAAGGACTTGTGGTTAAAAAGTTATGCCTAGTTAAGTGTTACTAAAAGGAAATATAGTGCTGAAACAAGAAAGCTTGCTGATACGATTTTAAAACAAGGTTTTGACCCTTTTCTGGTCCGAATCAGCAAAAGTGTAAACCACGAAAGATGCTCAGAATGACTTTTTCTACAAAAACTCGGGGGCACATAAGCAGAAAGTGAACGACAAATACTAAAAACTACAAAAACTAACCGGACCTGTTGTATACCGGAAAACGACCATGGCTAAGAAACCTTAGTATATTTTGATTCCTTGAGGCCAAAACAAAGCCAAGGTTAAGCCAAGGTGTTGTTTCAAGATATTTTAACTTAGATACATCCTCAAGAATGTCCTTGATTATTGTTTGACTTAGCCGCACGGCTAATATAAGTTTAATGACCCGAAACTTGTTTTAAAACTTGGTTCATTGGATTAGACTTTGCTAGAATTTGACAAACTAAGTAAATGACCATATGGCATGTTAAACTACTTCACAGCACACAACTTATATCATTATATCGTCACACAAGTCAATCAATAGTCTTTGACGAAACACGACACATGTTTTATACAACATTTGTCTCGTCAAATACTTTACTTATAAATGACAAGTACAATAATAGTAGGGAATTTCATTATCATAAGAGGCCTCTTCGGGGTGTCGTATTGACGAGTTGTGGATTTATGAATTAAAGTGTCCTGGCTCCTCATACGTTTACTACACGACCTCTTGATTTTGATAGCCTGAACGATGGTACGAGGTTATTTATAAAAGGGCTATAAGCCAAACAACACTTAAGGGATACTCTAACTTAAGGATTCATGTACAACATCATATTGAAAGCCAACAAACTACATATACTTGTACACTTATATCGTACACTATACTAAAACGCGATTACTATGCTTTCGTAGGTAATCGTTAAAGATCGTGATCTTGTCATACTCTACCATTGATAAATATTATATCGTTACACTCCGCTGCTGATCACTACAGTGAGTTTCATAGCCCCAGCTTTTGTTTAACTGTTTTTTTTAACTCTTTTGGGGGAGATACATGCTACTGCTTTTACTACATGCTAAAATGCTTTATTATGGACAATTACTTGCAAAATGAACGCCTTGACTGTATTATTGCATGCCTAAGTTGTTTATGCCAAAATTCCCCAACATCACGGACCACTAATCACTGGGAGTGAGCGCAAATATTGTGGATAGGCCTATCGGAATTGACGAACTCGTCTCTGTTATCGGAAATAACAAGGCGCACTATATTTGAGGTTATCTAGGTAAAGGGAAAAATACCTACCCGGGGCAAGTTATTTATATATATATATTGTCCGGTGATATATATACAACAGTCAGTTGTGAGTGCCATGAGCTTAGAGCAATAATAACTTTCAAGAAGATAATTGTACACATTGCAATTATACTACAAACTATATTGTCCACTACTGTTTTCAAACCTATGCGGTTTCTATCGTTTGTATTGACCGGTTAGGCAATCAAACGCACTATGGGCGTATAACAACGTAGCCCACTACTTTGATAAACTTGATCAACTGTTTTGCTTACAAACCTATGAACTCACTCAACCTTTGTGTTGACACTTTTTAGCATATTATCTCAGGTTCGAAATGAATTAGCCGGCATGGAATGTGAAGGCGCACGGAAAAACATTTTGAAGACAATGCATATATTATCATTCGAAAAACATTACAACTTTTATGTTGTACTTTTTATGATTGTACAAACTTGTGGGACCGGTTTGTAAACTCTGATATTTTAATCGAATGATAATTCATTTCAAAACGTCTCATTTAGAGTCTTTTTCTGTAACTTGATATGTGAACTATGAAGTCATACCCAAGTGACACAATCTTCCGCTGCGATAATTTTGGGGGTGTTACAACGGATCCCTCCAAGGAGGGAACCGTGGGATCTGTACAACAGAAGACCTGTTTTCTACTAACTTGAGTCTTATTTGCAGGAAATTATGCATTATATACTTGTTTTCTAATATTTGTTTTGTAGATTTTCAAATATACACATCAAGACTTTGACACCCTAAGCTAGGGGGAGCTTTGTGTCAAAACAATATATTGCAAAATCATTTGCAATATAATCCTCATTCGGATTATACTTCGACGTCCCTTTGCAAAGTTGCAATCATCAAGGGGGAGCATTATCGTCACAAAGACGAAATCATTTGCAAACATTGTTGCAATGCATTAGCTTAGTAGTTTTTCTTACTTGACGCCCTCACAAAGGGATGGACTTGTCAAGGGGGAGTTAAGACGAGAACTCTTCCCGTCACTTGCTCTCTATATTTTCCTTTCTTATTACACATTTTTCTTAAAACAACGTGTTAGTTTCTTTTCGACGCTCTTTTTGTTTCGACAAAAAGGGGGAGAAGAGAGTAAAAACACCAATTCAAACTTTTACGAATTTTAGTTTTTCCTTGAAATAATTTTATGTTTTGTCATCAACAAAAAGGGGGAGATTGTTAATACAAATAAGCCGTAAAAACGTTTATTTATATTTTACGATCTTCTAATATTTTGTCGATAACAAACGTAAAATCATTTTAACGAAACAAATAAAATACGTAAATGGTTTGAGCCAATAGTTTACAAACACACTTACGTTTT
Organism: Chrysanthemum makinoi; assembly: GCA_910596185.1. NCBI lineage: Eukaryota > Viridiplantae > Streptophyta > Magnoliopsida > Asterales > Asteraceae > Chrysanthemum > Chrysanthemum makinoi. The sequence continues at coordinate 25,413,728 of OU343216.1, forward strand.
CACATAAAACACTAAACAAGTAAAAGTGGTTTTATGATTTAGTAACACATATGTACAACAACTAGTGTTTACATATTTGGCAAATATATACATAACTATTATGTATCATAATGGGTAATATAATTGGTAGAAGTTTAAGTATTTCACCCATTGACCAAATACATTGAATGTGGTTGGGTAAAACCCAAAGTCCATGACCCATGTCCATGGAGCATTGATGAGTGTCTAAATACTCATCATTTTTGTACCATCTAGACTGCAAAAACATCTGAAAACACTCAGAAATGCATCAAAATGATGAAAATATCACAAACAAGTGTTTTATGTGTTTTAAATGCAAAAATATCAAAATCAGATGAAAAATGTATCAAGTTTGCAAAATTGGCAGTTTTAGTCCCCCAAGTTTCAAAAGTTGTCAAATCTAGTCCCTGGAATTCAAAAATGTGGAGTTTTATCATTCAAGGTCCCTGAAATATTCTAAGTTGTTAAAAATGGTCCTTGAATGATTCTTTGGTCAAATGGCAGAAAAGGTCCTTCAAGTTTGAAAAATGGCAAAATTAGTCCTTGGATTTATAAAAATGGAATTTTATGCAAAAGTGGTCCTTGTTCTATTAAAGTTTGTCAAGTTTGGTCCTTGTGATAACATTGGAAAAAGTTCAGTTTCAGTCCTTGAAGTTTGCATAAATTACAAAATTGGTCCTTGTATACTTACTATACCAAACCGGATCCTATATCAAGCCCAAGTCCAAAATAACCAGCTGGCCCATACCCAATGCCTTGACCCTTGAACCCCCTTGAGCTCTTGACCCTTGATCCCAGTCCAAAACCCCATTTTGACCCTTTGCCTATTATTAATACCACGGGTCAACAAAGTCAAACCCAGGCACTGTTTGTCTCTCTCACACCGAGCGCGCCAAAACCAGTGACTCCTCAAACCAGAGCTGTTTTCATCCCACTTGCTCCTATCACTTCACCACCACCTTACCTTGCCCCCCTCCACTTCCACTAACACCCAAACTTCATTTATTGATTGAAACCTGCTCAAACCTGCTTAAGACTTTTTTGGCGCCAAAAATCCAAATGGATGGTTAAGATGATTCTAAGAGATTCAATGGCTCAGATGAGGTGGGAAAGTCTAAGGGATGTCGACAGAGTTCAAAAAGTCTATAAAGGAGTGAGGAGATGCAATGTAGCAAGAGATCTAGAGTAATTTGTATTTTCTTTAGTCATTTTTATTAATCTAAGCTTTTCAGTATAATTTAAGTCTTCCAAGTACTTTGTTTAAGCTTTTCAAGTGTAATTGAATCTGTTTTCAGTAATCAATTTAAGTTTCAAGTTCTATTCTCAGTTTATGCATTTTCAAGTTAAAAATGTCAAAATGTTCTAATGTTGTTGTTGGTTGTTTTTATGGACTGAGATAACTCATGTAAGCTCCTAGATAGCTTCAAAAAGCTATTAGATATCATAAAAATCAGTTTAGCATCAAAAAGCAAAAATCACCAAAAATACAAATAAAATAGCTGAAAAATAAAAAATCCCATGGAAATGGTATTCACAGCTGGAGCAGGGTAGATTGTGGATGGCCTTGGGTTAGAAGCTTTGTGGAAAGCTATTAGGATTGGTCTTGTGCTTTGGTTCTCAGCTTTTACTTGGAATCCAACTTGTAAGCACTTTGATCCATTTTGGCATTTCATTGTTTGAACTGATATTTAGCTTGAATCTCTGTGTTTTCATGTTCATGAGTTTTAGTTAAGTGTATTTAAGTATTAAAACCAGTCACTTGTTCTTTTTAAATTGTAGTTTATAAAAATTTTATTTTGACAGTTAAATTAGCTTAAGTTTAATTTCTTGGTTTTATGTTGTTAATGTTGTTGTTCTGTGTTTCTTTAGTCTTATTAAAGGATAATATAAGGTTTGTAATTCATAGCATGGTCTAATTCTGTGTTTTGCTTTGAAAAGTTTCAAAACAGTCATATAAAGTGGTGTTTGGTTCACTGTGATAAAGGTTGTTCTAGCCATTGTTCTTGTTTGGTTCATGTCTCATTAGGTCTTAGTAGTCCATAGAAGCAATAAAAGTCAGTCCTTGTTCAACAAAAAGTCAAAATCATCTTTAAATCTCACTTGCTAGTTAACTGTTGGATCTTCATGATCCATGATCATGATTTTGTGTTCATAAGTTGTTTATATTGCTCAAACCAGTCTTAATTCATCTTATTACAACATATTAAGTGAGTAGGATCAGCTTAAAGTTCATATAAGTCAACTTAGCTAGTTTTTATAAAAGTCAAAATTTTCATTTTGGTCGTTTTTGAATAAAATAGATAATTTTAGTGTGTGTTTAATATTGAGTTTTAGCTTAAAAGCTTTTGGGATATTAAAGTTCAGCTGCTTAACTTAATTAGAAAAATATTACTTCACTTTTAATCAGCTTATTCATAGGTTTTTACTTAGCTTATTTTGAGTACCTTGTCTGAAGTGATGCCCTGTGCACAGTTGAGTAGTCCACTTTGATAAGCTCACACTGAGCTTATTAGTTGGTCAAATTGTGTAAATTTTGGTTCTTTGAAAATCTGACCTAGCCATCTTGAGGTCCCAAGCTTTAAATTCCATTTTCTAGCTTGTTTAATAGGGCTGCATGTAGCTTTAACCTTGTCCCATTTCTGTCTTTTAACTAATAATATCATAAGTGCTTATTTGCTTTTAAGTAGCTTTTCAGTATGTATTTTTGTGTTTTCTAGCTTCATTTGAGTTGATCTAGCTTATTTGCATCTTTATCTATCTTTGGTTTCATCTGTAGAGCTTGTTTGAGCTTATAAATATCAAATAAGCTCATAAGCTCACTGTTGGGTTTTTAAGCTTGTAAACAGCTTATTTTTAGTTTGTAAAATTTTTGTTTTCATTAAAGTTTCATATTTTAAGTAGTTAAATAGTTTTCAAAAAGAAAATCCACAAAAACATCATTTTTAATATAGTGATAGCGTTTATTTAATATTAATTAGCTTTTTGATTTTTCTTTTCAGCTTATTATTAAGCAAATCTAGTTTTTATATTTTTCTTAGCCTTCTGTCACCTTAAGTTATTTTTAGAAAAAGTTTCATAATTTTCCTAATCTGTTTAGTATTTATTATAATTTTAAATAGTTAAAAGTATTAATTAATTAGTAATAAATAATTAAAAAGCATAAAAAATATCTTTTCAGTTTTAAAATTAGTTTTATAATATTCTAGAATTTTCTAAGTTAAAATTTCATTTTTCCAGGTTTATTTTATATTTTCTAGTATTTAAGTGTATTTTAAATAATAATTAATTAGTAATAAATAGATAAAAAGTGTAAAAAAATATATTTTCAATTTTAAAATAAGTTTTATAATATTTTAGATTTTTCTGAATCATAATTTTATTTTTCTAGCCTTATTTCATATTTTCTTTTATTTTGGAGTATTATTAAATAGTTTAAAATAGTTTTTAATTAATAATAATTAAATAAATAGTTATAAAAATAATTTTCTTTTTCTAATAATTTTCTTTTATTTTTAGGATTCCAAAAATGTCATTTTCATATTTTTAGGTCTTTTATTTCATAGATATCACTTTTTATTTTGTACGTTTACGTAGTTTTTAATCGTACGTTTTACGTTTCTTTTATCTGATTGTTGTGCTTTACAATTCTGTATCCAAATTCATTCCAATCAGTAGTGTAATTATAAATCAAAATCTTTACTGATCACTATCCTTAGTGATCATTCTATCATCTGAAATTTGTTCAAGCACCATTGAGTCTCCGTGGGACTTAACGACCTAGGAATCCACTATATTCCTCTGATCTAAATTGCATTTGCTTTCTGAGCTGTTTTAAGTTTATTACGGTTGACCATTCACAAGTGGTCAGCTTGTGTGATTAAACTTGACTGTTCAGGAGCGAACCAAATTTTGGCGCCGCTGCCGGGGAGGCTTTAGCGTGTTTTTAGCCTTTTTCAGACCCATTCTTGCACATATACCATCTTTTGTAAAAAGTTTTTTGTAAAGTTATCAAATTATCAAAAAGTTCATTAACACTTTTCCTAAAGTGTTAACAACACCAAAAATATATAAAACAACAAAACAATCGGAACGTTTTCTATCTTGTATTTTCTTTAAGGTGATTCTTGAAAAGATGCAATTTGGTTAAACGAGACGATACCAAAAATATTGTCCAAAAGTTTTTAAACCCTCAGCACAAATCATTACCTACGTCTTTTCAGTGATACTTAAATACATAAAAATCAACCACCGCAAATCAAGGCAGTACACCTACCAACTGGGGGTGTGACCATAATAAGTTCCCGAACATCAGATTTAAAACTTGCCTTTGTGTCCTTGTGATTTGGTGTACCTTTTTCAAAGAAGCCATTTCATTTGTGATTATTGGTTAAGTTCACTTGTCGTTTTGCCTCGCTTTTGTTTTGAAAACTGATTTTTATACTTAGTGCATGCGCACTCGTTCTTCCAGTTCTACAAGTCCACTTTCTGAGCTTGCAAATATTCCTCGTAGACGTAGAGGACGTTCTGCTCCTTCAGCCGTGACTGAGGAACGTCTACCACCACCACCCCCTGTCGAAATGGCAGAAGACAAGCCGATGAATGAGCTTCTCCAAGCACCCATCGAGGGTTACGGAGATGCCATTGTTGTCCCAGCCATCGTGGCTGATACCTTTGAGCTCAAAACCGGGTTGCTTAATCTTGTAACCCAAAGCCAATTCTATGGTTTTGAGCGGGATGATCCTCATGCACACATTCGATGGTTTAACAAGATTGCATCTACCATCAAATACAAGAATGTCCCACATGAAGCGATTAAGCTTCTTCTGTTCCCATTCTCTCTAGAGGGACAAGCCCGGAATTGGCTTGAGAAACAACCCCCTCGTTCCATTGAGACATGGGAAGATCTAGTCACCAAGTTTGTTAACGAGTTCTATCCTCCATCCCGAACCACAAGTCTTAAGAATGAGATAATGAAATTTTCTCAGAGATTTGATGAATCATTCGGGGAGGCATGGGATCGTTACAAAGAATTGCTCCGCAAGTGTCCGCATCATGGTTTTACCGAGTTAATGCAAATGGATACTTTCTACAATGGTCTGAACCAAACCAATCAAGACTCTTTAAATGCCTCCGCGGGAGGTAATTTCCTGAGCAAGACCACCAAAGAAGCCTTGCAAATCATTGAAAACAAGTCCCAGGTCCGCCCTTTCCGAGCAAAGACATATCAATCTCAGTCTAATGCTGGACCTTCTACTTCATCTCCTGTGAGTACATCTAGCACCGATGCTAAGATTGACAAACTCACGGATATTGTTCAGGCCTTGGTTCTTGCTAACCAAAAGAAAGTAACCTTCACACAGACACCAACACATGGTGAAGTGAAGAAAGTTGAAGTTTGTGTTACTTGTGGTGGCCCTCATGCATACTACAACTGTACTGCCACCGATGGTAGTCCGTTTGAAGCTAATGCTATAGCCGGTACTTCACATCAGGGAGGTAATCAATACCGTCCTCAGAATGAACCAAACTACCGTGCTAACACTTATCAGGCACCACCCGGTTTTAACCAGAATCCTAACATACAAAACCGGAATCAGAACCAACTTAGAATGAACCAAGGTTATCAAAACCAAGGTAATTTCTATTCCGGACCAAATCAAGGTTTCCAACATCAAGGAAACCTTAATCAAAACAATTTCAATCGAGGGAATCAATTTCAGGGAAATGTGAATCCTAACCAAGGAAATTTTCAACAACAAGGTCATAATCAAAACATCCGACCTCAAAATTTCCCTCCACCTGCTCCAGTACCATCATCTGATGAGTTATTGAAGCAATTCATGAAATCCCAAGATGAAATGAACAGGTTGTTGGTCAGTCAGATCGCTGATCTAAAGAAGTCTTTAAATGATCAACCCTCGGGCTCTGGAAAACTTCCGAGCAACACGATCGCTAACCCGAGGGGCGATGCAAAGGCGATCACAACCAGAAGTGGTGTTTCATATGATGGACCTGCTATTCCTACTACCTCTTCTTCTTCTCTCCCTAAGGTAGTAGAAAGTGAACCTAAGACACACAATGGACCTTCGACTCCAATGCCTCCTCCACTAGGAGCAATGAGTCAAGTTACCAAGGATACAACGGACAAGGTGCATTTTTCAAGCCCACGAAGTACCGCACACGTCCCACCTTCGGTAGTCCAACCTCAAGTTGTCCAGAAACCCAAATCCAATCCAGGAGTTGTTTTTGAACCTCCTGTAGCTCCCGTTGAAAACCAGAAATCCAAATCTTCTATTCCTTACCCATCACGTTTGAATGAGCAAAAGCTCCGCGAAAAAGCCAGTCATCAAATGGACAAATTTTTTCAAATTTTCCAAGAGCTACATTTTGACATAAGCTTTGCGGATGCTATCATGCTGATGCCCAAGTTTGCATCAACTCTCAAACACATGTTAAGCAACAAGGAAAAGCTGTTTGAAATGGCTAAGACTCCTCTCAACGAGAACTGCTCTGCAGTTATCTTGAAGAAGCTTCCTGAAAAGCTTGGAGATCCTGGAAAATTTCTCTTACCTTGTGTATTTCCAGGAATGGTTGAATGCTTTGCTTTAGCAGATCTTGGTGCAAGCATCAATCTGATGCCTTATTCAGTATGGAAGAAACTTTCTCTTCCGGAACTTACTCCTACATGCATGACTCTTGAGCTTGCAGATCGTACAATATCCCGTCCTCTTGGCATTGCCGAGGACGTATTTGTGAAAGTAGGAAAGTTCCATTTTCCAGCCGACTTTGTAGTTGTTGATTTCGATGCTGATCCACGGGTTCCTCTCATTGTTGGACGAGGATTCCTGAGAACGGGCCGTGCTCTCATTGATGTATTTGAGCAAGAAATCACACTACGTGTGGGTAATGAAGCTGTCACCTTTAACCTTGATCAAACTTCGAGGTACTCCGCAAACTATGATTCTGAGTCGGTTAACCGAATAGATATCATCGATGTTGCTTCTGAAGAGTACTCTCAAGAAGTTCTTGGTTATGATCATAATTCTTCGAGTGATAATCTCACTCAATCATCTCAACCCATCATTGCCAATCTACTCTTCTATCACTCCTTTTGAAGGAAGAGACTTCATCTTGGAAGAGATTGAAGCATACTTGGCTAGTGATTCTGTTCCATGGGAAATTGATCACGCTCCAATTGACATCGAGGGGGACATACTTCTCATTGAGAAGTTGCTTAATGATGATCCATCATCAACCCCTCACACTAGTGATTCAATTCCAGGTAAGGTTAATAACAATGAGATTAACCTGGAGGGAGATATTCTTCTTCTTGAGAAGTTGTTAAATCAGGACACTTCTCCTCCGCTCCCTCCCGTCGAACTTCATAACAAGGAAGTCAAGTCAGTTGAGAAAACTGAAGAATTTCCTGAAGTCGAACTTAAGGACTTACCACCTCATCTCGAGTATGCATTTCTTGAAGGTGATGATAAATTACCCGTCATTATTGCTCGAGATTTGAGTAAAGATGAAAAGACTGCTCTCATAAAGGTCTTGAAGTCACACAAGCAAGCAATTGCTTGGAAACTCTCCGACATTAAGGGTATCAACCCTGAATTTTGTACTCACAAAATCTTGATGGAGGATGACTTCAAACCAGCAGTTCAACATCAGAGAAGGGTGAATCCTAAGATCCATGATGTTATCAAACAGGAGGTTATCAAACTTCTTGATGCAGGATTGATTTACCCGATCTCAGATAGTCCTTGGGTTAGCCCAATTCATTGTGTTCCTAAAAAGGGTGGCATAACTGTTGTCACAAATGAAGATAACGAGTTAATTCCAACTCGATTGGTTACGGGATGGCGTGTTTGCATTGACTATCGTAAGTTGAATGACGCCACCCGTAAAGACCATTTTCCTCTACCCTTCATGGACCAAATGCTTGAGAGATTAGCAGGAAACGAATACTATTGTTTCCTTGATGGTTTCTCGGGTTATTTTCAGATCCCCATTGATCCACAGGATCAAGAGAAGACCACATTCACCTGCCCATATGGAACTTTTGCCTACAAACGTATGCCTTTTGGCTTATGTAATGCTCCTGGCACGTTCCAACGATGTATGATGGCCATATTCCACGACATGATCGGGGAAACTTCTCGGTCATTGGGGACTCGTTTCAAACATGTCTCTCCCATTTAGAAAAAATGCTTCAACGGTGTGAAGACACCAATCTTTGTCTAAATTGGGAGAAGAGCCACTTTATGGTCAAAGAAGGCATAGTCCTTGGCCATAAGATTTCCAAAAACGGGATTGAGGTCGATAGAGCAAAAGTCGATGTTATTGCTAAATTGCCTCATCCTACTACCGTCAAAGGTATTAGGAGTTTTTTAGGTCATGCCGGTTTCTATCGCAGATTCATACAAGATTTTTCTAAGATCGCCCGGCCTATGACCCATCTTCTTGAAAAAGAGGCTCCTTTTATCTTCTCACCTGAGTGCATCGAAGCTTTTGAAACATTAAAGAAAAAGCTTACTGAAGCACCCATTCTCGTTGCTCCCGACTGGGACTTGCCTTTTGAGCTCATGTGCGATGCAAGTGATTTTGCTATCGGTGCAGTCCTAGGGCAACGTAGAAGCAAGCATTTTCAGCCTATCCACTACGCAAGCAAAACTATGACTGAAGCTCAAACTCATTACACCACCACAGAAAAAGAGCTATTAGCCGTGGTGTATGCATTTGAGAAGTTTCGGCCATACTTAATCTTGACCAAATGCGTGGTGTATACGGATCACTCGGCTCTCAAATATCTCTTTGCAAAACAAGATGCAAAGCCGAGATTGCTCCGTTGGATTCTCCTCCTGCAAGAATTTGATATCATTATACGTGATAAAAAAGGAGCTGAGAATCTAGCTGCTGATCATCTGTCCAGATTAGAAAACCCTCACCAAGATGTTTTCGAGAAAAAGGAAATAAATGAAACATTTCCTCTCGAGACACTCAATGCGGTTTCTTTTCGTGGAAACTCTACCACCCCATGGTTTGCTGACTTCGCAAATTACCATGCGGGTAACTTCATAGTGAAAGGGGTGTCGACCCAACAAAAGAACAAATTCTTCAAGGATGTTAAACATTACTTCTGGGACGACCCCTACTTATTCAAAATTTGCGCGGATCAAGTCATCCGGCGATGTGTGTATGGTCAGGAAGCCAATGACATTCTCAAGGCTTGCCATTCTGGACCCCTGGGGACATCATAGTCCAAACTACACCGCCAAAAAGGTGTTTGATTCCGGGTTTTATTGGCCCACAATTTATAAAGATGCCCACGATTTTGTCAAAACATGTGACGCTTGTCAACGTCACGGAAATATCTCTCAAAGAAATGAAATGCCGCAAACCGCCATTCAAGTATGTGAGATATTTGACATCTGGGGCATTGACTTTATGGGACCATTTCCATCTTCTCGAGGAAACAAATACATACTCGTGGCTGTTGACTATTTGTCAAAATGGGTTGGAAACAAAGCCTTACCTACCAATGATGCCCGAGGTTGTTGTGAAATTTTGAAATATCTTTTTGCTAGGTTTGGAACTCAAAGCTATAATCGGTGTCGTGGGTACACATTTTGCAATGACCAATTTGAAAAGTCATACAAAGTATGAATGTCATTCCACCCGTCTCTCACGCATACCACCCGAAACAAGTGGAAGCGGTGGAAGTTTCAAGCAGGTATTAAAAGAATTCTTGAAAGGACGATGGGCTAAAATCGTGCATCCCGGTCGGATAAACTAGATGACGCGACTCGGGCCTTTCGTCCGACACAAAGCACCCAAATCAGTGTACTCCCGCATACAAGCTAGTATGGGAAAGACATGTCATCTTCGTTAGCTAGAGCACAAGGCATACTTGGGCTTTAAAACATGCAAACTTGACTAGAGGCAATTTTGATCATGAGGAAAGTTCAAATGAATGAACTAAATGAACTTCACGAGTGATCAGAATCGAAAAGAACTCTTTGATCTATAAGCAAAAGACAAAGAAGATTCATGACTCTAAAATCAAGAACAGCGTTTTCAGCGTCGGTGATCCTTCTTTTCAATTCAAGATTGAAGATTTTCTGGAAGCTTAAGTCCCGTTAGTCGGTCAATTTACTATCACTAAGGTTTATCCTTATGGCACCATTGAGTTATCTCAACCAGATGGTCCAAATTTTAAAGTGAATGGTCATCGATTGAAGCATTATTTTGGAGAGGACATTCCACGTGGTTGTCCGGATCTACAAACATTCCCCATGAACCAATGAATGCGGGGATCGAGTCAAGCTAGCGACTCGATAATTAAAAACAATGCTTACACACCATATGGGTTTCACCCGTATTTCACTTCTTCTATTTTCTACCATGCAGTGTGGGGAGTTGCCCACTGTTGTATATAATATAAAATCTTCTCTAAAAAAAAATGGCGTAGTATTTCCTTTCCGTTCTCTGCTTTGACGCGCGGTTACTTTGAATATTGAAGGCAATATTCATTTCTAAGTATGGGGGGGAATTCTCACGAATTTTATCATGTAATTATTCCACCATTCACACGGTTTTGTAAAATTTTTGGAGTAAGTGTTTTCACTTACTCAACAAATAATCGATCCGCCATGTCTAACACACATAAGGATTGGCTAATCCAGGAGCAAACGGCTCTTGGTAAAGATTTCTCAAATGGTTTATGGCTTGCAATTTGCCTAAAATTGTATGGTGTTCATTTCACATATCCTAAAAGTAAAAAGAGTTGGCTAGCCATGAAGTTTATGGCTTGTGGTAAAGGCAGGGGAAAAACCATAATTGGTAATCGACTCACCAAAGATAATATTGATAATTTATCAAGAGTTGGCTAGTCCGTAACAAGCGGCTTTACGGTAAATCAAATGCGTCATTTGTTTATGATTTGCTCAAAATCATTTGGTTATCATTATCTGCCAAGGTTCTTACTTGAACTAAACAATTGGCTCTCTAGAAGTAATGGCTTTTGGTAAAGAGTTCTTTAAAATCCATTAAAGTTTTAAAACATTGCTAGGGACTAGCAATATCTTGCATATTGGGGATTGATGAGTGTCTAAAATACTCATCATTTTTGTTCTGTCAAGAAAACATGTCAAAACTTTTAAAATGCATCAAATGATGAAAATATCACAAATCAGTGTTTTAAATGCAAAAATATCAAAATCAGATGAAAAATGTATCAAGTTTGCAAAATTGGCGGTTTTAGTCCCCAGAGTTCAAAGTTGTAAATCTAGTCCCCGAATTCAAAAATGTGGATTTTATCATTCAAGGTCCTGAAATATTCTAAGTTGTTAAAAATGGTCCTGAATGATTCTTTGGTCAAATGAAAAAGGTCCTTGAAGTTTGAAAAATGGCAAAATTAGTCCTTGGATTTATAAAAATGGAATATTATGCAAAAGTGGTCCTTGTTCTATTAAAGTTTGTCAAGTTTGGTCCTTGTGATAACATTGGAAAAAGTTCGGTTCGATCCTGAAGTTTGCATAAATTACAAAATTGGTCCTTGTATACTTATTATACCAAACCGGATCCTATATCAAGCCGGTCCAAAATAACCGGTGGCCCATACCCATACCTTGACCCTGAACCCTCTTTGAGCACTTGATCCCACCAAAACCCCATTTGACCGCCTATTATTAATACCACGATTCAACAAAGTCAGCTCCAGTAATTGTTGTCTCTCCACACCGAAGCGCCAAAACCGTGACTCCTCAAACAGTATTTTCATCCTTTGCTCCTATCACTTCACCACCACCTTACCTTGCCCCTCCACTTCCACAACACCCAAACTTCATTTATCGATTGAAACCGCTCGAACACCTTAAGACTTTTTAAAAATCCAAATGGATGGTTAAGATGATTCTAAGAGATTCAATGGCTCAGATGAGGTGGGAAAGTCTAAGGGATGTCGAGGAGTTCAAAAAGTCTATAAAGGAGTGAGGAGATGCAATGTAGCAAGATATCTAAAGTAATTTGTATTTTCTTTAGTCATTTTATTAATCTAAGCTTTCAAGATAATTTAAGTCTTCCAAGTACTTTTGTTTAAGCTTTTCAAGTGTAATTGAATCTGTTTCAATAATCAATTTAAGTTTCAAGTTCTATTCTCAGTTTATGCATTTTGAAGTTAAAAATGTCAAAATGTTCTAATATGTTGTTTGGTTGTTTTATGGTGAGATAACTCATAAAGCTCCTAGATAGCTTCAAAAAGCTATTAGATACCATAAAAATCAGTTTAGCATCAAAAAGCAAAAATCACCAAAAATACAAATAAAATAGTTTGAAAATAAAAATCCCATGGAAATGTATACAAATGGGCAGGTAGAGTGTGGATGGCCTTGGGTTAGAAGCTTTGTGAAAAGCTATTAGGATTGGTCTTATGCTTTGGTTCTCAGCTTTTACTTGGAATCCAACACAGTTAAGCACTTTGATCCATTTTGGCATTTCATTGTTTGAACGATATTTAGCTTGAATCTCGTGTTTTCATGTTCATGAGTTTTAGTTAAGTGTATTTAAAACCAGTCACTTGTTCTTTTTAAATTGTAGTTTATAAAATTTTATTTTGACAGTTAAATTAGCTTAAGTTTAATTTCTTGGTTTTATGTTGTTAATGTTGTTGTTCTGTGTTTCTTTAGTCTTATTAAAGGATAATATAAGGTTTGTAATTCATAGCATGGTCTAATTACTTGTTTTTTTGAAAAGTTTCAAAAACGATCATATAAAAGTGGTGTTTGGTTCACTGTGATAAAGGTTGTTCTAGCCATTGTTCTTGTTTGGTTCATGTCTCATTAGGTCTTAGTAGTCCATAGAAGCAATAAAAAGTCACCCTTGTTCAACAAAAAATCAAAATCATCTTTAAATCTCACTTGCTAGTTAACTGTTGGATCTTCATGATCCATGATCATGATTTTGTGTTCATAAGTTGTTTATATTGCTCAAACCAGTCTTAATTCATCTTATTACAACATATTAAGTGGTAGGATCGCCAAAAGTTCATATAAGTCAACTTAGCTAGTTTTTATAAAAGTCAAAATTTTCATTTTGGTCGATTTTGAATAAAATAGATAATTTTAGTGTGTGTTTAATATTGAGTTTTAGCTTAAAAGCTTTTGGGATATTAAAGTTCAGCTGCTTAACTTAATTAGAAAAATATTACTTCACTTTTAATCGCCTTATTCATAGCTTTACTTAGCTTATTTTGAGTACCTTGTCTAAAGTGATGCCAGGCCACAGTTGAGTAGTCCACTTTGATAAGCTCATGAAAGCTTATTAGTTGGTCAAATTGTGTAAATTTTGGTTCTTTGAAAAGCTGACCTAGCCATCTTGAGGTCCCAAGCTTTAAATTCCATTTTCTAGCTTGTTTAATAGAGGCATGTAGCTTTAACCTTGTCCCATTTTTTCTTTACACTAATAATATCATAAGTGCTTATTTGCTTTTAGTAGCTTTTCGGTATGTATTTTGTGTTTTCTAGCTTCATTTGAGTTGATCTAGCTTATTTGCATCTTTATCTATCTTTGGTTTCATCTATAGAGCTTGTTTGAGCTTATAAATATCAAATAAGCAAGCCAGCTCATTGTTGGGTTTTTAAGCTTGTAAACAGCTTATTTTTAGTTTGTAAAATTTTTGTTTTCATTAAAGTTTCATATTTTAAGTAGTTAAATAGTTTTCAAAAAGAAAATCCACAAAAACATCATTTTTAATATAGTGATAGCGTTTATTTAATATTAATTAGCTTTTGATTTTCTTTTCAGCTTATTATTAAGCAAATCTAGTTTTTATATTTTTCTTAGCCTTCTGTCACCTTAAGTTATTTTTAGAAAAAGTTTCATAATTTTCCTAATCACCTTTGGTATTTATTATAATTTTAAATAGTTAAAAGTATTAAATAATTAGTAATAAATAATTAAAAGCATAAAAAATATCTTTTCAGTTTTAAAATTAGTTTTATAATATTCTAGAATTTTCTAAGTTAAAATTTCATTTTTCCAGGTTTATTTTATATTTTCTAGTATTTAAGTGTATTTTTAATAGTAATTAATTAGTAATAAATAGATAAAAAGTGTAAAAAAATATATTTTCAATTTTAAAATAATTTTTATAATATTTTAGATTTTTCTGAATCATAATTTTATTTTTCTAGCCTTATTTCATATTTTCTTTTATTTTGGAGTATTATTAAATAGTTTAAAATAGTTTTTAATTAATAATAATTAAATAAATAGTTATAAAATAATTTTCTTTTTCTAATAATTTTCTTTTATTTTTAGGATTCCAAAAATGTCATTTTCATATTTTTAGGTCTTTTATTTCATAGATATCACTTTTTATTTTATGCGTTTGTTAGTTTTTAATCGCATATTTTCGTTTCTTTTTATCAGTTGTGCTTTACAATTAAGTATCCAAATTCATTCCAATCAGTTGTGTAATTATAAATCAAAATATTTACTGATCACTATCTTTAGTGATCATTCTATCATCGAAATTTGTTCAGCGAATCATGAGTCTCAGGTGGGACTTATGACTAGAATCCATTATATATCCGATCTAAATTGCATTTGCTTTCACGGAACATTTTAAGTTTATGGTTGACCATTCACAAGTGGTCAGCTTGTGTGATTAAACTTGACTGTTCAGGAGCGAACCAAGCATGACCCATAACCAATTGCATGACATCATGCATAAGTCATATATGGATATTATCCATGACCCATGGTTTTAACCCATGACCCATGGACTAGATGCATTGCATCTTGTAGATACATTGTATCTACTTGGATACCCATGGTCCAAAGTCTAGGACCCATGATCCATTAACAAAAATGGGCAGTGAGGAGATCCAGCGGATCCGAGGATTACACCGAGGATACCTCAGTGAGGATCCGTGGGATCCGTCAGAGCGATAATAAAATTCCTCTATAAATAGTGACCATTTCTTCATTTTGGGTTGCCACCTCACACATACTTTCTCCAAGTATTGTAACCTTTCTAATCCTAAGGATCTAGTATTTGTGTTTTTTGTTTTGTGTGATTCTCTAGGTTCCTCTTAAAAGCGAGATCACCACCTCTTGAAGTCAAGCAAGCTCAAGTCCATGAGTTGCCATGATCATCATCAAAGACTACTGATGTTCTCTTGTTGATAGTTCTTTCTTCCTCCATAGAAGTGTTGTGTCAAAGGCATTAGTGAAGGATGTCGAAAGAGTCAAGACGAAAGCATTAGTGAAAGGTGCTTAACGTCCATGTCAAAAACATTAGTGAAGAATGCTAAAGGAGTAAAGACAAAGGCATTAGTGAAAGGTGCCAAACGTATGTGTCAAGGGCATTAGTGAATGATGCCTAAAAGTCAAGTCAAGTTGCATTAGTGAAAGATGCCAAGGGGGTATAATCGATGAGGGTGCATCGTGCAAAATAGAGATAGGTTGTGTCCAAGGATATTGATATCCTTGATGATGTTGTAATAAGGATTGGGTCTCCTTTGGGATATGTGTTGTGTAGTGTTGGGTAGTAGTTCCTCGAAAAATGGAACTCGGTATTTAGTCTAGTACCGATAAAGGTAGGCGGCGTTGTGATAGGTGTGGTTCTACCGTGGAAGAACCCGATGTCTAACCTAAGTACCTAGGAAAAGAGTAGGCGACATTGTGAGAGCTTCTCCTTCCATAAGGATTTGGTATCGTGTAGTGTTTATGAACTCGGTAGGTGACTGGGGTGAAGTAGGAAGGATTGTCCTTGTAGCTAGCGGCCACTATAAATACTAGATAATGTCGTGGTTATGTGCTTTTCTTTATCTTTATTACACTTTTATATATCTATCTATCAACGTCCAACATACACATCCAAATAGATTGACATAAGTCGATCTAAATATTTTAAAACGAAGTTTTAATTGGTAAAACTATTCAACCCCCCTTCTAGTTTTCCATAAGTATCTAGGTAAACACATTTTTAATCATCATACGAGCACACATCAATAGACATAAGACTACCCGTAGAATTAGATACTTAGAATAGTAGAGTAATCGGTAAAAGTACCACCCCAAATCAAGCCCCAGATTTTACCCTTAGATTTCTAAAAAATATAAAAAGATAAAAAGAATCTTCTCAACCTCAACCTTAGCGTGACACTTCTTACTAGCATTCCTATTCCCCAGAGAACGATATCAATCACTAGGCTTTACTAATACTACGATTAGGTTCCTTTGCCGGGTGTTGCTGCAAACGAAAGGAAGTTCCTTTAACCCCAAAGCGCTTTAATGCAAGCATCAAGTTTTAAGCCAATGCTGGAATAGAATAGCTAGTTAGATTTTATATAGGTTCCTTGCTTGATTCCTATCAAGTAAGATTTATTTTAGCTTCCTCGTAGTCTATCCCCTTCTTCGTAATTTGTTAAAGTCCATCACTTTCATCATGGAAGGTGATAACCCGACACCACATCCACCACTTCCCATCGCCCCCACTCATTGACCCCGCCAGAGATCGGTACTCTTGGTGAATACTCTAGGCCGAGCCACCAAGGCTAGGAACATCTCAAGGACTTCCTTAAACTCACGGCCCTGCGATCCGACACCATCGGTTGGTGCAAACGGATGTGCATTCCATGGACTTCGTTCAGATCCTAATCGACATCTCGGACTTCCTAAAATTAATTCCATCGACCTTGATCTTTGCGGGAGACCGCGACGTCTAAATTCTCTCTATGGGTTCTCGCTGAAATAAATTAGCGAAACGGCGACTTCGCAGAGATCCATCTCAAGTTGGGATGATCTCACTCGTTTTCATCGCCCAATTTTTCCTACCGGGGAGAACTACCAAACTTAGGAATGAAATCTTGATGTTCCAACAGCGTCATGAGGTGAATCTCTAGCATGGACTCGATTCAAGGACTTACTCCATAAAGTCCCTCATCATGGCATCGATATTTGGCTTCAAGTCCAAATCTTTTACGATCATGTCAACTTCTCAACTAAGCAATCCATCGACCAAGCGGCGGTGGCAAACTTAGTGATCTAATGAAGAATCATGGGTACAATAGAGGACCTTGCCTCTATGACGAAAGTAGGAATGACCCCGTGAGTTGCCCAAAACAGTCAAGGCAAACTTTTGCCCGATACAAACTTCCAATCGTGCGATGCTCGACTTGATGAATCAAGTCAAATTCCTAATGAGCTCTGAAGAATCCTAAGTTTTCACACCGTGAGCAAAATCACTCTACCTTGGTTAATATGAGTGGTCCTTACACTTCGTGATTGCACAAGACTCCCTAAACAAGCTTTTGTGGACTACGCCTCTACACATACCAACGGAGCGGGAGAGAAGTGGTACACTTTCAAGCCCGAGCAAAACAACTTAGGAAATTCCTACAACCCCTCATGGAGAAATCACCCTAACCTTAGGTGGAGCCAAACTCAAACCGCCCCAAAACTCATTTAGTCCACCAATAGTTCCAACCTCCAAACACCGGAAATTCCACTAGTCTCGAGGCGGTGGTGTCTGAGTTCATGTTATCTCGAAGCTCAATTGACTAAGTTTAAAGCGATTTCAAGCAACGAAAAATCGAGATGACAACTAAGCTCGCACGCCTCTTAAAAGCCTTCAAGCCGGAGATTGGAGCACTCGGCGACACTATAAAGAACCAAAAAGTAAATTCGATTTCATCGACTTCATGTTCTTGCTCACCATGGGAGAGTGCACATCCATGCCCTTCACACCTAAAGGTTCACTCGGTCAACGCCATCAACACGGGTTCCAAGCGATCCCTCATGAAATACCAAGGACCCGAACCAATGGCCTATCCAACTCGTGAGAAACTCATCAACCAAGAACCCAAACCTAATCTAGAAGAGGAGTACAAGGAACTCCACCAAGAAAAGCCGGTTCTTGAAGTTGATAACATCAAATAGTCCTGAATATTAAGTGTCAATTTCCCCCGATAATGCTTGTAATTTATACTCCCTCCGTCCCATAATAATTGTCCGCTTTGACTTTTTTTAGTCTTTTTTGTTCAACTTTGACCATTAATATTATTGTTTGCGTTATATAATACTTGATAAAAGTTATACCAAATGGAAATACATTTAAAACCCAATCTATTCATATATTTTTCATCTAGAATTATAATACACAAATAAAAATATTTATGGTCAAAATTAAATAAAAAATACTTAAAAATGTCAAAGTGTACAATTATAATGGGACGGAGGTAGTATCATTTATATGGATTTACGCTTGTTTTCCATTGTTTTCCACTTTCAAGTAAATAACGAGCATTGGAGCTAAAGAGACGCGGAATTGGAGAATTATCTAAAGAACTATCATAGTATGCTGATTTTGAAGAAGTTAGTGGCGTTTCATCTCGCGTACGCCCATTAACTGTTGAAACTCGATTATCGGCTGTTCCGGTTAAGTAACTCTTCCCAAAGGTTCGACAACTATATTAGGTCAAATGAGGTTCCGCCCGGCGATACTTCAGTAACTATCTCATTAACTACTGGCCGAAACCAAGTTTATTGAAGACTCGACGTAACCACTTATAATTTACACCGTAACTAGCGAATCTAGTGCAAAATACGATGAAATTAAAGGTTCGTATCTTGTTATGGTTCTGCCAGTAACTCGATCTGACCTATAAATACCCGGCAAATTCCAAATCTAATCATCCCATTCCACACACAACAACCGAGCTGAACTCGAAGCGAGGTCTAGAGAAGCATATGGAGCTATCCCGAGGAGAAATCACTCCTCGACGATAAGCATTAGCATTTTATATTTTCTTTACTTTCAATTCATGTATTTCGGACCTTTGAATATTGAATTGGTTTGTATGATTAATATGGCTGACTAAGCACCTCTTGGTGCTGGTTATGATTCCTTAACTTTTTTGTTTGCGTTTATATTACTTCCGCATAATTATTTCTAAGTGTATGCATGCATAGTTTATTGGTAGCTACCTTTGGTTGGTGAGTTTTGAATGGCGGTAGAGGCCAATTGCCTAGGAGATATGACCAATGACCTAGGTGAGCTGGCGAGACGGGAAGGGTAAGATATGACCAATGGCGACCACTACCCTTGTCTTGATTTGACCAAGATCACCTACCATTTGGATGAACTTAAGAATTAGGGGGTGAGTGTTTAACTTGCTAACCGCACTCACTATTATAAATCTAACATGTAGCGTACTTAATGACTTGGCTTGGGGACCGGAACAACGAGGACTTATGAGGGGACACGACTTCTCACGTGGTGGCATCTTTCTTTGATAGGTTAGGGCGAATTAACCAAATGTTGTCCTCTCAACTTTGACCCCACCTGAAGTAATTGGAAGTAAGTAGACGTAGACATAACTAGGTAGGAGGATTAACTAGGTTAGCACCACTCTCCTATATTGATTTACCCTTTACCTTTATTTGCTTTATTCTGCTTTAGTAGTCTAATTAATTAAATCCTTATCGAAACCATTATTAAACTATGACAATTAGACTTAGTAATAATCCAACACACATAGCTCTTGGGACGACCTCCGCTTTACCAATTACTACACTACGGCCGGGTACAGATTAGTGCGCTTCTGATAGACCATAGGTATAACGAGACTTTATAAATATTAAAACACGGTCATTAAAGCATCAAGTCTGGCGCTTTGCGAGCAGTGAGTTATATTAGGATTAATATTAAGTCTTTCATTTCGCTTTTAAACTTTTCTACTATTCTCACGATCATTATTCAAGTTTCAGGTACCATGGAAGTTGTTAACATCGATGACCTCACTCTTGAGGAATATTTGGCATTGACAAGAAGCGAACAAAGAGGGTCTCGTGGACCGGCAATTGAAGCGGATGTCCGTTCAAAATCAAAGACCAATTTATGAGGAGCTTCGGTAACTAACCTTTTTAAGGAAGCAGGGCGAAGATGCATATGAGCACGCTTGAAAATGTCCTATACATAAAGCCTGTTCAACATTCCGGTATGCTGATCTTTGTTATGGTAAGGGTATTCCCAATGACTCTTCTTTGAGTGCGGAAGATGGATCGAAAGATTGCCAGCCAGGGCAATTAATTCTTGGGCTCTACTTAAGAAGCACTTTATTCAGAGATATTGTCCGCCATCGAAGATTTCTAACCAACTTTTGGAGATCCATAATTTCAAGCAAGAAGATATTGGCATTGTATCAAGCACGGGATAGATACAACGATCTCCTTTACAAGTGTCCTACACATGATCGAACAACCGGCGAAGGTCAACATTTTCTACAAAGGAACTAACGTCACTACAAGGCAAATCTTTGGACTATCAAGGACCTATCCTGAACATGACTCCTACTCTTGCAATTGAAGCCATTCAAAAATGGCTGATCACTCTCAAAAATGGCACGAAGGAGGAAGTAAAAGAAACCAAAGCGGAAGTTTTGCGGAATGCGTGTCGCTAGTAAAATTGAAAATCTTAGTCGAGATATGTTGAAGGTCAAAGAAACCGTTCATGCCATCCAAGTGGGTTGTGAAAGTTGTGGAGGAGGACACCTCACGAAGAATTGTCCTCATATCGACGACGGAAATATAATTGAAGAAGCCAAGTATAGAGAAAATCGACCGTTTTACGGAGATAATCGAAATAATGCTTGGTATCGTGGAAATTAAAACCGTGGGCCTTATGGAGAAAAAAGCCAGTCTTGAAGAAACTATTAACAAGTTTACGGAGAGTTCAACCAAAGACAAAAGGAACAAGATGAGTGGTTAAAAGAATTCCGGAAAACCTTGTGAAACCTTTCCAAGCACGACCGCGACCTTAAAAACCTTGAATCTATGGTGGAAAAGCTTCGGTGAAAAGGTAAGGATGAATAACAATAAACCTGAAGGATCAAAACCCTCTATGGAATGTAAAGTGATTTTTGTTGATGATAACTTCGAAGATTCAGCCAATAATACTGATTCGGGGTTGATCTCATCGACAGTCGGAAGTTCGTAACACCTTATGAGTTACGGCGTAACTATGTTTTGAATAGCAATAATGGGGTTATGAAGAATCACGAGGATAACGAATCCTAGCAATTACGCGTAACCAAGAATCTGATTCACGGCGTAACTAGGATCGAAGCGAGAAAAATTCCTCGAAGTGGGCGAATCAGAACATCGAGATTAACGGTCCCAACGATATTAACTTATGCCCTACGCGCATCTAAGAGGAAATATCAACGTTCAAAATGATACCGTTGCTAAAGAGGTGGTATGATCTTTGGGCCTCGTGACCCGAAATGAGGTTTCGCGATGGAGGAAGCAATAAGGATAGGATCAACCATAACAAATTTATGTGGCGCATATCGCGATGATGGCGGACTCGAGAAACTCTCCTAGAAGATGAAGAGAGCGGCATCATCACTCAGGTGTACTCGATCATCATAGCGCGGCGAGTCCACACGAGCATGGCCTCTGATACAACCCGCCGTGAGTATTGCAGCGGCGGGGATAGTGAAAGAGAGGAAGAGTGGACATGCGAGCGGCGATAAAGACATTGTATAAAGTTCGGTGACTTGGCATTTGATGGTAGTGCATAATACAATTCGAGGATGCCAAGATTAACCCGAATCTTCTTAAGAAGCTAACAGTTGATTACGAGAACAATCGAAGAAAAAGGAAGTGGCTAATAAAGACATCTCGCATGGATGAGCATTTAAGTGAAGCTGACAATAAAGAAATACGCAATCAGCAGTGCGAAAAATAAAATCTCCTTCGGAAACTATATGGGCGTCATGCAACCCTTATGACGATATATGTAACGGGGAAGGCACTCGAGAATTGGAAAAGGCAATTATTTTGGTCCTCAACCAGCGATGAGGAGAGAACGAAGTTTTCCTTGGGACAACTCGATTCGATAGTTGGATGAAGATTAAGTATGGACATGTTGACCATTAACCAAAGAGAAGATTTGGAAGGAGTACATGGGTGAGAAAATTCAAGCGACAAAAGTCTCCGAACACGAGTGAAATAACAATTGAGGATGACAAGGAGTTAGTTAGAGATGAAAAAGAAGAATGCAAGCGTGTACTAGTGGAGAATACGCCGATGAAGAATGGTTTAAAGGTACAGCCTTCGATGGCGATGACATTGAAGAGATCTAGATTACCTTGATTTGCAAGGGAATGAGGAGCTTCCGATCCAACGATGAAGCTTATGAGCAAAGGAGGTGCAAACTCCTTGGGATTCCCTACAAGAGACCACCAATTATTGTCGAAAAATACGAATTTCGCTACCACTTGGGACGGAGGAAAAATTTTGCAAAATCGAAAAATGAAACTAATGAATACCTTGAGCTAATGCGATTGTCATCAATAACCTCCGGCATGCTTGCTTAGACTACTTAATCTTCCACCGGCATAATCAATGGTCGTTGGAGGGCAAGGCCCGACATGATCATAAAAGATTTGTACTTGGAGCCAAAGATCAATGCCGTGATGAGGGACTTTATGGAGTAAGTCCTTGAATCAAGTCCATGCAGTAGAGATTCACCTTGAAGTTGTTGGAACATCAAGATGTCATTCCTAAGTTTAGTGGTTCTCCCCGGTGGGAAAAATTGAGCAAAGAAACGAGAGGTGAGATCATCCCAACTTGAGATGGAGCGGGAAGTAAGCTCAAGCCAATTACTAGCTTGGTCCGTAGAAAATTGGAAGAGCCAGACGGCGTGGTCTCCCAGTAGTAGCATCAAGGTCAATAGAATAAACAATTTTAAGAAAGTCCTTAAGATGTGATTAGGATCTTGAGAACGAAGTCCATGGAATGCACATCCATTTTGCACCAACCGGATGGTGTTGGATCGCAAGGCCGTAATTTGGGCTTGGTCGGGAAGCTCAATGGTGTTCCTATAGCCTAGGTGGCTAGGTCTCGGTATTTACCAAGTAACGGTCTCTTGGCGGGACAATGATTTGAGGAGGGTTTTCACCTTCCATGATGAAAAGTGATGAGGTTACGAACAAAGGTCGCGAAGAAGGGGGATAGACTAAAAGGAAGCTAAAATGAGAAAAGTTTACTTGATAGGAATCAAGCAAAGAAACCTAAGCGAGGCGGACTACTAACTAGCTTTCTATTCCCGGCGGTAAAACAATCGCCGCTTACCGTTGGAGTCAAAGGAACTTCCTTTTCGTCGAGCAAGTTTTTCAACACCCTAGGCGATGAACCTAATCGTTGTAGTGTAGTATTAGGGTAAGCCACGGGTATTGATATCGTTCTCTGGGGAATAGGAATGCTAGTGAGAATTACTACGCTAAGGTTGGGGTTGAGGAAGATTATTTTTTATCTTTTTATGTTTTTAGAAAAGGAAAAGTACGAATCTCGGGGTTTGGATTTGGGGGTTGGTATTTCTACCGATTACTCTACTATTATCTATTATCTAAACTAAGATGGTGGTAGTCTATGTCTAATTATTGTGTGCTCGTATGATATTTTAAAGATGTGTTTACTTTTAGGTACTACTCCTAATTATCTCCTATTGTGGTTGAATTGTCACGTCCTTATTTCTAGTTAGCGTTGTGTGTCTAAAGTTGTAGGGTATGCGTTTCTCCCTACTCTTTGAAGTTACCAAATGGTCTCGTCTACAAAACCCACTAGGGATGATAAACTCTAACTCTAAGGCCTCTTTGTATAGTTTAGCTTACAACAACTCATACTGCTATAACCTAAGGTTCACAAAGATTAATCAAGCATTAAGTACACAACGAATGGCCTATCGCATTACTAGATCATTAATCAACTAAGATAAGAAACAACCAATCAATATTCAATAATTAAGTTTCATATTCCCACTAGCAAATACACAAGTAAATTAACCGGACATGGAGAACATGCAAGCATACACACAAATAATTGAAGACATAATTAAATTAATGAAGTCAACAACTTATCTTGGTGTAAGATAGGGTTTAAAACCCTAAAATCGACCTTGGTTGGTTTAGGTTTTACTTTAAAAGTTTACCCAAAAGACTACTCTCTAAAACTGAAAAATTCGGATTCTATATATAAGATTACATGTCGCGGACGCACCTTATGATTTGTGATGCGGTAGTGTGTATGTCATTAGGGTTTCGTCTTGGCGAGTTAATCTTGCGGCCAGTATATATGCTTGTGGCGCCGTCCTCTTTAGCCGGCGTCGTCTGGATTGAATCTAGGCGTTTGAGTTGCGGCCTACTCTTTTAAAGCGACGCCGTCCTCCAAAATAGCAATTTCTCTTACGAGCGTCACAACTTCCTCGGCGGCGTCGCCGCAAAAGCAATAGACGCCATCCCTTGTAATTTATCACGAGTGTCTCGATTCTTGACTTTGGCCATTTTCTTCGTATATCCGCCTTTTCGTCCAAATAAGTGCCATTACAGCGATTTGCCTTCAAGAGACCTAAAAAGTGAAAAGGAACGATATTAAGCAATAACGGATACAAAAGTGATCAAATAAGGGCTTAAACTAGCGACCCAAGGGTACATTTTAAATCCTTATCAAATATCTCTACACTTGGTATTTGCTTGTCCTCAAGCAAATGTGCTTTTAGCCAATTAATTTATAAGTTAGGGTCATGAAGCATTGGTTTAAAACAGTCCACAACACATATAAGCCCCGCAAAAGTCATAACAAGCACGAAATTACATACTAGCACCTCACATGGGGTGTTTGGATACTCACATCTCGCGGGTGTATATGAAATATAACAAATTGGAAATGGAAGATAAACACTCATTAACCGGTCCTAGTACATAGATTACCATAGGCTTGAGAATAGATCAAACCTCCGTCGCTTTGGTGTAAGCACCTAGGAAAGACTATCAAAGAGGTCTTTAAAGGGTTGTAGCGTTAGGCTTACGGTAGGGAAACAAAGGGTTTGGTGGGATAGGCTTTTTAGTGGCGGCAAGTCAAAAATCTCAATGTTACATGCATACGAAGAATGGCGTTGCTAAGCCAAGACTCGACACTCTAAAATCTAGATAATTGAAACAAACAAACATAAATTTAAAGATAGATGTAGGATGGTAGCCCGTATTTTTTTTTCACTCTATTTTTCTTTCTTTTCTCTTTTTCTATTTTTTTTTAATACACTTTTACTCTACCATCCTCTACAATAACATCGAAATGATAGGGGTTTATAGCACATCCCTACACTTGAGTTTTTATTACTCTAACACTAATATGACCCGATTTGAAAAGATCAAAACACTTAGATGCGTTATTACGCAAATAAGGGAATTGGCGTTACCTTTTAGTCATTTAAAACTTTAACTTTTCCCATGAATCCCATAAAGCTGTATACAAAGGATATGACTCGACTTAGCAACTCATGCAAGCAACTAGATAATTGAACTAAGGGTTTAGGGTGATAACAATAATGCACTAAAAGTGAGTGCATATAGGGTAGGCTAAGGCGATTTGGGTGTATATTTGGGGTGGGGTGTAAACAATGTTCTTCATTGATATTCGGAAAAGAAACATCGAAACCGTGAAAAGGATAGGCTCTGAGGGGTTAACTAGGGGTATCATGTACTAAAGATGAGTACAGCATAAAGGTGTGGGGAATTACTCAACCAATGTGGAAGAAGTAATTATATTACGGGTATCAAACAAGGGTTATCCTAATGCCTCTTATCATTTAGTTATTCCTAACTACACAAGTGTAGTCTTACTTTGATCTCGAATGCATCACAAAATAAGTTCTAGAATCTAATATACTACCGGTTCACACTCTAAGCATTGAAGATGAATGCTTCAATTCCTACTAATCTAAGGGCGATCCTCACATTTTTGGTGGAATTTAAGTGGTAAAGGGTTTTGTGCTAGTCATATAACTTCCTATCCATTGAGGACGCTTTTGTTAAGACTAATGGCCCACTCCTATATATTATGAAAATTTTAAATTTGGTGCCAAAATTACCCTAACCGACATTCTCTCATGGTTTATTACAAAAGTGCAATTGGACAAAGCAAATAATCAAGGATAAGCATAGTTTCAAAGTTCCGTTTTATTTTCCCTCCCTACTTAAATGAACATTGTCCCCAATGTTCCCATATCAAGGTTATGATAAAAGAAGGTAATTAAAAGCAGAAAACTAGTACTCCCCAGATTAGCTCGGTAGGATCCGTGTGTGAAGTAGTGGTTAAATCCTTTCCAAGAAGAATGTATCGTGAAAAACTCCTCTAACTTTATGTATCTTCTTCTTGATAAACAAAACCTGCACACTTGAAGAAAACAAGCGAAACCTTGGCAAAATGGTAATAATATATATATATATATAAGACTCGATTTAAACTAGGATATAATGCTTGTGGAATGGATGTTTAGAATTTCTAAGAAAATTAAGGCACGGAAATTTCCAAAAATTTTAAGTAGCTCGGAAAGCGAGAAAAGTCATCGATGTTTTATTCCTTCGGCCCGTCGGTTATCTGACAAAAGCGTGCGATTTTCGGAAAAATTCGGAAAATTTATATCTTTAGAATACGGAAAATTTCTAGAAACATCCATTATGACTAGATACAAGCATTTGACTTCGAACAAACCTTAAAATGTATCTTTTAATCAATTGTTATTCTCATTTTCACGTTTCTTATGGCGTGTGTAATCCTCCCTAAACTTATCCTTTATGTAAAATACCTTTATATGCAATTAAGACGAGGTTAAAAACAAAATAAAGCATTTTTACAAATTTAAACATGAGAATAAACAATCAATAAAAGATATATAACACTAACAAGCAAACAATTAAACACACAAGCAAGATAAATCCTACCACATTCAAATATTCATACACATCAAATAGTTCAAGATTCACCGCAAGGTTAAGATATCCAAGATTATTACATGCCTAAATAAAAGTTGTTTTGACCAACCATACTTAACCATACATAATCCATAAATGAATACATAAGTCAGCGGGAGGGGTTCCATAACGATAGTCATAACCCGGAGGAAGATGGCCCAAATACCCAAAGGGTGGATAATCCTCCTCCCGCCCTGGGAAAGGATCAATCTGGAGATGTGGATCAAGCTGATCACGCATGGACAAATCTGCATCTGCCGGCAAGTGTGGTCATAGGTCCATTAGCCCTCGATCTTCTTTGCATCCATCCATGTATCGCGCCCATCCATGCTCCTGGTATGCCCGCCAATCCCCAGACATGTGCACGTAGCGTCGATGGAGCTTCTGCTTCACCCTGGGGTGTCTTGGTACAGTGGCTCCTCATCATGGTCGTCATCACCACCTTGAATGGCGAGAATGGAACCAAGTATAACCTACCATAATCCGGGACATTCATAGCTTGAGACTTAGCCTGGCGACCACGGGTGCTTTATGCAGTACTCCGGTATAAGTACCTCTCTGCCAATACACCTAAGGATCAAGCTAACGGGTGATAAGCATGCCCCGTACACCCACATCCTCGACCTAATCCCACTGCGGTTCTCAGTAATCGGCCAACCGAGCGGGATGTGCGGTTACTCCTGCGCCCATATCGCGTTAGAGATAGAATAGGTCGGTAAGGTGACCGCGATGGCTCGTGGCATGTAGATCTGTGATAGAGAAGGTGAGGCGTGATGTATAGCTTAACAGTGATGGATCGGTTGTGGCGAGGTACCCCGATAATGTACTCCATCAATGTCGTGTTCGAGCGAATACCAACATCTCGCCTTATGGGTAATTCCAACGTCAAGTCCTAAAACATCACTCTTAGCGTCCTCCAGATGTATACGGTCCCAACCTCCATCCAAACTCAAGCGACATTTCCTCGGTCCCCACCTAACCTAAATGCGGATCCCTTGAAATCAATATTATCGACATGCATTGATATTTGGCAAATATGATCGTGAAACTCACGTACCAACTTCGCCATACATGGGCTCTCTAATCTTAGCGGTCTTTCCCATTGGGGATGGTGAATTTATCCCTTCTAAAACTATTCGAAAATCTAGCCAAATCATTCTCCTCGAAATGCCAGGTCCAACATTTTGAATCAATAGTCGATGGAGTAAATGCGTTGTAACGACATCCTTCCTCAATAAACACCCCACCCCAATGATCGTGTCCATTTAGGTATTAGAAGATTGTCCCCTAGTCCTTTTACTCTCTTCGCTCATCCGAAACAAGAAATCAAATAAGTGGAGAGCAAATGAGTATCATTTACGATGCAAAGGACGACACAAGCGGTAATGACGGCGTCATGAGAATACACTGACGCATCATTTCGACCAACTTTGAATCCGACATTTGAGGAAAAGTCCAAGTTTCTAACCATAACCCTTGACCCCGAACACCCTTGTTGCGGCAACAATGGCATAATGGCTAGGTGGTTTTGATTCCTAGCCGTCAAGGCTTCTCAAATTAACCCCATATGATAACACTACTGCCCTTAATCTTAAGCCTTAACAAGATTTCAAAGTGAAATAGATCAAATTAGTTGGGGTTTTGGATTGAGAAAGAGGGAAGCGAAATTGAACATGAATTAGAACAAGCTGAATAGACAAAGATCAACGTGATTACTTACCTCGTGGAGATTGTCGTGAAAAAATTGTGGATTCGATGTGGGAATTCGTTTTGGTGTGGTTTGGGCGGATAAAAATGTGTAGGGTAAAGAATGAAAGAGATGGGTGATGTATTTATACGTCACGATGCATTAGCGGCGAGTCACTTCGTTAAAGTGTGAAGCGTAAACTCTAATACAAGTAAAGAAAGTAGTTTTGTCAATCACTGGGATCAAAAATCTGGTTACTATTTTTGACAAGGAACTTGGTTTTTATTTTAAAATCAATTTGGTTAATCCACCAGTAATCTCCACGATGGCAAAGTAATGCGTCAAATTGTAATTGAGATTCGAGAAATTCTGAAATATTGAGGTAGGGTTCTCTACTCGGGTTTAAAGCGAAAAGAACTTTTCCCATTTTAGGATAGTTGGGGCGTCGCGCCGTTCAATAAATATATTCTCGGGGATATTTGGTGACCGTCCGAGGCAGGAGTTTAAACAACAATATGAATTGAGGGGTGTGTCTTGTTTAATGAAATCGAGGAAAGGTTGGGGTTTATCTCCACGTGTTCTCGGTATTGCATACACCTCTATCTTTTAGGTATATTGTTCTTAGCGATTTCATTACGGATATTTAGCGTGAAGCTATCGGTAGCTCCAAGAAAGTGTCGTGAGTCTTTCGCATTTGAGCTTCAAGGCGTTGTATTTCTTTTTCTTGTTTGTGGACAAATGTCAACATTATGTCCTCGAATTCATCTTGCCTAGACTTTCTTGGGAGCAGAAACTCCTTGACCGCATTTACATGCTTATCAGCCCGGGTAGTTATTAATGCATCCACTTGGGCTGCCATACTCATAATTGCTTGTGCTTGGGCCGTTAATCCGTTTTCTTGGACAACCGGAATTTCTCAACCTTCCTTTTCATATTGAGCTAGGTCATCAATAACCTCCCAAAGCTTTAGCATGGACTACTTAATCTTCCACCGTGGCATAATCAATGGTGCGTTGGAGGGCAAGACTGACATGATAATAAAAGATTTGGACTTGGAGCCAAAGATCAATGCCGTGATGAGGGACTTTATGGAGTAAGTCCTTGAATCGAGTCCATGCTTAGTAGAGAGATTCACCTTGACGTTGTTGGAACATCAAGATGTCATTCCTAAGTTTTGTGGTTCTCCCAGGTGGGAAAAATTGAGCAAGGCGAGTGGTGAGATCATCCCAACTTGAGATGGAGCCGGTGGGAAGTCGCTCAAGCCAATTACTAGCTTGGTCCCGTAGAGAAAATTGGAAGAGACTTGAGCGCGTATCCCGGTAGTAGCATCAAGGTCAATAGAATGGACAATTTTAAGAAAGTCCTTAAGATGCTTTGATTAGGATCTTGAGCGAAGTCCATGGAATGCACATCCATTTTGCACCAACCGGATGGTGTCGGATCGTAAGGCCGTAATTTGGGCTTGGTCGGGAAGCTCAATGGTGTTCCTATAGCCTAGGTGGCTAGGTCACCGGTATTTACCAAGAATACGGTCTCTTGGCGGAAATGATTTGAGGGTTTTCACCTTCCATGATGAAAAGTGATGAGGTTACGAACAAAGGTCACGAAGAAGGGGGATAGACTAAAAGGAAGCTAAAAAATGAGAAAAAAAAAGTTTACTTGATAGGAATCAAGCAAAACCTAAGAGGTGGACTACTAACTAGCTATTCTATTCCAACAGCCAAAACAATCTTACACAGCATTCGTGGTCAAAGGAACTTCCTTTTAAATTAGAACAAGTTTTTCAACACCCTAGGCAGTGAACCTAATCATTTTAGTGTAGTATTAGGGGTAAGCCACGGGAATTGATATCGTTCTCTAGGGAATAGGAATGCTAGTGAGAAGTTACTAAGGTTGGGGTTGAGGAAGATTATTTTTTTATCTTTTTATGTTTTTTTTAGAAAAGGAAAAGTATGAATCTCGGGGTTTGGATTTGGGGTTGGTATTTCTACCGATTACTCTACTATTATCTAATTATCTAAACTAAGGTGGTGGTAGTCTATGTCTAATTATTGTTTGCTCGTATGATAGTTTAAAGATGTGTTTACTTAGGTTTTACTACTTAATTATCTCCTATTGGTGGTTGAATTGTCACGTCCTTATTCCTAGTTGCGTTGTGTGTCTAAAGTTGTAGGGTATCCGTTTCTCCCTACTCTTTGAAGTTACTAAAGGGTCTGATCTACAAAACCACTGGGATGATAAACTCTATCTCTAAGGCCTCTTTGTATAGTTTAGCTTACAACAACTCATAGTGCTATAACCTAAGGTTCACAAAGATTAATCAAGCATTAAGTACACAACTAATGACCTATCGCATTACTAGATCATTAATCAACTAAGATAAGAAACAACCAATCAATATTCAATAATTAAGTTTCATATTCCTAAGCAAACACACAAGTAAATTAGCCGGACATGGAGAACATGCAAGCATACACACAAATAATTGAAGACATAATTAAATTAATGAAGTAAACAACTTATCTTGGTGTAAGATAGGGTTTAAAACCCTAAAATACAACCTTGGTTCGGTTTAGGTTTTACTCCAAAAGTTTACCCAAAAGACTACTCTCTAAAATTGAAAAATTTGGATTCTATATATTTATAATGTGACGGCGTCACTTATGATTTGTGACATCGTCGTGTCGCCCGTCATTAGGGTTTCGTCTTGGCCAAGTTAATCTTGCGACGGCGTCACCTTATGCTTGTGACGCCGTCCTTTTAACTACGGCGTCGTGCGGTTGAATCTAGTCCGTCGACTTGCGGCCTACTCTTTTAAAGCGACGCCGTCCTCCAAAAAAGTAATTTCTCTTACGGCCGTCACAACTTCCTCGGCCGGCGTCGCGGATTAAGCAATGACGCCGTCTCCTTGTAATTTATCAGCTTGAGTGTCTCGATTCTTGACTTTGGCCATTTTCTTCATATCCGCGCTTTTCGTCCAAATAAGTGCCATTACCGGTTGCCTTCAAGAGACCTTAAAAGTGAAAAGGAACGATATTAAGCAATAACGGATACAAAAGTGATCAAATAAGGGCTTAAACGACCCCTCAAAAAGGTACATTTTAAATCCTTATCAACGTCCTCTAATGACACATCTACCTTGTATTTCATGATCCGGTTTCTTGACTCAAAGCTTGAACTTTGGGCGGACGGTAAGTGGTGATGACTTAGTTATAGATATAGACTACCTGCTTGTTTTTTATTTTACACCATTTATATATCCCATGTCTTATCCTACCCTTTAGTCATGAGGCGTGTCTAGGTGATGCGGCAAGCAATCTTTAGTGTCTTGGCCATGGATTTGGTCATGTATCATTGATTTTGTCCACTTCACCGTGACATGTTAGTAATGACGAATCACCCCTTAACCTTTGTCGTGTCTACCCATATTGCGTTCGAGAATTGTTTAGCCCTTAACTCTAGAGGTGGAGATTTATGTAACCGCCAAGCTTATGATAGAATACATGGAGTGGAAGGTGATCACCCGAAATTGACACTTAGAATAGTTGAGAGATTTGAGTGTTTTGTTCCCACTTCGTGAGGTGTTCGGTTTGTTTTATTATAGCATAAGGTTTGTAATCTTATATTTTAGGGTTATGGAGATATCTTTTTAGGAATCTTTCTAATAAGGTCTACTTGAGGGCAAGTAAAGTTCAAGTGGGGGATATTTGATAACATCAAATAGTCCACGAATATTAAGTGTAAATTTCCCCGATAATGCTTGTAATTTATATCATTTATATGGATTTATGCTTGTTTTCCATTGTTTTCCACTTTTAGGTAAATTACGAGCATTGGAGCTAAAGAGACGCGGAATTGGAGAATTATCTAAAAAACTATCATAGTATGCTGATTTTGAAGAAGTTCACGTAGCATCTTCATCAAACCGTAACTATTGCGTAACTCGAAAAAACTTAACCTTGAAGGTTCACAGGTAATCTTGTTATGGTTCTGCCAGTAACCAGATCGGCCTATAAATACCTGAATTCCAACATTTCTAATCATCCCATTCCACACACAACAACCGAGAACGTGGGAAAAAGCTGGCAAGAAGTGAGAAGAGCATACGGAGCTATCTCCAAGGGAAATCTCCCATCGATAAGCATTAGCATTTTATATTTTCTTTACTTTCAATTCATGTATTTAGTACCTTTGAATATTGAATTGGTTTGTATGACTAATATGATCGGCAGCTCTTGGTGTTGGCCAAGTTATGATTCCTTAATTGTTTTGTTTGCGTTTACATTACTTCCGTACAATTATTTGTAAGTGTATGCATGCATAGTTTATTGGTAGCTACCTTTGGTTCGGTAGTTTTGAATGGCGGTAGAGGCCAATTGCCTAGAAGATATGACCAAGCCCGATAGGTGTGGGGTTGAGGTAGGGTAAGATATGACCAATGACGACCCTTTCTTGTGCGATTTGACCAATGATCACCTATCGTTTGGATGAACTTAAAATTAGGGGTGGCGTTTAAGTTGTTACGCCGGGCACTCACTATTATAAATCTAGCATGTAGCGGTGCTTAATGGCTTAGGGACGGGAACAACGGACTTATGAGGGGACACGACTTCTCTGTGGTGGCATCTTTGTGATAGGTTAGAAGCGAATTGACCAAATGCGTCCTCTGACTTTGACCCCACCTGAAATAATTGAAAGTAAGTAGACGTAGACATAACTAGCTAGGAGGATTAACTAGGTTAGCACCACTCTCTTCTATTGATTTACCCTTTACCTTTATTTGCTTTATGCCTTTAGTAGTCTAATTATTTAAATCCTTATCGAAACCATTATTAAAAGCTGACAATTAGACTTAGTAATAATCCAACACACATAGCTCTTGGGGCGACCTCGGCTTTACCATTTACTACACTACACGCGATCGGGTACACTGCCCATTAGTGCACTAGGGTAGACCATAGGTATAACGAGACTTTATAAATATTAAAACCTGGTCAATAAAACCTGCATCAGAAGTCTTGACTCATGCGCCTTATTATAATGCTTTAAAAGAAAAATACGAGCAAGAACTAAAATTAGGAGAACGTGGGTCCGCATTTGTGCAAAATAAGTTACTAAGAAGATAGATGATCTCGGTATTCATTCTTCAGGTGAGACTTGTTCCAAATCTTCGACACTTTAGCGACTTAGGATCAAGCATCTTCTTTACATCCCATCCATAGAAGCCTTAACCTAGGTAAGATAGAACCAACGAAAACCATCTTAGGTCTAGCGGACGGAAGTATTATATCCATGGGGATAATAAAAGACATGGTAGTACGTAGGTCAATTGACTCTTGGTGGTTTTCGTAGACTAGACATGAATAAAGACCCGACATGCCCATTGTTAGTAGGAAGAGGATTCTTAGCTAACGCTAGTGCCATAATTGATTATAAGATGTCTAAGATAGTGGTAGGAGAAGGGAGTGCTAGGTCAATTTATGATGTCAAGAAGCATATCTACTACAAAGAGGAAGAAATACCCTACGAGATCATGTTGGATAGAAAATCATCTAGATATGGACCTTGGACTAATAAAGATTTT